>CM060909.1:85815153-87015153 GCA_030737875.1 Allium sativum
GGGGAAAGATATACAAACGAATACAATGCTTAACAAGACTAAGGGTCTGTTCGCAGCCGATATATGTCACGCTGTGCATGGTGTTCACATCCGACGCGTCCAACGCGATTAGACGTCAAGAAAAATCTCTCCGCTCAAAAAGAACCGCTGAAGAAACATTGAAATTCAAGCCGGGATTCTTACCGTGTCCCATTTGCGTCAAGCAGCGTTTTTCTTTTAACCTATCCAAAATAATAGTATAATACCATGATTTCATTCCTTGCCGCCATTGCATTCTTTATGTCTTGATGTACTTCAAAACATGCATGCATGTATGTTCGGCTGCCGTACAAATACGTACTATTATGTGTTTATATATATATGTATATATATATATATATATGTATATATATATATATATGTATATATATATATATATATATATATATATATATGTATATATGTCGGTTAGAGTAAGGACCGTACCTTGAACTGACAGCCGTAGTTCGTGAAACAATGTGCAGCTTGGTATGATATGATCAGAACTTTACTAATATCGCATTTATTTTTGTTCATCGTTTCAGAACACAACACATATGCAGCGATAATGCAAACTACTGAATATTTCTTCTTATTCTGAACTAAATACAGGGGAAAGATATACAAACGAATACAATGCTTAACAAGACTAAGGGTCCGTTCGCAGCCGATATATATCACGCTGTGCATGGTGTTCACATCCGACGCGTCCAACGCGTTAGACGTCAAAAAAAATCTCTCCGCTCAAAAAGAACCACTGAAGAAACATTGAAATTCAAGCCGGGATTCTTACTGTGTCCCATTTGCGTCAAGCAGCGTTTTTCTTTTAACCTATCCAAAATAATAGTATAATACCATGATTTCATTCCTTGCCGCCATTGCATTCTTTATGTTTCCATGTGTACTTCAAAACATGCATGTATGCTCAACTGCCAGTGCAAATTAGTATTAGCGTTATGTGTTTGTATAGTATAAACATATATATAGTACGTATACAAGAAGCTAATTGCAACTTGTATGTTGTCTGTATCCAACAACAGTTGACTTTGCATGTATTTGTGTTTGCATACAATATCGTCAATTTGACCTAACCATTTTTTATAACTAAGTCAAGTACAACTTAATTCTTTATATGTGATTGTATATTAAGGCTACCAAACAACTTGTCCGGATCTTTCTAATTATTCCTCTAGTATGTCTCCTGTACTTCCGTCAAGGGTTGTTATAGTAATGGTTACCGTTACCGTTTGGCAAATACCGTTATCGTACCGTTTTTACTGGTAAGCCAGAATTGTTTACCGTTACCGCTACCGATCGACTGGTATACCGATAATCTAGTAACCATTATACTGGTAATGGTAAATTATCGTTTTTCCATCAAAGTTTATATCTTGACATATTTTTTGTACACAATGCATCTTGATTATACTATATGTAGTGTTAATTTGTAAAAAAAAACATAAATGAAAAAGAAAATAAGTGTATTTGGAATTATTTCATCTAATTATTGAACTAAATAAAATCATTTATTTGATTCTAAATGCATGTGATAAGACATAGCAGATGAGTGTACTTATGTTTTGAGCTAACTTGTAAAATTACCGTTAACGCTGGTATTGAGGAAACTTTACCGATAATTTATCATTAAAAATGATAAATTTATCGTTATTATACCGTTTAAATGGCATACCGATTTCAATCAAAAATGGTTACCGATCGACTAGTAATGGTATGATAATGCTAAATTTACCGTTACCATAACAGCTCTACTTTCGTCTGTGAAAAACCATCTATGTACCATGATTTGATTTATCCTTTTAACACAGAAAGGAAATTTCATATGTAACTTCAAACATGAATGATATTTATTACAAAAATTGCAAGGAATAATCCATTAATCATTTACTTATGGCACACGCTTGTGTTTCTTCAGAATGTCAAAGCCTGAGTCGTCTGCAAATTAAGCTGCTCTGGCCCAGCACCTTATTTTGCTATCACATTTTTAAAATATTGTTAATGCCACATAAAAAAACGATCAAGCAGATCATTTTTTTTTATAATTTTGTTTAATAAGGTTGGGGCATATAACATACCCTCTTAACAATTTATAAAATACAAACCAAAATGCAATTTTATTAATGTACGCTAATTACATTTAATATTCGTTAAACTATAATCATTTTCTTCTTCTCAAAAAAACAATTAATCACCGTTTTTATGGAGAAACCAATTTTAAAGAAATTTCTAACTGTGGAAAAGAAGACAACATGATTTTTAGTCAAGAAAGCGAACGACATATTGAGTTGGTTGAAGAAACGATTGAAAAGACAACAATATACCAAAAAAACAAAGGTCTGTTTTCGGTTATAAAAGTTATATTTTTTGACATCGAGTTGACGTTAACAAATTTAAACGACATGTACTTGCCAAATTTGCTTAACATATCAGGTCATAGCAATAACACAAATTCGACGATAGACCTTCGAATAAAATCGTTTTTCCAATGTACAATCGCTGATTAGATAGAATTTTAATTTGTAAAGAAATTTCAATATTTATATCTTATCTTTAATTTTCTAATACATATGGATGTTTTGAATTTATGAAAGAAGAAATTTTTTGTTAGATTTCATTTTTTAAGGAATATTAATCACTGTAATTAAAGTAAAACAAATAAAAATACATTTCAATAGTTTACGTTCACATGAAAAAAGTGTAACATCAAATATATTGCAGCTGTTAATAAATCTATTAGTACATGTGGATGTTTTGAATTTCTAGATTTTAATTTTGTATGATATCAATAGTTGTAAAATATGTGAAAAACAAATTACTTTATTACTTAAGCTCATATCAAAATAATGCAATACTAAATATGGTACAACTATTAATAAAGATATATTCAAACCAAATTAAAATCAATAGTTAAGTTCATAAATCAATTTAACACACTAAACCGTGTCATAATTTGGGACTTAGAAATTAGGATTAATCATCATTTGATTAGTTAACACTCCATATCTTTCACGTTTCACTTATTATGCCATTTATAAATCTACATATAATCCAAGAACTTTTGTTTCAAAGGCATCACAATCATTATGCTCTTTTAGTCCGTTGATGTTGCAATCAGTTCTCTTAATGTATTGTATATAGCAATACATGATAATGTAATGTGGTGCAGTTTAAGTATATATGTTATAAATAAGAATTCAAGCATAGATGGATTCAGGATATCATGTAGTTGTGAAGTCTAACCTACTATATAGCTAAACAATCTAAGCGCTCTATATATGATCTAACGACCTTCATAAAATAATAATCTTTTAGTTATGCACTATTTTATCCAACTTACAGCTTAAGTATGTATAGCCTGCCGTACTTTTCTCAATGTCAACATGGTAAAATAATATATAGAAGCCACCCTCAAGTATTCTAAACTAACTACAACTTGTTCCTTTTTATATTATCAATAGTATACAGCTGCCTTCAGACTTGATATTTTTTAATAGCTAAAAGCTGATCACGTTACTTGAGCTTATCTTAATTAGTATGCGCGTTAATGTATACTGTATGGTGCCTATGATATTTGATGGCTAACTAATCAATGATTAATCTTATTTAAGAACATCAGTTGGTCGTGGCATATACATCAAAATTAGAATTCAAACCTTACTTGAACGGAATAAAAATTGAAATTCAAACGATAATCAGTTGTTATGATGATGGTCTCACGGATTGTTAAGGATGAACGGTTTGTTGAATTTGTAGAGTCTCACATTATAAAATAATTTGAATTTGATGTGCGTATAAGTACGTAATAACACAAATTCATATGTCATGTGTGACAAATCATATGAATGCATCTTTTGCTAGTTTAAAGAGTTTTGATCCGACCATCATGTACAGGAGTGCACTTGCTGAAATCTACATTATATCACAATTCACAAATGTCTTCTAGAATCAAACATTGTAGAATCCAAGGACAGAAGGATAGAACTTGAAAAGTATTTTGGTATATATCAGCTGATGTTACTGGATTAGTCTCAAAAGTATTCAAGACTGACTTTTCTAAGAATACAGGACATGTAAAATTTGATATAATCACGGCTTCCCTTAATAGAACCATCAAAATTAAAATGAAAAAACGGAAAACGTTCTTGAAATCTCTGAAGTCTGAAGATATAAGCTTGAAGCCTTGAAAGTCAATATAAACTAACAAAACACTGGATAAGTGACCTTAATTTAGGCAAAAACTTCAATAAAACGTACGCCTAAGACATAGGCTTATTATTACAGAAACATACAACTCAACATAAAATCAGGTACTGGTTATTTCCATCAAGAGCTTCCAACGTCTCCATCACTGGAAATTAACCGAACAAAACATCAACATCCAAAGGATCTAACGAAACCATCTAGAACTAAACATATGGATCGATAATTCTAGAGCATCAAATTATCCAACATAAACAAACCGATCATTTGGTTCATGCTGATCGATAATTCTTGAACAAATGTTCTTCACCTGTAGCTCTGTCGACGTGCTTTATCCATTTCCACCTTTTCCTAACTGCACCCCCACCACTCCCAATATGCAAAATCTCGATTCCATTGCCAACTTGCAAATACACTTTTCTAACCAACCTCATCCCTTCCTGCACAATTACATTTTTACCCTTCACATCCTCCATGTTCACGCAGACAACCACCATCCCTCTTCCTCCCACTTTCACACTCTTCATGATTTTCGCAAGGTCCTTCCTCCTCATATCCATCACCATGAAATCGACGCCTTCGATCGATTTCGATTTTTCCTCGTTTTCCCCCAGTATTACAAGTCTGCCACTGGTGTGCGTCATCGCGGATGCAACGGCGATCGCAATCGAGGAGCCTCCACGTGTAAGTGCCTGGACTACTGTTTGGGATCTCCATCCCCCCGCCATGGCAGCGATCAACTCCGCCTCGTTTAGATCGTCCGAGTCGTGGTCAGAGAGAGATTGTACGGCATCGATGTACGATTTGGACGCAGTGTCTGGACACCAAACCAATTTCATAATCGATTAGGTTTTCGGCTCGACTTGATATTTTCCTGAAATAGGGAAATGATATAATAAATCTTAGAAGTAATTTTGGGGCTTTGGCTTGGAGATGAAGCTATGCGAGATGCGGGGCATTTAAAGGCGAAAAGGGCGGAGTACGGGGGCTGACGTGGCGATTAACGTTGACATTTTTGTTTTTTAAAATTTATTTATTTATGAAACTTCGAATTCTTATATATAAAAGGTTCGTCTTCATGTGGATATTTTATTTTTTCGATTCACGGTTCCATGCAAGATTTTCAGCAAATAGCATTTAATTTTGTACTTAAAAAGCCGCGTTTGTCATATTCCTTACCACATTAATCTACACACCCTAAATACCTATTGCCTGGAGCAAAGCCACATATGTTCTACGGGGTGAGGCCCAACTAAGACCTCAATATGTGATCTACTCTTATTTTTGAAGAGCTTTTGTTAACACATACTCTCAAAAAGCAAAATGAAAATTAAGATTGTCAACAGATATTTGAAAATTTTGTGATTCATCCACTACTGAAAACTAAAAAAAAAAAGTATCTAATATTCATAAGCGAGACGTAGATATAAATGCATCCAAAAAATTATTCGTCTTCTTTTGTCAAAAAATACATATTATTTTATGGTTTAGCATAATAAATAGTTTAAATTAATAATTTTATCGACCTAATGGTTTATATTTTATGTATTTAATGTTTATAATTTTATCGACCTAACGGGGTGAGGTCCAAATGAGGATCCCAATTTATGTTCAACTCTTATTTTCGAAAAGTTTTTTAAAGCATAACCTGAAAAAGCATAATAAAAATTAAAATTGTTAACTAATATTAGAAAATTTTGAGATTCATCCGCATCCGAAAGCCAAAAAAAAAAAAAAAAAAAGAATCTAATATTCTAAAAAATGATGCAAATAAAATGCATCCGAAAAATTATCCACCGTCCTCTGTCAAATAAATACAGAATATTTTACATGTAATTTAACATAATAAATAGTTTAAATTATAATTTTATCAAGCTACCGGTTTATATTTTATGTAATATTTATTAATTGCTCAAAACTATTTACAATTAACACTTATTTATATGCTTTTATGATTTATGGCACTGAAGAAAATTTATGTTAAACCCAAAATTTCAATTTATGTTTATCGATTAACGACCGAATCAGATCGAATTGAAAAATAAAAGGATTTACACATGTTATACGTTTCATTACCACTTTATAGAAAATCGCTAGGTGTTAATATATCAAATACCTATTACTCGGTTGGTGAAATAGTCTCTCTCTCTCTTCCTCAAAAAAGTGTGTTTTTTTCACCAACGCACATTGATCTTTAATGGATAGAATAATCATCCTTATCCATCTATATCTATGATTGTGGATATTCGATGCCCGAGAATGGTTTCCGACGTAGATACAAATGTGACACTATTGTAAACCCACCTCAAAACGAATTTAAATCTTGATGCTGGAAAGACCCATAAAAACTTAAAGTTATTCTAAAATAGGTCGTTGGTTTTTTAAGAAATAAATTTCATAGAGCCAACCATTACGAATCAGAGCTCATAGCGGAATGGACTAAGTATAATAGCAAATAAGATGCTTATCTCATTAAATCATGAAGATGTCAAATACAATAATACCATAGAGCCAAAAGTGCTAAGTCACAAATGTAGGTACACCATAAATGTTATGCTAATGTCATGCAAAGTAATAATAATAAATAAGAAACAATTGTCATCATCACTATGTCTTCCGTCAAGGTCATCCTAAATAACATGTATTGTTAAGAGGATAAACCAAAACACCAAGTTCTAGTGAATGAAAAATTTAAATTTAACCCTTCTATATATACTCGGCCAGTATGAAAACTATCGAGGATATGTCTATGGAGATAACACACATAAACAAATATTTGTTTATTGCTCAAAATATATATTGGAAAGATGCGGACAATACAATTACTTAATACCAAATAAGGGTGGTTTCCCGCGATCACTTAATATCCAAGGACAGGTTTTGATGATCACTTAATACCACATGGCGGGCCCACTCAATCAAAATCTAATTCATAGTAGACATCACAAATATACATATACACACACACACATAGACGTACGTACACGCACACGTTCATACATACATAAATACATACTCACAATAGAGTACGAAAAATGGTATGCAGTCACTTAGTGTCGGGAAGGCAAACGACTCCTCGATCATTTACTACCTTACCAACGACAGATCCCTCATTTCTACTAGTTGACCCTAAAGGCGAACTCTTAGCCACTTAAATAGGCAGTCCCTATATATGTAAGGCGACTCTATTAACCTATCCCTTGGTGTAGACCCTCAATAGTTACAATAGAGAAAGCGCACAACTTCCGGAGAACTACTTACTCAATTCAAGGCCATTTAATATTTCAATTAGAGAAAGACAAACCCATCGATCACTAAATATCCAATGGGGGGCGCTATGGCTAAAACCTATATTTCGAGTGACAAATCAATAAGGAAAGGATGAGTCTCGGTTACTTGATACCCCTACACAGTGGATCTCCCACTTAATATCTAACATGAAGCAGACATGTTACACGTTAAATTTCTCATTGCACTAGACATCTCATATTAATCCACTTTATTGTAGCTACTGATAATGGGTAGTACGGATATACTTCTACTTCAAGAAGAGGTTAACCTCGCGTCCACATGTCTTTGAACACAAATTAAAAGATATTAAAACACACGCAAGCACACAAATTCCTAATAGGGACATGTAAATTAAATAACCTTATTAATAAACGATTAATACATATTTAAGATACATAGGTTATGTTATAATAAATATTAATAATGACACATTAAATAGGCGTGCGTTGAGAACACACTAATGTAGGAAATATCAACATGCAAAATTATAGATTTACCTGTCCTTCTCTCATGTCACAACACAAAAGTTCCAAAACTAGAATTTATGAACTTAGCAAGGCAACAACAACATATGCCACAAATAGACTTGTAATCTTGGATCTTTGATTACTTTAATAAATCAAAGGGACTAATTTGTAAAAAAAACAAATACATATTTTTATTCTAGGCCTATTTCACTTTCTTTTACTGTAAACATTATATAAAAATAAGGATTTAGATAAGACGTAGTTTATAGCCTTCAAATCAACCATTTGGCAAATAAAAGAGGAATTTAAATTGCATATAGCATAGTGTCCCTTAATTCGTTATTTTTATGTAAATCCAGGCTTTTAATAAGTGGAGAAAAGAAAGTAAAACAAACTAAACTTGTTTGAGATGTAGAATAAGTAAATAAAAATCCCTTCAGTTTACATTCATAATTCAAAATTCATATGGTTCTAAGGGGTCTTCAATTTACAACCGTATATCTTGGTTCTTCTTCATCAACGTTCTAAGGGATTTCGGTTTCCCGGAATCCTTTATTAATATTATTCGGAGGCTCGTTTCCAACTGTTGCTTCTCCGTTCTAATCAACGGATCGACCAACGGGTTTTTCAAGTTTGGTAGGGATCTTCGTCAGGGAGACCCCCTTTCAACGACTCTTTTCGCCATCGCCGCCGAGGCTTTCATGTGAGGGTTGCATTCTTTTACGATAGTGGGCTGAATTCAGAGGTTTGACATTCCCAGTGGTTGCCCCCACATCACTTCTTTATCCTTCGCAGACGATATCATCGTTTTCACTAATGGTAACCATCGTTTCGTACATCGTCTTCTAAGCTTCATTCACCAATACGAGAGGTGCTAGGGCCAACTCGTTAGCTCTACCAAAAGTCATTTCGTGTTTGCGAAAGACCTGTCACCGGTTAGGTCTTCTTGGACCAAAAACCTAGCCGGATTCAAGGCTGCATCCCTCCCCTTGCCTTACCTCGATATTGTCCTATATCATGGTCGGAAGCTCAACGTTACGGTAGGAAGGATGGTTCTCATAAATTCGGTTCTTGACTCTATAAGATCGCACGTCTTTGATGTTGTGACTCCTACTTCCTCCTTCTTCCATTCATATCGATATTTGGCTTCATCCTTTTTCTAGGGTAAAAAGGAAAATGCTGGCTATCATCATTGGATTTCTTGGGACGTCGTTTGTCATTCCAAATGTGAAGGAGGCCTTGGCCTTCAAAATCCTAAAGATATCTACACTGCCTACGCTTGCAAGCTGTAGGTACGGTTTGGAGCGAACGATTCTCTTTGGGAGAGCTTTCTCCATGCTAAGTACCGCAGACTTCAGGTCACACATTTCACCGGCATCCTGTCCTACGCTAGTGAGATGTGGAAATTGATGCAGTCTGTGAAGCCCTTCTCTGACTCACATGGTGGTGGTTCAGGATGGGATGGCGGTCCTTTCTCGATTAGGACGGCTTGGAGTGCAGCGAGGACCCCTTCTCCAAAGATTCATCTTTTCTCTTTCATCCGGGATGTCCGAATCCCTCCGAAAGTTTCTTTGTTCATGTAGAGAACTCTTCATGAAGGGTTGCCACTAAAAGAGAACCTTTAGAGGACTGAGATTTTTATCGTATCCCATTGCAGATGTTGTTGAGCTGATGACTTGGAGTCAGGTTCTCATTTGTTTTTCTTCAGCACCTGCGCTAGATCTGTCTAGAACTACTCCGGGAATATGGTTGGTTTCCGTTTATTTTTCGCTTATTTCACCTACTCTCCCCTCTAGGTCTTATGATGTTTGTTAGTCGTGCAGGTTCTTATTTTATGCGTGTTTCGTGGGCTTGGATGGGTAGTCAAGGCAGGTCTTCTTGCTTGGAGTAGGCGGGCTTTGTCTTTTCTTTAGGCAACTTTTTGGATATGTTCGTCTTGGGTTCCCTTGAGATAGCGCATTTGTTGTTCCCCCTCTGATCTGAACTTGCGGTGTTTGGACGCTTTACCTTGTTTCACGGGTTATGTTGGGCTTCTTCTTACTGCCCTACTGTTTTCTGTTCGACGAGGCTTTTAGCTAGCTGCTTTGTTTTCTCTATTTGTCTGTATTTTTGGTTTATTTGTATGTATATTATAGATTATGTGCTCGTTTATTAACTAAGAATCTGATTTTGTGCACCATTGCAGAATGGCTTTTTCCTCTCCTTTTGGTATATTGTTTTTGTTTTGAAAAAAAATTCAAAATCCATACAAACAACATGGACTGGCACTTTGTTTTATTCAGAGATTTAAGAAGATTTTAATTTGGTTTTCGCAATCCTCAAATCCCTTTTAGGAATACACAATCTTGAATTTGAACTAAACAAGCATTGATAAAAACGAATGTACAAAAATTTAAACTAAACATGCATAGAGTGATTGTCTTTAATCAGTTTGTTCATTTTGTGACATTATAAATACTGAATTTAGTGATTAAGTAGTGTTTAAATATTTGAATATTTGACGATTATGATTTTCTTATTTTCTTTAATAGCACACTTTGGACAGATGATCCTTGACATTAAATTTGAGGTGTCATTTAAATTAAATCCTGAGGCACAAATGAAAACTGTCATCTTCCTTAATTTAAAGATCTTGAATGAATAAAGCTTGTCTACTTTCCCTGTATGCTATTGAATTCTTTCTTCTCTACTTGCAAAAATAAATCCAAATCTTAATCTTCTTACTCCTCATCAATTCATAGACCCATACTCACAAACTATGTTCATATATTAATCATTTATTCTTATAAAGTTGTTTTTTGGTCTAAATTATCATTTCGATGATTCGTCAGACCATATATCTTAATATTAATCTGGGTTTAAAGTTATTCAAGGAAATATTCCCAAAGGAAAGAAAACTACATTATATAGTCACTTAGTTCTCATCAGTAGTTCATTGATCTATTTTTAGTGCTCCTGTTTAGGATGGATATGGGTACTTTTAGACGTCTGTCAAAATTTTGACCTACTTTTTGTCAAGCGGGAGCTCAGCTAAAATTGTCATGCACAAAAGCAGTTATGATGGATAAATATTATTTTACACAAATCTACATCCATAAAATTTGTAATCTTACGTCCAACAGACTAAAAAATCAGTCAAATATTTGGAGTAGACAATATTGAGCTATATGAATTGAGATATGGAGTGACTTAAGGTTGTTTGTTCGAACTAATGGCTTGGTTAGAACTCTGAAGCTTTTGGATTAAGCGATTTGAAAGTTTGGGTTTACAATATTCATATGTTAAAATTTTGATTTGTGCTAATTTTATTAACTAATAACATAAGTATGTCAGTTTTCAAATTTATTACAAAATAAATCATTTTCTGCTACGTAAACAACTCGCGACATCCTAGATGCCACCAGTAATTTTTTATGTTTTAACACCTGTGACATCTCAGATGCCACCAACATTTTGCCGCATCGTTCTGGATGCTCGGTAAAATCATACCTCCTTGTCTCTTCCCCTTCATATCATTTCTAAACCCGTTTCTTTAACAAAAATATCCTTCCAACCTTCTCAGGCTCCTCCTATTGGTAAGCATTCATTAATTTTTGTGATAAAAATGTGGTTTTTCTAATTTTAAAGTTCTAAAAAATCATGATGTATATGTTTGAATTGGTTTGTTATATAGTTCCTATAGTGTGCCATTTGATGTTTAAATTGACAAACTCATAAATATGGGTGACATTTGTATGATTGTGTATGACATTTGGATTGAAATCTTGATAAAAGTGAATTTAGTTGTATGTGTATATCGAGTATATGTAGGATGAGTATGTGACATTCAATATGTTGAAAACATTAAAATGTAATGCCTTAGTATGATTTATTTTGGTTAAGTATGCCTGGAAATGTTGTTTGCCTGTGAAGTATTTACAAAGTAGACCGTGAGAAAAGTTATGACATTTAATAAGTATACGACTTGTGGTTTTTTGTCATCATTTGAATAGATTTTCATAAATTGCTTATGAGTATATGTTTATTCTTTGTTGGAATAATTTGTGTATCTTTAATTTTGATAGAATATGAAAACGAAATTGAGACCCGATGATCCAAAGGTTCTATACTTATAAAACAAACATCGGACTAATTATTCGAACTGGATGACGGTATTATTATGTTTACTTTATTAAGAATTGTGATCATTCTGTAGTTAATTTGCATACTCATATGAGATTATATTATTGGTAGAAGGTGTTTTGCGATTAAGAAGGGACTATTGACCATACTTCTACACTTAAGCAAGTCACTTCGAATCATCCAGAGGTATTGGCGCTACTAGATAAAGCCGGATTTGGGTTGATGCATAAGTTTGACCAAAGCTCGACCGCAACTTTGTTCTAACTTATTTAGATAGTTGGAGGCCTGAAACATCAACATTTCATTTTTGAGTAGGGGACATGATGATTACTTTGAAGGATGTGGCTATGTTATTGGGTTTGCCTATAAACCGTGATCTAATTATTAGATATGATATTCCACATAATTATATAAACTAGTTTGAGGTTTTT
This sequence comes from Allium sativum, assembly GCA_030737875.1. Classification (NCBI taxonomy): domain Eukaryota; kingdom Viridiplantae; phylum Streptophyta; class Magnoliopsida; order Asparagales; family Amaryllidaceae; genus Allium; species Allium sativum. The sequence continues at coordinate 85,827,701 of CM060909.1, forward strand.
CTTGGTAAGACTCCTTCGGATGAGGCAAGATGGGGTAATGAAATGATCGTAACCACTTGGTATTAATCCCAGTTGGTCGGTGATATTCTACTGACTGCATCTCTATTGGAGACAGCACGACAGGCTTGTGCTATCATATTGCACATTATTACTCAGCGACTTTTCTGTGATAGATCAAATACCAGAATCACTCTTCACTAGTTTCCTTTATTAGACGACGTTGATTCATGTTGAAAATATGCATGGGCTGATGTGACGCTATTTCCACATATTCATAGCTCACCAAAGCAGCTTTGTTACAGCAAAGGTCTATCGGTGGTTGTTTAAGTCCTGTTCAGGTGCAATTTAAGTTTTTAAGTAGTTCATTATGTCTTATAAGTACAGGACAAAATTGAAATACACTACATACTACCTTTGCATTAGCGGCCTTGAACTTATCTTTCGATCGGTCGTATTTCAATGAAGAGACCGATAGTTAACAACATAAAACGTATGAAACAAGGTAAAATAGTTTTGGTTTGTTTGGCTCGATAAACATATAAGTATATAGTAAATTGTATACAAACTTGTGTATGTGCAAGTGGATTGGACCAAAGGACATGAAATGCCACCGAGACGCAATTTGTTGCTTTACAGGAACGAGCTCGATGTTCTTGTCTATAATGAAGTGATATGAAACCCTTATAGTAAAGAAGACCTTTAGGCACTTTCCTTGTGACAACCGCCCATAACCCTCGCTCTAAACAAGAGGAATAATGTGTTGAAGGGTGTGCCAGACAGCAATGGGCGATCACCAGAGTAGGTAAACAATATCGAAACCGGTCGTAGAACTCATAGTGCAAGAATAAAATATAATACAACAGGAAATAGTAATGAGGCATCATATAACAAACTTTTGAAAACTTTCTCAACATCTTGAAAGGTTATCCAACTGATACCAAAGTTTGTACATTAGTCCTCACAAAAACACTCATAGAGCACTCAGTAGTGGAAATAGAAATACTAGATAGTAATAGAACTGGTACGCCAGCCTCCTGCTCGCCTCCGCACAGCAGCTTCATCCTCACTAATCACTTGTAACCTACTACTTAGTCTGCCCATCCACAACCGGATAAACATCCCAAGGTAATAAGAGGAGACATAAAACCTTGAGTCAGACAACAGTCTTAGTGAGCGATAAAATAGCTAACAAACTTCAACAATAAAGTATATGAGAAGGAATAGATAAACATACTAATCTACCCACAACACCAGAGAAGAACTCAACCTTATCCCCACATCGGACAGTGATAACCTTACTTTAAACAATTCAACTGTACATCCATGAAAACTTGAACACTCATTCAATCATGGTAAAATACTCATAACTTCCAGATTATGTGTATCTCATGTAAACCATCCTAATCAAATTCAATGTCCCTCAAGCACAAGCCCCAAAGGCCTAAACCGATATCTGACAAGCACCCGAGGAACATCTCCTTCGACGTTGGACAACCTACATGAGATGGTACAAGCAGAACAACCAATCATCCATGACTGACTCTGGCTATCTCTGCCAATCCTGCTTTGAAACCATTGTTAATCATATGATGGCCAGCCTTGCCATATGTCAAGGGATAATTGTGACCCCAATTATAGCATAAACTCCATAAGCCTTTCAACGATACATATGCATGTTCAACCTTGATAACTAGGCCTTTCAACGATACCCAGGGTACTCGACCTACAACCGATCTTTTGGGTGCCCCCATCGTACCCCTGCTTTGAGCCTGTTAGAACTTACGACAACGACAATCTCTCGGCCTTATCATCTCTAGTCATCCAACCCGATGACTTTTCATAGCTCAAGCAACCATTATCAACCAACGCACGACCTTTGAGTTGTCACCTTGTTCGCTGTTCTACACCGACCAACGAATACCTTTCAACACTTCGAACCTTCCTACTTGAATTTTCTTCGAAGTTACACCATCACTAAGTTAATTACATCACTGCGCTGCAGCTAGGGTACGGGGGGTTGCCCTCAAAAAAAAATTTGGACCTATTTATTCAAACCAGAGTCGTACCAAAAAATATAAATTTTCATAAATTTGTCCTGTGGGACCGACCCTTCACACTGCTCGATCAACCCAAGCGACCGACCCTCCATACTTAGAGCAACCGACCCACCATTCTACCACTTCTAGGCTTCACGACCGACCCGCTAGGACTGACTAATCCGACCCAAAAGTGCGACCAACTCCAGGCTCGCTCGACCGACCCTTTTACTCAACCATAGGCTCGCTTGGCCGAACCCTTTTTCCTCCAAGCTCGCTCGTCCGCTTGCCTTACACCCAGCCCGCTCGACCGGCCGACTCCCTGGCTCACCCGAGCCTACTTTCTGTCTTGCTTCTTAAAAAATCGCACCCTGTAGCGAACGACCCCCCTACGTGCGACCTAAAACCTGCACATCATAATTTCCACTTCAATTTCCACAAAAACTTCGCCGAACGATAAATTAGACCAAAGCAACTTGTCCAATCCATCAAATATGATAAAAAAACACTTTATGAATCTGCTAACAACATGAAAACAATATTTTTCACCAAAACATACAAATCACTCCACAAATCGTAATGAATTGTCATAAGATTAAAACTATAGATCTAACTTGCATAATCATATGGAAAATCATAGAATCAATGATTTAAACTGAGATCATAAGGTGATTCATGTCAAAAGGGACTTAATATGGCATAAACCTATGGAAAAACACTTAAAGACGATGAAAAGCATGATCAAACACTCATACACTTCATTGAATCCATGTGAGAGATGCAAACCACTCATTGATTCTCCTAAACAAGCAAAAATCAATAGAAATGAATCCAGACAGCAAGCATTTCACACCAAACACCTTTATCCAATGAATCCTTGCCTCAATTGATGTAGATCTAGCCTGCAATGGTGTAGATCTACGATTTTCCTCCTTAGATTTGGATTTTTAATGGTGGAAAGGTGTTAAAGGAAGAAGGAGCACAAGGCACCAAATGAGAAAATGGAAAAATAAAACCATTTCCCATATCCCTTACCCCCTATTTATACCCTTCCATCAGCCCACTAACGGGCCTTCCCAAATCAACCCATTATGGCTCTCCAAACCTGAACAGCCAACAGAAAAACCTTAAAGCAACGATTTCTCCCAAACCACTGAGCCAAATCTTTGATGTAACCACTCTACGGAAAGGCAATCATCAGTTCCTTTCCAATGGCATAGGTCTCACCCTCCCATTCGACCCGAGTCAAAAGTTATGCCACGTATAAGACTAACAGGGGTAAAATGGTCACAAATAAAATCGGTAAAAATTATGGACATGTCTCACATCCCCATAAGCAACATATCAAAAGAAGAGAATGATCCAACCCTCAAGGAGTAAAATAAAAATATTTTATGATCTTTCGATACGTAAAATGCGAGCCCTTACATTCTCCTTCCCTTAAGAATTTCGCCCCCGAAATTCCAAGTAAACATAAGAAACCACAACAATTCTGAATGCCCATCGTTCAAGAGAAGCCAACTCTATCATCCAACTAGCAATCATTAAACCATGCATCCATAGCCTTATCCTAGCACGCGTAATTCTATCAAACAACAACAAGATACAACGATACAACAATGATACGATATCATAGGGTCCTACCGATGAAGAGTTCTGAATGAGTCGCTCTCATGCTCTCTTCTGTCTCCCATGTATAATCGTCACCGTCTTCACTCCATTGTACCTTGACTAGCTTAACCGTCTTCCTCCTAAGTTATTTCATGTCATTCCCTACAACACGAAGTGGTTTACAAGGTCTCGTAACTGCGGTCTCTACTTCAAGGTCTTCATATAGCTCTGGAGATACCACCACATTCGATTCAACCACAAACTTCCGTAGAAAAGACACATGGAATACATTATGCACACTCAACATCTTCTCAGGTAACTTCAATCTATATGTGAGCTTTCCAATTCACTCGACTATCGAAAATGGTCCAACGAACCTAGGAGCCAACTTTCCTTTACTTCTGAATCGAACCACATGCTTCAACAGTGGAATCTTCACAAAGACCATATCACCAGTCGAATTCCAAATCTTTTTGACGCTTATCGACATAAATCTTTTGGTGATCTTGAGCCGCCCTCATTGGTTGCTGAACGATCTCAATATAATCTGAGGTCTCTTTAATCATCTCTGGCCCAAGTATCCACTTATTTCCAGTTTCTAACCAACATGCTGGAGAATTGCACAGCCTCCCATACAACGCCTCGTATGTTTCCATCCCAATGCTAGACTGGTGGATATTATTATATGCAAACTCAATTAGATGTAGATAGTCTTCCCATGATCCTCCGAAGTCTAAGACACAAGCCCTCAGGATATCTTCAAAAATTCGGTTGACTTTCTTAGTCTGACCATCAGTTTAGGGATGGTAAGTCATACTTAAACACAACTTGGTTCTCAAATCTTCTTGCAAACTTTTCCAAAATCCACTTGTAAATAATGGATCTCGGTCACTCACTATACTCTTTTGGACACCATGGAATCGAACTATCCATTTCACATAAAGTTCAGCCAATTTCGATGTTGTCCTAGTCCATTTGATAAAAATGAACCTTGCACTTTTGGTTAAACGATCTACAATGAGACAAATCCCTTCATTCCCTGCCCTGGTTCTAGATAATCCATTGATAAAATCCATCAATATTTGCTCCCACTTCCACGTAGGAACTTCCAATGGCTGAAGCAACCCACTCAGCTTCTTCTGTTCAGCTTTCGTCAACTAACAGCTCATACATTTGGAAATGAACTTTCCAACATCACGCTTCATCCCTTCCCAGTAATAGACTCGCTTCATGTCCTGATATATCTTATTACCACCATGATGATTCGTCAACTTTGAGTGATGACATTCCCTCAGAACCTTATCTTTCAATCCGTCGATGCCAGGAGTATAGGCTATACCAAAATCATATGATGCCAGAAACTCCAACCATCGTTGCTGCCGAAGATTCAAATCCTTAAGGGAGAAAAGATACTTTGACGACTTGTGATCCGTGAACAACTCAAATCGAACTCCCAATAGGTAATGTCTCCACATCTTTAGAGCAGACACAATCGCTGCCAACTCCAAATCATGAGTTGTGTAGTTTCTCTCATGCAACTTTAGCTGTCGACTCGTGTAGGCCGCAACCTTATCCTTTTGCATTAGCACTGCTCTCATCCCAGTACCACATGCGTCGATGTATACCACCATCTCTTCATTCCCACTCGAAATGGTCAACACTGGTGCACTCGTTAATTTCTTCTTCAGGATTCCGAACGCTTGTTCACACTTTGTATCCCATGTGAACACTTGTTTCTTCTTCGTCAATCCTGTTAACGGTCTGGAGAAATCCTTGATAAACCGCCGGTAATATCCTACGAGCCCACGGAAACTCCGAACATCTATCGCATTCTTAAGCCTATCCCAGTCCTGGATTGCTGCTACTTTAGCGGGGTCAACTGCTATCACATTTCCAGAAACAACATAGCCTATGAACCTCACTTCATTCTTCCAGAAGTGACACTTTGAAAACTTAGCTCTTAGTTGATGCTTCCGCAAGATCTCTAACACAACTCCCAAGTGTGTCTTGTGCTCTTCCTCATTCCGAGAGTAAATCAGAATATCATCCACGAACACAAGCATGAACTTGTTCAACTGATCTATGAACACTCTATTCATAAGATCCACGGAATACGTTGGCATGTTAGTTAACCCGAATGACATCACTAACCATTCAAAGAAACTGGATGGTGTCCTAAAAGCAGTCTTTGGCACACTATCCTTTTCCACCCTCAACTGGTGAAATCTCGTTGCCAAATCCATCTGAGAAAACACTTTGGCTTCGTGAAGTTGATCGAACAAGTCATCTATCCTTGGCAACGGATACTTGTTCCTTTTAGTCACCTTGTTCATCTCACGATAGTCCACACACAATCTTAACGAGCCATCTACCCTTGTTGCAAACACAACCGGTGTACCCCATTCAGACACACTCCTCTGAATGAATCCTTTTACCCAAAAGATCTCTAACTTGCACCTCCAATTCTTGATATTCCTTAGGAGCCATCCGCCTAAGAGGCATAACGATTGGTATAGCATCTTCGACCAAATCGATCCTAAACTCGATCTCACGATGCGGCGACAACCCTTTGACCTCGTCAAAGACATCTACATACTTATTAGCGATCAACACTGATGACAGGTCTTCTTGTGAAATCCCAAGCGAATATAGATAATTCGTGAAGACCTTGTCTTCACGCTTACATCTAATCAACACCTTTCGCCCTTCCACATCCCCGACCTTCACCTCTAGCTTCTCTTAATTCACCCTTGCCGCATACCTCTTGAGCTAATCCATGCCCAAGATGATCCTAAACTCAACAAAGTTAAGAACAAAGCAATCACATACAAAAGAGCAACCCTGACTCGACAACACTAGACCACGACATATCATGCATAAACTGGACGAACCCCCAACTGGATTAGTCACGATCAATGGTCTATCACAAATCTCGGGCTACAAACCCAAGCGACAAACAAGCTCATTGCAAATGAATGAATGCGATGTTGTAGTATCAAATAAAACTTGAATTGAAACACCATTAGCAGAAAGAGTACCTTGCACCACGACACCCTTTCCCTTCTCCTTTGCAGTAGGAGCTCTTGAAGAAGATGGCACGGCTTCCAAAGCATATGCCTTCACAACCTGCATGCCCTTAGCTGATTATGGACAGTCTTTCTTCTCATGCCTAGGCTTCCTACACTTGAAGCACTGCTTCTCAGCTTTGGGATTCTTGCGCTCATTCGAATAATGACCCCTCTATTGGCAGTTAAAGCAAACCACTCACTCTTTAGCTTCTTTTGGATATTCTTCCCATTCTCTTGTTGTTGCTTCCTCTTCTTATTATTACCACCCTGTTTTGGCTTCTGTTCTTCCTTAGGTGCAACAATAGACATCTTCTTAGGAAACAGACTTCCACGCCTCAAAGCCTTCTCGACGATCTTCTCAAAGCTATGATCGAGGTGATCCACAAGCTGATTCCCAAGATATTCATCCATCCACAAGACAAACTTCTCGTTCTTTTGATAAGGAGTCACTACAAGAAAAATCACTTTTAGTTGCAATCATTATCAGCATTTCTACCGTTGCTGCGGTCAAAAGTTTATTTTAATGATTTATTTTTATGTCAAAACGCTGACATAAAATTTTCCTCAAAATACACCGCTTCTTTTATTCGTGCCAATTTTTTTTGCTTTCCCTCTTTTTTTGTTCGCCCAAATTCATTTCCTCCGTTTTTCAATTTCAACTTGCTCTAAAACCATATTCTCCCATTTCATCTTTCCCAATTCCCTCATTTTCCAATTTTAGTGATGCCCTAGTTTTTCTTATTCAGATACGTGACCGATTCAGTTATAATTTCTTTCTTTAACGTTTGGATTCAGCCACTGTATGGTAATTTAGTATCGGCCAGGAAGTATATTCCAGAAGTCTTCGGTTTATTCCAGAAGTCTTCGGTTTTTTCCACGAGGTTGATTCCAGAATTTTTCTTCATACGTCGATTCAGTTTTGGTTCTGAATTTTTGGCAATGTAACTCGAATCCGTACTATACTTCTCTGTAATATGACTTATTAATCAACACAGTGATGCTTTGCTGTATATATAATTTGTAATTCTAATGAAATCTTTAATACGTGCACTTTGGTTTTTATGGCTCTCCCGGACCTTGTTTCATTGAACTATATATTATATGCTGCTGCAAGTGGTTATGCTCGTCCTTACATTGTAAAAGTCATTCTACAATTTTACTTCATTTGTTTTGTTCGTAGGCTAACACTTGAATGCTGCCATTTAGTTCTCATGTTTTATCTATGTAGATATTTTAGTATTATAAAACTCTGTGTTTATTCTATTTTTCACATTTTAGATTGTTGTTTAGTTAGCTTATATGACCAGAAATGATTTAAATACAACAGCAGTCTTTAGTTTTGGTATTTCTCAGATTTTCTTTTTCATTGATAAGTTGCATGTTTCAATATATATCAGTGTTATCAGGCGAGCGACTAGTTGACAAGTCAGTCTTGATTCAGCGACTGGGACTAACGACTTGGTTTTTGTTAATATGTCGGGCGACTGGAACGACTAGGAGTGACTAGTCGACTGACTAGACGATTAGGTGGTTCGACTTAACCAACTGGTTTTAAATTGGGCCCAAAACTAAAGATAAAAAGAAAATAAATAGGTCAGTAGAGATAATTGAAATCAAACTACGCTTTCAAACCAAAAACAACATAGCGAATTAAGAAAAAAGGAAAGTTCGAATATCACAAATTAAAACATGCACAAGCGACCATTTTTTCCCCAAAATGAGTGATGATTATGAAAATATTTAAAACATGGTTTGATCATATAATATACCACAAATTGTTCATTTATTTAATTAAACAAGAATAAATATGTGAATATAAATGTGCATTTTTCCATGCACATCACCCTCCATGGTAGTTTCCTCCTTCCTTGCCTGACATTGACTAGAATCACCTCTATCCCGATCCTTTACCAATTCATATTGATCAACCTTTCACTGAAGAAGAGATATGGGCCAGACTTAAAGACATGGAGGATGATAAAGCCCTAGTCCAGATGGTTTTAGGCCGATTTTCCCCAAACAGGTTTGGGCATTAGTCAAACAAGATATTTTGGAGATGTGCATGGAATTTCAGGAGGATCCGATGTGTATTGCCAGGTTAAACTATGCTAATATCATTCTTATCCCTTATTCCGTTGGTGGAAATACTTTAACCTCGTTCTGACCTATCACTCCCGTTAATACCACTTTCAAAATTATTACTAAGGTTCTTGCTAATCGTCTCCAATCAGTCATTTCACCTCTGATTGTGCCTGAGAAACCGGCTTCCATTCATGGCCGTAATATTTTTGACTGTGTCGCTGCCACATAAGAAATTAGTACTTTTTGTCATCCCACTTCCACACTTGCTGTTCTTCTAAAATTGGATTTTCCAAATCTTTTGATTCGGTTAAACGGTCATTCGTTTTGGACTCGATCAAACATCGACGGTTCCCTTATAAATGGTGTAAATGGATCGAATTTATATTTTTTACTAGTTTTTCTTCGATGCCAGTGAATGGGAACTATGGTGGGTTAATTAAATTGTGACGGCCCGCCCCGTACCAGTCGACGTTTCCTCCGAAAGTGCGCTGTACACATGCCCGACTAGCCCAGAACGGTCGCCAAAGAAAGGAAAGAAGAGAATGAACTAATCAAGAACTTGTAGAATGTCTCACAACGTAAGGAATAAAGTACAATAACAACATACTTGACATAAAAAAGGTGAGACAATGCATAAGTTGAAACTAAACATCATAGCAGCGGAAAATCCAAATACAGCCTATGTTCCACATCATCATTATTACAACTTTAAAACTGTCTCTAAAGCAAAAGAAAGGAAAGGTACACTACTAATGCCTAAAGTAATGACCCCGCAGAGACACAGAAAGAATATATATATCAGACGTGGAAGCCTCCTGCTCGTCTCCGGTACAGCTACTCGTGCATCACCAGCTAACCTGTCTCTAGTCTGCTCGTGAGAGCACCTAGAGTAATAAGAAGAGACATAAAACTTTGGGTCAGACAAAAGTCTGGTATGAGCGATAAGTAGTAAAACAAAACAATAACAGGTATACTAAACCATACCTGAACCTGGACCTGCAACCAAAGAGTTAGCACTACATACTATACAATACTTTAAGGTGCCACTAACACATGGTACGAAGAAAACGCGGTAGGGGTGTGCATGTCATAGTGATGGCAAACAGATCAAGCATAGCAACCATCCTCACATCTCTCACTCAGTGCGTAAAGCATACAATATCCACCACTCTGATCACTAGACCCATCGAGGTAATGATGGAGTTCGACTTGTACAACTACTGCTACCACCAAGCTTATCCCATGGGATCATGACCAAACCTTTTCAAATGACCCCACTTCATTGGTCTACAACCCACTAGTCACACCCAGGCTACTGTGGCCCTGAATCCGTTCACGTGCCTCCCATACATAGTCATCCGAAGTTATAGACATCGACAACCCCTTAGCACACGTCCAACAGCAAAGCCCAATCATGAAGTTAACTCGTTGGTTCCCAACGGGATCTTGAGTTCTACTTCCTATTTGTACTTCCTTTGCATCACGGGTCTTAGTCGAATTGGAGTTGGTCTTCAAAAGAGTCGTTGCATAGTAGTAATAGCACTCGTCTAGCTTGGTTCAGATATGCATAGTACTCCAGTCCTCATCGGTTCGGTTCAGTCCAATAATTCCTAGTATGCTCCTGGGTGCGGTTCAGTAAGGATGTTTCCCTTCTACCTCGGTTCGGTTCGGATGCCCTCTGCCTAGGTTCGGCTCGGTGGTTGCTTCCTGGTTCGGTTCGGTGGTTTCTCCCTCCTAGATGTCCCGATCTGATTCCCCTCCCCTTCATAAGCCCGATCCGGTCCCCTTTTGGTCTCTCCGATCCGATCCCCTTTTGGTCTCTCCGATCCGATCCCCTTTTGGTCTCTCCGATCCGATCCCCTGCCCAACTCCAACTCTAAGCAAATGGTCTTCCTTCTCACCAAGCCCTTTATGCTAAGTTCCAATCCGAATCAAGTTCACTTGCCCGGTTCTCCTATCCGATCCGAGCCCAATAATCTGATTCGATCCGGTTTGAAACCTGCACATTTCCTACGGTTTTCCAACGACTGTTTTACACCATACGACGGCGTTTTAGACCATTCTAACTGTTCTAATCAATCTCAAAGCATACCATACAGTTATAGCAACATAGAGAATCAACTATAAACACCAAAAACAATAATTTGATAGGTTAAATGGATCAAACATAACAAAAATCCCATAATTTCCCTTAATCATGTTTAGGCATAACTAATAATATAATTAGCAAAACTTAACCAAATTACCCAAACTTTCTAACAGAGGCTTAAAACATCATTTCAAAATTTATAAATATTTTTCCAGATTTTTAACATGTATAAATTCGCTAATTATCACTAATTACCCTTAATTAACCATAATTAGTGAGGAACTATGCAAATCACTCACCTTTTCCACAAATTAACTTTAGATCTAAATAAATCTCTATTATGGCGCTTTTTCCAATGCTATATAGCAGTTCTACCTCAATTCTTGTGCAAATCCTCTTTGATTGGATGTAGATTTGGTTTAATTAGCGATTAGAAGGCGATTTGGGGTGTTTTAGCAAGTGGAGGCCATTGCTTGGTTGAGAGGAATGTCTTAGACGGCTGGAAAATGAAGTAAAATTCGTTTTCTAAACCCTAGCAGCCTTTATATACCTCAAATCCCGAAATTCCCCTTTGGGCCTAGCTGTTAATCACTCGGTTAAGCCCAACTAAGCTATTTTTCACCATCTGAAACTTGTTTCAGCCATATCTCCCAAACGGTGAATCCGTTTGGCTAATGTGACCACTCTACGGAAAGGTAAACCATCATCCAGATCTAATGGAAGTGGTTTCAAGTCAAAGATCCTTTCCAATCAAAAGTTATGGCCGAAACAAGATTAGCTAGGGGCAAAACGGTCATTTTAAAATCGGAAAAAATCATGAATATGGGAAATGACCCCAATAGTTGTCTCCCAAAGTTACATGACCATACGACTTCGCATGTGAAAGAAATAAATATTCTACGATCCTTCGATGCGTAGAGTGCGGGTTGTTACACTCTTCCCCCCAAGAAATTTCGTCCCCGAAATTCTTTAACCCAAAACATACAAAAGATCCCGCATGCCTACCAGCCACATACAACAATCAAACATGCAAAACAAACAAAACAAGCCTATCCTAGCATGTGGAAAGACTAAACTGAAATCTTACCAGGCGAAGAGTTCTGGATATGTCTTCCTAATGCTCTCTTTTGTCTCCCAAGTATAGTCATTCTCATTCTCTCCCCCACTGAACTTTGACTAGATTCACCGCTTTCCTTCGAAGTTGCTTCGTATTGTTCCCAACAATACGCATAGGCTTGCGGTTCCCAACCGCCTCGGGTTCAATTTCGATATCATCCAACTGATCAGGTGAAATAGCCACATCTGGGTCGTGTATGAACTTCCTTAACTGGGAAACATGAAACACGTTGTGAAATCCTGCCATCTTGTCTGGTAATTCAACTTTATATGCCAAATTCCCTATTTGCTCGAGAACTAGGAATGGACCAACAAATCTTGGTGCTAATTTTCCTCTCCTGCCAAATCGTATCACGCTGTTCAACGGAGAAATCTTGACAAACACCAAGTCGCCAATGGAGAACTTTAATTCCCTCCCCCTCTTATCAGCATAACTTTTTTGCCTATCTTGGGCAGCCTTCATTCGCTGTTGGACAACCTTAATATTAGCTGAAGTTTCTCTTATCACATCTGGTCCAAGCACAAACTTCTCACCAGTTTCTAACCAACATGACGGCGAGTTGCACAGTCTTCCGTACAAAGCCTCAAATGGAGCCATACCAATACTGGATTGATAACTATTATTATATGCAAACTCTACTAGATGCAAATGGTCATCCCATGGTCCACCAAAGTCTAATATGCAAGCTTTCAAGAGATCCTCTAATACTCGATTCACCCTCTCTGTCTGTCCGTCCTTTTGAGGCTGATATGCGGTACTAAGATGTAATTTTGATCCTAACGCCTCTTGTAAGCTCTTCAAAAATCCACTAGTAAACAACGGATCTCGGTCACTCACAATGCCTTTGGGTATTCCATGGAATCTTACTACCCACTTTACATATAGTTCAGCTAACTTAGCTTTTGTTCTATTCGACTTGACGGGTATAAACCTTGCACTCTTAGTCAATCGGGTCACAATCACCCAAATGCTATCATGGTCCAATCCAGTCCTTGGTAATTCATTAATGAATTCCATCGATAATTGTTCCCATTTCCATTTTCCATTCTGGAATCTCTAATGGTTGTAACAAACCACTAGGCTTCTTTTGCTCAGCTTTAACTAGCTGGCGGTTCATGCATTTGGATATAAACTTCCCAATGTCTCTTTTCATCCCTTCCCAGTAGTAGGTTTGCTTCATGTCTCGATACATCTTGTTACCACCAGGGTGTATAGTCAATTTTGAGTGATGACATTCTCTAAGCACTTCATCTCTCAATCCATTGATATTGGGCACAACAAGTCTTCCATTCTTCCTAAGCCATCCATCTCGATCAAGCCCATACTTGTTCATCTCTCCGTCGATTCCCATCTCTAACTTTGAGATGATTTCCGATAGGTTAGGATTGTTCCTCTGACTGGAACCAATCCGCTCAATCAAAGTGGGTCTGATCGTCAAACTTGCTAACATTTCTCGATCCAATTCGCACTTTGGTTTGAAATCATACCCAACGATGTACTCCAGTTGCTTCCATTCTAAAAACATAGCCCCTAAACTGGCATGTCTTCTACTCAATGCATCAGCCACCACATTGCCCTTTCCTGGTGTATACGCAAAGTCGAAATCATAGGAAGCTAAGAATTCTAACCATCTTTGTTGTTGGAGATTTAGATCCTTCTGAGAGAAGAGATACTTTAATGATTTATGATCGGTAAACAACTCGATCTTTCTCCCAAGAGATAATGTCTCCACATCTTCAATGCGAATACGATCGCTGCTAATTCCGAATCATGGGCATGGTATCTTCTCTCGTGCGGTTTCAATTGCTAACTTGCATAAGCTACAACCCTACCTCTTTGCATCAATACAACACCTAGTCCGGTACCACATTGCATCTGTGTATACCGTCATCTCTTCATTCCCCATAGGAATGGCTAACACTGGTGCACATGTCAACTTGTCCTTTAGACTCTTGAATGCATTCTCACACTTTTCGTCCCAGATGAAAGCTTGATTTTTCTTGGTCAACTGAGTCAACTGTGTTGCTATCTTGGAGAAGTTTTGGATAAACTTACGATAATATCCAGCAAACCCCAACAAACTTCTTATGTCTGCTGCATTCTTGGGTGTGGACCAATCTTGTACCGTAGCCACCTTCGCAGGATCTACGGCAATACCATTCTCTGAAACAACATGGCCCAAGAATCTCACTTCCCTCCCCCAGAAATGACACTTAGAAAACTTTTCTTTCAATTGGTGTTTTCTCAACAACTCCATCACTATCCTCAAGTGTTCCTTGTGTTCTTCTTCTGTCCTTGAATAAACAAGTATATCGTCCACGAATACAAGAACAAACTTATTCAACTGTTCTATGAATACCTTATTCATAAGATCCACAAAATATGTTGGCGCATTGGTCAACCCAAAGGGCATGACCAACCACTCATAAAATCCAGACGGCATCCGAAATGTTGTTTTAGCTATACTCTCAGCTTCCACCCTAAGCTGATGAAAGCCTGTCGCGAGATCCAACTGGGAGAATACTCTCGTGCCACTTAACTGATCAAACAAATCATCTATCCGCAGTAGAGGAAACTTATTCTTCCTCGTCACCTTATTCAACTCGCGGTAGTCCACACACAACCGAAGGGAACCATCTGCCTTGGTAGCAAACACAATTGGTGCTCCCCACTCAGAAACACTTCTTCTGATGAATTCCTTCTTCAAAAGATCGCTTACTTGCACCCTGAGCTCTCGCTGATCCCTTAACGCCATACGTCGGAGTGGCATCACTATAGGTCTAGCATCTTTCACCAAATCAATACGAAACTCAATCTCTCGGTGTGGTGGAAGTTCGGTCACTTCCTCTAAGACGTCCGAATACTGGCCAACCACGGGCAAATCTGACAACTCATCATGCGGGATGTTGGGGGAATTTAGAAAACTAGCCATTGCCCGATCACTAGGTTAGACCACCAAACACTACCCTGCCCCCATCATCCGCTCTAACTATCACCAAAAAGCCCTTACAGTCTACCACCACCCCGTATCTTTGGAGCCAACCGACTCCCAAAATAGTGCCAAACCCAGTAAAGCCCAAAAAAAAGCAATCACAAACAAACATGCATCCATGACTCGATAAGACCACATTACGACAAATCATGCTAAGGCTAGTCGAACCACCAATCGGGTTCGTCACTACTAAAGGTCTATCGACAATCTCGAGTTCCAATCCAAACCTATCTACCAGGTTACTAGATATGAAAGAACTGGAAGCTCCGGTATCAAACAAAACTCTAACAGGAACATCATAAACAAAAAGCATACCTTGAATAACAACATTCTTTCCCTTCTCCGCCGTAGTTGGGGCATTCGACGAAGAAGGAACAACATTAAGGGCATATGCTTTCACCATCTGCTTTTCTTTAAGGGGTTGCGGACACTTGTCCTTGTGGTGTCCCACCTGGCCGCAGTTGAAGCACTTCCTATACGCTGGCTTGGCCCGACAATTACTAGCATAATGGCCCTTTTTACCACAGCTGAAGCACTCAACATCCTTCTTATTCTTTTTCTTCCGGCCATCCTTAGTCTGACTCTGCTTTCTCTTATTCTGAGAACCATTCTTTCCTCCACCGCTTGCTTGCGGCTTTGGCTCCTCTGCAGATGCATCCTCAGTCTTCGACTTAGGGTAAAGACTCTGTGACCATGATGCTTTCCACACAATCGACTCAAACGTCTCATCGATGTAGTTAATAAGCTTTTCCCCCAAGTACTGATCCAAACCTATTATGAACTTCTCATTCTTATTCTCGGGAGTGTCAATGAGGGATAATCCATACTTCGACAAAGTATCAAATTCTACAATGTTCTCCGAGACTGCCCTACCATTCTGCTTGAGTTCCAAGAATTTCTTAAATAACATTGACAACTGAGCAGCTGGAATGAACTTATCACTAAAGCGAACCTTAAATTGATCCCAGGTAATCTGAACCTCGGGAGTAGCTGCCTTTATAGCATTCCACCAATTCATTGCTCGTCCTTGCAGCTGACGGGATGCTAGCCTTCTCTTCATTGCATCCTCGATACCCAAGTCTTCAAAGATACGCTCGCAGCTATCCAACCAATCTTGAACATCCGTAGCCGACTCCGTTCCGTGGAACGGCTTCCCACCAAGACTAGTGTAATACTTGCATAGCTTGGCAAAATCGGCTCTAGGCGCCTGCACCACTGCACCACCGCCATTACCAGCATTAGGAGCTTCCCCCTGAACATCTCTAAGCATCTCCCTCATGAGGTCAGTAAACATCGTCCTCATGTCAGCAACATTCCCGTTATTGGCTCCTTTACCGGCACCTCTTGCGTATCGTCTCATCGTTCAATTTGTAAAGAGAAAACCATTAACCATCTCCATAATGGTGCCAGTGTAGTGCGACTTCATCCTTAGATATACTAATAGTATATATATATAGCTTTTGAAAACCAAAATAATCCCAAATACGCGCTCTCATATACATATTATCTCTCCCTGGTGTCTTTCCCTACATTAACTACGCAACTAGAGCTCTGATACCAACTGTGACGGCCCGCCCCGCGCCAATCGGCATTTCCTCCGAAAGTGCGCTGTACACATGCCCGACTGACCCGGAATGGTCACCAAAGAAAGGAAAGAAGAGAATGAACTAATCAAGAACCTGTAGAATGTCTCACAGCGCAAGGAATAAAGTATAATAACAACATACTTGACATAAAACAGGTGAGACAGTGCATAAGCTGAAACTAAACATCGTAGCAGCGGAAAATCCAAATACAGCTTATGTTCCACATCATCATTATTACAACTTTAAAACTGTCTCCAAAGCAAAAGAAAGGAAAGGTACACTACTAATGCCCAAAGTAGTGAACCGCAACGACACAGGGAGAATATATATATATATATATATCATACGTGGAAGCCTCTTGCTCGTCTCCGGTACAGCTACTCGTGCATCACCAGCTAACCTGTCTCTAGTCGACTCGTGAGAGCACCCAGAGTAATAAGAAGAGACATAAAACTCTGGGTCAGACAAATGTCTGGTATGAGCGATAAGCAGCAAAACAGAACAATAACAGGTATACTAAACCATACCTGAACCTGGACCTGCAACTAAAGAGTTAGCACTACATACTATACAATACTCTAAGGTGCCACTAACACATGGTACAAAGAATACGGGGTGGGGGTGTGCATGTCATAGTGATGGCAAACAAATCAAGCATAGAAACCATCCTCACATCTCTTACTTAGTGCGTAAGCATACGATATCCACCACTTTGATCACTAGACCCATCGAGGTAATGACGGAGTTCGACTTGTACAACTACTGCTACCACCAAGCTTATCCCATGGGATCATGACCAAACCTTTTCAGATGACCCCTCTTCATTGGTCTATAGCCCACTAGTCGTACCCAGGCCACTGTGTCCCTGAATCCGTTCACGTACCTCCCATACATAGTGATCCAAAGTCATAGACATCGACAACCCCTTAGCACACGTCCCGCAGCAAAGCCCAATCATGAAGTTAACTCGTTGGTTCCCAGCTGGATCCTGAGTTCTACTTCATGTTTGGACTTCCTTTGCATCTCGGGTCTTAGTCGAATTGGAGTTGGTCTTCAAAAGAGTCGTTGCGTAGTAGTAATAACACTCGTTCGGCTTGGTTCGGATATGCATAGTGCTTCAGTCCTCATCGGTTCGGTTCGGTCCAATACTTCCTAGTATGCTCCTGGGTGCGGTTCGATTAGGATGTTTCCCTTCTAGCTCGGTTCGGTTCAGATGCCCTTTGCCTGGGTTCGGCTCGGTGGTTGCTTCCTGGTTCGGTTCGGTGGTTGCTCCCTCCTAGATGTCCCGATCTGATTCCTCTCCCATTCATAAGCCCGATCCGGTCCCCTTTTGGTCTCTCCGATCCGATCCCCTTTTGGTCTCTCCGATCCGTTCCCCTTTTGGTCTCTCCGATCCGATCCCCTGCCCAACTCCAACTCTAAGCAAATGGCCTTCCTTATCACCAAGCCCCTTATGCTAAGTTCCAATCCGAATCAAGTTCACTAATCCGATCCGATCTGGTTTGAAACCCTACACATTTCCTGCAGCTTTCTAGCGACTATTTTACGCCATACGACGACGTTTTAGACAATTTTAACTGTTCTAATCAATCACAAAGCTTACCAAACAGTCATAGCAACATAGAGAATCAACTATAAACACCAAAAACAATAATTTGATAGGTTAAAATGGATCAAACATAGCCAAAATCCCATAATTTCCCTTAATCATGTTTAGGCATAACTAATGATATGATTAGCAACACTTAACCAAATTACCCAAACTTTCTAACAGAGGCTTAAAACATCATTTCGAATTTTATAAATATTTTTCCAGATTTTTAACATGTATAAATTCGCTAATTATCAGTAATTACCCTTAGTTAACCATAATTAGTGAGGAACTATGCAAATCACTCACCTTGGCCACAAGTTAACTATAGATCTGAAATAAATCTCTGTTATGGCGCTGTTCCCAAGGCTATACAGCAGTTCTACCTCGATTCTTGTGCTAATCCTCTTTGATTGGAAGTAGATTTGGCTTAATTAGCGATTAGAAGGTGATTTGGGGTGTTTTAGCAAGTGGAGGCCATTGCTTGGTTGAGAGGAATGTTTTAGATGGCTGGAAAATGAAGTAAAATTCGTTTTCTAAACCCTAGCAGCCCTTAAATACCTCAAATCCCGAAATTCCCCTTTGGGCATAGCTGTTAATCACCCGGTTAAGCCCAACTAAGCTTTTTTTCATCATCTGAAACTTGTTTCAACCATATCTCCCAAATAGTGAATCCATTTGGCTAATGTGACCTCTCTATGGAAAGGTAAACCATCATCCAGATCTAAAGGAAGTGGTTTCAGGTCAAAGCTCCTTTCCAATCAAAAGTTATGGCCGAAACAAGATTAGCTAGGGGCAAAACGGTCATTTTAAAATTGGCAAAAATCATGAACATGGGAAATGACCCCAATAGTCGTTTCCCAAAGTTACATGACCATACGACTTCGCATGTGAAAGAAATAAATATTCTACGATCCTTTGATGCATAGAGTGCGGGTCGTTACATAAATCATCACGTGGACTATGGCAAGGCGACCCCTTAGCACCCCTCATCTTTGTGCTGATAGTGGATGTGTTCTATCAAATGCTCAAGAGAGATATTGTTAATGAATTCTTGGTTAGTATCCGTCTTCCTTATTCAAATCTCAATGTTTCCCATCTGTAGTTTGCTGATGATATCGTCTTCTTTGCATCATCAGATCCTAAGCATATCCACTGTCTCAAAGTCCTTTCATATGTCTTTGAATTTAATTCGGGCCTTTCTATTAACCATAGTATAAGTTCTATCATTATGTTGGGTAATTCATCTCATCTTGGTCCTTTCGTTTCCTTCATTCTCAATTATTCAATTGAGATTTTTCCTATTGTATACCATGATATTCCCCTCAGACCAACTAAACTCATCATAGCAGATTGGCATCCTCTCATCAATAAGATTGAATCTAGATAGGCAGCATGAAAATTTAATTCCCTCTTATCAGCTGGTCGTTTGGTTCTTGTAAAATCTATTCTCTCGGCTATTCTTACATATTGGATGGCTTTTCACAAACTTCCCACATGGGTCATCAACAAAATTGATTTCATCAGAAGTTCTTTCCTTTGGAATGGAAGTAATATCAAGAGATTGGTTAACTGGAAGATTGTTTGTCTGCATCGCAACTAGGTAGGGCTTGGAGTTGTCAACTTATACTCTTTTAACTTAGTGCTACTTTTTAAATGGATATGGCGCCTTGTTTCCCCTGGTAACTTCATCTGAAAAGAATGGATACTTTATCTTCATTACTCTTCAATTAGCCATCGTGTTCTTCATTTCCCTCTTAATGTTAAGGCGTCTTCAATCTGGTATGGGGTACTTCTTTACTTCCACGTATCAGGAATCTGCTCCATGTTAAATTGGTTAATGGGGTTAATTGTCTTTTTTGGTATGATATTTGGCATGGCCAGCTTCCTTCATCTTGTGTTTTTCCTTCCCTTTTCCATTTTTTCTCACTTGGGCTTCACTGTTGGTGAAATTATAGGCCTTGGTCCAACTAGCCTCTTTCCTCCAGCTCTCTTCAATGTACCTGTCTTTTTGGACCTTTTAGCATCATCTGATTTACTTCTCCAAACCCAGCTTTCCAACCTCTATGATTGTTACTTTTGAGCTTTGGATCCAAACAGAGGCTTTTCGGTTTCATCATGTTACCATTTTCTCAATCACGTTGGTCGTTCTTTCTCCTTTGCCAGGCTTTGTAAGTGTCGTTTGTCTCCTCGGATTCTTCTTCCATTGGTGTCTCATTCATGCTAGGATCAACACCAAAGCAAGATTGTTTCAATACAACATAGTCTTTAACCCTAACTATGCACTTTGCATCATCCATGAGGAATCGAGTCATCACCTTTCTTCAACTGTGATGTTAGCTATCCGATTTGGGTCTCCTCTAGCATCCATTTCCTGGGCTTCATTCCTTATATCGTGTCTGTGTTCGATCATTGGTAGTATGGTTCTGATAATTATAAACTAGATTCTTTTCTGGCTGTATACTATTGGTGCCTCTGGAAAGAGAGAAATGTTGTGGTTTTTAATAAACCGAAGAACCACTTGGAAGGGAATTGCAGACATATTTCTTATATACTTCATGCATGGGCAGGTCCATCTCACTCAGCTCCGTTCAGGCTTATCTTACCACAAGCATACTCCAGCTGAATCGATTGGAAGCATCAACAATGATCCTGGTTAATCCACTACATTTCTTGTTCTAAATCGTATTTGGTTTTTATTAAGCATGTGTTTTGTTATGTTTCAAGATATGTAAGACTGTATGATGATGCTTTTTTGTTATTATCATTTTGGAATGATGTTTGCCACCAGTTGGGCATGTCAACTGGTTCTACTATGATATTTATAATATAGTAACTAATCGGCTATGTATTTCCAGATTACACAACCGTTAAGCTCAATAAAAAAATCCTCTCATTCACTTAAGTGTGGCAAAATGAATTCAACAAGGCAGCATCTCAGATGCTGCCTTTTAGCAGCATCCTTGATATCGCTCAGAATATTTCATTCAGGTTCCCCATTTTGGCAGAATGAAACCAACATGGCAGTAGTATCTCGGATACCACCTACTTGTGCTATCTGATATAGCTTCCTATTATTATCATTTTTTACATTTGGACAGTAGACTTTTCACTTTTCTACCATTCTCATTTTCTACTTTCCCAAACATTCAGTAATGAAAACATAATTTTCAAAAAAAAAAAAATCAACTTCAACACCGGACTAAATTTAAGTTTGTAATTTGTTGTTGATCGGAAACTCTGGTACGATTTTAGATTTAAGTTTATTTGATTATCTTGGGTTTTATTTTAGGTTATATTGCTTATTTTATAGGTGAAAATGGATAATTGAGAGATTGATGATGAGATAATAATGAAAATTTATGGCGATTTTGAACAACATGATGGTCCAATGATAGATAATGGTTTGAACCAAGATGTAAAATTTATTCCTGAGAGTCTGAGACATAGGCTGAAACAGTGCAAGAGGAACTGGAAAGACATAATTCAGAGGAAGTAATGGAAGATATACGTGGAAAACAATCGATTTCGACCAGAGTATTAAACGTACAGTTGTTTCATAGCATATGGTTGCTTCATTGCAAAAACCTTATGGTGTATTTTGTTACTGTGGCGACGAATGTGATATAGCTGTTTGTAGAAATGAAAGGAATGCATGACATCATTTCTAATGTTGCGTTGGTTATGAGGATCATAAAATAAGGCCTAATGCTATTGAATGTTGCAAAATTTTCAAGTGGCTGGATCCTAAAATGTTCCCCAGAGGAATTGTAAATGCAATGTTGATGCAAGCTGAGAATAAACGTTTACATAAGCACTATTTAGAACTAAGAAACGCGTTGATTAATCAGGTATACAACTTTACTGAGTACCTACCCAGTGAATCATTCAATGGAAAGTGAGTATTGTATATGCATTAAGCATAAACTATTTGTGATATTTAGAAAAATTGTGTCATATTGAGTAGTACAATACTTTTGACTCTCGTCCATGGTATTTTTGAATATAGTAGACTTCGGCCATCTAGGTTGCATTTTTGCCACAGGAGGTAGTACCAACTGATTATCCCTTAACATCTAATATCGCATATCCTAAATGGGGTGAAATTCCGGGATGTAAGCAGCGAGGTGTTTCTCAACTATATATCATGATGAAGCAAAATCGTGATGATGAGCTATATTAGCTTCTGTTGAAACTGAAAATCAAGTGACCATTACTTGCATACAAGGTAAATGTTGTAGCAATGGTATACTGCATGTACATGAGCAAGTGTCACCATTTATTAGCACTTTAAATTCATACACAAAATAAAGCACCACTTGTCGTTCTACTTGGCTAAATTGAATAATCCCTGTACGTCTTGCTTTATTGGTTGTTCAGTAATCATTGCTTTTCACATAGGAGCAAGATGGATTTTAAGAATACCTGCTACTTCTTTTCTTTGACAAAAATAAACTATCAATCGAAAAAATATCCAAGCAACCTAAGTTTTCACAGATAACGATCGAACACCTTTTAGTACACCATTAAACCTTTTTGAAGCGTTTATGGCCATTACGTGAAATCGACCGCCATCATATTTGCATAAAGCTCAACTTTCCTCTTTGTTGTTTAGACTTTTTTCAATCCAATTATGCGCTCTTATGCTTATGACCTTTAGTTTGTAGTATTCAACTTCCTCCGAAGCGCATGTGGCAACATAAAAAAGACCGGTTACTCGTTTGTCTTTGAAACTAGTTGCTTGAAAGTAAGTCTTAAGATGTCTAGCACAATAGTGATGTTTATAGTTTAAACGTTACTTTGTTTCCAATGCATTAGGTATTCCTTTTAGTCTATCGAAAATAAAAGTAATTTGGCGATTATTGATGGTATGAATGAACCGGCGCATGCAAGCAAAAAACCAACCTCAACTATCGGCAGACTCTGACTCAACAATTGTATATGCCAATAGGTATAAAGGGTCATCTGCATCAACAACGGTAGCTACAAGTAATGTCCCTTTGTATTTATTATGTAAATCCTGTTGATATAAAGTAAGGGACGATAATATACAAACTCTTCAATAAATGGACCAAATGCCCAAAATGCTCGTTCAAACACTCCATATTCGTATGTAATAACGTGTTCAATGCTCTGTGAGTTTGTTTTAGAAATTCCAACGAAATAAGGTGGTCTAGGATTCAGCCCAATGACCATAAATATTTTCGACTGTCTTACTCGGTGCTCTCCATGCCTTCATATCACTTATCTTAATAAATGATTGTTCCTCCATTAGAATTGGTATAGTGCCAGTGGTTATATTCAAATCAGATTTTATGAATGGTAAAATCTTTTAAATCAGAAACGTGGAGGTTGCTTGCATGCGATTTGAGTTGACCGTTGGATTCACACATTTGTGCTCACTTGGATATTTTCGTACAATCCACCAACTTTACTTGGATTTTTTTGACATAATTTCGTAAATTTTGTAATGACCTAAATTCCTTCGCCCTTTCGGACAGACCCGAAAGATAGGAAAGCTCGGATTGTTATGAGAACACGATGCATCAGAATGCAGAACAAGAGAAGTTTTCATTGCTATTACAACAACTTTACATCAAAGCATAAGAATAACAGAGTGGAAAAATAAAAGATACATAAAGGAAAAATATCAGTGCAAAATAGATTACAAAACATCAAAAATTTTAAATACATGAATACTATGCGCAACAGAAAATATCAACTAACATAGCGAAAGACCATACAAAAATCTAGAGTACAACTCCAGCTATAATCCCGGATCTTCTTGAATAATATCTACAAAAACCAAAAATACTGCCTGCCCGTGTGGAAAATATGAGCATCCAGAGTTTAGGTGAGAAATAGTAAACTCTGAGTCAGTCATGGGACTGTTGTGAGAACTAAAAACAGTTATTAAAACTTTGTTTTAAAGTTGGCTAAATCAAGGGACCACGCCCTATGACATGAACAGGTTTCCTCCACATGAATACCATAAAACAAAATTTGCAATGATTTTGAAAAAATGAAGCTATTATAAGACTCAGGTCCCATTATGCAATGCTAGCGCAAGCCGTAGGATGGAGTTTTACCTTATAATAGCCAAACATGCTTGATATGCAAAATTTCTATTTTATTATTATAAGTGTATAGTGCAGAAAACAATTTCGAAAATAAATGGATCAACCTTAGAAGGCATAATAACTCATCCTATTTTGTTGCCATATAGGTTTACAACCAAAACCGCAAGGTTTGCATTGGAAATTGGGTTTCTATCATAGGCAGAGCTAACGGATCTTCCTCGTCCGAACTTCGGAATGTCTCTAGCAAAATGTCCCAAGGAACAATGCATCCCTTTGCAGCGGCAGACCCGGTTTGTAGTACATCGTTGATTGGATAATTACCTCAACAATATGTTTCCCGGTCCTATCGGAACTCCTGGTCAGTACGTTGGCCACCATGGCCTTGTGAGGCCACATCCGAGGGCCCTTGGTTCCAGCATCCACATAAGTAAATTGTCTGGGCTCCATGCCATGGCAACATTTCTAGCTAGAAAGAAACAGATCCTCTTTGTAGTCCTTCATCTCGTTTTTGACTCATACCAGGGAGTAAAGCTTGACGACGTCATGTCTCAACAAAAAGCTACGCCATACTGGCCATGATTTGATCATCATCCACAAAGCTATGCTTTTAAACAAAAGCTTTAATCACAACATCTTAGCATGCCACATTGTCAATCCATACAATACTATTGATGTTGACCAAATATATAACCTTTAAGCTCATACATCTCAGAGAAGGGTGTTAAGCTAAGATAATAAATTCTGCGCCACCAAACAGATATATGTTTAGCAGAGATCAATAAATACAGCATAAAATACAATTTCAGACATACAATCCATTTGCAAGTCCGTTCCGAGTTTGAATAAAATCGAAGGCACCTTATTCCTCATCCCATATGTCCAATACAGGATAGAGGTCCTCGCATATCCGATCGATCTCAAAGTACGTCTAGATGACCACCACTTTTTACCTCATCTTAGGTTTACGGCCCAATCGAGACATCGATAATAGCCCAAACGAAGTGAACATCTCCAGTCTTCAACCACCATTATCAATATCTTCGACTTTTAATCATCGTAATAGTTACACATAATGGATTGAACCCGGTCATTCTAAATAACTCGTGCATCTTTAAAATCATGTGATATATAAAGATATCATACGTCTCATTCCAATCCATAACAATCTTTTATTCAAATATTCTTTTACATTGGGAATTAACCCCACAAATTTTATTAAAAATTTATATCATTAAACTTTTTTTAACATAAAGGTTGTGTAGAGCGAATCTACACAGTCGGTTCATATATTATAAGTAGTAGGATAACATACCGGTCAACAAGCCTGACCCATGGCCAAATTGTTGTCGATCATGCATGCAGATATGCATGCAAAGGAAATACGTTGTGCACAATGCAATTAGATACATGCATAATAAATGAATAGAAATACAAAACAAAAAACCATTAAGCTAGCTTACGAGCTGAAGTAAACAGCTCCAAAGCATTACTACTAAAAGCAAACCAAAAAAATGGCCTAAGTGTACCCGGTGCTTGCACCTCAACAGTGCAGGTAGAGGTAACCATGGGTGGGGGAAGTATCTTCGTGGCTAATGTCCATTAGCGTCAGTGCTGCCAACAGACTCATCCCAAATGATAGTAGTGTCCAGAATGGCAGGATGTACGACAGTGGCTAGATACCCGAGGATGATGCATTCAGCCTGGCGCTGTGGCGGACGACTGAAGTTGATAAAGCAGGAGCTACCATCGGGGATTTTCTATCCAGCAGTGGAGGAGGTGGTTACGTAATGGCAAGGGAAAGGCTCTGATCATCAGGGTTAAAGGAGAGGGTAGGCATGGAAAGGGGTCGGAAAGGTCAGTGTCATAAAGGGGATCTCATTTTGGTTTAGGCGACGACCATGGATCCCAACCAAGCAAGCCAATAACTTCTATGGAGCTGTTGGGCAAGGGAAGTAGTGTAGGGTCAGTTAGAAGTGGTGCAACGGGTTCAGGGATGGTGGCTTCAATTTTCATGGTGTCGAAGTGGGAGTCCGGTTCAGGCTTGGGTAGATGAAGGGGTTCCATAAAGAATTCTCGATTGTTCTCCCACTGGTTACCTAAAGGAGATAATTAGGGTAAAGGGTTAGGTGGAAGGGGTCCCAATCTTCTACTGTGATGATGTAGTAGGCGTTGTTGAAGAAGACGGAGTATGTTGAGGTTGGGAAACCACTTTGGAAAGCCTAACTCTGGCGAAGACGAAGCGGAAGTCTCTTTGAGTCCAACCGCAATAGTCAACTCCAATGAAGAGGCCAACCGGGTAGATGGTAGTGGCAAAGCAGTCTGGAAGGTGTCAGAGGTGGATGGGGTAGCCTCTTATTCTATCCAAAGTAGTGGGCTAGAATTCTCGGACGTTGATCTCTGAGTCTGGCGTCCAGGTCAAGGGAGCCACCTGGCTTGGAGAGGAACTGGTGGCTGAGGGCGGCATGGTAAATGTCAGCGGACAGAAATTGGATAAGGAAGTTGTGATCAGCTAGGATGTAGATGTTCCAATCAAGGTGGTGGAAAAAGTCGGAGAGCGTGGAGCGGGCAGAGTGAATGTTCCAGTACCCGACGATGATGGAGGCGCAAACGAGATTGGTTGCATTAGCAGGAAGAGCCATTTCTGATGAAGAGGAAGAAGAGATGAGATTATTTGAGGAAATGAACTTACAGGGAGGATTCAGGGAGGATTTATCGGAGAAAGATGATTTCGTGGGGAGAGAAGGAGTGGGTTTGAAACCCATCACGTGCGGAGAGAGAGAAATTGATGGGATGGCCGAAAAATCTTCTGCAGGGGAATGCGCAGAGACTGGTGTGGCAACCAAAGCAGAATTTGCATTTTCATGAACACCCCAATGAGTGCATCTTTTATGCGAATTCCCGAAAAATCCACACCTGTAGGATCATATCATTCTTATAACTCTTCGCCGCGTGTCCAGAAGAAGTACAGTGAAAGCATAAACGTTTTAATTCCAAAAAATCAACTGTGCCTGCCAAAGAAGTGAACACTGGTAAGGGACCTTTCCTGAGTGTCAGAGGTGACGAATTCGTCGGCAACTTTGACTGGAAGGTCGGGATGCGCGATTTCAAGGAAGCCACACAGGATAGCCTCTTAGAGTCTGATGGAGTGGGGAGGAGAGGTGACAGCGGGACTAGTTTGGGTGGCGGCGGTGAAGGTAGAGGTTGCAGAGAAACAGGTAAAGGAAGTGGGTATGCAGGTTTTGGTGGAATCGCTAGTAGCTGAGAGGATATGATCGCTTCCGCTACCATCTGATCAGGGATGGAGACATCGGCTGGTTTGGCGACAGAGATAAGTGGAGGATAGGTTGATGCAGGAGCTTGAAAGTTGATGGCAACCATTGTAATAAGGAACTTGAAAGTTATATCATTAAATTTATAGTATAAATCTTTCCTTGGAAACCATTAAAAAAGACTTTATAATATCTTTTCACAAACTTAACTAAATTAAGATTTATAAGTCTTGTCGGGAATATCGATTCTTACGAAGATAATTACTCGTATCGTTATCCTATACCCAACCTATTCATCCCATGGAGCGGAACTGGCAATACTCCATATTAACACCCGGCGTGTTATTAGTAAATTTAATTACCTTTTTACATTCCAATCTAATTAAAGGTTCATTAAAATGCCACTTAGTTTTAATCTCCAAAAATCATTATTTAATGATTGTTCAAACTTAGGAAATTAATCCTGTGTTTAATTGGGTTAAAGAACAAATGTCATTTAAAACATCGTTCATGACAAACCCAAAGTTAACCTCCATTTAAAATAGAATTTTAACGAAAATCGTATCAGTTTATAATCAATATAAATTTCTGTATCAGACTAATACTATAAGCAGAATAATTATAAAGCATTTTAAATTCCATAAATAGTAAAGGCCTTCCTTCACAGATGTTCATCTCAATTATTATTAAATCGAATTCCAATTTATTCCAATTTAATTAATTACATTGAAAAACTTCCTTAAATCTTAATCAAAAGATTTCCTCCATTCATGACTGGGTTTAAGAATAGTATTATTCTAGATACCATTCACAACAAACCCAAAATACAATTTGATATTAAATACAAGAATTTGAATAGAAATCATATCCGACTTATATTCAATACCAAATTCTGAAACCAACAGATACCGTATTGGGAATAATGATATTATATCTTCCAAATTCCTCAACGATATCCGTATAACTACAAAATCCAATATCTGAAATACCGGAAGATAATTTCCATTAAATCCCATCCAATTTATATATATTGGAAAACTCTGGTTATATCAAAACCGTTTCCAATCCAATTCGTTATTTTAAAACCATTGGGTTATTTATTCTAGTTATTAACTAGCTCGTTCAGATAAAAATATCGTTTATTTTTTCAAAACTTCGAATATTCCATCCAAAATCTTCCTAAATCATTAGTTATGATTTAATATAATTTATTCATATTTTTAATAATTTTATTAAGCCCAATACAGTCGGTTTCCAATTCTGGCCACCGGACTACATCCATAGCGAACTTTTTCAAAATAGATTTGGACTTATATTAACATCAAACTGTTGGATTTCAAAATTCCTTATTTCATTTCAAAACTCATTTCATTATGGACCTAACGCTTTTCGTATCAGGAGAATCAGACTGTCCAATCTCCCGTTACGTAAATTCGAAGTTATGAGTTGAACTTCGTGAACTGTCACTACGCGACTCGTCTTATTTAAGCCCGAATCGACTTATAATTTAAAATAAATTGAAATACATCCAAGCCAAATTTATAAATTATATAAAATATATATAATAATTTTTGGAAACTCTGCTTTAGTCGCTTCCCTTCAAAATCCAATATTTTAACATTATGCTATTTTAATATTATTTAAATTGAATCTACTGAATGAATAAGTAGAAAACCTATCACGACCTTTGTAATGGCGGCAATGAAATCTCCTGTTTCTTCTTCAGCCTCCTCATCTGCCTTCGATTCCTCTTTTCCCCCTCTTCCATCACGATCCTCTCCAACTAAACCCCTAGATCCACCTTCGATCAATGTTAATTCCTCTTCTTGGCAAGACTATCAACTTCCTAACATCGATTTGGAGAATCCTTTAAGAGCTTTTTTTCCTTTATTTGTGAAATCAGATTACGCTTTGCTTTTCAAAGCCCAACCTCGTAACGCTAGACCGTATCAGCCTCTTTATTTGAGATTCCTACAGATGTTTCGAAGAAATCTATTCCAGTTCTGGTCAAGGAAGAATGGAAAAAATACTGGAGTAATTTCTTAGTTGGATTCTTTATAGACGGTACTCTTTTGTTTCCTGGTGTTTCTAATTTTTTAAAGAGTCATTGGAGACTAAAAGGGGTTGTTGATATTAAATCTAATGGTACTGATGAGTCTGATCATGAGAAAATTCTACATGATGGTCCTCTTTTCATTCATGGGAGAATGTTTATCATTACATCTTGGGATCCATCAATAGGTTGTTCTCAAAATCATATCAGAAAGCTACCGGTATGGATCCAGTTATATAGAATCCAATGTTACTATGGACCTTGGTAGGCATAAATCGGGTTGTGAATCATATTGGTTGTTTAATCTGTTTTGATTCTAGTATAGAAGATTAAATAGATTTAGATATGCTAAAGCACTTGTAGAGATTTCTCCAGATTACAAGCTTCCTGATAATATTGTAATTGATGATTTAGGAGAAAAGTGTCCTTCAGTGAAAATTGCCTACGACTGGAAACCTAAGATATGCACTACATGTAAGATCTTTGGGCATGATACAATGCATTGTGAAGTACTTTATAATAATAAAGAAGGGGTTAATCAGTGTTATGATGATGTGGATCATATTGCAAATGAGTTTGTAAATTTTGATAGGCAACACAAGAAAATTCATACTGCTGTAAATAATAATACATGGACGTATGTACATCCAAAGTATAAAAGGAATGGAGAAAGAAAGATGGTTATACTAATAAGAAGAATAAGGATAATGCTGCTGATAAAATCAATGCCAATGCTAACCAGTTTGATGTTTTGAATTCTGATGGTTTAGTAGATGAGGTTAGTTTAGGTAATGGTCTTAATAAAGATACTGATCCTGCTGGTGAGAAATCTGATATTAATGTAGAATCTGCTAGCATGTATAAGGAACTTGATTAGGATTCGCCAATGCCAGTGTCAACTGAAGACGATTCTTTAATAAGTAATATTTTTGATGAAATTGGTGCTACGGATAACATTTAAAAGACTTCCTCTGATGTTGTTACTTCTAGTGTGAGCAAAGCTACTGTTAGTTCTTATGTGAGAAAATCTATCTCCCAACCTACTGGGTCCTTTTCAATTACCACTGAATCTTGTTCATCTACTGTTAGTTCAACAGCTCCATCTATGAGCTATTCTTCATCATCTCATTATGGTCATCTTAAGCCACCTCTAATGTTCAGCTTCCACCTCCTTTGTCTGGTTCAGGGTTAACATTTCATGTAGTGAATGCTCCCTTGTTATCCAATGCAGTGCCAAGAAGCTTTATTCCTTCATCCAAGTCCAAGAGGCTAAAGGGTAAATTTTGGGATAATATTGATGAAGGTATAAAGTATTCTTCAGAGGATGTTTATCCATAAAGTAGTAAGTTGAAATCTAGAAAAAGACATACAAGAAGTAACCCTTGTTGATGAATTTGGTAATTGCTGATAGTAGCAGTTTTTTGTGATGCAGTATGATGTGATTTGGTTATTTGTTGTTAGTTTTAAGGTTCTGGAGGGTTTTATTGGTCCTCTGTTAGTTTGGTGGTGTTTTTTGGTTCTTATCTGCAGTGTTACTGATATCATATGATGCGGAATTGTTTAGCAAGGAAATTTTGTAGTATTGAAATGAGAAGCTGAAGAATCTCCTTCTATATCTCCAACTTGGGAACTGTAACTATTTATTTTGTTTTTGTATATGATCTAATAGCGAGTTGTAATTTGCATTGTGAGTTCGTGTTGAAATTTGCATTGGGTCAGTAGTAGCTATGTAATAGCTATATGTTGTTTTATCTTGTAATTACTAGTGTAGTAACAAAAATTTGTGCTTAACTTTCAAAAAATATATATTATTTAAATCATTAAAATAATATTATTTCCTCAAAGTCATTATTTTACGTCCAAACTTTCCTGACAGTCGTTATAAAATTAAATAAGAAACTTTCAAAAGGAAACTTCTTTTAAAACAATTTCTACATAATCTAACAGAACTTTACTTTAAAAAGTTACTATTCATTTTGAAAATTAAACTTCAATATGCCATAAGTAGATGAAACGATTTAAAAATCATTCGCTACAGTTACGAATATTCATAGATATTTTGATATCATCGTGTCCATCCAAAATCAGACATCAAAATCAAACTTTGATTTTTCACTTAACATTATATTATTAAAATATTCATTTTTACCTTGAATTCAAATGAAATTCTACCAAACACCATATAATTCAATTTATATGGTTTCATACATCATATGTATCCAATAATAGTTGTAAACAACTATTAAACATCCAATTTACATCCAAAGTGCAAGTACACCCGTATAAGCCTTAAATAAAATATTTAATGCTTATATCGGTCTATCAATCAACCAATTGGCATAAAAGCTACACAATCGGGATTAGTGTAAGTCAAATATCATCCTATACCCGTATGGGTTTTCATCCATACTAGTGATTATTATCTACACAATTGGGCAATGTATTAAATTATCATCCCAATATCCGTGTGGAGTTTACATCACATTCCATGTGAACATATCTACACACTTGGGAGACGTGTAGACTACTTGTCATCACAAAACCCATGTGGGGTTTTCATCCAATAAATAGTAATTTAATAATTACTTAATCAATTCAGATTCACCACAAATTCAATCAATCAATCATAACTTGTTTGTTTCAATTTATATTTCAACACAGTCAGTATCACTTAAATAAGTGAACATTAATAGGTCGTTGACTTGAAACTGGGTGTTTAACCCTACGCTGACTATCATGAACATCTTAACCATATTTTAACATGTTAATTTAGCTAACTTCATAACCAAATTCATATCATAATTTATCATCAACTCCAACATATTTAAACAAAGCACTTAACAACATAATTATGAATTTAGCTAAGTAAAATAAGTAATTCAAGTGAGGAGTTCTCACAATAGCTATCATGAACATATTAACAATGCTTTGACTTGTAAATTTACCTAATTTCACTTTCAAATTATGTCACAGCTTCAACATCAACTCAAACATCTAACAACAAAGCATTTTATAGTGTAATCTACTACATAACATACAATTAACAGTTTAATTAACTAAATAGGTTAAGAGCTATCACAAAAGTCATCCTACGCCAAGATACTTCACAGTAGGCTGCACATGCTCGCTACGGACCAAAGTTTCTTCCTTTCCAACTTAATACACCTCACTAACACTTGAATTCACTTGATTACACTTTACTTTGGGATTTAGGGCAGAAAGCAAGGAATTTTAGTGGTGTAAGGGCTTGGAGGGGTAACGGGCCCCTAAGGAAAGGCTGGACAGAGGGGAAGGTGTGCTGGTAGTGGCGATGTGGGTGCTGACTTGGCTAGGTGGGGTCCACTAGAGGTGGTAGGAAGAGGTTGTAGTTGAATTTAAGGTTAAAGGAAGCTTCTTTGCAAATTAAAAAGGAATTAAAGGGTTTTGGGGAGGAGAAGGGGGTCCACGTTGGAGGAAGGGCTGGAGGAGGCAGAGGAGTGGTTGCGCAATAGAGGAGGCGGTAGTGGTGAGGCCTAGGCGGCGACTTTTACATATCGAAGGATCATAAAATAGTTTTATTTTATTTCCAGAGGATTGGATCATTCTCATATTTTAATATGTTGCTTATGGGAATGTGAGATATGTCCATAATTTTTACCAATTTTGTTTGTGACCATTTTGCCCCTATTAGTCTTGTACAGGGCATAACTTTTGATTCAGATTGAATCAGGTGCTGAAACCGGTGCCATTGGAAAGGAAAATTATGATTACCTTTCCGTAGAGTGGTCACATTAAAGATTTGGCTTGACGGTTTGGGAGGAATCACTGTTTTAAGGTTTAACTGTTGGTTGTCCAGGTTTGGTAAGCCATAATGGGCTGATTTGAGGAGGCTCATTAGTGGGCTGGTGGAAAACTATAGATAGGGGGTAAGAGGTATGGAGAATAGTTTACTTTCTCCATTTTCTCATTTAGAAGAGCTAAGGGATCCTCCATTCCTCCATTTCTTCATCCTTTCCACCATTAAAGCTTAAAGAATCGAAGATCTACACCATTTGAGGCTAGATCAACACCGTTTCAAGGGAGACTTCATCAAATCGAGCAGATTGAAGCAAGATCTCCGTTGTCCGGATTCGTATTTCATCATTTCTAAGCTATATCGAAGAATTGGTGAGTGATATGCATCTCTCACATAGATTCAATGAAGTATATGAATGTTTGATCATGTTTTTCATCAGATTCAAATGTTTTCTCATAGATCTACATCGAGGTAAGACTACTTTCATATGAGTCTCCATAGGATCTAATTTAGCAACTTAAAACCGGAAATTTCCATGTATTTACATATGTTTATGCAAGTTAGATCCGCAATTTAGTTCATATGTTCATTTATCATGATTTTGGAGTGATTTGCATAATTTTAGTGAAAATAATCATATTTATGTTGTTGGAGGTTTTATAACATGCTTATGGTTGTGTTGAATGAATTAAACAAGCATATTTCTCGATTGTGTCGACTGGAGAAGTTTGGGTCGAAATTGGGCTTGCATTCGGGTTGTGTAGGTGTTGTGCTGGTCATGGTTGGGTTGGTCGGCCGAGATCTTGTCTTGAGGAACAAGTCAGGGGTGGTCGATCTCATACACGGTCGGTTAGTCATGATGTTGGAGTTTGGGTCGTTTGGGTCATGCGGGTCGGTCGACATGATTGAAATGGGTCAGTCAAAATCCATGTTTTGAGGAGCATGTTAGGCTAGTCGGCTTGGTCTTGATGGAAGAACCGGGTGGGTCGTTGCGAAGTGGCAAAGGTGTTGGGTCTGTCATTGTTGGTCGGTCGAGATGCATACATAACCGAGTCGGTCAGAACTGAAGGAGATGGGTCCGAAGCGGTCGGGTCGGTCGGTTGAGTGGCTTGGGATCGGGCCGGTCATGCCCTTTTCTATGTGGGTCGGTTTTGCTTTTCTGGTCGGGTTGGTCATGCTTTTCAAAGTGGGTCGGTCGTGCCTTTTAAGAGTGGCTCGGTCGACTCCTAGGGAATAGGTCGGTTGCTGGGTCATTTCTGAAAAATTATATTTTCGAGTACGACCCATACTTGAGTATAAAGTGCTTATTTAAAAAAAACGGGCTGAAGTGCCTGAACCCGTGCCGCAACGCAGTGGTGGTGTGACCTCGAAGTGAATTCAATTAGGAAGGTTCGAAGTGTCAAAATGTGTTCGTAGATCGGTGTAGAACAACGAATGAGGTGACAATTCAAAGGTTGTGAGTTGGTGGATAATGGATTGCTCGAGAAGGTTGCTTGAGCTATGAAGAGTCATCGGGTAGGATGACTAGAGATGCGAAGGTCGAGAGATTATTGTTGTCATAAGTTCTAGCAGGATCAAAGCAGGGGTATGATAGGGGAACTTAGAAGACCGGTTGTAGGTCGAGTACCTTGGGTATCGTTGAAAGGCCTGGTTGTCAAGGTTGGACATACATACGTATCGTTGAAAGGCATATGAAGTTTATGCCAGAACTGCGGTTACTATTCGCCCTTGACATATGCCAAGGTTGGTCGTCATACGATTAACGATAGTTTTAAAGCATGATTGGCGGTGATAGCCAGAGTCAGCCATGGATGTTTGATTGTTTGGTTGCTCTATTTGTACCGTCCCATATAGATTGTCCAACGTCGAAGGAGATGTTTCTTGAATGCTTGTATAATATTGGTTGAGGCCTCTGGGATTGTGCTTGAGGGATGTTGAATTCAATTACGGCGGTTTACATGAGATATATAATTAGGATGTCATGAGTGCTTATCATGATTGAATGAGTGTTCTTGTTTTCATGGATGAATGGTTGAATTGTTTGATGTAAAGGCTATCACTGTACGATGTGGGGAAGACGGAGTTGAGTTCTTCTCTAATGTAGTGGGTAAATTAGTTCATTTATTTACCCATTCTCATATACTTTATTATTGAAGTTTGTTAGCTATTTTATCGCTCACTAAGACTGTTGTCTGACTCAAGGTTTTATGTTTCCCTCTTATTTCCTTGGGCTATTCATCCAGTTGTGGATGGGCATACTAGGTGACAGGTGATTGCTTAGTGAGGACGATGTACCTGTTCGGAGGCGAGTAGGAGGCTGGCATGCTATCTTTCTACTATATAGTATTTGGATTTTTGTTGTTTTTTATTCTCTGAGTGTTGTAGTGACGCAATTTGTACAAAAACTATTGTTGTAACTCAAGTCTATGGATACTACTTTTTAGTCGTTATGAAAGTCCAGTGTTTTCTGCTTCACTATTAATGCCCGTGGTATGTATTCTATTATATTTTATCCTTGCGCTGTGAGATTTGTGATAGGTTCCGATGTTGTTATCATACCTTGATGATCGTCCACAGCTGTCTGACACGCCTTAAAGCGCATTATTCCTCTCGTCCAGTGCGGGGTATGTGAGCAGTCGTCAAATTTATTATCAGATCTCTGGTTAATGATTTTAGCCCAAGTTTAGAAATGTAATCACATATGAGAGACGTATTTGTAGATTTCAGTTGGATATATATATATATATATGTATATATGAGGGGTGAGCATTTTTTTGTTAAACCAAATATACCAACCAAACCAATTTATTTTGGTCGGTTTGGTTTGGTTTTGAAATTAAATCGGTTGGTAATCGGCCTAAAAAAATATCAAGTTCGGTTACCGATTTAACTAAATTAACCTAATTTTTACTATATTTTCAAAATTATTAGTATTATAATAAATATTTTAGGTTAGTTTAGTTATTTAAGTATATACTAATCATTACCTATGTGTCAAAATTAATATTTAAAAGCATAAAAATCAAAAATAATAATACTCTAATCATACATTTATAATTTGTTTCAAATTATATTGAATATTTCAAGCACAAAGTGTAAAATGTTTTTAGTTCGGTTTAATCGGATAACCAACCGAACCAACCAAACTTAATTTGGTTGGTTTGGTTTAGTTTTCATTTTTATTGGTTTTAGTTTGGTTTGACAAATTTATCGTTGGATAAACCAAACTAACCAAACTCTTACCCTATTATATATTAGCATATATAGTAGTAATGGTTGTATTCCTTTAGCACTTTTTTTTCGAAGTGGCTAATTATTCTAAATTGTGGATTTAGAATGAGTAGACAACCATCAAGACACGTTGCTAGGGAAGCTGGCACTAGAGGGGGAAATGGCGATGAATTAGACTACTCTACAGCGTTTGAAGCCATGATGTAGGCATTCATGCGAAGGGTGCCCACTCCAGTGGCAGCTACAGTAGGCGTTGGTGTGCAAGTTCCTAGAGTAGTCGATTTCGCAAAGCTATGCAAGGTCTTTACTTCTCTAGGAGGAAAACCATTCAAAGTATTTGAGCCAGCTGAAGAGGTTCAGAGGTGGATGGATTCTTGAGCCCGAATCTTTGGAGACTTGGGATTGGATGATGCAAACAAGAGGAAGCTTGCATCAAGGCAGCTGCAAGGCAGGGCCGTGAAATGGTGGAATTCAGTTACACTCTGGACTCTAGAGGAAGAGATTTCATGGGAGCATTTCCAGGCTAAGTTTGAAGCAAAGTTTATCTCGATAGCTCAGAAAACTACTCTATTCAAGAAATTTGTGGAATTGAAGAAGAATGGTCGTTCTGTGCTCGACTATGTTTCTGATTTCGAGGCCTTGTCCAAATACGCTCGTTCATACATCGACACACACTATCTGAAGAATGAGAAGTTTTTTATGGGTCTAGATACCTATATTGGAAGGCTGTTGGTGGATCATCTTGACGATCCATTTGAGAAGATTGTGGAAAAAGTTGTTCGTCATAAGAGCTTGTTTCCTAAGGAAGCAAATGTTGTCGCTGCAACCAAAGAAGCACAAAAACCACAGTAAGGTGGTAATAATAAGAAGAGGAAGCAGCAATAGCAGAAAATAAAGGATGGCCAGAAGAAGCCTAGGAGTAAGGTGGTTTTCTTTAACTGCCAACAGAAGGGATATTACTCAAATGAATGCAAGAATCCCAAAGTTGAGAAGGAGTGCTTCAAGTGTGGAAAGCATGGGCATGAGAAGAAAGACTGTGTAGAATCAGCTAGGGCAAGCAGGTTGTGAAGGCATATGATTTGTAAGCCATGCCATATTCTTCGAGAGCTCCTAATGTAGGGGGAAAGGGTGTCATCGTACAAGTTACTCTTTCAGTTAATGGTGTTTCAGTTCGTGTGTTGTTCGATACTAGAGCATCACATTCTTTCATTTGCAATGAGCTTGTGTTTCGCTTGGGTTTGGAACCCGAGATTTGTGGTAGACCATTGATCGTGACTAATCTAGTTGGGGGTTCATCCAGTTTGTGCGTGTTGTGTCGTGGTCTAATGTTATCGAGTTAGGGTTGCTCTTTCATGTGTAATTGCTTTGTTCTTAACTTCGCTGGGTTTGGGATCATCTTGGGCATGGATTGGCTCAAGAGGTATGCGACAAGAGTGAATTGTGGGAAGATAAAGGTGAGAGTCGGGGATGGGGAAGGGCGAAAGGTGTTGGATAGATGTAAGCCCGAAGACGGGGTCTTCGTAAGCTATCTATATTCGCTTGTGATTCCACAGGAAGACTTGTCATCTGTGTTGATCGCTAATGAGTATGAGGAAGTCTTTGACGAGGTCAAAGGTTTGTCGTCTCATCGTGAGATCGAGTTTAGGATCGATTTGGTCGAGGGTGCTAGGCCAATCGTTATGCCTCCTAGGTAGATGGCGCCTAAGGAACAGCGGGAGTTTTCGTGACCTTTTGGGAAAAGGGTTCATTCGGAGGAGTGTATCCGAATGGGGTGCACCTGTCGTTTTTGCAACCAGGGCAGATGGCTCGTTAAGGTTATGTGTGGACTATCGTGAGCTGAACAAGGTGGCCAAAAAGAACAAGTACCATTGCCAAGGATAGATGACTTGTTCGATCAGTTTCACGAAGCCAAAGTGTTTTGTCAGATGGATTTGGCAAATGGGATTTCAGCAGTTGAGGATGGCAAAGGATAGTGTGCCGAAGACTGCTTTTAGGACACCATCCAGTTTCTTCGAATGGCTGGGGATGCCATTCGGGTTGACTAACACGCCAACGTACTTTGTGGATCTTATGAATAGAGTTTTCATATATCAGTTGAACAAGTTCGTGCTTGTATTTATGGATGTCATTCTGGCTTACTCTCGGAATCAGTAAGAGCACAAGACGCACTTGAGAATTGTGTCGGAAATCTTACGAAAGCATTAGCTTAAGTCTAAGTTTTCAAAGTGTCACTTTGGAAGAAGGAAGTGAGGTTCTTAGGTCATGTTGTTTCTAGAAATGGGATAGCGATTGGCCTCGCTAAAGTGGAAGCAATTCAGGACTGGGATAGACCTAAGAATGCGATAGATGTCTGTAGTTTCCTTGGGTTAGCAGGATATTACTGATGATTTATCATGGATTTCTCTAAGATAGCTGCACCGTTGACAAGATTGACGAAGAAGAACCAAGTGTTCAAATAGGATGCAAAGTGTGAGCAAGCATTTGGAATCCTGAAGGAAAGATAGACGAGTGCTCCTGTGATGACCATTCCAAGTGGGAATGAAGAAATGGTGATATACACCGATGCATGTGGTACTGGTCTTGGAGCAGTACTGATGCAGAAGGACAAGGTTGTGGCATACGCAAGTCGACAGATAAAGTCGCATGAGAGGAATTTTCCAACCCATGATTTGGAGTTGGCAGCAATTGTGTTTGCTCTGAAGATGTGGAGAAATTACCTGTTGGGAGTTCGATTCGAGCTGTTTACAGATCATAAGTCATTGAAGTACCTTTTCTATCAAAAGGATTTGAATCTTCGGCAACAATGGCGGTTAGAGTTTTTAGCATCATACGATTTTGGTATAGCCTATACTCCGGGCAAGGGTAACGCGTTTGCAGATGCGTTGAGTCGAAGACACGCAAGTTTGAGGGCGATGTTTTCAGAATGAAAGAGCCTTGAGTATTTTCAAGGTTCGATTTCTGGCCAGGGTGTGAGTTTGAACCTGAAATATTGGCAAGCTTATCGATAAGACATATTCTTATCGAAAGGATTGTCGAGAGCCAAAAGCAAGATGTGAAGCTAGTCGAGTTTATCTAGAAGTTGGAAACAAAGAACAAAGAGTTTAAAGTCGATCGAAAAGGTTGGCTTCGAAAGCAAGGATGACTAGTTGTTCCTGATATTGACGGACTGAGATAATAAGATGTATCAGGACATGAAGAAAATCTAATATTGGGAGGGGATGAAACGAGATAATGGAAAGTTCATTTCCAAGTGCATGAACTGTCAGTTGGTGAAAGCTGAACAGAAGAAGCCAAGTGGTTTGCTTCAGCCATTGGAAGTTCCTACGTGGAAGTGGGAGAAGATATCGATGGACTACCTAGAACTAGGGCAGGAAATGAAGGGATTTGGATGATCATGGATCATTTGACCAAAAGTGCAAGGTTCATTCCTATCAAGTCAACTAGGACGACATCAAAATTGGCTGAAATTTATGTGAAATGGATAGTTCGATTCCATGGTATCCTAAAGAGCGTATAAGTGACCGAGATCCATTGTTCATGAGTGGATTTTTGAAGAGTTTGCAGGAAGCTTTGGGAATTGAGTTGTTCTTAAGTACGGCATACCATCCCCAAATTGATGGTCAAACCGAGACGGTTAATGAGTATTGGTCGATCTCCTAAGAGCTTGTATGTTGGATTTTGGGGGATCATGGGGAGACCATCTACATCTAGTTGAGTTTGCATATAATAATAGCTACCAATCTAGCATTAGGATGACACCATACGAGGCTTTGTATGGTAGGTCGTGCAATTCTCTAGCTTGTTGGTTAGAGACAGGAGATAAGTTGAAACTTGGGCCAGAGATGATAAGAGAAACCTCAGATTGTATCGAGATCGTTCGACAATGAATGAAGGCAGCCCAATATTGTCAAAAGAGTTATGCTAATAAGCGTCGAAAAGGTTTGGAATTCAACGTTGGCGATATGGTTTTCGTGAAGATTTCTCCGTTGAAGCATGTGGTTTGATTCGTCAGTAAAGGAAAGTTAGATCCTAGGTTCGTTGGACCATTTTCGATAATCGAGCAAATTGGAAAGCTCGCATATAGATTGGAGTTACCCGAGAAAATGTCGAGTGTGCATAATGTGTTTCATATGTCGTTTCTACAGAAGTTTGTGCATGATTCAAATGTGGTGATATCTTCAGACGAGTACGAAGACCTAGAAGTTGAAATCGCAGTTACGAGACCTCGTAAGTCACTTCGTGTTGTAAGGAAAGACATGAAACAACTTAGGAGGAAGACGGTTAAGCTAATCAAAGTATAATGGAGTAAGAATGGCGACGATTGTGCATACGAGATGGAAGCGAGTATGAAGGCGACCCATCCAGAACTCTTCGTCGGTGTGACCCGTTAGCATCATACCACCTTACATCATTGTAACTTGTGTTATTATCGTTATTAGAATTCCGCGTAAGGCTATGGATACATGGCTTGATGGTTGCTTGTTTGGATGATAGAATTGGTCGCTTATGGACGATAGGCATGCAGAATTGTTATGATTGCTTGTGTTTGTTGGGATTTAGGGGCAAAATTGCTAAAGGAGAAGGGGAGAACATAACAACCTACATTTTATGTATCGATGGATCGTAAAATGTTTTTTTAATTTTCTGAGGGTTGGATCATTCTCATATTTTAATATGTTGCTTATGGGGATGTGAGACATGTCCATAATTTTTACCAATTTTGTTTGTGACCATTCTGCCCCTGTCAGTCTTGTACATGGCATAAATTTTGACTTATGTCGAATTAGGTGCTGAAACTTGTGCCATTGGAAAGGAAATGATGATTCCCTTTCCGTAGTGTAGTCACATTAAAGATTTGGCTCAGCAGTTTGGGAGAAGTCACTGTTTTAAGGTTTAACAGTTGCTTGTCCAGGTTTGGTAAGTCATAATGGACTGATTTGAGAAGGCCCATTAGTGGGCTGGTGGAAGGCTATAAATAGGGGTAAGGGTATAGAGAATAGTTTACTTTCTCCATTCTCTCATTTGGAAGAGCAAAGGGATCCTCCATTTCTCCATTTCTTCATCCTTTCCACCATTAAAGCTTAGAGAGTCGAAGATCTACACCATTTGAGGCTAGATCTACATCGTTTCGAGGGAGACTTCATTAAATCGAGCGGATTGTAGCACAATCTCCGCTGTTCGGATTTCTATTTCATTATTTCTAAGCTAGATCTAAGGATTGGTGAGTGATATGCATCTCTCACATGGATTCAATGAAGTATATGATTGTTTGATCATGTTTTTCATCAAATTCAAGTGTTTTCTCATAGATCTACATCGAGGTAAGACTATTTTCATACGAATAGCCATAGTATCTAATTTAGCAACTTAAAACTGGAAATTTCCATATATTTACATATGTTTATGCAAGTTAGATCCGCAATTTAATTCATATGTTCATTTATCTTGATTTTGGAGTGATTTGCATAATTATGGTGAAAATAGTCATGTCGTGTTGTTGGATATTTCATGACATGCTTATGGTTGTGTTGAATGAATTAGACAAGTATATTTCATCGGCTGTGTCGATTGGAGAAGTTTTGGTCAAAATTGGGCTTGCATTCGGGTTGTGCGGATTTTGGGTCGGTCATTGTTGGGTCGATCGCCCGACATCTTGTCTTGAGGAACAAGTCAGGGGTGGTCGGTCACGATGTTGGAGTTTGGGTCGGTCGGCCTCATGCGGGTCGGTCGGCATGATTGAAGTGGGTCGGTCAACGTCCATGTTTTGAGGAGCATGTCAGGCTGGTCGGGTCGGTCTTAACGGCAGAATCGGGTGGGTCATTGCAAAGTGTGAAGTGGTGAAGGTTTTGGATCAGTCGTTGCTGGTCGGTCAAGACGCATACATAACCGGGTCAGTCAGAACTGAAGGAGATGGGTCCGAAGTGGTCGGGTTGGTTGGTTGAGTGGCTTGGGATCGGGTCGGTCATGCCCTTTTCTGAGCGGGTCAGTTGTGCTTTTCTAAGTGGGTCCGTCATGCCTTTTCAAAGTGGGTCGGTCGGCTCTAAGGGAATGGGTCGGTTGCAGGGTCATTTCTAAACAATTATACTTTCGGTAACGACCCAGATTTGAGTAAAAAATGCTTTTAAAAAAACTTAGTGCTGAAGTGCCCGAACTTGTGGCGCAACATAGTGGTGGTGTGACTTCGAAGTGAATTCAATTAGGAAGGTTCGAAGTGTCAAAATGTGTTCGTTGATCGGTGTAGAACATCGAATGAGGTGACAACTCAAAGGTTGTGAGTTGGTGGATAATGGATTGCTCGAGAAGGTTGCTTGAGCTATGAAGAGTCATCGGGTTGGATGACTAGAGATGCGAAGGCCGAGAGATTATCGTTGTCGTAAGTTCTAGCAGGATTAAAGCTGGGGTATGATAGGGGCACCTAGAAGACTGGTTGTAGGTCGAGTACCCTGGGTATCGTTGAAAGGCCTAGTTGTCAAGGTTGGACATACATGTGTATCGTTGAAAGGCGTATGGATTTTATGCTAGAACTGGAGTTATCATTAGCCTTTGAGATATGGCAAGTTTGGCCGTCATACAGTTAACGATGGTTTCAAAGCATGATTGGCGGTGATAACCAGAGTCAGTCATGGATGTTTGATTGTTTGGTTGCTTTATTTGTACCGTCCCATGTAGATTGTCCAACGTCGAAGGACATGTTCCTTGGGTGCTTGTCTAATATTGGTTTAGGCCTCTGAGGCTTGTGCTTAAGGGATGTTGAATTCGATTAGGGCGGTTTACATGAGATATGTAATTCGGATGTCATGAGTG
Source organism: Allium sativum (assembly GCA_030737875.1). NCBI lineage: Eukaryota > Viridiplantae > Streptophyta > Magnoliopsida > Asparagales > Amaryllidaceae > Allium > Allium sativum. The sequence goes on from CM060909.1 coordinate 85,871,085, forward strand.
CTTTACCATGATTAAATGGGTGTTCTTGTTTTTTATATTGCTTTACCATGATCCTCAACAACTGGAGTTGTTACGAGAATCAGATCCCCCATAACTATGTGGCCATACTCGTCTAACACATATTCATCGTCATCCTGTAATATCCAATCATTATACACCTCAGAATCCTCAGACTCATGAGATCCAAACCCACGGAGGTGTCATCAAATGCGGAATCAGAGTCTGTATCTATGTCCTTAGGAGGCTATAAGCAGAAATGATATCAAACATATAACTACTATCACTCTTATGACTAGAATACTATCATCAGACAATGGGGCTGAAGAACTATCATCCGAACTATAGGATGAACTACTGGTAGAAGAAGAAGATACTTCATGAAGTGCGCCACATACTGCCTAACTAGCATAGGCTTGCCTCTCTACAATTTGAAATAAAGAACTTCTAATTAGAATATAAGTTTAAAGTAACTCTCTTTAAATAAATAACAAGTGATTTTACATATATTCACTGTCTAAAATCGTGAATATAACTTCTTTTACAAACCTAAACCCTAAGGTGTGTTAGAATTCATCGAATGTCCAAAATCGCCAAAGATTCTACTTACTCTAATTAGACATCTTATGTAATTAAACTAGAAATCAAGCATCACATACACCAACCAATGGATTGATTAACTTAACAAATCATATGTGTTATTAAAACATAAACTTTTATATACTCAACGTATAATTTCAAAGTTGGATTATATATATATAATAATAATATTCACAAATACGTTTCTTATAAACATATAACTCTCAACTCACTCTATGGCATTACTAACCCCATCTCTAATGAGTCTCTCATTCTAGGATACTATTGATTCTATCTCTAATGAGTATTCTATCATAGGATATTACTAATCCTACCTCTGATGAGTTCTTTCATCTCATCCTAATGTATCGTATTCTCAAAGCTTTGTAAACCAAAGCTCTGATACCACTCTGTAGCGACCCAATTTCCCCCGCCCTTCGCACTAACCCAAAAGACAAGAAAACTTGGATTGTTATGAGAACACAACATATAAGAACACAAAAAGAGAAATTTTCATTGCTATTACAACAACTTTGCATTAGAGCGCAAGAAGATCAGTGTGCGGAAAATAAAAGATATATAGCAGAATAATATCAGAACAAAATAAATTACAAAACATTGGAAAATTTAAATACATGAACACCATAACAATATTCATGGAAAATTTTCAACCTTAGGAAATTAATCCTGTGTTTAATTTGGTTAAAGAAAAAATGTCACTTAAAACATCGTTCACAACAAACCCAAAATCAACTTCCATTTAAAATGGAATATTCACGGAAATCGTATCAGATTATAATCGATATAAATTTCTGTATCAGACTAATACTATCAGCAAAATAACGACAAACCCTTTTGAATTCCATAAATAGTAAAGGTCTTCCTTCATAGAAACTCATCTCGATTATTATTAAATCGAATTCCATTCAATTCCAATTTAATTAATTAAATTGGAAAACTTCCTTAAATCTTAAGTAAAAAATTTACTCCATTCACGACCGGGTTTAAAAACAATATTATTTAAGATACCATTCACAAAAACCCAAAATACAATTTGCTATTAAATTCAATACTTTGAATAGAAATCACATCCGACTTATATTCAATACCAAATTCTGAAATCAACATATATCGTATAGGGAATAACGATATATATACCTTCCAAATTCTTTAACGATATCCTTATAATTATGAAATTCAATATATGAAATACCTGAAAGTAATTTCCATTAAAATCACATCCAATTTATATATATTGGAAAACTCGGGTTATATCAAAACCATTTTCAATCCAATTCGTTATTTTAAAACCATTGGATTCTTTATTCTAGTTACTAACTAGCTCATTCAGATAAAAATATCATTTATCTTTCCAAAACTTTGAACATTTCATCCAAAATCTTTCTCAACCATTAATTATGTTTTAACTTAATTTATCCATATTTTTACTAATTTTATTAAGCTCCTTACAGTCGGTTTCCAATTCCGACCACCGAAATGCATCCATAGCGACCTTTTCCAAAATAGATTTGGACATATATTAAAATCAAACAATTGGATTTTAAAATTTCTTATTCCATTTGAAAAATCATTTCATTATGGACCTAACATTTTTCGTGTCAGGAGAATCTGACGGTCGGATCTCCGTTACGTAAATTCGAAGTTACGGGTTGAACATCGCGAACTGTCGCTGCGTGACTCTTCCTATTCAAGCCCGAACTGATTTATAATTTAAAATAAATTGAAATTCTTTCAAGCCAATTTAATAAATGAGGATTTTCTTTTAAAGGACAAACTTTGGAATTTTTTTGGTGAAAAGTATGGGAAGTTTCAAAATTAAGGAGGACACATCTACACGAAAGGTGGAATTCAGGGGCCCACTAACCTTTTCCCATTTACACTATCATTTGGCCTTCTCACTAAGTTCTAAACTTTCCATTATTTTCACTAATTTTTTTTTGTTAAGTTTGTCCTTCCTATTTTCCACTTTATAAATTATATATAAAATATTTGATCATCTTTGGAAACTCTGTTTCAGTCATTTCTCTTCAAAATCCAATATTTCAACATTAGGCTATTTTAATATTATGTAAATCATCAAAATAAAATTATATTTTGAAAGTCATTATTTTACATCTAAGCTTTCCTCACAGCCATTATAACAATAATTAAGGAACTTTAGAAAGATAACTTCTTTTAAAATAGTTTCTACATAGTCTAACTGAACTTTACTTTAAAAAGTTATTATTCATTATGAAAATAAAACTTTGTATGCCATAAGTAGATGAAACATATTTCAAAAATCATTTGCAACAGTTACAAATATTCATCGATATTTCGATATCTTCGTGTCCATCCAAAATAAGACATAAAAATCGAACTTTGATTTTTCATTAAATATTATATTATTAAAATATTCATTTTTATCCTGAATTGGAATGAAATTCTACCAAACACCATATAATTCAATTTTTATGGTTTCATACATCATATATATCCAATAATAGTTGTAAACAACTATTAAATATCCAATTCACATACAGAGTGCAATTACACCCATATAAGCCTTAAATAAAATATTTAACACTTATATTGGTCTGTCAATCAACCGATTGACATACGAACTACACACTTGGGATTGGTATAAGTCAAATATCATCTTAATACCTATGTGGGGTCTTCATCCATTCTAGTGATTATTTTCTACACACTTGGGCGATGTGTTAAATTATCGTCCCAATACCCGTGTGGGGTTTACATTACAATTCATGTGAACTTATCTATACAATTGGGAGACGTCTAGACTTCTTATCATCCCAAAACCCATGTGACATTTTCATCCAATAAATAGTAATTAAATAATTACTTAATCTATTCAGATTCACCACTAATTCAATCAATTAATCATAACTTGTTTGTTTTAAGCTATATTTCAACACAGTCAATATCACTAAAATAGATGAATATTAATAAGTCGTTTGACTTGAAAATGGGTGTTTAACCCCACACTAACTATCATGAACATATTAACCATATTTTAACATGTTAATTTAGCAAACTTCACTACCAAATTCATTTCATAATTTATCATTAACTCCAACATATTTCAACCAAACACTTAGCAACATAATTATGTTTTCAGCTAAGTAAACTAAGTAATTCGAGTGAGGGGTTCTCACAATAGCTATCATGAACATATTAACAAATTTTCAACTTGTTAATTTACATAATTTCAATTTCAAATTATGTCACAACTTCAACATCAACTCAAACATCTAACAACCAAGTATTTTATAGTATAATCTACTGTATAATATATAACTAATAGTTTAATTAACTAAACAGGTTAAGAGCTCTCACCAAAGCCATCATACACTAAGATACTTCATGGTAAGCTGCACATGCTCGCTGCGAACCAAAGTTTATTCCTTTCCAACTTAGTACACCTCACTAACACTCTAATACACTTTAATTTGGGTTTTAGGGTAATAAGCCAGGATTTTTAGTGGTGTAAGGGCTTAGAGGGATAAGGGTCCCCATGGTAAGGCTGGAAATATGGGAATACGTGCTAGTGGTGGTGATATGGGTGCTGATGTGGCTAGCTGAGGTCTACTAGAGGTGGTAGGAAGAGGTTGTAGTTGAATTTAAGATAAAAGGAAGCTTCTTTGCGGTTTAAAAAGGAATTAAATAGTTTAGGGGAGGAGGAGGGGGTCCACTTCAGAGGAAGGCCTGGAGGAGGCGGAGGGGTGGCTGCATAGCAAGTAGAGGTGGTGGTGGTGAGGGCTATGCGACGGCGTGAGGCTAAGGGGAGAGGCGGAGATAGGAAATGGTGCTTAAGCTTAGGAAATGGATTTTTGAAAGTAAAAATGAAATTAAAAATAAAATAAAACTTAAACTCTAAGTATACATGAATGATCCTTAATGGAAGAATATGACATGTGGCATGGAGTACTATATGTTTTCTAATTGTGATTGGTTATAGATTTAAGTGTTTAATGATTTATTTGATCTCGTAATTAATTTTACAACTTAAACTTCGTTCTAGTCGTGTGATCACATAATAGCTCCAAAAATTATGAAATTTGAAATATCGCTACGTTATGGAATTACTCTTACAACGAACCTAGTCACGTCGAATTCGGAGACCGTTTGAAAAATCGCCTTATTTTTAGCTTAAACTAAAAATTAACTGAATTTTCAACATACGTTTATATATCATTCTCTCACATATGAACTCAATTTGACTTGAAATTTTAAATCCTGATATATTTCGACATTCCAAATCTAATAAAATTGGTCTCGTCGGATTCCGAGACTATCTTAAAAATGGTCCTTTTATAGGTAATCAAAATAGCATTAAAATATCGATTTTCAAAATCTTAACTTTTAAATTGATTTGAAAAGTTTACTGACCCTGTTTTAAGTTAAATAAAACATAAAACCAAGTTTAATAATTATTCCCAAATTTTTCCAAGTCCAAAATCAACATTTTTTGTTTCAAATTTCGTTAAAATAGATTAAACTTCAAATTTTAAATTGACAAAAATACGGGTCATCACAAATTTTCTAAGGACAATTGACATTGTAGATAGCAATGTACTTGGTTTTATTTGACGTTATAGGTTTAAAGAAACAACATGAAGAATTGACCATTCACCTAAATATCATTTGAATTATTCTTTCGTCTCAAAAAACATACCAACTTTAAAACCGTTTTAGACGCTCAAAGTCGAAAATATCTCATGTTTGAACCGAAGATCTACAACAATTGACTTAGCCATTAATTTTGTCGTGCGCAAGTCATCATCAAAAGGTAACTCCATTTTTATTTCATCATTATATCCAGACACTCTGTCTTTTACATTTGTAAAAACATATCTTAATTCTTCATTATTTACATGTATGTTATCGGTTAAAGAATTATCATTCTCTAACATACTCACTACATCCATACTATTAATAAGTGGATCAAAATGTTCACCTCCATCTACATCCATATCTCTTTCCAAATTGTCTGATGTCTCGCTTGCTCTAGTGTCCACGTAGGGTACTTTGATATTTGATTGTGTAGCAACATCATGAATGAGAGTACAGAAAATTCACAAAAGGTTTTGTTTTAAATGTAAATGTTTTCATATACAAAACCAGCAATTTAATTATATACAATTCTCATACTTATGACTTATATGTTGTAACTCAAATTGTGTCAGATGCACAGAAGGCAAAATGTAATAATTTGAAGGTCCGATGGTGCAAAATGATGTCGGTTATTATGGAACGTAACTGCTTACAAAACATTATAACCAACAACTACAAAATAACACATGTTAGGAGATCAACGAAATAACAAAAATAACACTCATGTTTCCATTATATATGTGAAGCTCTCTTGAGTCGAATAAGGATAGTTGTACTGAATACCATGTTGATAAATCGTACATGACGGATAACCGTAAAAACTTTGTTGCTGACCGTAAGTCGCTATAATAGATGGAGTGTTAAAGCTCGACGATGCATTTTCATGACCAGTTCTGACATTATATACTCTTCTACAACTATCTTCAACTTCATGGTTAACTACCTGTCGTGTTATTAGTTCTTCTATTTGAATCCTTCTACTCTTTATAATAAACACTCTGTGGATTCCAATATCGCTGAATATATTTAATCTAAATCATCGTCAACGATTATTTTAATGGCTTTCAATCTAGAATCAGTAGGCCAATTACACACTAAATCAATACCAAATTCGTCAAATTTTACGTTAATCAATTTATATGTAACTCTTTTAATTGTATTACACACTCTAACAAATGTTGGTAGTTTATATGACCCGCCAACATATTTACCAACATTATTTTCATCCATTACCAACTTACCATCAAAATAACATATGGTAGGAATTCATTTAGGAATCATTCTACATACAACAAAATTCACTATTTCAGTAACGAACTAACCATCAAGCCTAACAAAAATTAACATTAGTAAATTAAGATTTGAAAAGCCATACCTTCAAAAAAAAAAAAAAATAGAACGAATAACTTGTTGATTGTTGATTAAATTTACTATGAACCAAAGAAGAATTTAGTTTGAATTTATGATTTATGTCGAATGAGTTTTTTTTATAAAAAAATAGTTGAATTGTAAAAGAGAAAGAGGGATTGACTCGTAGATAAATAGATCTGAATGACATCCGAAATAGCGCCGGTTGGCATTATTTCAGATGCCGCCAGTAATAAAATGTTGGCCGCCCACATTAAAACAGAAGAAAAATAAATTAACGGCGTCTTAGACGCCACTAGCTGCCTACATGGTAGAAAGGGGTTTATTTTTGTAATAAGTTTGAAAACTGATTTATTTTTGTTATAATTTAGTAAAATTGACCCAAATAATATTATTATTTTTCCGATTTATGTTTATAAGTCATGGCATAAATTTTGGGTGTTTAATAATGTAATGAGTCATTTAGTTGAATGTAAATTGGGTTATTGAGTTAAATAAATAATTGGTGTTGCTTTGTATTAAATAACTATATGATACAGTTTGTACATTGTAATAGTTTATTACTCAAAAATTATATAATTGTTGTTTGTTGGTTGCACGGATTTGTGTTGAAACCTGAAGGCTTCATGGCTTTGGAAAACTATGGTGACTTGTTTTAGGCCAGATATTCTATTTTTCTTCCATTTTCTGCTTTGATATATAGTTTTTGGTTGTTTGGAGTTGGTTTATAGAGGATTATGGATGTCTGTTTAGATGAGTGAATTATATATGTATTTGTAATTGTATTAGCCTATAATCCTATGTGGATATATATATATATATATAAGTACATATTTCATATATATATATATACACACACACACACCAGTACGTAGGCACGTCCGTTTGACATGTGCGAAGACAGCTGAAGCGAAGATGAGTTATGTGTGAATACGACTGAAAAAAGTATGAATGGAAACTACAAAAAAACATTAGGCAATATCGGAGGGAAGGAAAAAAAAACTGGGCATAGTTATAAAAAGCAGGTGACCGTGATACAACTGGGAGAAATAAAAAATAATTTTAGGTGAAGTATAGCTATGAGCAGATCCATGTCCGTTAAAGTTATACAGAGCAGCCAAACACCATGAATGGGTGATTCGAATTTGCTGGGCAATCAAATTTGCATGTTACCAAGCTCAAATTGCAATATTTTACCCACTGGCCTCGCCGAACTCAAATTGCAATATTTTACCAAGCTCAAATTGTAATAAATAGTTAAATAGAGTTTTGGTTTCAATGAGGTGAGCCATTGTTTCTGGTGAAGCAATATTTAAGTTATACAATACGTAGTGTTGACAGCTGAAATATCAATTATGCTGAGAGCCCAATTACACAATATCACATTCTTTAGTGATTTGATAAAACTGTGTAATATCTCCATGTATGTAATATGTTTTTTCTTCTAGCATTACAATAGTAAGGGTGACATATTTTCTTACCTTTACCATTTTCAATTATAAATATCAACTCTAACCGAACCACTTTCATAAATCTCACTCAACATTCATAACATCTATGCATAAAATTGTAAACTACAAGAAATAAGGAGTATTGATGTTTCTTCATATTTTTGTTGTATATATTTTCTCGTTTCTTCTTTAGTTTATCGGAAATTCATTCAATGGAAATAAATAAATATCAATTTACTGATTTACGAGAAAACAACAACTAAATGAATCATTACAAGCATTAACTCATATCAAATAGCTCCAATATAAAAGCAATATACACACTCTTGTTTTTAATCGGATTCCTATAAAGCAAATAAACGAAGGTAAAAATTATACCCCTTTGAGGTTCTTTGCTGGTTGTTCCTGATCTCAATCATTTTTTATTCTAATAATATCAAAAGACAGTAAGTGAAAAAAATAAATAAAATTATACACCTTAAGTCGTTTGGAAGTTTTGTGAAAAGGAGAAAGAGTGAGTTCATATTGTTGTCATAGTAAAAAAAGAAATGGTCCGGTGCAATCAATAGAGGCTACAAACCTTAGTTCCTATAATGATTCAGCTATTAATGCTTTCAAACTTTATGATGATAAGGGGAAACTATACTAATCTAATTTGGACTTGCATGTTTGCTAAATAAATAGCATTTTTAAAATAGTAAAGAAATCTCATTTTCACGAGTGTCACCTGTCCAAACACCTTCCTCGACCAAGCCTTCCAGCTGCATGCACTTATTTGCAGTATCGAAACATTTCAGAACTTCTATCCTGGGCTTTAGGGCCAAGATCTTGTATATGGATCAAAGTAAAATGTCACATGTTGTGGTAAATAAGACCAAATTTTTGTTAGTTCTGTCTCATCTTTATGAATAAAACAATTTACTAAGAAACAACAAAATAATAAGTTCAATGTATAATTGAATGAAAAGTATCTAAGTTTCTATATACTGGGTATTAGTCACAGTTTGAAAAAATATTCACTGGGTCTTCCATTTTGTGATATGTTACAAAATAAAATGATCTGCTTATCAATTTCAATGTAGTTTATAAATCATCTTTGGAAATTGTTTTTACCTTAGTTTAGCGATGTTACCGTAGTTTGTCTCATCTAACTGTGATAGTTTATGTTTGTTGGCTGACGAATTCGACACTTCTTCCTAATAATTTAGTACGAGATTAAGCAATATGGTTTCCTTAATTTGGTGAAGTCTTTGTTTGTAAGGTAACTTATTAATACATGTTACTCAACATTCATAACATGTATGAATAAAGTTTTAAACAATAAGAAATAATGAGTATTGATGTTTCATCATAATTCCGTTATACATATTTACTCATTTCTTCTTTAATTTATAGGAAATCCCGTCAATAGTGAGAAATAATTAAATATCAATTTACTGATTTACGGGAAAAAAACTAAATGAAACATTTAAAGCATTAACTCATATCTAAATAGCTCCAATATGAATGCAATATACACACTCTTGTTTTCAATTGGTTCCAATGAAACGAAAAACAAAGGTGAAAATTATACTGTATTGAGGTTCTTTGCTGGTTGGGCTGTGATATTGTTCCTGATCTCAATCATTTTGTATTTCAGTAATATTAAAAGACAGTGACTGAAAAAAAATCAAATTATAAACTTTATGTGGTTTGGAAGTTTTGTGGAAAGGAGAAAGAGTGAGTTCATATTGTTATCATAGTAAAAGAAATGGTTCTGTGCAATAGAGCCTACAAACCTTAGTTCTTATGATGATTTAGCTATTAATGTTTTCAAACTTTATGATAATGAGGGGAAACTAAACTAATCTAATTCGGACTTGCATGTTTGCTAAATAAACAACATTTTTTAAATAGTAATGAAATATCATTTGCATGAGTGTCACCTGTCCAAACATCTTCCTCGACCAAGTCTTCCAACTACAAGCACTTGCTTGCAGTATCAAAACATTTCAGAGCTTCTATCCAGGGCTTTGGGCCAAGATCCTGTATATGGATCAAAGTAAAATGTCACATGCATTAGTAAATAAGACCACATTTTTGTCAATTTTGTCTCGTTTTTATGAAAAAAACAATTTACTAATAAACAAAAAAAATAAAAAGTTCGGTATATTATTGAAAGAAAAGTATCTAAGTTTCTATATACATGATATTAGTCTTAGTTGGAAAAAAAATATTCGTCGGGTCATCCATTTAAGATAATTGTTACATGTTACAAAAAAATGATCTGTTAATCAATTTAAATGCAGTTTATAAATCATTTTTGGAAATTGTTTTCCCTTTTGTCTAGGGACATTACAAAAGTTTATCTCTTTGACTGTGATACTTTATGTTAGTTGGCTGATGAATTCGACACTTCTTTCTAACGATTTTGTATGAGACTAAGAAATATGGTTTCCTTATTCATGTTGAAAATTACAAAGTGAACTGTTTGTAATGTAACCAATTACTGCTCATTTTAAAGCGGTTTCAAATGATACAGTAAGCTTGTAATTTCTTACAGTTCCACCTGAATTATAATTCTATTTATGATTCAACTTATTATTATTTAACTTGAGCTAGTAAGCTTACAGTTGTTTGCATTGTCTCATTAGCAGTACATGCATGAATCCTTAAAGCCTTGATTGTCTGATTCTTCCCCATCTCAAAGGATTCTCAAGACGCAGTCAAAAAGAAAATTTTATGTGATGATATTGTATATAATTAAAATAGCAAGTCAATAGAAGCAAATCCGAATTGAACGATTGAAAATCATATCATAAAAAAAATACAATTATGAAGAGTGTTTCCTTTTGGACCGGCCCAGTCCAGCCTTTCCACTATTAAAGCAAAGATTTGTATGTTCACTGTAAAATGAAATAAAATACTTGTACTTCTCAATATATGATATGAATCTAATGAATTGTATAGTGAAGGACGTTGAAACGCATGTTACTCCTCTCACTTTGCTCCTCTAACCATTCGTCCTCTTGACCTGATTCCAACTCAAGTAGACAAAGTACAAATAGTAGGCAATTAATATATGGTAGAAGGAATTGGTACTAGTCGATAAACCTGATTTACACTTGATTCAACTGAAGGTCGGAGCTTTGGCGTCGTTGTGTAATAGATGCGGGACATCTTTAGCTGAAGGAAGAGGTTCATCCGAAGGATGTAACAACATTACGACTGAGCGAAAGAGGAGTTAATTGTGGGTTGAGAAAGCTGCAAAAGAGGCGGCTATCATAGTGGATTCGATATCGAACAGAAACTGTGAATGCATTGGAAAAGGGATGTAAAAGATAAAAAGGTCGAAATGAAGGAGACGTGGGTTTTCCAATATACCCCGCAAACTGACGTAAAAGTCAGTTAAAAACGATGATCACGGCTTGGTGGTAATGGCACATTAGGGCAGACTAGAAAGGCTTCACTTTGACCTACTGACCATAGGTTTTGCATTATATATACATATATATGAGCGTTCTGAGGCACTCCTGTTTTGCAGCACTCCTAATGGTTTGTGCGCTACGGTAATCCAAATCCAATAAGAATTTGTAGATGTTTAGTCCACTTGTATATTACCATATATCCCAAATTTGAGCTCGTTCAATATATGTAACATTTTCAAAATCTTAACTCAATTATTCACCGTTCAGACTTTTGTTCGAACTATTAAATTTAAACATCAAATATATTATTCTAAGAATGTCAAAATGAGTTCAAATTTTGGATGTATGATAATATATACGTGGATTGAACATCTACTAATTCATGTTTGATTTGGATTACCGTAGCTCACGAACTGTTAGGGGTGTGTATGTGTATATATATATCTATGTATGTGTGTATATGTATGTATGTATATAGTCGAGCATTCAATAGCACCCTTAAATGCCCCTTGATTTCAACCACACATTCTGTTTCTCTCTCCTTCAACTACTTCTCTCTCCTTCCACTAGCTTAATTTATAATAAATGAGAGGTTGAGAGAAGGAGGAAGTTGGGGTGCTCACTATTTGGGGTTCCATTGAACGCTCCTTATATATATACATATACACACACACACATACATACATATATGAGGCACGTTCCAGGGCACCCAGTTTTGCACCTCAACCAGAGCCAAGTATTTAATTAAATAAATTAGTAGGTGGAGAGAGTTAGTGGGAGAAGAGAGAAACCGGGATATGTGGTGGAAATTAGGGGGCTAAAGGGGAGCTACACTGTTTGGGGTGCTCCTGATCCTATCCCTATATATATATATATATATATATATATATATATATATATATATATATATATATATATATATATATATATATGTATATACGAGGAGCGTTCAATGTCACCCCAAATAGTAAGCACCCCATTTGCCTCCCTCTCTCCATCTCTCATTTATTATAAATTAAGCTAATGGAAGGAGAGAGAGAAGTAGTGGAAGGAGAGAGAAACATAATGTGTGGTGTAAATCAGGGGGCATTTAGGGGTGATGCACTGTTTGGGGTGCCATTGAATGCACGCCTATATATATATATATATATATATATATATATATATATATATATATATATATATAGAGAGAGAGAGAGAGAGAGAGAATTTAAAAAAATGACAGACCGTTGAGAGTATTTTTTTACTCTTTTCGTGTGCTAAAACCACTCTTTCAGATCTCAAATCTCTTAAATTAAATCGATGAAATGTCGAATGTTGATAATCCTAATCTTGTTTCCACATCTACTGATGTAGATCTGAATCTTCATTTTGTTGAACCTTCAATAGATCATGTTTTTCTTTCAGAGGGTACTCTAAAGTTATCAACAGATTCATGGCTAAATACCTTGGTTCTCCATCCGGTGGACTTTAGGCTATCAGTGAAGAAGCTAAGGGAATACATATCAAAAGTTTGGAGACAGAAAGGTAATTTTTAGATCCATATCACTTTTGGGTTCCATTATATAGTTAGATTTGGCAGTGATCAAGATTGCAATTCTGTGTTAAAAACTTCGACATATTCATATTTTGGGAAGTTATTAATGGTATACAAATGGTAACTAGGGACGAATTTGATAAGTTTAAGGGTACGAGAGTACAGATCTGGATTAAGCTACATGATTTAGAAATGGAGATGTGGTCGAATGAGGCGTTTTCAACGATTGCTAGTTTTATTGGTGAACCAGTTAGAATCGATTGGAAAACTGCTAATAAAATAATCACTAGATTTGCTAGAATCCTTGTGTCTATTGATGTGGAGTCTAAACTTGTTTCTAAAATACCTGTGACGGCCCGCCCGCACCAGCCGGCATTTCCTCCGAAAGTGCGCTGTACACATGCCCGACTAAACGGAACGGTCGCCAAAGAAAGGGGAGAAGAGAATGAACTAATCGAAAACTTGTAGAATGTCTCACAGCGCATGGAACAAAATATAATAATAATGTACTTGACATAAAACAGGCGAGACAGTGCATAAGCTGATAACTAAAACGAACATTAACATCATCATCAGAGTAGCGGAAATCCAAATACATCTTATTACAACTTTCCAAATTACTGTCTCTAAACAAAAGAAAAAATGTACACCACTAATGCCCAGATTAGTGACCGCAGCAACACAGGGAGAATATCTATATATATGTATTATACATGGAAGCCTCCTGCTCGTCTTCGTTACAGCTACTCGTGCATACCACCTAACCTGTCCCTAGTTTGCTCGTGGGAGCACCCAGAGTAATAAGAAGAGACATAAAACTCTGGGTCAAACAGAAAGTCTGGTATGAGCGATAAGAAGCTAAACAGAACAATAACAGGTATACTAAACCATACCTGCAACCAAAGAATTAGCACTACATACGGTACAACGCTCTAAGGTGCCACAGAACAGATGGTGTAAAGATAACGGGGGTGGGGGTGTGCATGTCATAGCGATGGCAAACGATCAATCATAGCAACCATCCTCACATCTCTCACTCAGTGCGTAAAGCATACGATGTCCACCACTGTCAATCACTAGACCCATCGAAGTAGTGACATAGTTCGACTTGTACAACTACTGCTACTACCAAGCTCCACCCATGGAGTCATGGCCAAATCTTTACAAATGACCCCACTTCATTGCTCAATAGCTCTTTAGTCGTACCTAGGCCACTGTGGACCTGAATCCGTTCACGTACCCCCTACTCATAGTGATCCAAAGTCATAGACATCGACAACCCCTTAGCACACGTCCCGCAGTAAAGCCCAACTCATGAAGTTAACTCGTTGGTTCCCAACTGGATACTGAGCTCTACTTCCTATTTGGACTTCCTTTGCATCTCGGGTTTTGGTCGAATTGGAGTTGGTCTTCAAAAGAGTCGTCGCGTAGTAGTAATAGCATACGTCCAGTTCGGGTCGGATATGCATAGTGTTCCAGTCATCATCAGTTCGGTTTGGTCCAATGCTTCCTTATATGCTCCTGAGTGCGGTTCGGTGTTTCCCTTCTAGCTCGGTTCGGTTCAGATGCCTTGAAGTAGTTCGGTTCGGGTGTGCTTCCTCATGTCTCCAGATCCGTTCCGGTCTTCCCCTCTTAGCTCCGATCCGATCCCCTTTGGTCTCTCTGATCCGACCCCCTTTTGGTCTATCCGACCCGATCCCCTGCCCAACTCCAACTCTAAGCAAATGGCCTTCCTTCTCGCCAAGCCCCTTATGCTAAGTCACTTTCCTGGTTCTCCTATCCTATCCAAGCCCAATGATCCGATCCAATCCGGTTTGAAACCCTGCACGTTTCCTGCAACTTTCCAGCGATTGTTTTACGCCATACGACGGCGTTTTCGACCAATCTAATAGTTCTAATCAATCACAAAGCATACCATAAAGTCACAGCAACATAGAGAATCAACTATAAACATCAAAACAACAACCATAACATGTAAATTGGACCAAACATAGCCAAAAATCCATATTTTCCCTTAATCATATTTAGGTATAACTAATGATATGATTAGCAAAACTTAACCAAATTATCCAACTTTCTAACAGAGGCTTAAAACATCATTTCGAATTTTATAAATATTTTTCCAGATTTTTAACATGGATAAACTCGGTAATTATCACTAATTGCTCTTAATTAACCGTAATTAGAGAGGAACTATGTAAATCACTCACCTAGGCCACAAATAAAATACCAAATCTGAAATGATTCTCTGTTTGGCACTGTTCCCAATGCAACACAGCGGCTCTAACCTTGCTTTGGTGCTATTCCTCCTTAATCCGATGTTGATTAGGCTAATCTTCAATTAGAAAGTGGTTTAGGGATGTTTTAGATGTTGGAGGCCATGGCTAGGTTAAGAGGAATGAATAGTGACAGCTGAAAAATGAGAAAAAGGTATTCTCCAAACCCTAACAGCCCTTTTAAACTCCCAATCCCGAAATTCCCCTTTGGGCCTAGCTGTTAATCACCCGGTTAAGCCCAATTAAGCTGTTTTTCACAATCTGAAACTTGTTTCAGCCATATCTCCCAAACGGTGAGTCCGTTTGGCTAATGTGGCCACTCTATGGAATTGTAAACCATCATTGGATCCAATGGAAGTGGTTTCAGGTCAAGACTCCTTTCCAATCAAAAGTTATGGCCAAAACAAGGTCAGCTAGGGGCAAAATAGTCATTTAAAAATCGGCAAAAATCATGAACATGGGAAATGACCCTAATAGTTGTCTCTCAAAGTTACATGACCATAAGACTTCGTATGTGAAAGAAAGAAATATTCTACGATCCTTTGATGCATAGAATGCGGGTCGTTACACTCTCCCCCCCTTAAGAAATTTCGTCCCCGGAATTCCTTAACCCAAAACATACAAAGGATCCCGCATGCCTACCAGCCACATACAACAATCAACATGCAAAACAAACAAAACAAACCTATCCTAGCATGCGGAAAGACTAAATTGAAACAGTAATCTTACCAAACGAAGAGTTCTGGATACGTCTTCCTAATGCTCTCCTCTGTCTCCCAAGTACAGTCATTCTCATCCTCACCCCCATTGAATTTTGACTAGATTCACTGCTTTCCTTCGAAGTTGTTTCGTATCACTCCCAACAATACGCATAGGCTTGCGGTTCCTAACCGCCTCAGGTTCAACTTCGATATCATCCAACTGATCAGGTGAAATAGCCACACCTCGGTCATGTACGAACTTCCTTAACTGGGAAACATGAAACATGTTGTGAACTCCTGCCATCTTCTCTGGTAATTCAACTTTGTATGCCAAATTCCCAATTTGCTCAAGAAATGGGAATGGACCAACAAATCTTGGTTCTAACTTGCCTCTCCTGCCAAATCGTATCACGCTCTTCAATGGAGAAATCATGACAAACACCAAATCGCCAATGGAGAACTTTAATTCTCTTCTCCTCTTATCAGCATAACTTTTCTGCCTATCTTGGGCAGCCTTCATTCGTTGTTGGATAACCTTGATCTTGTCTGATGTTTCTCTTATTACTTCTGGTCCAAGCACATATTTCTCACCGGTCTCTAAACAATAGGACGGTGAGTTGCATGGTCTTCCGTACAAAGCTTCAAACGGAGCCATACCAATACTGGATTGATAACTATTATTATAAGCAAACTTTACTATATGCAAATGGTCATCCCATGATCCACCAAAATCCAATACACAGGCTCTCAAGAGGTCTTCTAATATACGATTCACCCTCTCTGTTTGACCGTCAGTTTGAGGATGATACGCGGTACTGGGATGTAATTCTGATCCTAACACCTCTTGTAAGCTCCTCCAAAATCCACTAGTGAACAACGAATCTCGGTCACTCACAATGCCTTTAGGTATTCCATGAAATTTCACTACCCGCTTTACATATAGTTCAGCTAATTTAGCTGCTGTTCTGTTCGACTTGACGGGTATAAATCTTGCACTCTTGGTCAATCAGTTCACAAACACCTAAATGCTATCATGGCCCGATCTAGTCCTTGGTAACCCATCAATGAAGTCTATTGAGATTTTTTTTCATTTCCATTCTGGAATTTCTAATGGTTGCAACAACCCACTAGGCTTCTTTTGCTTAGCTTTAACCAACTGGCAATTCATGCATTTGGATATAAACTTCCCAATGTCTCTTTTCATCCCTTCCCAGTAGTAGGTCTGCTTCATGTCTCGATATATCTTGTTACCACCGGTGTGTATAGTCAGTTTTGAGTGGTGACATTCTCTAAGCACTTCATCTCTCAATCCATTGACATGGGTATATCTAGTCTTCCATTCTTCCTAAGCCATCCATCTCGATCAAGCCCATACTTATTCATCTCTTCGTCGATTCCCATCTCTAACTTTGAGATGATTTCCAATAGGTTAGGATCGTCCCTCTGACTGGAACCAATTCGCTCAATCAAAGTGGGTCTGATCGTCAAACTTGCCAACATTTATGGATCCAATTCGCACTTTGATCTGAAATCATACCAAGCGATGTACTCCAGTTGCTTCCATTCTAGAAACATAGCCCCTAAGCTGGCATGTCTTCTACTCAATGCATCAGCTACCGCATTGCCCTTTCCTGGTGTGTATGCGATATCGAAATCATAGGAAGCTAAAAATTCTAACCACCTCTGCTGTCGGAGATTCTGATCCTTCTGAGTGAAGAGATACTTTAATGATTTATGATAGGTAAACAACTCGAATCTTGCTCCCAAGAGATAATATCTCCACATCTTCAATGCGAACACGATCGCTGCCAATTCCAAATCATGGGTATGGTATCTTTTCTCATGCGGTTTCAGTTGTCGATTTGCATAAGCTACGACCCTACCTCTTTGCATCAATACAGCACCTAGTCCAGTACCACATGCATCCGTATGTACCGTCATCTCTTCATTCCCCTTAGGAATGACTAACACTGGTGCACATGTAACCTTTTCCTTTAGACTCTTGAATGCTTTCTCGCACTTTTCGTCCCAGACGAAAGCTTGATTGTTCTTGGTCAACTGAGTCAACGGTGCTGCTATCTTGGAGAAGTCTTGGATGAACTTACGATAATATCCAGCTAACCCCAAGAAACTTCTTATGTTTGTCGCATTCTTGGGCGTAGACCAATCTTGTACCGTAGCCACCTTCGCAGGGTCCACGGCGATACCATTTTCTGAAACAACATGGCCCAAGAATCTCACTTCCCTCCTCCAGAAGTGACACTTAGAAAACTTTGCTTTCAATTGGTGTTTTTTCAACACCTCCATCACTATTCTTAAATGTTCCTTGTGTTCTTCCTCTGTCCTCGAATAAACAAATATATCGTTCACGAACACAAGAACAAACTTATTCAACTGATCTCTGAATACTCTATTTATAAGATCCACAAAATATGTTGGTGCATTGGTCAACCCAAATGGCATGAACCATTCATAAAATCCAGACGGAGTCCGAAATGTCGTTTTAGCTATACTCTCAGCTTCCACTCTAAGCTGATGAAAACCTATCGCGAGATCCAACTGAGAGAATACTCTCGCGCCACTCAACTGATCAAACAAATTATCTATCCGCGGTAGAGGATACTTGTTCTTCCTCGTCACCTTATTCAAATCGCGGTAGTCTACACACAATCGAAGGGAACCATCAGCCTTGGTTGCAAACACAACTGGTGCTCCCCATTCAGAAACACTACTTCTGATAAATCCCTTCTTCAAAAGATCGATGACTTGCACCCCAAGCTCTCGCTGCTCCCTTGGTGCCATACGACGAAGTAGCGTCACTATAGGTCTGGCATCTTTCACTAAATCAATACGGAACTCAATCTCTCGGTGTGGTGGAAGCCCGATCACTTCCTCGAAGACGTCCGGATACTGGCCAACAACGGGCAAACCTGACAACTCACTATGCGGGATGTCGAGGGAATATAGAAAACTAGCCATTACCCCATCACTAGGTAGACCACCAAACACTACCCTCTGCCCATCATCCGCTCTAGCTGTTACCAAAAAGCCCTCACAGTCTACCACCACCCCGTATATTTAGAGCCAATCGACTCCCAAAATAATGCCAAACCCAGTAAATCCCAAAACAAAGAAATCACAAACAAACATGCATCCATGACTCGATAAGACCTCATTACGACAAATCATGCTAAGGTTAGTCGAACCACCAATCGGGTTCGTCACTACTAAAGATCTATCGACGATCTCGGGCTCCAATCCCAACTTATCTACCAGGTCACTAGATATGAAGGAAGTGGAAGCTCCGGTATCAAACAATACTCGAACAGGAACATCATAAACAGAAAGCATACCTTGAATAATGACATTCTTTCCCTTCTCCGCCGCAGTTGGGGCATTCGACGAAGAAGGAATAGCATTATGGGCATGTGCTTTCACCATCTGCTTTTCTTTAGGGGTTTGTAGACACTTGTCCTTGTGATGTCCCACTTGGCCACAGTTGAAGCACTTCCTATCCGCTGGCTTGGCCCGACAATTACCAACATAATGGCCCTTTTTACCACAGCTAAAGCACTCAACATCTTTCTTCTTCTTCTGGCCATCCTTATTCTGGTTCTTCTTCCTCTTATTTTGAGAACCATTCTTGCCTCCACCACTTGCTTGCAGCTTTGGCTCCTCTGCAAATGCAACCTCAGTATTCGACTTAGGGTAAAGATTCTCCGACCTCAATGCTTTCCCCACAATCGATTCAAACATCTCATCGATGTAGTTAATAAGCCTTTCCCCCAAGTACTGATCCAAGCTAGTTGTGAACTTCCCGTTCTTCTTCTCAGCATTATCTATTAGGGATAACCCATATTTCGAGGAAGTGTCGAATTCGGCAATATACTCCGAGACAGCTCTGCCATTCTGCTTGAGTTCCAAGAATTTATTAAACAGCATTGATTTCTGAGCAGCTGGAATGAACTTATCGCTAAAGCGAATCTTAAACTGATCCCAAGTAATCTGATCCTCGGGAGTAGCTGCCTTTATAGCATTCCACCAATTCATTGCTCGTCCTTGCAGCTGACGGGATGCTAGCCTTCTCTTCATCGCATCCTCGATACCCAAATCTTCGAAGATACGCTCGCAGCTATCCAATCAATTCTGAACATCCGTAGCCGACTTCGTTCCGTGGAACGGATTCCCACCAAGACTAGTATAAACCTTGTTCAGCTTGGCAAAATCGGCCCTAGGCACCTGCACTATTGGACCACCACCATTACCAGCATTGGGAGCTGCCCTCTGCACATCCCTAAGCATCTCTCTCATGAGGTCAGTAAACATCGTCCTCATGTCAGCAGCATTCCCATTATTGGCTCCTCTACCGGTACCCCTTGCATATCAGCTCATCGTTCAATCTGTAAAGAGAAAACGATTAACCATCTCCATAGTGGTACTAGTGCAGTGCGACTTCATCCTTAACTATACTAAACATATATATATATAGCTTTTGAAAACCAAAATAATCACAAATACGCGATCTCATATACGTATTATCTCTCCCTAGTGTCTTTCCCTAGGTTAACTACGCAACCTAGAGCTCTGATACCAAGTGTGACGGCCCGCCCGCACCAACCGGCATTTCCTCCGAAAGTGCGCTATACACATACCCGACTAGCACGGAACGGTCGCCATTAAAGGAAAGAAGAGAATGAACTAATCGAAAACCTGTAGAATGTCTCACAGCGCATGGAACAAAATATAATAATAATGTACTTGACATAAAACAGGCAAGACAGTGCATAAGCTGATAACTAAAACGAATATCAACATCATCATCAGAGTAGGGGAAATCCAAATACATCTTATTACAACATTCCAAATTACTGTATCTAAACAAAAGAAAGAAAGAAAGGTACACCACTAATGCCAATAGTAATGACCGCAACACAGGGAGAATATCTATATCTATATATATATATATATATATATATATATGTTCCATACGTGGAAGCCTCCTGCTCGTCTTCGGTACAGCTACTCGTGCATACCACCTAACCTGTCTCTAGTCTGCTCGTGAGAGCACCCAGAGTAATAAGAAGAGACATAAAACTCTGGGTCAGACAAAAAGTCTGGTGTGAGCGATAAGCAGCAAAACAGAACAATAACAGGTATACTAAACCATACCTACAACCAAAGAGTTAGCACTACATACGGAACAACACTCTAAGGTGCCACAGAACAGATGGTGTAAAGATAACGGGGGTGGGGGTGTGCATGTCATAGTGATGGCAAACGATCAAACATAGCAACCATCCTCACATCTCTCACTCAGTGCGTAAAGCATACGATGTCCACCACTGTCAATCACTAGACCCATCGAAGTAGTGACGGAGTTCGACTTGTACAACTACTGCTACTACCAAGCTCACCCCATGGAGTCATGGCCAAATCTTTACAAATGACCCCACTTCATTGCTCTATAGCTCTTTAGTCATACCTAGGCCACTGTGGCCCTGAATCCGTTCACGTACCCCCTACTCGTAGTGATCCAAAGTCATAGACATCGACAACCCCTTAGCACACGTCCCGCAGCAAAGCCCAACTCATGAAGTTAACTCGTTGGTTCCCAACTGGACCCTGAACTCTACTTCATATTTGGACTTCCTTTGCATCTCGAGTTTTGGTAGAATTGGAGTTAGTCTTCAAAAGAGTTGTCGCGTAATAGTAATAGCACACGTCCGGTTCGGGTCGGATATGCGTAGTGCTCCAGTCCTCATCGGTTCGGTTTGGTCCAATGCTTCCTAGTGTGCTCCTAGGTGCGGTTCGGTTCGGTGTTCCCCTTCTAGCTCGGTTCGGTTCGGATGCCTTGAAGTGGTTCAGTTCGGGTGTGCTTCCTCATGTCTCCAGATCCGTTCCGGTCTTCCCCTCTTAGCTCCGTTCCGATCCCCTTTGGTCTCTCCGATCTGACCCCTTTTGGTCTCTCCGACCCGATCCCCTGCCCAACTCCAACTCTAAGCAAATGGCCTTCCTTCTCGCCAAGCCCCTTATGCTAAGTTCCACTCCGAATCAAGTCCACTTGCCCGGTTCTCCTATCGTACCCGAGCCCAATGATCTGATCTGATCCGGTTTGAAACCTTGCACGTTTCCTGTAACTTTCCAGTGACTGTTTTACGCCATACGACGGTGTTTTCGACCAATCTAACAGTTCTAATCAATCACAAAGCATACCATACAGTCATAGCAACATAGAGAATCAACTATAAACATCAAAACAACAACCATAGCATGTAAATTGGATTAAACTTAGCCAAAAATCCATATTTTTCCTTAATCATATTTAGGAATAACTAATGATATGATTAGCAAAACTTAACCAAATTATCCAAACTTTCTAACAGAGGTTTAAAACTTCATTTCGAATTTTATAAATATTTTCCAAATTTTTAACATGTATAAACTCGCTAATTATCACTAATTGCTCTTAATTAACCGTAATTAGTGAGGAACTATGCAAATCACTCACCTTGGCCACAAATAAAATACCAAATCTGAAATGATTCTCTGTTTGGCGATGTTCCCAATGCAACACAACAGCTCTAAGCTTGTTTTGGTGCTATTCCTCCTTAATCCGATGTTGATTAGGCTAATCTTCAATTAGAAAGTGGTTTGGGGATGTTTTAGATGTTGGAGGCCATGGCTAGGTTAAGAGGAATGAATAGTGACGGCTGAAAAATGGGAAAAAGGTATTCTCCAAACCCTAACAGCCCTTTTAAACTCCTAATCCCGAAATTCCCCTTTGGGCCTAGCTGTTAATCACCCGGTTAAGCCCAATTAAGCTGTTTTTTACAATCTAAAACTTGTTTCAGCCATATCTCCCAAACAGTGAGTCCGTTTGGCTAATGTGACCACTCTACGGAATTGTAAACCATCATCCGGTTCCAGTGGAAGTGGTTTCAGGTCAAAACTCCTTTCCAATCAGAAGTTATGGCCAAAACAAGGTCAGTTAGGGGCAAAATAGTCATTTAAAAATCGACAAAAATCATGAACATGGGAAATGACCCCAATAGTCGTTTCCCAAAGTTACATGACCATACGACTTCGTATGTGAAAGAAATAAATATTCTACGATCCTTTGATGCGTAGAATGCGGGTCGTTACAATACCTCTGGTGCTTCATAATGATTTGAAAAAGAATATAACAGTAGAGTATGAGTTTGTTCCTCCTAGATGTGAGAAGTGAAATAGATTTGGGCATAAGCCTATTGTTCATGAACCGTCTAATGAACCAGTTTAGATGATGACGTAAAAGTTGGATAAACCAAGTACTTCATATAGTGAGGTTAATGAGGAGAATATAAATAATCAAGATGAATCTGTTGTTAGAAATGACGAGATTAATGAATAAATTCCCAATGTTAATGAGAGAAATGGTAATATTGAGAATACTAATGAAAATGATTTGGGTTTCTTAGATGTTGACATGCCTAATGACATTTTACATGATGAGATAAACCATGTTGCAAAACAATTGAATGACAATCCGGGTACTGAGGAGAATACTGATGTTTCTGAGGGTATTTAAAAGAATGATGAATACTTAGCTCATTTGAAAGGTATAAAGACAATCAATCCTACTGCTCCTCCTAAAAGATCAACTAGGAGCAATTCTTCTATCAAATGACATTCATCTCATGGAATGTTAGGGTATCAATTCACCACAAAGGATGGGTGATGTATTGTCTCTCCTAACTAAATTCAAGCCCACTTTTGTTGGTTTGTTAGAAATTAAAATTAGTGCTGCTAATTTAGTTAAATTTGATAGATTAATTCCTAGATCCTGGGATTTTCTTCCTCGTGTTTCTACAACATTCTTTGGTAGGATAATATGCTTGTGGAATAATGAAATTTGGTCTGTCAATACTATTTCCTCTTTAAACCAACATGTTACTATGTAGGCAACTAACAGTGGTGGTTTAGTTGTTTTTGTTACAATGGTTTATGCTAGCAATAGCTTGTATGATAGACAGGTTTTATAGCAAAATCTCATACAAGAATCAAAGAATATAATTGGAGAATGACTTTTAATGGGGGACTTCAACAATTCCACTTCTCATATGGATAAAAAAGGGGGATTACCAATACCTTTTCAGCAAATTAGAATGTTTGACAATTGCTTATCTCCGGCAGGGTTAGTTGAAATCAAGGTTGCTGGATTCAATTACACATGGAGAAGAAGAGGTATGGCAAATAATTTAGATAAATTTTTTGTAAATCATCATTGTTTGCAAAAATCTACTGATATGAAAGCTCTTTCTCTCTCACAAATGTCTAGTGATCATAATCCAGTATTATTAAAATTAATTACATCTTCAAACACAAAAGGATCTCTATTTAGATATTCGAATGAGTGGTATTTGAAAGAAGGATATGATGAATGTTTTTTGAGAGGTTATAATATAGAAGCTAATGGTTATCCTAGTTATTCTTTTCAGGAAGTAACAAACATGCAAAGTGGAATTGAAAAAATGGAATAAAATCAGAGTAAAGGATTGTGATATTTTGTTAGAAGCTGAAGCAAAATTTCATGAGTTGGAGGTTTCTTCAGATTTAGACCCTGAAAACCTGAGTTTATATGAAAGAATGTTGGAGGCAAAGCAAGCTTTAATTGTTCAAAAACACATCAAATTCTGGAGTTATAAGCAAAAGACTAAGGTGTCTTGGTTACGAGATGGTGACACAAATTCCAGATTCTTTCATTCTGAACTGTCATCAAGGAAATATCACTACAACAAAAATAGTCTATTACAACGTCATTTTTACGACGGGCATTGGCTGCCCGTTTTAATAAAGGGCTATCACAAGAATCATGTAAGGCCCGTTGTAATAGATGCCCTGTACAACGTCTTTTTTACAACAGGCAACAAAAGAACCGTTGTAATAGGACTCTATTACAACGGTTCTTTCTTGCCCATTGTAATAGATGTCAATTTTTACAACGTTCACAAAATGCCCGTTGTAATAGATGTCAATTTCAAAACGGGCAAAAAATGACCGTTGCAATAAGTGTCAATTTTACAAAATGGCCAAAAAATGCCTGTTGTAATCGTTATAATGAATGTATGATGTGAACTTTCAATAATAATTAATTAAGTATCATAATGCTTTCTTAAAATTAATATTTATTATTTATTCTATTTAATAATTTATCATTAATAATTACTAACTATAATATTACATTACTAATAATATTTATTATATTAATCATATGCTATTAATAATATTAATCATTAATAATATTATATTAATTATATGTCACTAATATTTATTATTTACTAATATTTAATAATTAATCATTAATAACTAATTTACTACTATACAAATTGAATTACTTTGTAAAAGTTTTTGAGAAAATCTTTGCCATATGAAAGGATCGAATCAACATGTTTTTTTAATGTGTGTTATATACATTTAGGCATGAACGATAGGTGAATGAAGTATAAGTTTGCAGCTAGCTACAAATAAGATATTTAAGAAGAGCACTTCAGGGTAATTTAGTTCATGATTTTTAATTCAACTAATTTGTATTTAATTGATCATTTATTTTTAATTAGGTAATATGCGTTTAATAATTTGAATTACATGAATTATTTTGCAAATTTCATTAAAATAAAAATTATTTCAAATAAATAAATTGTAAAATTTTAATTTGCTCGACTTAGTTCAAAATTACAATTAAGGACTAGTAAATTACAATTAATATTTATTAATTATAGTAGATAATTAATAAATATAATTAAGGACTAATGATTATAGGATTAAATATTACTATTAAATAATTTTCAATTAATATTCCGTATTTAATATTGATTATGTAGTAGTAAATAATTGATAATTAAAGATTACTATTGAATAATTCAAAAGCAATAACTAAAAATTATGACAAATAATTAATAATTAATAAATGATATGTATTTACTAGAAAACAAGAGAGATACTATAAAAAAATCTTTTATAATAAAGTGGTATATTTATTTCTTAAAATTTAATATTTACGAAATCAAAATTTTACAAATCATACTCAATACAGGTGTAATAAAACCAACGGCAGTGACATCTCTACATTACCGCACTTTGTATTCTTCTCCGCTTATTTTTCCACTGAAATGATAACCGCCTCCATTGCCTTCTCCCACATACAGATCCATTGCCACCAAACCCTAGTGCCCAAATTTGCAAATCAAATTTCTTTTTTCGATTTGGTACCAATAAAATTACATCTCTAAATCTCCCACACACGACCTCGATGCTTATTCCTCTTCGTCTACTGTCATCTCCTTTTCCGTTCAACGAACCTTACAATAAAATTTGACGGTGCGACCTGTACTTGCAGCACCGATGGGCGGATTTGATGACAATCTCTGTTTGATTTCTGTCGATTGCAAACTCAATTTCCCATCGCTATATGCGAAACTGGGGCATTCTACATTAAAGTTTCTATGCTGCTCAAACAAAATAACGCGCTGGTATTACCACATAGGTATTAATTGTTTATCCGCCCATATATTGATCTTCACTTTTTTATTACATTTGTTCTCTCTTGAAAAATTCAATTTTGACTGTCCTATATTCAGTACCAAATTTATAGTAATATTACCATGTTGATCATTGTTAACCCTATTTTATGAATTTTTGATTTTATTGTGTAATCAGTTGCTGTAGTCTAATGAAAAATATCCATAGTTATATCAAATAGTTTACCAATTTTGTTGTCGTTTATCATTCAAAAAAATATTGTTCCTTGAACAACCAAAACTGTTTCTTATTTATGAGGATATGATGCATCTATTTTGTAATTAGTTATCTACTACATGTAATTATATTTGAGAGTGTATTTTCTTAGCGAACAAAGCAGTTCCTTTTTGTCCTTAATGTTGTTTCCATATAACGGACTATTTTCAAAAGGATTACTTCCGTGTATCAATAACGCATTGGAATTGACAGATCAATCTAAACCACTACTAACATGCACGTTGTACTCGCCAATATCTATCGAGTAAAAAATAAGAAGTTTTATCTTAGTATTATGATTCGACACTAATGCAAATATATCTTTATTGACAAAAGAGATCAATGAATCTCTGTTTACTAAAACCTTAGCTTGAACTGCACTTCGTGAGAAGTGTAAGCGAAATCAAAATCATTTTGAGGCCATGGTGGTTTTCCTATTTTATTTTGACTTGTTTGTCTGATTTTAAACCTTATCTTTGTAATTCCATTTGGATTCGATGTGCATTTAGATGAACAACAGACTGAATTATGTACTGTTAAGCGGTGTTTAATCTATCAAAACAATTTTCCTACTGTCCAAACCCGTCGAATAAATATTTAGGACTTAGCTAGTTAATGAATTAGGTGGAAAATTCCTAAAATTACAAAACATCGAAATCGGGAACGATACCGAGATACCGAACTTTGAAGTAAACATATGCTTGTTTAGTCATATTTTCCTGGCATAACATTCATCTATATGTGCATAAAACATCATAAATTAGTCTTTTATGCTATCACTTGTGAGGAAAGCTAATAATCTCTACTATCAATAACGAACATTCAATTACTAGAATTTTCCAGTGTCCTTTAGAAATTTCTAAAATGCCTTAGATGGTATACCTTCGTGATCACTCATCAACGAAATCACATAATCGGTTCGTGGCACTCACCATCATCGCTTTCCAACTATCCATCAACGGGATTTCATTCTCAGTTTGCATCCGACATAACCAACAAAACATTTGAAATAAATGGGTTGTGACCGTCAAAGCTTTGGCATTTAGAGCACATCCTTATAAATGAAAAGTAATTACAATTAGCTATTATATGTACGCATGTCGGCATATGCGATTTACTAGCTAGCAATAATGTTAATCATAATAAAACGTGCTTAAGCACGTTTTGAGATGTCATGAGGCAAGATGGTGTTGGGCTGAAATGATTCTTATTGGCATTTTGGGATACCTTAGTTTAGCATACATGAAGATAAACGTAAATTATGTTATTCGCATTGTATTCCAGTTTATTAATGCAACAATTTTCTTCTGTGCTGATGATGGTGTGTCATGTAAGCAAGTATATAGGAGGGCAGCCTTGACTACAAATGTGAAATAAATCATTGATTCCAAGCTTTGTCATATTTACTGCTTACTATATCATTGCATTTACACATCTGCGGTAACTAGCAAATTTTCCTTTCGATCTAACGATGAAATATATGTTATAGGTTTGTGGCATTTGTCAACCAATTTGAAATGGCTTTGGACTGTTTTTTTACAGTATGGTTTGTTGTTGGAAACGTGTGGGTATTTGGCGGATACTCTTCTGCCTCTGATGCTCCAAATTTGTACAGGTATATATGAGTTCCTCATCACTTCCTTGTTATTGTATCCAAATATTTTCAGCTATAACTTTCAACCCATGACCAATACCCTATCCTGGTTTCATCTGAGCTGAGCATATAATTTAAATCTGCTTAAACATAACCATGTTCCATTTGCCTTTCTCAGGCTATGTATAGTGTTTCTCATGTTCAGTTTCATTGGATATGCCATGCCATTTATTCTGTGTGCTATGATTTGCTGTTGTTTGCCATGCATTATTTCTATAGTGGGCCTACGAGAGGATATGGGACAGAACAGAGGAGCTACCACTGAGTCGATTGAAGCGTTGCCAACTTATAAGTTTAAAACAAAGCTAATTGAAAATGGAGAAGAGACTGATTTAGACTGCCCCAGAGAGGATGGGATCTTGCCTGCAGGTACTGAAAAGGAAAGAATCATCTCTGCCGAAGATGCTGTGAGTTTTTTTTAGGGAAATTTTATTCGTATCCACTAAATTTGTTAGTTCATCCACATAGTTGACATTAATAAGTTAATCCACGGTGGACTAACTAAAAAATTGTGGATTAACTAACAAATAAACAATATTTTCTAACTAATGTTAGTTTTAGCTACTTATTTCTTCTCTATAATATCTTAGAATTGTCTCAGTATTGGTTTTTGGATTGTATTGCTCTGAAGACTGTTAATTTGCAATCCAAATGCACATTCAACCGTGGTATACTGACTAAGTTGGGTTATTCTGTTATGTATGTTCATACAATGTTTACATTGTTTTACTACGCTCTGTTGAATCGTTACATTGGTTCATAGAAGTATGGTCTGAGTGGTAACAAAGTTAAACCATGCCCCCAATTGTATACATGCAAATCATTTACTGTAGTTTTGTAGCCGTCTACATTACCTTTAACTCGGCGATTTACTTATTTCAATGGTTTTATTATTATTTGATTCTTTGAACAACTTTTCATTGACTGTTCACCTATTGCCTACATAGAACTACATTTTTCTAGTACCTCGACATATGGGTACATAAAAAACATTATCCCGTTACCAAACAAGCCATATTCTCCCACCTCATATCATGCAGGTACCCAACATCCAGGTAGTCCTAAATATTATTTTCCTACTACTTCTGCTGTAAGTTAATTTTTCATTGCATATTACAACCTTTCCTGTACATGTATAATTGTATTGCTGCTATCAATAGTCATTCATGTTATATGTGACTGAATTAAATATGAACAAACATTAGCTGTCGAAAGCTCACAGAATAACATACAGCTACTAGACTTGGTGTGCAATATAAATAGTTTTGTAACAGTACGAGAATACAATGCAATTGATAACCTAAAAATTCATTTTCCAACTCTATATTACCATCGCTTGGTTTGGCTATTCAGCTTATATATCCCTCTACACTCTCTGCTGCACGTGACCCGTTATTGTACATCTTGCTAACTTGAGAACCACGTTAATATTGATACCTTCATGTACAATGGACATGATATATTGTCCTTTTCATCTTGAGTTACACAACTCGTGCGTTCTGACCATAAGCATGTACCCCACGTTTGCTACTACAGAAATAATGAACTCTTGTATGTATATCTTTAACTTGGTTAACATAACCACCTTGACTGAATTAAATATGCACAATACAATGTTGTTTAGCAACTCTGAGAAACTTGCAATTATATCACCAACTTACAGTATACCTCAATATCTAATCAAAATACATTTGAACTTGATACCCCTTGCACCCGTCCAGTCATTAAGTGTACATCTTCTTGTGTGCTATGCACGGGACTTCTACTAATATTCTACAAGTATAGCACCCAAGTTACCGTAATTCACAAATGCTTTATAAAGAGGACTAACAAGCTTTTGGTGAAGCAAATGATACAAACTTGGCTCAGGTTTAGAAGATGACTGCATCATTTCCGACTCTAGGAACATGCTCTGTAGACATACAGGCCAAAGCTAGGAGAAAAAGAATACCAGATATAGTAACTAGTGTACATCGATCTGCAATCACTGCTGACCTAGGGGGAAAATGTTATACCCCTTTGATTCGACTAAGCTAAAGGAAGTAGAACATGGTGCTATGCCAAGAAAGCTGCTCCTACAATGAAAAGGAAGAGAGATTAGATTTGATATTTGCGTTTTTGATTCATAATTATTTTAGTTTTAGAAAAAGGAAAAAGTGAACGAAAGTTAGAAAACGATAAATTATACGGTGGATTAACTAATCAAATATTAAATTTGAAAGAACCCATAAAAGCAGCTAGTATCCCTATAAATTAGGGTGGATCAACTAACGAATAAGGTGGATACAAATAAAAATTCCCTTTTTTTTAATACTTTTGTTACAGATATTATTTAGCAGTGCATTACTTATTTTAATTACTTCATTCGACCATAATCAACATTCAGGAACTCTTCCCTATTGAATTAGTTAAATAACAGTTTTTTTACGAATTTTTTAAATTACATTTGTTTTGACTGATTGGAAGCCACATGTATTCTATGCATTTCTAAACTGATAGCAATTATAACATTTATTAGTTTATGTGATGCAATCTTGGTCTAATTTGGTTACAATTTAACCTGTGCAATATGTTTGTTTTTTTGTTGTATGGCTTTTATGTATAGTCCCAGGCAAAACCCCATGGTTTCTCTTATTGTTCCATTTGCTGATGTGTTACAGCAACATTATCAGCAAAAATCATAGCATGTTCACTGGCAGTCCCAGATCTGGGTTAAGTTGGGAATCATTCAAGGGAAATGGGTTGCCTTCCATTTAAATAACATTACCAACTATGATGCTTTTACAAATGAAAGAAATATACATAAACATGGATTTCAGCTAGACCAGGTATGTTATTACAAATATGATTTCGTTATTACTGAGCCATCCTGCAACATTATGAAAATTTGATTTCAGTATTAATGCACAGTCCTGCGACATCATCAATTAATAATTACATGTATTTTTCTTTGCTAGTCTATGGGTCAAGATGACTTGTATTACATAATCTGAGCCGGAAACAAAAAGTCCAAACCGGAATCTTTTTGGCGATGGCTTCTAAGTTGCTTGATACAGATGAAACACAACTTTGGGAGTGCAGGCTCTACCATTGTGTTACAGTAAGTTTTTTTTTCAATTAAACTTCTTTCTCTATTAAGATTTAAGATTCTTTTTGGTGATGACTTATGTTGAAACTTTTTTAGGCAATTCTATAACATAGGTTCTAAGTTGCTTAAACAATATTTAGCAATGTTTGGGTCTAATTTGAATTCTAAGTAGAAATGTTTGATCAGAATTGCTTATAGAATTGTTTCATAAATCATAAACAGTTGATAATTGCTTCTGAACTTAATTACTGTAGTTTGCACTTGTATCCTCTGCTCTACCTTGCTGCTCAAGATGACTTGAAGTTATAATATACTCAAATGCTGTATAATAATATCTGGTGATATATGTACAAAAATTGGGAATAAAACAGTTAACTTTTTGTACACTTCCAATTTAGTGCAATGCTGTAAGGTTACAACAATGCAAGACTTGAATGTTGTATAATAAGTTCTAAATGGTGCATAATAATATAATCTCTCTACATTTGGTAACTTTTTTTTTTGCAGTCACACCGTGCTAGTAACAATATGTAGACTCAAGATCAACAAGATTTGGTTACTCTGGACGGTTTGGTAAAAAAAAGTGCAAGCTATTGGGTTGGGAGAGAAACATAGTTGTAGAGGGGATAATAGCAAGTACTGATCCTGATGCTTTATTACATTTTAGAAAGCTTGGAGCTAATGTTTGGAAGATATGTGTGAATGTAGCGGTGGAACCGGAAGCTTTTTTGTTTAGGCCAAATTCGGAGATGTCCATTATCAAGCATGTCGTTGGATCTACCGTCACGTGGCACAAAGATTACGTTTCCTTGGTCTAGTGTAGGTACTTATGAAACTAGTTATGTAATTTATGTTAGAACTATGTCGACGTAACTTATCTAACATTTTGGAATGTAAACTTATCTAGTCTTTTGGAGTGTAAACTTATCGAACTTTTTGAAATCTGTTGAAATTATATGACTCCTGATTTCGTCTTTTAGTATGTGTTATTATGTGATTTTGATTGTTGCATTACAGTATTTATTGCATGTTAAAATATTCATTATTATTATGGATGTATATCACAGTAATTATATTTAAATCTGCATTTATTTCGCAAGGGGCAAAAACCATTGTTATATACTGTATTACAACGTGTAAAAGCTGCTTGTAGTTTATTAGCTACTACAATGGGTTTATAACCATTGTCATAGAGTCTTGCACGTGATAGAGCAAGTTATTATAACGGTCCTTTACAACAGTCCTTGCCCGTTGTCAAATAATTAGGAGCTATTACGACGACGCATATCAAGACGGGCATATACCCGTTGTGGAATGCATATTGCAACGGTTTTTGCCTGTTGTAAAAGGATTGTTTTGTTGTAGTGATATACTAATAATTTAAAGGCCTTGATTAAGTCTAATGGTGAGCTGTTGTATAAACAGGAGGATTTAGCTTGTGAAGCCATTCAGTATTTTTCTGCTCTGTTCAATTGATATGTTAGCAGTGAGAATCCATTTTTTTCAATCTTTATATGTGATTAATTCTAAAGGACAACATGCTTTACTTAAAGATATTTCACTGGAGGAGATCAAAACAGCAGTTTTCTCAGTTCATGAAGATTCTATCCCAGGTCCTAATCATGGTATGAATTCAATTTTTTTTTTATGTTTCATTGGAAAGTAATTAAATGAGACTTATTAGCTGCAATGCAAGACATTTTTAATTCTGCAAAATTGCCTAAAGGTTGTAATCATACCTTTATAACATTGATACCCAAACTAGACAGACCATTAGAAATCTCCCAATATAGGCTTATATCATGTTGTAACATGTTTTATAAAATTTTCAGTAAAATTTTATGTAATAGAATGAAATAGTATTTGCCCCATCTTATTTCTCCAAATCAGAGTGCCTTAATTCCTTTTAGATACATTGGAGATAACTTCCTTCTTGCTCATGAGTTGTTAAGGGATTTCAAGAAACCCAAAGTTAACAAGTTTTGTGTGAAAGTGATTGTACATAAGGCATATGACATGTTAAATAGAGAATTCATTTGTCATTTGATGAAGATTATGGGACTTCCAATCCATTTCATTAATTTCATATATGGGTGTATCTCCTCGCCTACTTTTTCAATT
The DNA here is from genome assembly GCA_030737875.1 of Allium sativum. Classification (NCBI taxonomy): domain Eukaryota; kingdom Viridiplantae; phylum Streptophyta; class Magnoliopsida; order Asparagales; family Amaryllidaceae; genus Allium; species Allium sativum. The sequence goes on from CM060909.1 coordinate 85,904,675, forward strand.
TTGATTCAAGGGATTCCTCATGGATTTATTTCATCAAATCGAGGCATTAGACAGGGAGACCCCTTATCCCCATATTTATTCTCTATGGCCTTGGAATTCTTCACTTATAGTTTGAATGAAATGACACTTTAGAAGATTTTTTTTCCAGTTTACAGTTTTGATCCAGTAGTGACTCACCTCTTGTATGCTGATGATCTATTGATTTTTGGTAAAAGTTCTCATGTGTGTGCATTTTCTTTGAGGAGTATATTTGAAAAACTCAAGCAGTTTTCTGGTCTTACTGTTAGTGAAAATAAAACAAAGGTATATTTCAGTGCTCATGCTAGAAATGTTCAGGAAATTACTTCAGTTTTGGGAGTTCAGTTAGGACAACTGCCAGTTAGATATCTTGGAGTACCATTGTCATCCAGTTATGTTCATTATAATGAATGTCAATCTCTTCTCAATAGTGTACAATAGAAATTTCAAAGTTTGAATGGGAAATTTCTAAGCTTTGCAGGTAGAGCTGAACTTATTCAATCAGTTATAACGCCTACAGTCTTATATTGTTTATTTGTCTATCAATTACCTGAGCATGTTATCAATAAAATTCATATGTTGTGTGCTGATTTTTTTTTGGAGAGGCTGCACACAAGATAAATTGGGAGAAGTTACGTCTACCAAAGTTAGAAGGTGGAATTGGATTAAAATCTTTCTCAAATTTGAAAAAAGCAACTGGGACTAAAATGTTGTGGAAGTTTTTAACACATTCAACACTATGGAGTCAGTGGATGCACAAGAAATATTGTTGGGGTAAGCACTTTTGGAGTATAAATATTGATAATAATGCCTCAAGCTCTTGGAAAACTATGTTAAGACTTCGAAAATCTAGTAGACCAGTTTTTAATAAAGTAATTGTTAATGGTTCATCAACTTCTTTATGGTTTGTACCTTGCTAAATGTCTAGTTGAAATCATTGGTCTATCCAGATTACAAATACTTGGTAGAAATGATGATTTGGTTTCTTGTATAGTATATATCTGAAGGAAAATTAGTAGGAAATTTGCACCCTGCTACAACTTGAAATTCAAGAAACTGTTAGTCAGGTAAAGGTTAAAACTGATGCTCATGAAGACTTTTTTGAATGGGGAGATGATGGAGAATTTTCATTTCACGATGCTTGGGCTAAAGTGAGGTGTAGGCAACCTTTTAAAGAATTTCTTAAAGTAATTTGGCATAAGAAGAATTCGAAGAGAATGTCTATGATTGCTTTTCTAGCTGCAAGTAAGAGACTAAATACAAGAGGAAGGCTTAGAAGATTTGGCATTGTTGAGGAGATTGGATGTCTTCTTTGCAACAACGGTGAAGAAATTATAAGTCATTTATTTTTTCAATGTGAGTATTCTTGGTTTATTTGGTCCTCACTGATGTTCAAACTTAGTTTTGATGTTATGCCTCTGGGTCATTTGGAGGAGGATGCAATGAAGATATTTAATAAGTTCAAGTGTAAAAATCAGCTTTTTGATATAGAATGTGCAGTTTACACAGTTGTTATCTATCAAATTTGGTAAGAAAGAAATGCGAGAGTTTTTAATGATAGAAAAATTGCAAACGAGACGAGATTGCAGATGATAGAAAGAGAAATTCAATGTTTGGTGAAAAAAATGACACAAAGACGATAATATCAAATGCTAATGAAGATTTTTTAAGGCAATGGGATGTTGAACTTTTAGATACAGGCTGAATGTTTGTAATTTTGTTGTTGGTTATAATGGTCTTGAAGTTGTATTGATGTTGTTGGTTATAATGGCTTACATGATGTAATGTTAATATATGGATTTGATATGTGCTCTTTTTTTCCTTATGTGGTACCCATTTAGGTTAGGGAGGGCATATGGTTTTGATGAGGCTTTTAAATGAAGCATATGATTAGTATTTGCAGTAATAGTTACCAATTTTCAATATATATATATATATATATATATATATATATATATATATATATATATATGGGTCGGCTATTTGGACACAAAATTGGACACAGAGAGATAGACACAAAACCTCCACCATTGGATTTGTTTGTCTTTATGTGGAGAGTGCAATTCATGGGAGGATCCAATGGTTGAGGTTTATTGTGTGCAATTTTGTGTTTAAATAGAGTTTCTCATATATATATATATATATATATATATATATATATATATATATATATATGTGAAACTCTATTTAGACACAAAACGAGGACACAAAATTGAACACAATAAATCTCAACCATTAGATCCTCGCATAAATTACACTCTCCACATAAAGACAAACAAATCTAACGGTGGAGGCATTGTGTCTCTCTTTTTGTGTTTAATTTTGTGTCCAAATAGCTGGCCCATATATATATATATGTATATATATATATGTATATATATATATATGTATATATATATATATGTATATATATATATATATGTATATGTATATGTATATGTATATGTATATACACACACACACATACATACATATACATATATATATACACATATATAAGGAGGGTTTCTAGGGCACCCCTATCTTGTACACCCATTTTGCCCCTCATTGTGATCTACTCGTTTATATTTAAAAATTTAGTGGGGGAAGAAAGAGAGATTTAGTGGAAGGAGAGAGAAAGAGGATTGCGTGGTAAAAATTAAGGTGGCTAAAAGGGTGCTACACAATTTTGGGTGCTCTTGATCCTATTTATAGAGCCAGGTTCAATGGCACCTCAAACAGTGGAGCACCTTTTTGGTCTTTCTATTTTCCACCATACATTCTCCCTCTCTCTCCTTCCGCTCATTCTCTCACCTTTCACTAACTTAAAGTAATATAAATGGGTGGTGGAACTCAGGCGGCTAAATGTGTGTTGCATTTTCGGGTTGCCATTGAACGCTATATATATATATATATATATATATATATATATATATATACATATATATATACACATATATATATATACACATATATATATAGAAGCGTCTATATATATACATATATACGTATATACATACATATATACATATATACATACATATATACATACATATATACATATATATATACATATACATATATATATATACACATATATATATATATATATATAGAAGCGTCTGTAGGGACACAAAAGTATGTCCATAAAATCTGAACCATAAGAATTGTTTGTCTTTATATGTGAGGTGTAATTCAAGAGGATATCCAATTACTTAGATTTTGTGTGCTTAATTTTTTGTTAAAATTTTGTGTTCCTTTATACACACACACACACACACACACACACACACACACACACACACACACACACACACACACATATATATATATATATATATATATATATAAGCGTTCGGTTGCAAACAAAAAAATGGAGCACTCCATTTGCATTTGATTTCCACCTCTCGTTTATATTAAAGAACGCTAGCTTAATTCCGCAGTGATACCCAAAAATCAGGATTTACATGATTTAAACTACATGTATATATGATTGACGTCTAATTTATGTATGTGTAAGAAACGAACTATGACTAACGTACGTAGTAAGAACCAGGATTCAATGTATTCTTCTTGAAAACAAACATGTTACACGTTAATAAAAAGGACACTGAATCTTGTACTTTCGTTACACGAAAAAATAGGAAGAATATATCTTAGCAAATAGTAAGATCGATATGACAGAAAATGAAATGGAGGATCTTTTGTCCAATGAAGCAACGTAAAATGAAACAGTACGTAAGACAGAAGATAGACGACAACTTTTAATATACTACGTTTTGAAAGCTATTTCCTTTTATATTATATTTATGGCGAACAACGTAATTTACCACGTTTGAGTAGCCTCACATAAAACAGTGCACCAATGCAGCAAACGCTTTTAATATACTACGTTTTGAAAGCTATTTCCTTTATACGAAGAACTTGTACACGACGAGGAAATAAAAACATATCCAACCGACGACAAATGACGTGTATCTGTGTGCAAAAAAGTCAATAAAAAGCAGTATTCACGATGAATGGAGCGACAGAAGGAATTACAAGTGCTATGGAGACCGAAGCGTGTTGATGAGGGAATAGTACGCTGGATAGACTTGCTGAATTCAGGGGGATGGCCGCAATTCACGGATTCACTGTCACATAGCTTCTGCACACTTCATTTTCGGGTATACAAGCATTAGTCTTTTTAAAAGGCAAGGGTGTGAAATCTGTGATAGAATACGGCTGACTGTAGCGCCGGCTTGGAACGTAGTACATCAATGTTGAAGAATTTATGATTTTGACGCGATACAGCTGAAGTACACTAACCTTACGTCATGAGTTATCAAAGAGCAACGTGAAAATAAGCCTAGATCATTTTAAACAAGCTATATTTCCTAATTTTCCTTCAAACACAAATAATAATAATAATAATAACAATAATAATAATAATAATTCTCAATTCTCAATGCGGTAAACGGATTTTTGTCAGAAAACACGTCCAAAGCAAAAATATACCCATCTCACAGCCCCCAGTTTTAGTTCTTCTTATCGTTGCATATGTGTTGTGTTCAGAAACGATGAACAAAATAAATGCGATATTAATAAAGTTCTGATCATATCATACTAATTAAGCTGCACGTTGCTTCACGAGCTACGGCCGTCAGTTCAAGCTAAGGAAATCGATCCATATATATGCTCCACTAATTTTCTCCATTCAACAAGTAAGGTTAATTAACACTAGTGTCAATAAACTAGTAACGGTAAGGTCCTTTACCTTGACCGTTTTAATGCTCTAAAGTAACCTAATATGTCAGTGGATATTATTTTTGCTGCATTTTCACTACCATAATTGGTATACATATCAACATACTAGCTAGGCCGGTCCCCTTGTTATCCGAATAAATGTGAATACTACAACTCTCGCAAATTCCGTCAGGTGAACATGCTTCATGCGGGTATCATCTCGAAGGGCACATGTGATTTCTCCGCCCACTCCATTCATCGTTGAGAGTACTGCATTTTATGAATCTTTATCTTGTATGTAGATGAATGCAGCTTCTCTGCCATCAGTTGGATATGTTTCTGCTACAAGTTCTTCCTATACAAAGCATGCAAAGAAGCAGCTGCAGTCACCTAGTAGCCTCATACCTTGAGCATCAAGTATAAGTGGTGGGAATGGTCCTCCGTAGCAAGACAGAGATGTTAGATATTCTCCAGGAGACTAGCAATGGCAGGGTCGAGGTGTTGATCTCAAATTTTAGTTAGCGTAGTATGTAATGTGTTTGATATATTTTTTCTAATATTAACGTTGGATGTACTATTATTTAATTTTATTATGTTGTAAAAAAACTGAATTTCCTACGTACTAGTTTACCGTTACAATAACTGTTATAAACAAATATGTACAACCACTTAATACTCAACACTAATTTCTAATGTTCAATTTATCGTTTATTAAAATTACATTGTTCACCATAATCATATATTATGTAATATAATATAAGGTAATAGGTCCGCAGTGTTAGCTCAACGGATAAGAATTTGTGTCGAGATAACAACGATACGAGTTCGAAACCCGATATAACATTCTAAATTGTTTTACAATGTGCATACGTTGCGATAAGCCATTTATGTGATCCGTAAACCGGACTACTTACACTGGTTGGGTTTTACGGCTTCGGTTTGTTCCTCCGAACAAACTCAGAAAAAGTGTAAGGTAAAAGCTTTCGAAACGTAGTAAATTAAAAGTTGTCATCTGCCCTCTGTCTTACTGTTTCATTTTACGTTGCTTTCATTGGAGAAGAGATCCATTTCATTTTATGTCATTGTCTTACTATTTGCTAAGATATTCTTCCTTTCGTTTTTCTGTCTCAAATGTAGAAGATTCAGTGACACTACTAAAATTTTCAATATTGAAGGCAAATAGATTTGCCTCTCTTATTTCAATTAGAGGCAAAAAAATATAAATTTTTTGCCCCTAAATGAGTGAAGGGCAATTTAACATCTGTCCCTGAAAACAGAGTCCCTAATAATATTTAAGGGCAAATCTTACCACAAATTTGCCTCTAATATTTACCTGCCACATAGGATGACTAAATAAATAAAATGAGAAGTTGAGGCACCAACAGCCGCCCCTATTATGAATTGTATTATTAAAAAAAAAACTCAAATCAGCATACGCATTCATATATATTAAACATTGCATAAACAGTTAACTGCACAACAAATATAGATTATAACTGAATAAAACACCCAACCAGATATCAAATCATTTAGATACACTGTCATATTTAATTATAACAACAAATAATGCCCTTCAGATACATATACACATAACCACCACATACATATCTATATAAACTACTAAAACTACTTACCGCTACCATCCCTGTTATATCTTTGAGAGCTTTTGGCGTCTTCTTGGGATATGCTTTCACAGTTCAGCGGAACTCCAGTCCAAATATTCACTCTTCTTTAAAACTGACGTCCTCCTAATAATGCCATTGATATAAGTCTTCAAACATTTCAAGGAAAACCTGTTTCAACACAGTAATAAAATTCTTTACTCAACAGCCTTGAGATATCAATTAACAATAAAAAATACTCTTTATCATTTGAAATTCTAGGACCTAAGGACCTTGCTACTTCAAAATCAGTCCGAGGTAAGAATCATCAATAGTATGTTTGACCTTAGCTGATGCAGATGTGCCATTAGTCTTTAGATGAGTGTTAATGACAAACCATCAAGATGCTTTCTGATCCCCTCTTCGCTAACAAAACAATCAACACCTAGGTGCCGAAAGTAGGGTTCAGGGCAAAATTTCACTAGATAAGATGAATACAGATGAAACAAGAATCTCACTAGCAGTAATGAAAAAATACTTCCAGTTACATACAGTTTCATGTAAATAACACTGGAGGCATTTGACATGGTTTGTAGTGATTAAATGATTTTGAACTTGAATTGTGGTCAGCTGGAGCAAGTAATACTGCATATATAACATAACGAAAATGTAAAATCCCATATATTTATTGTGAGAATGTTGTGAATATAATGGTTATATTAAATTTTATGTTGATCGATTTTTTATGATCTCTCGCCTCACGGTAATATTACATGGTTTTTCGGGTTCCCACGCCGTCGACCGAACTTTTATGACATATCTTTGTCGCCTCACGGTAATATTACATGGTTCGTCGGGTTACCTCACTTTCGACCAACACTTTTATAATTTATCTTTGTCGCCTTACGGTAATATTACATGGTTTGTCGGGTTGGCATCAATAGGTGGTCAGGTAGATGACCAGTTCACCTCCTGTTGTAAGCAATTATTATGTTTTCACTTTATTTTAATTGTGCTCCTTACATACATATATACATACATATACATACATATATATATATATATATATATGATTATTTGGTATATGTTAAACGCTAGCATTGCTTACTAATTTGTTTTCTGCAATGATAAATGTTTACCCAAGTACGGTTTTGTACTTATAGATTAATCTAATATTTTATTTGGAATAAGCCTAAATACATATGCAGATCAATCTAATATTTTTTTTATTAGTCTGTTGAAGTAATACTGCATGTAGCATGAACAAAATGTAAAGTCCCATATGTTTATTGTCAGCAAGCAATGAGTATGATAGCTATGTTAACTTTCATGTTGAACGCATCATTATTCTCTCTGTCTGCATTCATTATAAGATTTTAAATTTATCATAAAAGCAAGAATGCACTATGCTTTCCTTCCACTATAGTTTTTCACTTTTGTTAAAAGGTTGTTTACATTTCCAGCATATATTTTGATATGGACACACGTTGTGCCCAATTATTTGTGAAAAAGGTTGCTTATCATATTTTTTAAAATGACAGTAATCAGTTACATGTAGTTTCAAACTGTTAAAGGTAAAACCAGTTGTAATACAATGCCATTGAACTTGACTTTTTTCTTGAACAATGTTTTTTCCAGCCTACTAACATGATATATGCATTCCATTTGGTATAAGCTATTCATTTTTCTATATGTTGCACCAGTCAGATCCGTATGAACCATATAATCGATTTATCAACTTCCATAATCATTCCATACTATATTATAGTTACTACAAAAGCCACATATATGGGTTTTAATGATATACGATTTATAATTAGCAAGTAAAATAGTTTTATATAATAATACAAAAATAATTAGTAATACAATCATATTTATATAGAGTATCTCAATATCTTTAAGAACGCCGCATAATCAAAAAAAGTTCTTGGTGAGCCACCAATCCATGCTAAGATAACTATAGGTTATATATCGATATTAACAATTTAGTAACGATGAAACAGAAATTTTGATCTTATGCCTCAAAGATATAAGAAAAAAAAGGAAGATTGGTGGTTGACCTGTAGGGACAAAAAAAAGAAGTGCCACATTCGATAAAAACTACAAAAAATGTATCAAGTATCTCAGCAAAATTCGTTTTTCCTAATCCAACAATCTACTCTAACCAATTTCTCCTACATGTACAAATATCAACATTTAACAAGTCCTGAAGAAATAGAACAGCAGAAAGTTAAAAGTACTTAAAAAAAACACATCTTCAACAAAAGACCATGAAACCGATTCGTAGATGCATTATGCTATGCTTCTAAACTTGTTATCTATGTGATGTACCAACACAACATTGCTTATTGCTCATATTATGTTTGTATTCCAAACTACACTGGAAGCATAGTACAAAATCTCAGTGTACACATAGGCCATGATTCTACCTTACTGAAATACAAAGCAGATACTAGAAATCTCTAAAGATAACTTCCTACACATTCCTTGACTTACTTCATGTGTCCGTAAAGATGTTGCACGAATCTAACATTGAGGATAATCTAATTGCTACCAATATATTGTAAAATAACTCTTTATAGATATAGGGATATATGCAACAAGATAAGTACCTAGACGCCACAATGAAAATTTTGGCAAGTCATATCTCATGAAGAAGAACAATCCTCTTCCTTAAGACACATTTCTTCCGAAGTATCAATCACACACAGGCTTTGCAATCTCTACAACATTCAATTGAAAAAAGTAAAAACCATAACATATGCTTACATTTGAAGTAATCAATATATTTTAGAACATCCACTTTATTATTTATTCTTGAAGAATTTAGCGCAAACCATGTGTTCTGAGGTTCACTCTGATAATGAACTAATGATTAAATATGCCGCATTTAGTAGAGCCTTGAATGGGTTTCAATGTAGATGGCATCTCCAATTTGCATCCTAATATAAACAAATTTGACACAAGACTAAAAGCAGCACATTTAGGCTTTAGTTTTATACATGAATAAACAATGAGTGCAATGCTCTATAACAGTCAATCGAAACAAGTAAAAACCATAACATACACTTATGTTTGAACTAAATAACATATTTTAGAACATCCACCTTATTATTTATTCTTGGAGAATTTGGCACAAACCACATGTTTTGAGGTTCACTCTGATAATGAGCAAAGCACATGTAATTGATATACGCATTTACAAGAGCCTTGAATGGGTTTCAATGCAGATGACATCTCCTATTTGTATCCTAATATAAACAAATTGACAAAAAATAAATAAAAAATTAGTCGTTACACATCTTCTTCTCTAACCAAACACAATGGGAGAAGTTTCAGATAGTCATGGATAGAGTGGAAGCCGATATGAAACCTGATAGCAATGGACATTCTGAACTTTTACGTAGCTTGGCTGCTAATTCTTGTACGAAAAAAGTTAAGAGATCGATTTTGGACCCATCGACTCCAGTATGTAGATATGGACGACTGAATGGAAAATCAAATTCTTTGGTCCAGAACATTAAAACTGAAGAAGATTCCAAAAGTTCTGAAATTGAACAAAATAACAAGGCTAGAGAGAATGGAATTAGCACTGAAAAAGCAGTAATGAAAATAAGAAGAGGAAAATGAGGTTGGAATTAGGAACTCCACCACAAAAATCTGAAAGAGCGTTGATGACAAAACCTTGTGATTTCGATTCTTCGATTTCGCAAGAAAACAATCCTGAAATTGTGGAGAATTGTTCTCATGTCGAAGAAGAGAAAAAAATGGAGGAAGTTGTTGCAGAAACAACAGAAGATGAAAGCACACGACTTGCTCGTATTTCATAGAATAATGCTGTATTGGCGTCACTTGGACTTGGTAATAGCATTAGAATGCTTGAAAATTTAGTGTTCCCTCCCGAAACTATTCAGAAAGGCTAGACTTGAAGCACTTGGCATTGCACTTAAACTTAGGGAAATGCAAACTATTATGTCTCCAAAAGCTTCTTCAAAAAGTAAGAGCAAATCAAGTGCTGCTAAGAAAGGGAAGACTGAAGTATCAGTGCCATCTCGTAGGTCAAATCGCTTGAAAAGAACAAGTTCTAGCTCGGATGATTCTTCTCTCAATGCTTTGTCATATGAAAGTGATGAAGAGCTTGTAGACATTATGGATAGGAAAAAATATCCTATGTCTAACCGATGTGCAAGTAAACCTAGGGGAAGTATATATGATCTTGTCATTAGCATTTGTTGCCATTTTTGCAGGCAGAAGAAGTTATGTGGAGAAGAAGACTGCAAACGCTGTGGGAACAGGGACATCAATCAGCCATGCATTGGAAAGACTGCATGTTCCGTCTGTCATTTTACAAATGGAGTTTTGTGTCGGGCTTGTCTCAAAGCTTGATATAGCGAAGAAATGGAGGAAGTGAAGAGTAAAGAGGATTGGATGTGCCCACATTGCATAGAGGAGAAAGGAATAAATCCATATTGGATTTGCAATAGCTCATTCTGTTTGAAAAGGAGAAAGATGGTTCCTACAGGAATTGCAATTCATCAAGCACGTGCCGAGGGATTCCTGTCTGTAGCCCACATGATAATGGAAAAGCTCAAGCAGAAGGACTTAGTGTTGTAGAATGATGGTCGAAGTTGTTCCTAAAGTCACTGTCAGAATTTTGTTTTTGTTAACTCATATTGATATGAGTGTGTGTCTATTACTAAGTACACTGGCATTTGGCCATTTCAGTGTATTAGATATGCAAATGAGATGTACCTTGACATGCAGGCAATTATTTCAGAAAATGAGGCTCAAAAAAAAAAAAAAAAAAAAAAAAAAAATGACAGCTCATTTAGGCTTTAATTTTATACATGAATAAAATGCTTAAGCAAAGTACCACTCTTACTACAGGTAAAAAGGATAAAATAAACTAACCGTGAAGTGCATTGATTTGGTTTGTTATGCAAGTTGCAGGGTTCAATTTGCAATGGCATCTACTGCCCACCAAGATAAGCAAAAGGCAGCACAAGTGTACGATGGAGCCATAAAAAATCATAAAGATGTATTGCACCTAATATATATTTATAGTATATAAGTTTGTTAGAACAATATAAGTTGTTAGTGACATACAACTAATTACCTGAAATACATCAATAGCTGATGTCAACATGAAATGTGGCGTTTGGATGTACGGAAACACAACTTGGAAAAAGAAACACTGCATGTAAAAAGCTTTTAGATTAGTTATCTCCTGTATGAGTGAAAGTTAAGTTGGATGACACTAGGGATACATTGCTTCGTGAAGAAACACCTGTTGCAAGTAGAATTCTTTGTACACCTTCTGAATGAAAACTATGAGAAGCGTGTTGATTTCTGCATCCTAATAGATGGACTAATTGAAACAGAACAGAAGTTGGACAGCTTTTTCGAAGAGCTGAACATAGCAATAATTAACGTAAGAATAAATAACTAAAATTTACCAACTTCATCTCAATACACTGATAAATATGTGTTGAGAGTACAGGTAAACTTATGCATACAATAAATAACTAAAATTTACCAACTTCATCTCAATACACTGATACATCACTCATGTCTTTAACTTTAGCATGGACACTAGCAAGATTGCCGTAGTGAATGAAAGTAGAAAGGCTAGCAGCTGAACATCTGTGAAGTTAAACCTAATCATACATAATATATATACAATAATCATATTCACATGTCATGTTAGTCACGTGTATAATAAAATTTATTTTTTTTAAAATTGAGCATTCCTTTTTATTACAATTCTATGATTATAGCATCAAATATATCTTTATACCTGTAATACGGTAAGGTACTCTACTTGAGATAGCAAATAATGAGTTAATCTTTTGTAAAGCTATAATTTAAACATAATATAACATATTTTATTAAAGCACTTACACCATTTTTATATCTAGAAATGTCCCAGCCCCATCACAATATTAAAGCATTACACTGTTCTAATTGTAGAAATTTAGCAAAAAAATATGTAGCGAATTTACTGTCAAAGGTCTTTAAATGAATAAATATTCTAACTAAGCATACATGATGGGGTTTAACTTAACATATTTGTTAAGAATGACAGAAAAATATTTATATTTTACTCAGGAGTTTGTTTGAACTGCATGTTTTGGATCTTGCTAGACATGATTGTACATACCAGCACCGTTCTTTATGAAATTGAGTTGGATAAATAATATAAAAATCCTAATTTGTTATCACCTTTCACAAGTTTTTACAACTAAAATAATTTATACTATGCTTATTATGCAATTGCTCAACGTTTTTACATAAGCTTATGTCAAAAAATCATGGTAAAACCATTTTCAATGCAAATGATCATGCAAAAGTATTATGGAAGGTTACAAAAAAATTAACATGCCAAATTATTGCAACAAGCAAATGAATTATAGAACTGTATTTACAAACAACATGTAACTAGAAAAAGAACAGAGATTTCACTTTCATCCAAACCAAATAATTTGGAAATATTAGATATGGTTTGCGATCCTTCATTCTTGATATTAAAATCACCCTTTTTATACATAGATCTTCTTAAAGATAACTATGAAGTCATTGCAATTTGACTACAAGAAAAAAAAGGAGAACATTTAGCCAACTGTACAAGTTTATATTTGGATTTAGAAACTAGATCATCCAACAGAAATGACTCACAAAAGCAAACTGAAAATAATGCAATTTCATCTTCTACAAGTGAAAAGAACTTTCTGTTAAAAAATACATGGCGCTGAATAATGTTTATCATTTTTCACATTGTCAAGGAGAAAGAAATCAGGAATACTATGTTCCGCATTTTTAACGATAATAAAACAACTATTCAACTAAATTTTGCCAACTAAAGCTAACATCTGCAAAATTTGAAATTTCAAAGCACTAGGTGTAGATCAAAAAAAAAAGTATTTCATCAAATTGCATATAAATTCTATAACGAGGTAACCTGCTTAATACAGATTAGGAAGCATAAAAATAGATTTGTATGGTCAAATGATGAAACTGAAGAGAAAATAGGAAAGGGATTACCTGGCTGCGCTGTATGTAACGGATGTAAACAAATTAACCACAATCGCTTCAAATCCTAGTAGTCGCTAGTAAATTAACCATAGTAGCTCCTAAATCAGTGATTTCTTTGTTTATCACAATCATTTATAGTCGAAGTGATAGTGGCGTCCATCCTAGGGTTTTTAAAAGAAAGCAAAAAAGAGATGAATTTGGGAAAGTTAATAAAGTGACGCATATCATATTTCGGTCGTTTTTATTGGACCCTTTTTATTTTGCAACTTCTGCTCCTAAATTAATTAGTTTTTTAGATTAATTAAGATATAGATTACAGGCACGTTAGTCTGCCTTTATTGACGTCAATAGAGGCATGGCCGTAATTATGCCCCTAATTAATTTCTTTTAGAGGCTGAACATTTGTTTTGCCCTTAGTCTAATGCCCCCAATGCCCTCAAATTTGGTAGTGACATTTTCCTAAACGTGTAACATGTTTATAAGAAGAATGCTAAACCCCTCCTACAGGAAACTTGTGGGAAGCGCAAAAAAAAAGAAAAAAGTTTGTTTAAAAGGAAAAAATCCAAAAAATTTGCTTAAAAGACTAACTTTTAGTGTAAAGTGGAAAAACAAGAAGCCTTCCTAAATTCTACCATTTGCCCTAGAAAATGTCCTTTTGAACAATTTTTTTTGTTCTTGTTCTTTTAAACAATTTTTTTATTTTTTTTGTCCTTATGGCAAAAATCCCCTATCCACGTAATTATATATATGCATAGGTTTGTCTTTTTGCAGCAATGCTAGCTTAATTCTTCTCGCAGATTATATTTAATCCTTAACAATCTGTGAGACCATCATCATAACAACCGATGATCGTTTGAATTTCAATTTTTATTCCATTCAAGTAAGGTCTGAATTCTAATTTTGATGTATTTGCCACGACCAACTGATGTTCTTAAATAAGATTAATCATTGATTAGTTAGCCATCAAATATCATAGGCACCATACAGTATACATTAACGCACATACTAATTAAGATAAGCTCAAGTAATGTGATCAGCTTTTAGCTAATAAAAAATATCAAGTCTGAAGGCAGCTGTATACTATTGATAATATAAAGGAAAAGTTGTAGTTAGTTTAGAATACTTGAGGGTGGCTTCTATATATTATTTTATCATGTTGACATTGAGATAAGTACGGCAGGCTATACATACTTAAGCTGTAAGTTGGATGAAATAGTGCATAACTAAAAGATTATTATTTTATGAAGGTCGTTAGATCGTATATAGAGCACTTAGATTGGTTAGCTATATATAGTCGGTTAGACTTCACAGCTACATGGTATCCTGAATCCATCAATGCCTTAATTCTTATTTATAACATATACACCTAAGCTGCACCACATTACGTTATCATCTATTGCTATATACAATACATTAAGAGAACTGATTGCAACATCATCAACGGACTAAAAGAGCATAATGATTGTGATGCCTTTGAAACAAAAATTCTTGGATTATATGTAGATTTAAATAGCATAGTAAGCGAAACGTGAAAGAAATGGAGTGTTAATTAATCAAAGGATGATTAACCCTAATTTCTATGTCCTAAATTAAGACACGGTTTAGTGTGTTAAACTGATTTATGAACTTATCTATTAGTTTTGATTTAACAAAATTTCCTTCTTTTATGAATTCAAAACATCCATACTTACTAATAACTTAAAGATAGGATATAAAAATTGAAATTCTTTACAAATTAAAATCTTACATAATCGGCCATAGTACGTCATTGAAAAAAAGAATTTTATTCAATGATCTATTGCCGAATTTGTGTTATTTATACATATGACCTGATGGGTTCACCAAATCCGGAAAATACACGCTGTTTTATTTTGTTAACTTCGACCTGATGCCAACGAATATAACGTTTATGGTTAGGGCTGTCAGTGGATATCCGAAAAATCCGAAATCCGTCCGCATCCGCATCCGAAAAGCGGATAAATATCCGATATCCGGAGAAGCGGATGTGGATGCAGATATAGGCATATCCGTATCCGAAAATCATCCGTCCGTTTTTTTTCACGATTACTGCTTAAATTATGTATATTTTAGCATAATTAAATATACTAATTTATTGTTTGCAAAATTAAAAGTCTACTAGATGCATGTTAATTGCTCAAAATTTTATATTATCATCATATTTATTTATTTTTAGCACTTAAGTAATTAATTAGGTTGAAAAAGCTTAGTATTAAGTTATAAAAATTCATTAATGTTCATTGATTTATCGACCGTTGGCGGAGCGGATAATTATCCGATATCCGTCCGTATCCGCGGATGCGGATATCCGATATCCGAAAATGGTTTCGGATGCGGATACGGATATGGCACTATCCGCATCCGAAAGTATCCGTTGTAGGGTCGAAAACGTAACTTTTTTTTTCCAGTAATTGATATCTTTTGAATGGTTTCTTCAACAAATTCAACATGTTATTCGCTTTCTTGATTAAGAATTATGTTGTGTCTTTTTTTTTCCAAAGTTCGAATTGTTTTTAGAAATTGGTTTTTCATGAAAACCAGTGATTAATTGTTTTTTTAGAAGAAGAAAACGATTGGAGTTTAACAAACAGTAAAATGTAATTAGTGTAAATTAATAAAAATGCATTTTGGTTTATATTTTACAAGTTGTTAGGTAGGCTTAATATAGAGTCATATATAAAAAATTAAGTTGTATTTCACTTGGTTTATAAAAATGGTTAGGTCCGATTGATGATATAGCATACAAACTCATATACACGCAAAGTCAAGTGTTGTTGGATATAGACAACATACAAGTTGCAATTAACTTCTTGTTTACGTATAAAATATATGTGTGTGTTCATACTATACAAACACATAATAGTACTGATTTGTACGGCAGCTGACATACATGCATGCTTTGAAGTACACGTGGAAACATAAAGAATGCAATGGCGGCAAGGAATGAAATCATGGTATTATTTTAGATACGTTAAAAGAAAAACGCTGCTTGACGCAAATGCAACGCAGTATAGTAGTGAAGGCGTCAAAATCAAGCAAAGGTTATATAGCAATGGGACCGGCCTAGCTAGTTTGTTTTGATATTATTATGTATTACCAATGTTAGTGAAAATGCAGCATATCAAGTGAAATATAAGGTTTAGAGCATTGAAAATGGTCAGGGTAAAGGTGCGTTCGCAGCAAAGTTTTGGCACGCTCAACTTTATATTCGCGTCCGACGCGTTAGACGCGAGCACTTTTTTCCAATTCCAAATGGAACGATCGCTGGATGTTGAAAATCAAGTCGTTGGCGTCCGACGCGTCGGACGTCAACGGCTTTTTTTCCAACTTCTCTTCCTCCCTATATATTACCCTCTCTATCTTAACACCTTACACAATACTACTTCTTCAACTCTTTCTACTTATTCGACTAATGTCAAACTCCGATTCATCCTCCGAGAACGACGATTTGAGGGAGCTCTACGGGGTTTATCTGGTTCAGAGTGAAAGGAGAAATCATATGACGTGGATTAATACTTCGGAGTTCACTGGCTTATCTTGGATCAACGAAATTTTGAATGGCCATCAAAGCCGTTGTCAAAATAATTTTCGGATAAAAAAGCTTTGTTTCTACGCATTATGTGAGAAACTGCAACATCATGGTCTCGCTTCCAAACCAGAAATCTGTGTCGTCGAAATGGTTGGAATATTCATTTATACAATGGCTACTGGGCTTTCAAATAGACAACTACAAGAAAGATTTCAACGATCAGGTAGCACAATTTCCGTTTGTTTTCATGATGTCCTAAACGTTTTTCAATTACTCGCTGCTGATGTAATAAAGACAGCGGAACAACAATTTAATACTGTTTCACATCACATCAGAATTCCACCCGGTATTACCCGTATTTCAAAAACTGTATTGGCGCTATAGACGGTACCCACGTATCTGCACATTTACCCGCTGATCAAATTATCCCTTATATTGGAAGAAAAGGGTTTGTAACTCAAAATATATTAGCGGATGGCCGTAGAACGAACATTTGGCATTTGGAAGAAAAAATTTATATATCGGTTTCAAACTCAAGTGAAAGTTGTGGTGTCTACAATGACCTTACACAACTTCATACGTAAATACAATAGTGGTGACCCAGATTTTATGGCTTTTGATGATGATCCTGAACGAATACCCGATAATTACTTGATGGAATATTATAGTATGAGAAATACGACGAATAGAGGCACGGAACGTGTTCAAGCAGAAGGATTCCGAGAAATGTCATTAGTTCGAGATACCATTAGAGATCGGTTGGTTGCTGCGGGTCTGCACTAATTTGTGTTTGTATTTGTAACTGTACTTGTATCTGTATTAGAAACTGCATTTGTATTTGTATTTGTATTTGTATTCGAATTTGCCAAACCATCTCTATTTAAATCTTATTTTAAAAATGCCACGCTCAAATACCACGCTCAAATACCCCGTTCGTAGCTAAAAACACAAATCCTCTTCGCTACAGTACCACGTTCAAATGGCACGCTCAAATGCCACATTCAAATGTCACGCTCACGATAACGCACCCTAAGGGACCTTACTAGCTTGAACTGATCACGGCCGTAGTTCGTGAAACAATGTGCAGCTCAGTTTAATTCTTTTTGGTGGTTTCAGTTTGATGTGGATGACCAATATTTTTTTAAAAATTCTTTTTGGTACGTGGTTTCAGTGTAGCTATCTAAGTCCGGAGGAAATTCAAATTGATGTGTGAGTGAGGATGGAGGAGAACAACTTCGTTTCTGTATCGGTGAAACGTCGCGTTCGTGTTCGTATTTACTGCAACGGTCAAACTCAGAAATTTAAATGTGCACAGTAGGAGGCATTTGAAAAGAAAAAAAACAAGGAACAAGAGTATGAAATCTGTAGTAGAATCAGGCTGAGTGTGTGGGGATGAATTATTCTATATCCAAATTGGATGTTCTTATATACCGGATCAATCCTAGCCACTGAGTTGTAAAAAATTTAATGATTTTCAGTGGATTGTAGGACTCGTTCCTTAGATTATTAATAATATGTGTGGTTGATTTGTGGTTGTGATTTGTCGGACATACGGTAACATTGCGAATTGAGTACAGAAGAATTGACGTCGAATGTGTGTGGCAACGGCTTGGGATGTAGACACGTAGTACATCAAAGTTGAAGAATTTATGATTTTGACGGGATACAGCTGAAGTATACTAACCTTACGTCATGAGTTATCAAAGAGCAACGTGAAAATAAGCCTAGATCATTTTAAACAAGCTATATTTCTTAATTTTCCTTCAAACACAAATAATAAATATAATAACAATAACAATAATAATAATAATTCCCAGTTCTCATTGCGATAAACGGAATTTTGTCAGAAAACACGTCCAAAGCAAAAATATACCCATTTCACAGCCCCCAGTTTTAGTTCTTCTTATCGCTGCATATGTGTTGTGTTCAGAAACGATGAACAAAATAAATGCGATATTAATAAAGTTCTGATCATATCACGGTAAGGTCCCTTACCCTGACCGTTTTAATGCTCTAAAGTAACCTTATATTTCAGTGGATATTATTTTTGCTGCATTTTCACTACCATAATTGGTATACATATCAACATACTAGCTAGGCCGGTCCCCTTGCTATCCTTTGCATCATTTTGGTCCCTTCACGGCTTCACTACTACGTAGCATTTGGGTCAAGCACCGTTTATCTTTACGTTTGGGTCAAGCAGCGTTTTTCTTTTAACATACATATGAAAAATACCAATGATTTCATTCCTTGCCGCCATTGCGTTGTTTATGTTTTGACTGCCGTACAAATATGTTTTAGTATTATGTACTGGTTGTGTGTGTGTATATATATATATATATATATATATATACACACACACACACGTAAACAAGAAGCTAACTGCAACTTATATGTTGTCTGTATCCAACAACAGTTGACTTTGCGTGTATATGTGTTTGTATACTGCATTACTATATCATCAATCTGACCTAACCATTTTTATAAACCGAGTGAAGTACAACTTAATTCTTTATATGTGATTCTATATTAACGCTACCAAACAACGTGTCCGGATCTTTCACAAATTAATCCTCTATGTCTCCTGTACTTTCGTCCGTGGAAAATTTAGTTATGTACCATGATTTGGTTTGCCCATTTAACACAGAAAAGAAACTTCATATGTAACTTCCAACACCAATAATATTTATTACATAAATTGCAAGGATTAATCCATTATTTGCTTATGGCACACTTGTGTTTCTTCAAAATGTCAAAGCAATAACACTATCGTCAATTATGTAAGATTTTACTTTGTAAAGAATTTCAATTTTAATATCCAATCTTTAAGCTATTAATACATATGGATGTTTTGAATTTATGAAAAAAGAAAAATTCATTAGATCTCATTTTTAAGAGATATTAATAGTTGTAATTAAAGTGGAAAAAAAAATTACAATTTCTACATCTTATGCTCACGTCAAAAAAATTACATTTATATCAAAATAATGTAGTACTAAATATGACACAACTATTAATAAAGATATATTCCAACCAAGTTAAAATCAATGTATAAGTTCACAAATCAATTTAACACACTAAACCGTGTCTTAATTTGGGACTTATAAATTAGGATTAATCATCGTTCGGTTAATTAACACTCCATATCTTTCACGTTTCACTTACTATGCTATTATAAATCTACATATAATCCAAGAATTTTTGTTTCAAAGGCATCACAATCATTATACTCTTTTAGTCCGTTGATGCTGCAATCAGTTCTCTTAATGCATTGTATATAGCAATACATGATAACTTAATGTGGTGCAGTTCAAGCATATATGTTATAAATAACAATTCAAGCATAGATGGATTCAGGATATGTAGTTGTGAAGTCTAATTAACCTACTATATAACTAACGTATCTAAGTGCTCTATATATGATCTAACGACCTTCATAAAATATTAATCTTTCAGCTATGCACTATTCATGCAACTTAAAGCTTAAGTATGTACAGCCTGCCGTACTTATCTCAATGTCAACATGGTAAAATAATATATAGAAGTCACCCTCAAGTATTCTAAACTAATTACAACTTGTTCCTTTATATTATTAATAGTATACAGTTGCCTTCAGACTTGATATTTTTATTAGCTAAAAGCTGATCACATTACTTGAGCTTATCTTAATTAGTATGTGAGTATGTGCGTTAATGTATACTGCTGTATGGTGCTATGATATTTGATGGCTAGCTAATCAATGATTAATCTTTTTTAAGAACATTAGTTGGTCATGGCATATGCATCAAAATTAGAATTCGTACCTTACTTGAACGGAATAAAAATTGAAATTCAAAAGATAGTGAGTTGCCATGATGCTCTCGCACGTTGTTGAGAAGAAATAACATGTTGAATTTGTAGTCTCGCAATATATAAAAAATTGAAGATGATACGCATAAATATGTGCTGGTAATTAAGTACGTAATAACAGGAATTCCTTTGTTACAACCATGTGTATGTCATTTATTTGTGTGCCCCTCATGGAAGAAATCTATGTAGGGAGTTTTGATCCGACTGTAATGTATATAGCAGCGCTGTTGCAGAAATATACATTATATCACAATTCACAAATGTCTTCTAGAATCAAACATTGTAGAATCCAAGAAAAGAAGGATTGAACTTGAAAAGTATTTTGGTATATCAGCTGATGTTACTGGATTAGGCTCAGAAGTACCCAAGACTGACTTTTCTAAGAATACAAGGACACGTAAAATTTGATAAAACCACGGCTTCCATTAAAATGACCATCAAATTTAAAGTAAAAAACGTAAAACGCTCTTGAATCTCTGAAGATATAAGTTTGAAAGTCAATATAAACTAACAAAACACTGGATAAGTGACCTTAATTTAGGCAAAAACTTCAATAAAACGTACGCCTAAGACATAGGCTTATTATTACAGAAACATACAACTCAACATAAAATCAGGTACTGGTTATTTCCATCAAGAGCTTCCAACGTCTCCATCACTGGAAATTAACCGAACAAAACATCAACATCCAAAGGATCTAACGAAACCATCTAGAACTAAACATATGGATCGATAATTCTAGAGCATCAAATTATCCAACATAAACAAACCGATCATTTGGTTCATGCTGATCGATAATTCTTGAACAAATGTTCTTCACCTGTGGCTCTGTCGACGTGCTTTATCCATTTCCACCTTTTTCTAACTGCACCCCCACCACTCCCAATATGCAAAATCTCGATTCCTTTACCAACTTGCAAATACACTTTTCTAACCAACCTCATCCCTTCCCGCACAATTACATTTTTACCCTTCACATCCTCCATGTTCACGCAGACAACCACCATCCCTCTTCCTCCCACTTTCACACTCTTCATGATTTTCGCAAGGTCCTTCCTCCTCATATCCATCACCATGAAATCGACGCCTTCGATCGATTTCGATTTTTCCTCGCTTTCCCCCACTATTACAAGTCTGCCGCCGGTGTACTTCATCGCGGATGCAACGGCGATCGCAATTGAGGAGCCGCCACGTGTGAGTGCCTGGACTACTGTTTGGGATCTCCAACCCCCTGCCATGGCAGCGATCAACTCTGCCTCGTTTAGATCGTCCGTGTCGTGGTCAGAGAGAGATCGTACGGCATCGATGTACGATTCGGACGCAGTGTCTGGACACCAAACCAATTTCATAATAGATTAGGTTTTCGGTTGGACGAATCTTGATATTTTCCTGAAATAGGGAAATGATATAATAAATCTTAGAAGTAATTTTGAGGCTTTGGCTTGGAGATGAAGCTGTGCGAGATGCGGTGCATTTAAAGGCTAAAAGGGAGGAGTACAGGGGTGACGTGGCGATTAACGTTGACATTTCGCTTTTAAATTTATTTATTTGTTCGAATTCTTATATAAAATGTTGGTTTTCATGTGGGTATTTTATTTTTCCGGTTCATGGTATCCTACAAGATTTTTCAGCAAGAAGCATATTATTTTACGCTGCTAGTTTGTTCAACATAACACTTTTTTTTGATTGGTCAAAATCAAAGAGATTCATATGAACCGTCTGTTTTCCACCAATCAGGATCAAAAGTTATGTTCACCTTCTTTTAATAGGGTAAACAAATTTGAACTCATTATTTTGTACCTATTGCCTTGGGCAAAGCCACTTATGTTTAAAGGGTGAGATTTGACAAGGATCCCCAATCTACGTTCTACTCTAATTTTTAAAAGGCTTTGTTAATGCATCACCGAAAAAACATAACAAAAATTAAAGCGGCGTTTGGTTTACACTTTTTAGTTTTTAGTTTTCATCCACATTAAAATGCGAACGATGCATGTATAGCGCCAAGATCGGTCGTTTTAGAAAACAAAATTAACACATAAAATAGAAAAACTTTTATTTGTTTTCCCTAATTTGAGAATTAACACAAGAAAGAGAGATGATATATTATTCCGTTGTCCCTCTCTCTTTTATGTGGTCCTCTCTATCTCCATATCTCTCCTCGTTGTCTTTTAACTTTTCTTATGTTTTGCTGTCGATATTGAAAACTCAAAACTTAAAATATATTTTAAACCAAGTACTACCTAAGGATGTCAATGGATATTTGAAAATTTTGAGATCCATCCGCACTCCAAAAAGAGGAAAAATATCTGATGTTCAAAAAGATTATGCAAGTACATATGCCTCAGAAAAATTATGCATTGTCTTTCTCAAAAAATGCAAATAATTTTACATGTAATTTAGCATAACAATAGTTTCAATTTATAGTTTTATCAAGCTAACAATTTATATTTATGTATTTAACGCATATTAATTGCTCAAAACTATTTACTACCACTACACTTATTTATATACTTTTATGATCTATGACTGTAATGACCTGAAATTTTGGAACCAATCTTAAAAAATTTCATATTTCAAATTTAACTTAATTTCATAAGAATTTATCGTCGATTTAAAAATTCGATAATTTAATATTATTTTAATAGCATAAACAGAGACCTTTTGCAAACAATCTTAGAATTTGACGAAACCAATTTTATCGGATCTGGAACATCAAACAATGGTAAGGATTCAAGTGTCATAATTTCGGAGTTAGTATGAGAGCGTACGAAAAATAAACGCGTATTGGGACAACCGATCAAAATTAAATTATAACGTAATTAAATAATAAGACATGTGGTCAAACAAACTCAAAATTCGACAAAACTTATTTCATTGGATCTGTAATTATAAAATATAGTAGGGTTCAAAATTACGTATCGATCGGACTTACCTTTTTATCATACGAGCGATAAACGCACAAAAAGACTTAAATAAGCTTCATCTTCAAAACAGTTCAAAGAAGTACTTTTCTTTGAGGTGTCTTCCATCCAAAGCCTTACTTTGTGCTTTCTCCTCCTCCTCCTTAGTCTGACAACTCAGCAATCCAAGCCATTCCCCTTCTTATAAAAACCCAAGTTTTTCTCTCCTTTTTCCATTTAGTTTTCACCTTCTTTCTTTTGCTTCTCTCTTCCTTTTTGTTCCAAACCCCACCAACACCAAACTTCTCCATGCCCAGCCAAAATCCACATATGTTGCCTCTCCTCCCTACAACAGCAAACGCCTCCAGCCCTCCTCCTCCAAGCTGTGGCCCTGCCTCCCCTTAAAATCCCCAAAAATCCAAGCTTTCCCCTTAAAACTCTAAATCATCATCCCTAACCAATTTTCACCCAAATTCATACTCATTGGGACCCACACATCCCACGTTTGGCCCCACACAACCTCACCTCCGACTACAAAAGCACCCCTTGGGCCCACACCTCAAGGTCGAACCCCCTAGCCTCGAAACCCAACCCCGTTTGCCCCGAAAAACCAAATTTGTGTCCATTTGTTCTTCAATTAGTTCATAATTAAATCTCAAGCATAAACTCTGCCAAATTCATTTTCAGAACTCTTCAATGATGCTGGGAGGCTGCCAAAATCTTTTGGGAAAGCTAGGATATCGTCCAATTAAAGATTGATGGAGTGGGACTCTAGGAAGAACTCAAAAAGGATTGGCTTATTATCAACTGTTGTTAGTGAACTTATATGAGTTATATAATGATTATTGATTGATGATATAAATTTATTATAGTGTTTAATGATGCTTAGGGTGATAAAAATATGATTTTAAATGTTGTACTTATAGTTGCTTGGGTTTATGACACTTAAAATCAATGATGTGGACATTGGGAATTGATTGAACTAATTACTAGTTAATGGATATTGATGAGAACACTAGTTGGGTGATTGAATAATGATTGGTTGACATTGATTGATATTGCAGTTAATCTACTGATTGACAAATTCATATAAACGTTAATGGTTTAAGGCTTAAATGGTATACACAATGATGTGTATATTGATGGATGTTATTATGATTGTTGATATAGTGTTATGTGATACACTGGTTAAATATGACCAATAGATGTGATTATTGGTTCATTGGTTAAATCTCCATTAAACAAACCAATTTAATCAATATTTTATTTATATAATAATAGGTGAAAAATAGAAGTTTGAGTTTGATGTCCGATTTTGGATGGATACAAAGTTTATGTTACTACGATTAATATTCATAAAAGAAAGAAGTTGATTTGAACTAATTTTCATATAGTTAAGGCATGTTCAAGTTTTTATCTTAAAATGAATAGTAACGATTAAAGTGAAGTTCGATTAGGGTATCTAGGACGAGTTTTAAAAGGATTTCCATTAGAAAGCTTTCTTATTAATTTTTATAACTGATGTGAAGAAAATTTGGATTCAAAATAACGAAGTTCGATAAACAGTATTGTTTTAATGATTTAAATAATATCATAATACTTAAATATTAGAATAATTGAATTTGAAGTTGAAAATAAAAATATAGTTTTCGAAAATTATGATATATATTTATATAATAAATAAACTTTTTCTGAAGTTATTAGACGTAGTTTATAATATACGTCGAATATGATCAGAACAAAACTCGTCGCACATCGGTAGTTCGCGAACTTCGACCTATAACTTCAAACCGATGTACTGGGAGATCTGACTGTTGGATTTTCCCGAAATAAGAATCATTAGATCCGTAATGAAAAGAACTTTCAAATGATAAGTCGGGTTTTGAAAATCAATGGTAAGATTTTGAGAGTAGTTAAAATCAAATTTGAATAAAAACAGCGTCATGACCAATAATGACCTGAAATTGGGATCTAAGTAAATGGATTATTTTTATATAAATAAAAATAGGGAAAGATCATTATAAATTATTATAAATGATTTGAAAGAGGTTTAAACCAAATATATATGGTTATGAATGACAAAAACTTGTTAAGTGGAATTTTGCTATTATCGTAACACATTTTATAACGAGTTTTGAGAAACGCTTACAGATAAGGACTTTACATTTGCAAATCGAATCTAATCATTAGTAAACCTTTTTATAACTGCTTCCAACGAGTATGACCGTGGCAAACAATTTCAGCAATGCTTATTAGTGTTGCTATTGGGGCATGACAATTTATTTCCAATGCATATAAGCGTTGGTAAATTTTCTATCCCAATGCTTATAAGCGTTGGTATATTTTCGTTTGTAACGATTACAAGTGTTAGAAGATTTCTTTCGCAACGCTTATAAGCATTGGTCGATTTTCTTTACCAACGCTTATAAGCGTTGGAAGATTTTTTTTGCAACGCTTATACCCGTTACAAGATTTTCAATCACAACGTATATAAATGTTAATAGTAACGGAAATATATATTTGTAATTCCATTATTATAACATTAATAGTCAATTAATAACCAACATGATTATAATATAGACAATATTTAATATGAATACAAAACAAATATTACTCTTAATTTACAAAGTATAACTCAATGAATACTAATAGACAACATTCATAATCAAATAACGGCACAGAATATTAGTTAACAACAGACAATACAATACATAACCGCTCGACAATGATTTTTCTTTCTGGCGGAACCAAAAACTTCTGTAAGCGGGTCATTTTCAAGATCTTCTACTGCACCATTAAAACTACCATCTAATTTCCTCTTTTCTTCCGCTGCCTCTAGAAGTTCCTGCATTCATTTATTGAAACTTTCAGTTTCTTGTTAAAAACAAAAAACATAAGTATTATATTGATATGCACGTTATAATGATAGTAAGTGAGAAACTGAATCTATTAAAAAAGACTGTACCAATACTGGGTTCTTTGCAATAACGAGGCATTTATTTCCATTGTCGTCCGATGAAACGTAAAGGTTAGGTTCTGTATGAAGCAAGTACAAAGTATTTGAGCTAGTCATTTAATCAAAATAATCGATTGAAATAGAAATGTGTTTGATGATAGAAAATAGACCATATATTAAGAGACTGCATAGAATAATATAAAGAAAAGGCATACCACTTTTTTTTTATAAAAAAGAACAAGTGAGATATAACATATGAGGCTTAGCAAACTATCTTCAACAAAACCAAACTGCTCATAGTTCATATATAATCAGTGATGCAACATCACAGTCAAATTAAATATGTTGCAAAGACCAGTCTAAATCAAAAGAAAACAGCACCACCTCTATAGACCAAATTACACTAACATAATAACCGCAAAAAAGGGAACATGTTAAGAAATCATGCCTTCTCAGGACAACAAGATTGTTTATTATGTACAAACATGGACTGAAAAAAGTAAGAAACTAACTTAATATAATGTCCACAATAATTATCGATTTAGACAAATAAGATGCATATGAAAATTTGAAATAAAACTTCTCGTGAATCATAAATGAAAAAATAATGGAAGAGATGCCTCCACCAAAATTGAGCATACAAGACTTAGTTTAAAACTGAGCCAAAGCTCAGCTTTATCGAGCTATAGGCTCACTTTAAGCTGAGCCGAGTGGCCCAGTAAAATTGAACTTCGACCCAGTTTAAACTGAGCCGAGTGGCCCAGTAAAACTGAACTTCGGCTCATTTTTAAATTAGACCACGTAGGCTCAGTCTTAAACTGGGCCTTGTTGGCTCAGTAATGTTGGATCTAGATTAATAACCCTAGAAGGGGGTGTGAATAGGGTTTATTAAAAAAATTAAGAGCATACAAAAAATGTTGTAGAAATAAAAATCATACACAGGATGTACCCAACTTCGGGAAGACTTTGCCTACTGCTGCATTCACAAGTTTTCTACTATGAATTAAAAAACAAACTCTCGCTTAAAAGACCATGTAAACTTGCGACTCCCGCTATTGTTATAACCCTCATCTTAAAAACTTGACACGACTTAAATCTAAGCAGTGATTTTCTTTACTACAATAACCTTTAGTTAACGCACCCTAGTTTAAATTAAACTAGAAAAAAAATTAGAATGACTAAAAAGAAAAACAGTTTTAATACAAGGCTTAGCCCTAAAAAAAAACACATAAAAAGATGGCCCCATTGTTTTTATTTGTCAAGAGAAGTCAGCCAACTCTTTTTATTTTTTGTCTCAAGAATGGCGGCTAGGTTCCAAATCATTCTTCAAGTCGTCGTGAGTAAATGAGTTGAATTTTGGTGATCTTCAATTTTGTTTGTGGATGAAACTTGGTGATCTCTGAGTCACCAAACTCTCGGCCAAAAAGATAACCGTAAGCTTTTCTGAAACTTTTTCTTGCTTGACATTTTGTGCTTGAATTTTATTCGGTTGGATATTTTTGTCAGTTAGGAACTTGGTGTTTTAATAGGGTCTAAGAAAACCCTAATACCTGATTTCGAAAGATGGCTTGTCTGATTTGAATTCATGTAAGATTTGAAAAACATTTATTTGCTGATCCCCGATTTCGAGTTGATCATTTTTGGAAAATGTCTTGAATGAAAAATGAGTTGTTTCCAGAATTAGCATCTTCATATTTTGAATTTAAAATTGACGCGAGATTCTTGTGATGAACCAAGACATGATTTTCCTCTTCTATGAATCTAGTCGATTTATTGCCATTGTGGAATTTACATGTAAAATCATAGTTACCCAGTTTGATTCATGTCGATTATTCATGCTATATATACATTAAACAGAGGAACAAAACTTGGCAATAAAATAGTCATCATCTGGTCCCTTGCGTGATTGTTTTTCAGGATAGAAATATTGATTTGATTTGGCAAAAAAAATTGATTATATTGGTGCTAAAAAAAACATTGAATTTGCCAATCAATTATACTGTCATCTTTGGATACATTTAAACTTGTTGCCGAAATACATGATTCTAGAAAATTTTGAATTGTAAAATTATTTCTTCTCAATCAAAGATATTTTCCAGATTAAAAAAGAAAAATTCATTTATTTCCTAAAATAAATTCTTTTGGCATTTGTTGATGTGTATACAAAGAGAACTTTGTACATATGATTACTGCCAAAAGAAACATATTGTTCCTTGCCAATTTCTCGACCCAGTTTGTCCAATTTCTTTGCCGAGTTTTGTTGTTCATGCAAGTGTAAACATATAAAATTGCTTGAACTTATCTGTTTGATTCGAGTGTGAAAAGATTACTTTAAACAAACTCCTTGCCTGCTTGTCCATGTTTCCATTATTGAGTGCCATCTATTTTTGCTGTGTGAACTCTTGAAATTGTTGTCCCCCCATCTGGGCTGGACTGTTTGATTTCATCTTGTAGTGTAAAACTTTTTTTTGATAACCTTCTATGTTCCTTTGCATGTTGTATGACTGTTTATGAACACCCTTATCCACTTATAAGACACAGTTTGTATGTGATGTCCCCTTGTTGCTTGCTTGATCTTTGACCTTATTGGTTGGATGCACATATTAAGACTGCATTATTTTTATTGGCATTGGAAACATATTATTTTCTTAGTCCAGTAGCATGAATGATTTCATTTTTACCTTGTTCCATTCATATGAGTTCGCACATGTAATTGTTGTGTTCATCATGTCTGACATTTAGGTTAACCATGCTTATGCTTTGTCTGATTTGTATGAACATGCATTTGCAGTATGACTTCACTTGATTCGACCCTATATCGGTTGTCACTTAGCATGCTACTAATGCCACATTTACCATGGCATCTTGACCAGTTTATTTTTCTGTGTATACATGAATATTCTTGCCTGTGTAGTTGAAAGTCGAGTTTGCACATTTGTCCGAACAATCCATTTTTAACCACATATACATATATGTATATATGCACACATTTGCATATATATATATATATATTATTTAGAGAAATATTTTGCTAACCAAAGATTGAATTTTGACCAGACTTGCCCTTGCATTCCTAAAAAATGAGTATATACATACATGTATGTGTATACATGTTTTGATAGTTTATATATATGAGCACTATAGACGATGTCTGCCTTGTGGTATTTATAATGAATCACTGTGAATATCACAAGTAGTGTAGTCACAAATGGATGAAAATGTAAGTCAGACAAGTCAAAAAAGTGATGAGAAATACATCAGAAAATCTGAGGTGAATAAAAATTTAAAAATAAATTTATATTTGTTTAGTATTTGTTTTAGTTCCAGTCTACTGTGTGTTTTATTTCTGTGACAGGTTTCCAAATGAAGCTGCAAGATCAGAACAAGATGTAGATACAGTAAGAGTGAATAAAAAAATGTAACTGAGTAAGAGAGAGATATTGTAGTGAGGAACAAATGTGTATAGCTAAATATAAAGATTTAAATGTACATATGAGAGTTCAAAAAAATTGTACTATTGTGAATGTGAAATTATTTTTTGACTCATAAATACTTGTGTAAATATTTTAATTCTATGTAGAAGTATTATCAGTCAAAAACAATTTTTTTCTATATGATTTTAGAAAATTAGAGAATAATACAATTTCAAACACATTTGTAAATTAAAATATTGTTTGTTATCATCAAACAAGAAATCACATATTCAAAAATCACATATTCAAAAATCACCACCTTTTGATGATGACAAACATACTTAAAATTTTGAGTATAGCAAACGTGTTTGACAATGAAATATGAGAACTCCCCCTGTATATGTGCTCCCCTTATAACACTACCTTCCTAACGACTGAAAGCAAACTTAATAAATATAAAAGAAATTTGCGAAATATAGACACTAATTAAACACCGAGCATTAATGGAAAAATAAATTCTATAGATGTTTGCATACTCATCAGAATTTTAACTCTTCTCCCCCTTTTGTTATCATCAAAAGATGATTAGAACTGGAATTTTATAGAGGATATGGACTATAATTATGAATTCAAATCAATTGATAGAATCAGATACTGCAAACCCAAAAACAATCAAACAAAAAATCATAATAACCCATAATATAGAAACACATTTCACAAATTAGAGGGTGGATTGGAGAATAGTTATTATATACCAGGGAGGATTTTACCTATATTATTATTATTATTATTTCCTTTATCTATATATATATATATATATATATATATATATATATATCAAGAGCACACTAACCACGCATGGCCAGATCTTGGATTTTTAATGAGATTAGTCGCAACATGAAAAAAATAAGTAATCTCATAACCTTGCATGACCAGATCTTGGATTTTTAAATGAGGTTAGAGAAACACTTATTGTTATAAACAAAATCCCCTTAGTATATAAAACTATAATGGATGATATAAGGATGATAAAGATAGAGATGGATGTGAAATAAATTCCTAAATTACTCATATTATGAAATATATTCAATCAATTTAGGAATATTGAGAATCTGTCAACTATCTCATATTCTGAAGTATAATATAGTCACAATTTTATCACAAATGTCCAAAAGAAACTGTTTTTTTTCTCAATGACTTCAAAGAATGGTTAGATTTGTCAGAAAATGAAATTGATAACAAAACACCGAAGAAAAAATTTAACCAAAAATGCAGAGAGATTAATCAATTTCTATAACCCCCAAATCCAAACGTAATCAGGAAAATCTATCTTCGGGAAAGGGTTTAGTAAAAGTATCAGCAAGTTGAGATTCTATTGGAATAAATTCAATACAAATGTCCTCACTAGCTATATTATCTCTAATGAAATAGTGTCTCACATCAATGTGTTTCATGCGTGAATGATGGACAAGATCATTTGATGAATCTATTGCACTCTAACTGTCACATTTCAAAGGGACTTGTTTATAAATTAGCCAAAATCAGAAAGAGTTTGCATCATCTACAAAATATGTGCACAACAACTTCCTAAGGCAATATATTCAGCTTCAGCGGTGGATAAAGCAACACAATTTTGTTTAGGACTTGACCAAGAAACAAGTGAATGTCCTAACGTGAAACAAATTCTACCAGTGCTCTTCCTATTAGTGAGTGAACCAACATAATTAGCATTTGAAAATGCAACTAAATCAAAATTATCACAAGAGGGATACCACAAGCCAAGTTTTTGTGTGTGCAAAAGATATCTCAAAATTCATTTCGTGGCTTTTAAATGAGATTCTTTTGGAGTAAACTGAAAACGAGCACACAAACAAGTGGAAAACATAATATTGGGTCTAGAACCAGAGAGATGGAGAAGTGAGCCAATTGTGCCGCGATATTTTTTCTAATCAACAACAACACCTTTTTCATCTTTATCAAGCTTAGTTGTTGGGCTCATTGGCGTTCTTATTGGTTTTTCATCTTCAACTCCAAATTTCTTCAGCAATTCCATCACATACTTCCTTTGAGAAATGAAAATACCTTTGCTACTTTATTTGATTGAAACCCAAGAAAGTACTTCAGTTCTCCAACCAAGCTCATCTCAAATTTGTCTTGCATAACTTTTTCAAATTTCTCACACAAAAATCATTAGTAGCACCATAAATGATATCATCAACATAAGTCTGGACAGTCAAGAAATCATTACTATCATGTAATGTCAGTACATCCCTTTTTAAAACCATTTTCCAAAAGATATGTACAGAGACAGTACCAAGCTCGAGGAGCTTGCTTAAGACCGTAAAATTCTTTTTCTAATTTGTACAGATGATTTTGAAAATCATAACTCTCAAAACCAGGGGGTCGTTCAAAAAAAACTGCTTCTTTCAGCTCCCCATTCAAAAAGCCACTCTTAACATTCATTTTCTTAAGTTTGAAACCTTTAAAACAAGCAAAACTTAGCAATATTCTAATTGCTCTAACCTAGAAACTGGGGCAAATGTTTCATCAAAATCAATGACTTCAACTTGATTGTAACCTTTTGCAACCAACCTAGCCTTGTTTATAATTATGTTTCTAGATTTATCAAGTTTATTTTTGAACACCCATTTTGTTCCAACAATTGGATAGTCACTTGGTCTAGGAACCAGTTTTCAGACCTTATTCCTTTCAAACTGGTTGAGTTCATCTTGCATAGCTAGAACTCAGCATTTATCATTAAGAGAAACATTATAAGAGTTTGGTTCATTTTCACAAATAAGAGCTTATGATTACAAAAAGCAAAAACATTTTTATTGAGAAAGGAACGAGTGCGAACACCAGCTGTTGGACTTCCAATTACCAAATCTGGAGGATGGTTTGATTTGAACTTCAACTTCTCAGCTTCAACACTTTCTTCTGTGACCTCATCACTGCCAGCTTCAGCTTCATTGCTTTCCTTTTCACATCCTTGTACAACACCATCATCTTTTCCACAAGCTATTTCCAAGTCTGATTCATCGGACTTCACATTAATGGTTTCAACAATTGTTCTTGATCGTTTGTTGAAGGCTCTGTATGCTTTACTCCTTGAAGAATAGCCTATGAAAATTCCTTCATCAGCTTTTGATTCAAATTTTCCAAGTTAATCACGTGTATTGAGAATATAACAAGGACATCCAAAAACTCTGAAATATGAGATATTGGACTTTTTGTCAGACCATAATTCATATGACGTTTTATTAAGTATTGATCTAATCATAACTCTATTCATTACACAACAAGCAGTATTAACTGCCTTAGCCCAGAAAGTTTATCGTAATTTATACTCACATAACATGTATCTAGCCATCTCTTGTAATGTACGATTTTTCCTTTTGACCACCCCATTTTGTTGAGGTGTTCGAGGTGCGGAAAATTCATGTTTGAAACCATTTTCTTCACAAAAATTTTCAAAGTCAAAATTTTCAAATTCACCTCCATGATCACGTCTCAAAGTCTTAAGTGAAACGCTTTTTTCGTTTTGAACTTATATTGAAAACATTGAAAAATAATCTACCATTTCAGTTTTAGCTAGAAAATAAACCCATGTGAATCTATAATAATCATCGACCAATAATTAACAAGAACATTTTCCAATCAAACTTGCAATATCATTTGGTCCAAACAAATCCATATGAATTAGCTCAAGAACCTAAGTGGTGCTAACAACACTTTTAGAGTGAAATGATGATAAATTAAATTTTCCCATAGAGCATGCCTTATACACTTTGTTGTTTTCGAAATTTTGATGTGGTAGACCGCTAACAAGCTATTTTGACTCCAATTTTTCCAAGAGGCCCATACTAGCGTGTGCTACTCTTCTGTGCCATAAAACTACCTCTTTATCTGTGGCTACCAATCTTCTAGAAACAGTTAGATCATCAAAAGAAAGAGTTTAAACATTTCCCTTTATTTTCCCTGTGAAAACAATGTTACAGTGGATGATTCAATGATTTTGCAAGTCTCACTACCAAAGACCACATTGATTCCTTTATCACACAGTTGGCTTATAGAGATGAAATTATGATGTAAATTTTCAATATATAAGACATTAGTTAAAGCAAACGTAATGTTACCTACTTTACCTTTACCAATAATCTTACATTTGTTATTATCGCCCAAAGTCACATTCCCACCTTTATATTTTTCCTAGGCTAAGGAACAGTTTCTAGTCTCCTGTCATATGTCTAGATCAACTTGAATCCAAGTACCATTTTTGTTGCTCCTTAGCCCGCCAACATACCTACACAAGAAAAGAAGAGGATGACCTAGAGAAGCTTTTTGGTCCAAGAGTATTCGTGACTGAAGAGTTAACAATGAAAGAGCCATTTGGAACCCAGATTTGTTTTGTCCTTTTATTTGTGTTCCAATGATTATGATACTTGCATGTTAAGTCTTTAGGTATCCAAACTTCGGTAAATTTTTTGTGTTTATCTTTACCCAAACAATTTTCAAGGCTATGTCCAATTTTCCCACATTTCATACACTTAGGAAAGATGCTTTACCTTTTGGATTATCATTTTCAACATTCCGTGTCTTTCCATAAACTAGTCCTTTTCTATTGTTAGTAAACAGTTGATTTCCTAACAACATTTAAAAAGAATTTTGACCAACTGAAAACTTATTTAAGGTAATCTCAAGATCTAAGACTTTGGTTCTAAGTGTTGTGTTTTCAATCATAAGTGAGGTACATCTGCCTATGAAAATTTTCTTTTTAATCTCATCATTCTTTTTCAAAAATAGATTTTCCTTTTCAAGATCTTCAATGTTAGACTTGAGTTTTGGTAGCTTCAGATTCAGACAATTACATTTTTCACATCTTAGGTTTTGAATATTTGAAATTTTTTCAAGTTCAGATTCTAACCTATTGTTGTCATGAATTAACTTCAATCTATCAGATTTTAGTTTCTTCACTTTTAGTTCAAGAGCATCAATAGTTTCAGTAAGATCTTGACACATCAAAAGAAAAAAAATTAAATTGTAAACCTCACTAGAGTCTTCTCCATTAGATTGAGCCACAAGACATAGATTTGCAGCCTCTTCCTCGCTGCTGTCATAGACTTCTTCTCCTTCCTCGTAATCCCATATTATTGCAAATGCTTTCTTCTTCTTTTTGCTTTCTTTGTTGTTCTGAAGCAGAGGGCAGTTTGGTTCGATATGTCCAGACTTCTTGCATTTGTAGTAGGTTGGTTCCTCATCAGAATCACCAGAGTTTTTTGATTTGTTTGCTTTAGGCTTGATTCTTAGAGGTTTGAATTTCTTCCACTTGTTGAGATATCTGAAGGCTATAGCAAATTATTCGATGGGATCTTCATCATCACTGCCAACTGTGTTGGTCAAGGCAATTGATTTCTTCTTCGATTCTGAGTGGTTGCGATCTTTTCGTTCTTTCAGCTCCATCTCGTAGGTCATAAGATTTCTAATCAGCTCCTCCATGCTCAACTTGCTCAGATCTTTCTATCCTAGGATTTCCATGACTTTAGCTTCAAAGTTCATGGGTAGGATTCGTAAGATTTTCCTCACAAGCTCTACTTCAGTGTAGACTTTTCCAAGAGCTCTAGCATTGTAGTCAAGTACTAAGAAGCGACCATACATGTCTTTTATGCTTTCATCTTTTAGCATCGTGAAATTATCATATTCATTGCCAAATAAAGCAAGACGAGATTCCTTTACTTGAGAAGTTCCTTCATGGGTGACCTCCAAAGTGCACAAGATTTCCTATGCAGTATTACAATGAGAAATTCTACTAAATTCAATTTTATGAAGAGCACAAAATAAGGCATACATTGCTTTAACATTAGTTGAGTACAACTTCTTATTATTACCATCCCACTTGTCTTTTGGTTTTGGAAATTCAGCATCCACAATAAGTAATATCCAGTTTCAATAATATCCCAAACATCTTAATCAGCAGACACTAAGTAAATTTTCATCCTAGCTTTCCAATAAGTGTAATCACTACCATAGAACATGGGAGTCCTAGTAATGGAATGTGTTAGAGATTGTAGAATAGATCGTTAAGGCAATAAAAACACTAGAGGGGGGTAAATAGTGTTTTTGAGAATTTAAACAAAATCTAAAACTTATGTAAACAGAAACAATCACAGATGCAGAATCAAACACAAACACAAATATAAACAAAAATAAAGTGCAGAAAAGGAAAGAACACACTGGATTTTATACTGGTTCGGATTGCTTCTACGTTCAGTCCCGCATAACGCCGGATTGCACAGAGTTTTATTACTATATCAATAGTCAAGTACAACCTCCTTGATTTCACAACTACAAGGGATATCACCGATTATCCGTCCTTGATTTCACAGCTACAAGGGATACCGCCGATTACCCGTCCTTGATTTCACGGCTACAAGGGATACCACCGGTTACCCAACCTTGATTTTACGGCTACAAGGGATACCACCGATTACATTCACAACCCAAACAATTACAAACAACCCTATAACTCTTCAATAGCACTTGATTCAGAGAGTAATGAGTAGAGAGTATAAAGAGAAGAAGTTTAATGAAAACATAATTGAATTCAGCAGAATATAAGTGTTGAAATCATAAGAATAATGGTGTAATGAAAGGAGATGAAGATGGAGAAGAAGAATGATAAAAAAAACGGAACCAGCCCCTATTTATAACATGTGAAAGGTTGCAATGCTTCTGGAACGTTACAAACGGTGAAAAAACACTTCCTTTCAATTTTAAATTTCTGACAGTTATATGTTGACATATCCATGAATGTATGTCGACATATCTATCATTTTTACAATTTAAAAGCATTTTTAAAGTATTTAAATCAATATTTAAATTTTGGAAATTGCAGAAACAAAACTAGTTGCTAAAACATTATTTTTCAAGTATAAAAACATAAGAAAATATTTTTTAAACATATGATTAAATGGTAAATATATATGTGATATGAAAACTATATATAATATAATTATAAACATATATGTAGGAATTTATAAAGAAATGTTTATAAACTATATATAAACAAAAGGTTATATGAAGAATTAAATATAAACTTAGTAAAATATGTTTAATAAAACTATAAGAATACTTATAAATTAGGAAATATATTTGAAATCATAAGTTTGAAATTCTTTAATCAAAACTTAATAATATAGATAAATATTCTAAATTGTAAAGTCATATGAAATCATATATACTTATAAAGTTATAAGGTTTTAAAGCTATAAAACTATATAACTATATAAACTTATATGAACATATATAATATAATTAAAACTTTAAACTTATATGTTTGACATAAGTAAATTAATTTAGAATTTGAAATTTAGAATTTTGAAAAATAGAATTTTAAATTTGAAAAATGGAATTTGAACCTAGAGTGCTATTCAAAGTCTTACATAAACTAGACTCTATTACTATATTTATCTCAAGCTCTTGAACTCTTGAAGTCTTGATTACTCATGATTCTTGAATCTTGAATCTCTGAAACTCTAAAATTGTACAGTCTTCAGTATTTAAGTCTCGTATAGAAATCCTGCATATATATGTGTATATATTCTAGATAGAGATGTTAGTATTTGTCTATTTTATAATCAATGGTAATTGAGACATGGCTGTTGTCATCAAAACTCCATTCTCCAACAATCTCCCCCTTTTTGATGATGACAGTTATTCATACCTGATAATACGATTCTTCAATTACTCCCCCTTTCACCATGAATTCCTTCTAACTCCCCCTAAAACTATACTATACCTGTTTTATAATTTCTCAACAAAAATAAATTCTAAACATACTCCACCTAAATCCTATATATATCTATACATTTCCTATGATTATACTATAATATACCAATAGTAGACTATACAAGACTAAACTAAGTTATACTCCCCTTAAATCTATGCTATAAATGATTCTAATAACTATATAATACTCCTTATGTCTCCCTCTAAATCTATAATTCTAAACTTAAAATATATTAACTCCCCCTAAAATTATGTTTATACTAGTTTAATAAACTAAATAAAAGGATAATATACTAAGCAAGCAACTCAATATTTATAATCAATTCTAACAAGCAAATAAATCCAGACAAGCAATTCAAACAAACAATCTAAACACCTAAAGCTTTCTTGACCCTTCAACTAATCCTTAGAAACTCTGGAACTCCCACAGAATTAAATACAAGACTAAACCTATCCTAAACTCTAATAAGACCTTAATCTAGACTAAGAAATAAATCTGATAAGCTATCCTTAAAATTTTGATATAAGTAAAGCAATTTAATCTAAACAATCAATCAATTCAAACATAAAACCAAAAATTTCTTTTAACTTCTATTTATCCTAAAACCTATAAAGGTCCTATCAACTACAAATGCATAAGTATATTTCTAACACACCTATCAACAACTAATGAAATTCAATCATGTCAAACAATTCTAACAAGTCAATCAAATCAAGCCAAACAAACCAAACATGTTAGTCAATCCAATCAATTCAATTCAAGCCAATGAATTCAACCAAGCCAAACAAGTCAATCAAGTTAAACAAATAAGATATCTATTTTATTTGTAATCCTATTTATTTCTAATTAGATAAAAACTCCTTATACAGTATACTTATTCTATATAGAGTAAAAAGTTATCATGTAATGCAATATGTTGGTTATTATGCAGTATGTCATATGCAAAACTATATGAAGTGATATATTGAACGAAATGCAACTTGTGATATGAATGATTTTTATTTGAGATATACTGTAATTTATAACAATGACGTATGATATGAAATAAGGTATGTAATGATAATATGCAGAATGATTTGGTAAATATATTCAAAGTACTATCTAACTATTATGCATATACATATGTATTACAAATTATTTGAATTAAACAAGGGTAATAGATATTAATTTCTAGACTTAAGTTAATGATATTTATAATGAAAGAGATTTAAAGGGTAGTAAGGATGAAAGTTTTATGGTATTCATAATAGATAATAAAATTTTAGAAAAATTCTTTGAGAAATGCGAAGTTAAATAATCTGAGTAGGGTGCTTCTTTCAAAATTACTATAGTAAATGTTGAAGACCAATTTTTAATGAAAATATAGAATTATATCATATAAAGTAAACTATTAGAAATATAAATCAATCTTTTGATACAAATCAATTTTAAATTTAAACTTTTAGAAATCAAAATATGTTAGTTTGCTAACGAACCATTTATATGTTAAAAGTTTAAAAAGAAATCTATAGTCATAACAAAATCATGAAGTTAGGATATAAATTGAACTATAAAACTATAACTTCTTATATTTAAACGTTTAAGACATAAAATCATATATATATATATATTATACCCAAATATTAGGTTAAATATTCAAGCTTTTATAAATCTTAATAAGAAATTGAAATAAATATTAAGCTACAAATAATATTTGTGATAATTGTTAACGATATATTTCATCAACACGGAAGTGGATCGACAGGGACAGACCCAAAGGGAAATCAAGAAGATTGGCTCAATTCTCCAACCGATTCTGGTGGGGACTTAAGAGGCTTGGGAACATGGGTGTAGGATCGTTGAGAAGTATCAGGTCAGATCTAAGCTCAACGGATGAGGTTTGACCGCCATTTGAGGAAACTGAAGGGTGTAACCCGTGTTTCTCTGTAGAATTAATGATAAACTGCGACTAACATGGCTAGGAAAATAATAATACACACTTACAGAGCAGTTTTCACATAGGAAGATCCCTTTTCATTAAGCTTTTATTGGAAGTACATGAATGCTATATGGAGGAATTCTCCATTAATCTTCTTTCTCAAGTTATTTCTAATGGTACAAAAAGTTAGGAAAAAAAGATCCCCCTAATGTGACCTCTGGGGTCTTATATATAGTGGTCCAGGGCCCCTCCCGTTGGAGGGCTATTGGACCTGTGTGGGTCTTTGTTGGTTGTTTTATACTTGGCTTTGGGTGCTTGACCTTCGGTCGCTTTTGACATATTCGATTATAATCCCTAGATGATGTGTGATTTCTCGAAAGCAGTTCCTAAACATAGGCTTGCGGAGATGAGCTTTCGGATGTAGGCCCTTGGCTTTATCGTGAGTGATTAGAGGGGATTGACCTCGTGGTGTATGCTGGTAGCTTATGGATCAAAACCGCTTAGCCTAGTAGAATGGGTAGCCTGCATCTTGCTCGGGTCTCGGCTAGCCCTTCGGTAGGGCCTTTATGGTAGCCTGTATTCTTGGAGGGTGGCCTTTCAATATTCATGCAGTAGATGCTATGAAAGTAGATTCTAGGTGGCCTTCCCGTCCTTTCGGTTCGGTGCCTTCGATGCTTTTTTCTTCGGGTCTATCGGCATTTGGGCAGGTCATTATTGAAGATTCATTTGGGCTTTATCCGTCAAGTTTATTATTTCTGGCTTACTTGATTTCGGACTATGTTAGCTTCTTTGTTACGAGAATTTCTTCTAGATTGGGGCTGTCGGAAAGATCTTGCTGGGTTGTCCCTGGCGGATTAATCCCTCCGGTCACATCTTATAGCTTTCGCGACCCTTTCTTTTAGGAGGGTTCCGGTGATGTTGTTTCTCGGGTTATTCGATACCCCTTCATTGTCAGCCAACTTCGATGTTAATTTTGGTAGTAACATTTTCTCCCCCCTTAGTGAAGGGGTGTTTTCGACTTTACAAGTCAAACTTTTATCTTTTCTTCAGAACGTCATTTTAGAGTCTTTTGGTATCCCTTAGTCAAAAGCATTAATTGGCTTTCATACGAATGGCCCAAATTGATCTTGGAATTTGAACATAAACCTTCTTCCTCATCGTTCCGGTATTTCATCTGCAAATCAAGTTCTTGGACAAAATTACTGTTCTCATAAAAGAAAACGGTCAAATCTTCATTTTTCTTAAAGACTCGAGCTTGATTACTGGTGAGTATTTTCACATCTCATATAAATTGCGGTCCTAATTATGTATCAACATTGATACGATGGTTAGCTAAGGTTATGCTTGTTTATAAAAATAGGTCTAGGTGCTAATCTTAATGTCACTCCTGAAAGGACTCTAATGTCATCAGGATTGTCTCCTTCTGTAATTATGTTGGTTTTGCTTAGATCTCTAGGACATTCGTGTTAGGCACAGTCGTATGTTAGTTAAGGTATAAAAGACATGATTTTCTCGTATCCGTTCATCCGGGTCTGATTTAGTTTCCACATGCTTGATCTCTGATAATCGAGGTGCAATAGTATTTGATAGTATTTGATAATGCCAGTGGTATGTGCATTTGTGTAAGAGATATGCCTACTGATCATATTATTAAGAAACGATGTTACCTGGCAGAATCATGTCTCATAGAAGCACTACTAAGGAGAAGATCATGGATTCCTAGGTTCCTCATCCAATTGCGCCCAAGCCGATTATATCCCAACAGTTAGTGAACACCATATTGGATGATTTTTGGCATAGTGGGCATGGATGCCATCATTGCTGCTTCTCCAAACTCCCTTAAGAATCCTCCAGAAGGATTCTTCGCATGTTTAGTGATTTATATCTGGCATTGTGGTTTTCTCCCTTTTTGAGTTGACGTGGCAAGAATAATCTGGACATGCATCTTTTAATCTTCTCCCTTGTTTTACTGCTCCTCACTTTTAATTCGTTCTTCATCTTTCGGAGAAAAAACATTAATGGCAACCGCTTTATTTTTCTGAGAAACCCTAATCCCAACCATCCTAACTTTGATTTCTTTTCGATTGGATTTTTCGGTCAGAAAGCTTCGTACCCTTTCATATCATCGATTTGCTGAGCACAGTTTTGCAAACCCTCGTTTTCAATTGAATTAGTAGCGCATGGTTTAATAGGGATAAGCTCTTCTTTATGCTCCCTTGAATCATTTTGTAAAATTCATATGGTTATCGGGCACGATTTGTGTTGTTGTTGATCCCTTTATGATGATAGTCAAAATTTTGGAGTGGATCTGACTTGCTTTGTGCATGCACTTGTCTGAGAAAGTTCAACTTTAACATACCCTTTTTCTCCGGTTTTAAACTTTGTACACATGATATGCTTGCTTCAGTCGCACCACTTGTTTTTATCTTGACCGATCCTTTAATCCCTGAATTGTATGACTATTCATTAACTCATTTGTACAGGATGGTTACATCTCAAAAGTGGTATGAGCTAGAGAATTTTTTCGATTTAGACTTTCAGACGACTGAAGTTCAAACGTCAAGCCAGCCATCCATGAATTCCCCCTTCGTCGATCCAACTCATGCAGAGCTTCAAACAATTATTAGCAGGCCCTGTTATGGCCCAAGGCCCTGCAATCCTAAGCTAGCCAAGCGACTCAAAGGTTGGAATTTTCAGGGAGTGTCTTCTGACACAGATATATCTCCATCCGACCAATAAACAATTTCTAGTGATATGATCGTTATGAAGACCCAGACGCTTGCTCGATTTGAGACCGCCATGTACCAGTTTGGGGAACAAATAGATATGCTCAAGGATCATACAGCGAAACAAGTGAGTGGTTGGCACAAACTAGCTTGCTATATCCAAAGGCTATACATGGATAATCTTGAGCGCATCTCCATCCTAGATAACGAAAAGGAGAAGTTATTCCAGGCTCTCAGATCCTGGGACAATTTCGTTGCCTCTTTTTCTCTAGGAGATGTTGAGTTGGCAGGTCCGGAGTGCAAAAGGCCCTTGGCTGGCCAACCTACGTCCTGGTCTACTCAGGTTAAAAGGAAGGTTGGCATAATGACCCGGGTTTTCGCGATCCTGGATATTGGCATACAACACCATGTTGACTATTCAAGCATCGGAAATACCGGATAGTCCACGAAAGAAATTAGAGGGTGAGAATAGATAAGATAGAAACTTAGAATAGGAGAAGAAGAAGAACATACAACATCATCAGAGTAACACGAATCTCACAGCGGAACGAACAATATAAAATAGATACATAACTTTGAAATAAAACTAGTATATGTATACAGTAACATTATCAGAGTACAACACTTACAACACCACGGAAATAACAATAGCTATATAATCCAGAAGCCTCGTGCTCCAAGCTCTCCAAGTATATCTGTAAAATCCTGACTACTTGACTTCCCGTACAAAATTAGGCACCCAAGAGTTTAGGGAAAACAAAACAAAATAAACTCCGGTTCAGTCATGGGACTGGTATGAGTAAACAATTTAAAATAGTTTGAGCAATTTAACGATATCTCATAAGATCACGCTGTATAATGGAACGGGTTTTTCCCTTATGAGAATCCAAAACACTTGATTTAATCATTCAAAAGTCCTTTTGAAAGAAACGATAATCTTTATATCAAAACCCTTTGGATATTATAATAGTGTCTACCAACCACAATATAATAATCATCTAGCAGAACGCTTTCATCTCACGTTCCACATACATAATATATAATCAAAAACCGCTAGCGCTTATTGGTTAATGAATTCCAACTGGCAAGGTATGGGACCACCTTCCGACAGTGTATCTCTAGAGAGGAATACACCAGGTTCAACAAGAACATCTTGCAACCCAGTCTAAACATGACCGGTCACTCATTTTGCTTGAGTGTACCAAATGTATTATCACCAACGGTTGGGATCAGTAACCTTTCCTGAAAGGCACAACATCGAAATAGATTATAGAAGTAAATGGAATTTCTCTAGATCAGGTGATAATACACCCTAATTGGCAGCTAACCACTTAGCCATGCGACCTACCCGATTTTATACCATTTTTCAGTTGTGAGGCTAGAGGCCAAAACGTATAGATCACACCTTTATTTACTTTGAATGTCACATCGTCATACCCGCCAAATCACAAATTGATTTCCTCAAATATACGACGGGTATACAGCTAAGAGAAACGAAATCCTCCACCACCAAACGTGAACACGTTTGAAGAGATCAACTTACGCGATCTATTAAATATACTCTGTCAGACATTCCTCTATACAGATCGCCCTGGGATTGGACAGACCGAAGGTACTATTCTATAAACAGGATAGCCCTTGCATAACTCCGTCTTCAATTATCTTCGTCATATTTGATCGCAACGCTAATGCCATACGGAGTGGTTTTCAGATAATATATCTGATTCCGGTCTTTCCGCTTTGACAACACAAATGGTCAAAATCTTTGATAGTTGGTGATTTAACTATCAAAGGAAAACATGTGTACAAACAACGATATTATTTCCAGATGGAAATTCTATCGATCAATCATCAATAAACATTTATTCATCTCCCTATTTCTCGTTTCCATATATTCA
Organism: Allium sativum; assembly: GCA_030737875.1. Taxonomy (NCBI): domain Eukaryota; kingdom Viridiplantae; phylum Streptophyta; class Magnoliopsida; order Asparagales; family Amaryllidaceae; genus Allium; species Allium sativum. Next base: position 85,949,023 of record CM060909.1, read on the forward strand.
TCAAATCCTTATTTTCTAATTTTAGAAAATATACCTTATTAACTTTGGAAAACGTTTCCATTTCCGATTCACGCATCACTATCCTCTCACATATATCAGTCTCTAACTGTAAACTAGTAAGAGAACAACCCCCTATGTATTAACCCCGAAGGCCGAAACCAACATCATATTAATATCCAGACAGCTGTTCAACTTAACTAATCTCCAGTAAGTTTCTAATTCCTTTAACTCCATTTTAATTCCTATTTCAAAACCCCAAATTCCTTTATAATATTTTATCTGCAAAATATTTACTTAAATCCTTTATTCATATTAAACGTGAATAATATTTCTTCTTTGCAACCAAAACAGTTTGATTTCGTATTTAAAACAATATCCCAAATCCAATTTCTATTTATACTCCTAATTATAGAATTATTTATATATAATCTCATTTTATTCTTCTAACACTTATAATCCCATTTATAATCACCTTTGTAAATGCTGCTCAAATTCCATTTAAAATATCCGTGTTAAAACCGATTCCTACTTCTCTATATAAATCAGCCTTATATATTCTGTTTATCAAACGATAAATATTTTATTTAATTTATTAAACATTATTTATAAACTAATCGTCTCAATCTATTTGTTAAAACAGATTTCTATTTAATATCCACTTTAAACAATCTTCTCATAATTCTTTTATATCTCGTTAAATAACCCTTTTATAACTCTATTTATTTTCTAAAAAATATTCCTTTTATACTTCTATTTATTTTATATATAAATATTTCATTTTTCAATATTCACTTTGAAATTTTCCTTTTTACATTCCAGTATTTCAAATGGTATATAAAATACCAAATACCATGACCAGTATCATCATAATCAATCATAGATTATATACCACATCATATATCACAATATACGTAAACAAATAGTATTATCCAGTTGGATTCCTCCAACCTGTTTCCCTGCATCACAGATGTTGAACAATATAATTAACATCAATTTCATTTCAATATGAAATATTCTAATAAACCGAATCAATATTTGTTTAACGATATATATATATATATATTGTTATCTATATTTTCAACCAACTACTTAGTAGTTCAACCAAACAGTCAACACACAGCAATCAACCAACATTTATCAATTCTAAAAATACATTATTAAAATATAACTGTGCAGAGTTAGTGATATTTACTCACATTGGACGGTCATCGTTAAATAACGATTACTGCCGGTTGATTCAGACAAACAATTTATTTCATTATAAATTGTTACGAGCTCCATTTCATTCCCAGTCAATTCCATTGTGTAGCCACCGTCCATACGATCCCAACGGATTTGACCGTTTGAAATTCTGATATAGTACGAACGAGATATTTAATTTACAAGATTGTACGGTATTTAAATTAAATTATAACTCATATTTTAAAGTTTAATTGGGCTCACCACTCACCTAAGGCCCAATCCTACTTCAATTTCTCAGACCCACCCATTTTTCATCATCCCCAAACACATAAAATTTCAAGACATGCCATTAAGGCCATTTCTGATCATTCCTACACCCATTGCTCCTCCCACACCACATGAAATCAAAAACAAACCCAACCACGATCTTCTCCTACAAAATCTCTCTCCTTATGATGGAAAATCAATCAAAACACCGTCATTTATCGTCCTCTTTAACTCAACTACAGTCCATATGAAACAATACCCTTTCTATTCATCAATATTACTCGGTCCAAATGGATATTTAGGACCCAAAACCCACGTATACTTGCTAAATTCTTCGTAACCTAATTTATCGCCTCTGAAACATACCTCCCACAATTCATTATTACATTCATCAGGTAAACCGTTCAAAGTGCAATCACTGACATTCAACATGCATGTAACCAGATCCGAACTGGCCTCCTCATGCATCCAATAAAATGGTGCGAGTTTATTTAACACCAAATGTAACAAAACTTACCACAAGCTTCTACAGTATTTTCAAGCATTAGTTTCCTCATTGACTTGTGTTCTGCCCCTCCAACTTCATCCATAACGAACAGTAACCCCCCAAACATACTCATGCCACACTCTTTCAGGGCCTCCTGTACACCAAAATAACGCATGCTAAAGCTTCCCTTTTCTAGCATTCATGGTCCTTCACCAAGTATTAATTATTTCACTTACAACGGTACTGTCCCCCTCGCATGTAGTCTCATATAGGTCCAGCTTTCTTCCACCTTGTACAGTTCGAACCTGTATATCACCGTACCTTACTTTCCTGCTTCTAGCCTTGCATGTTGCTGTGTCCAAAAGCAGCGGCACCCTCATGCTAGAAAGCCACCATTTCTGAACGTTCCTTCACTACTAAGTGCCTTTGATTCCAGCAACCCGAACATGTACTCCATTTCGCCACTCAATGTGCCAACTTTAGACTTCAGGCTTGCGTTTGTTTAGACCCCAGTGGCCTTATGTATATAGTTCGAATGCAAGTTTGGTTAGAGGAAGTTTCTCTCGCGGTTTTTTATTTTTTATTTTTTATTTTTAGTTTGGAGGCCTGATGATAGTGTTAAACGAAACAGAGAGAACGAACGCATGATGAATTTCTGGAACCAAGAAAAGGAACAAAGGAGCACGAGTATAAATAGGAGAACCAAATACTTAACAGTTAAGCAAAATATACAGTATAGGTTTGTTGTTTGCTCTGAATTTGTGATCAAACACCAAAGATGTAAAAGTTACACTTCGCCGATTCGGTAAGAATATGGAACCGCGTAGTCACAAAATAAATGGATAAAAACAAGTAATAACTCAAAGGAATTTTTATAGTGGTTCGATTCAATACGAATCTACGTCCACTTTTAATCAATTCTCATTATAATACCCAAGCTTACAAAATATAGATCTTCCCTCATTACAATCTTTTCTCTCTTTATGATCCAATTTCACTTGAATTTCGCGAAGAAAAGGAAAGAAGTTTAGGTTTGTGATGAATCTTCAACCACTAGTGTGCTTCGATCCTTTTCCATGATCTTCATAGATTTCATAGTGAATTCACATTCGATTTAGGCTTTGAAGAGAATGCTTGAGAGATTTATGATGTAGCTTGAATGAAACTGAAGGTGGCTAGATTCAATTATAGAGAGCTCTAATGATCATTGACTTGGATTTGATCTTCATGAAGTTAGAAAAGTGTTGATGAATCCATAGAAGCCATTAGAGAAGTTGTAGATGAGTTTTGAATTTGGCGGAGTCTCCTCCTTGGAATCAATTTTTCACCCCACTTAAAGTGAATTATGAGGGGTATTTATAGGTGATTTTCGGCTCGGGTGGCAATTCTGTAATTATGCAGGAAAAACGCCATGACTCGACTCGCCATGACTCATCTCGCCATGACTCATTTCGCCTTGACTCCAATTTTGCCATGACTCCATATTCGCCATGACTCCAATTTCGCCATGACTGCAATTTCTCCATGACTCTGATTTCGCCATGACTCCGATTTCGCCATGACTCCGATTTCGCCATGACTCTTGTTTCGCCATGACTCCAATTTTTCTATGACTCCAATTTTTCTATGACTCCAATTTCGCCATGACTACAATTTCGCCATGACTCCAGGATCCATGTTGTAGAAATGACTTGAGCCAATTATGCTGTGTGTCATCGTCTGTAAATACTTCTTAGTTCTGAACCGCGTTTTAAGAACGGGGTTACCATTTTCCCCTCGAAGCTTGTATTGTTTGCTTGCGAGAAATGCGGGCTTCAGAATGAATAAAATTTCTACTGAGATTCAGTCGTAGCTTTTTGTTTACTATGGGAAATCATGCTTTGAACTTCGTGATACCTGCTCTGTAATAAAAACAAGTATTTGCATAATTTTTTGGACTTATATTTTGTCATTGATTGCCCACATCAATAACAGATTAGTTTAATCATTAGAAAACGAATTATAGCGAATTTTATTTTTGAACTGAATGAAGTATCTGCATAGAATTGCTCAACTCAGCGGTTCCTAACTCACTGAATACTGTTTGTACAAATACGATATTCAAATTCGAATTCGTGTTAACGCTTGAAATCAACTAATCGACTATGCCGACCGTGGATTCCAAACATTATCGCTTTAAAGACTCATATGTTGGTGCACGATATTTCTCGTTTGAGAAATATGTATTTGTGATTTATTCTCTGCTTCTTTTTGGAGAAGTCTTTGATTATTGGTGCCCCGGTTCTGGAGGTCCTCTAGTCTTCTTTATGAGAAGTAATCTAGATTTTGTGCCCTTGCTTAGGCTAAAATCCGATACTTGTCGTGTCTGAGGTTTTAGACACTACACAAGCGATTTGGTTAATGATCCAACACCTGTCGCATCTGAGATATTCAGACACTGCGCACATTAATTGGTTAATAATCCAACACCTGTCGCATCTGAGATATTCATACACTGCGCAAGCTAATTGGTTACTGATCCAACACCTGTCGCATCTGAGATATTCAGACACTACGCAAGTTAATTGGCTAATGATCCAACATCTATCGCATCTGAGATTTTCAGACACTGCGAAAGTTAATTGGTTAATGATCCAACACCTGTCGCATCTGAGATATTCAGACACTACGCAAGTTAATTGGTTAATGATCCAACACCTGTCGCATCTGAGATATTCAGACACTGCACAAGTTAATTGGTTAATGATCCAATACTTGTCGCATCTGAGATATTCAGACACTGCGCAAGTTAATTGGTTAATGATCCAACACCTGTCGCATCTCAGATATTCAGACACTGCGCAAGTTAATTGGTTAATGATCCAACACCTGTCGCATCTAAGATATTCAAACACTGCGCAAGTTAACTGGTTAATGATCCAACACCTGTCGCATCTGAGACATTCATACACTGTGCAAGTTAATTGGTTAATGATCCAACACCTGTCGCATCTGAGACATTCAGACACTGCGCAAGTTGATTGGTTAATGATCCAACAGCTGTTGCATCTGAGATATTCAGACACTGCGCAAGTTAATTGGTTAACGATCCAACAGCTGTTGCATCTGAGATATTCAGACACTGTGCAAGTTAATTGGTTAACGATCCAACACCTGTCGCATCTAAGATATTCAGACACTGCGTAAGTTAATTGGTTAACGATCCAACACCTGTCGCATCTAAGATATTCAAACACTGCGCAAGTTAATTGGTTAATGATCCAACACCTGTCACATCTGAGATATTCAGACACTGCGCAAGTTAATTGGTTGGTTGTTGTATCGTTTCACGGGGCTGAATCTAATTCCTTTGTCGGACACTCGACTTGGCGAGCCAACTCAGTTTAAGGATTAGAGCTTTGAAACTTTCACTTAGGAAAGTGCCCCTTGGACGAAAGTTACAACCTTCTTATTTGTTTAATGGTGCACTCGTTCGCTATTCAAATCTCTGCGACTTTTCCATTCACTTTCTAAGGCGGTGCTTCTCTTCTTTTACTGCTTAACTCATTGTGATCCTCCCCATTCACCCTTCAAAGTGGTGCCTCTCTTCTTTGCGTCATGCATGTTAATGGTTAAAGCACTCAACATTTGAATTAGTGTTCATTGGGAGCATTTCACTTTGTTAGGTCTCGAGAGAGAATACACTTATTGGATAGCCTGTAATAAAGAATCGTCTGTTAGCAAAAAATTTGCAAATTTGGCAAGTCAGAGATTTATACAAGCAAGTAATACTTCATTCATAGTGCTATTGTTTGGTACAATGCATGTAAATCGCTACAGAATATCTACAAGAAAGTAGAACATAGCAAAGAGTAAAAGTAATGTAGGAAGTAAAGTAAATGCGATAGCAATCGCTTATTCTAAGCCGCAGATGTCATCATCAACGATCATCAGTTGATTATCTGTCTTGGCATAATGTGAGCAAAAGCTGCGTTGCTTGGGCCGGATTGCCATTTGATGCCCCTTGCCCCTGGGGAGTTGCAGAAGGATTTGCATTTTGGGAGTTCTTCACATACAGTTGAAGATGTTTCTTTCTAATCATCTCTTCAATTAATGATTTCAGGTGCCTACATTCGTTGGTAGTGTGGCCTGGCTGATTGTGGAACCTGCAAAACCTCCCAGATTTGGCTTGATCATCTCCTATTTTTTGAGGCGTTGGTATTGGATACTCTTCGGTGCTCCTTAGTTGCAGCGAAAATGTCTTCGGGATTTTCCATCAAGGGGGTTAGTTCAGAATTCTTGAACAAGAGAGGCTTCTTACTGTTCCGGTCATCCCTTCCGTCATTTCCCCTCTTTTGACCATTTTCGGGGTTCTTTTGACTAGGCTCAATAGTTGCACTTTTAGGAGCTTCCAGGAGTTGGTTACCACCAATGATCTGAAGGGGTATAGGATTATCGTCCACCCTCATGTACTCTTCTGCTTTATTATAGAACTTGTCAAGCGTATTCGGTTCTTCCATCTTTATCCACCTCCTGAATTCGCTTGCTTTGTCTATAACATCGAGTAGAGCCCTGAGGACTATGCGTGGTTCCGGATTCCTTACTTCAGACAAGGAAATATTGAATCGACTAAGGAAGGCTTTGATAGTCTCCCCTGGCTTTTTCTTCATTGCTGAGAGAGTTATAGCGTCCTTGGCTTTAGTAGCGCACAGGCGGAACTTCTCCTTGAACTTTTTGGTCAGGTCAGAGAACCGATCGATGGATTTGGGTGGTAGCTTTGTGAACCATAATGATGCTGCACCTTCTAAGTAAAGAGGAAAATATGTGCACCTCATCTCATCAGTAGCTTTAATTGCACTCATATGCCACTCATATTTGAATAAGAAGTAGTTTGGATCAACAAGGCCGTTGTATGGAGGCAAAGTCGGAGGATTGAACTTCTTCGGACATTCTGCTTCAAGGATTCTTTCGGTGAATGGAGTCCTATCAGGAGAGAAGTCCCATTCTCTTTCGTTGTCTTTGCTAGCTTGATTCTTTTTCATGGCTTTTTCTATCATGTCCAAGATATATTCTTCGGTGCTATGGCGCTCTGTGAAGCTGAGCTCTTTACCAAATGTTCGACTAGGCATATGATCTCGATTAGAGAGCTTAGGCCCTTTGCCTTCTCGACGGAGAGGTGCCCCCGCGATAGGATTAGTGGCTTCCGAGCATTCGCTTCGGAATGGCTCTTAGCTTTTGATCTCAATTCTTCTATGTTAACTTCGTCCCCGCCACTTGTCCAATCATAATCGTCTTCCATATTGTCGTTGCGGTTATGATCGAAAGCGGGCGATTTATTATTCTCCTCGAGATCCACATGCACTTTCGGGAGGGGGGGGGGGTGCTGGATTTGATCGAGCATTAAGGATGGTGTCGAGTTTCTCCATCATCATTTTGGTATAGGCATCCATTCGGTTGTTGACATTGGCAATAGCGATTTTTAATTCATTTCTGGTCACACCAGCTCCGATTTCTGAATTTTCGCCAAGTTCAAAATGGATAGCGACATTATCGGCTTCTACCACGGTTTTGCTAGTAGTCTTCTTAGATTTTGCCATGATTTAGGAGAAGGATGTAACTTAGAGCTTTATTGCAAGGATCTCAACTTTGGGAGAGTGCGAGAAGAGGTAGGAGATGCGAGCGCGGCCCCACGGTGGGCGCCAAACATTTGCTCCGAATTTGGGATCAAACACCAAAGATGTAAAAATTACACTTCACCGATTCGGTTAGAATATGGAACCGCGTAGTCACAAAATAAATGGATAAAAACAAGTAAGAACTCAAAGGAATTTTTATAGTGGTTCGATTCAATACGAATCTACGTCCACATTTAATCAATTCTCATTATAATACCCAAGCTTACAAAATGTAAATCTTCCCTCATTACAATCTTTTCTCTCTTTTTTTCTCTTTATGATCCAATTTCACTTGAATTTCATGAAGAAAAGGAAAGAAGTTTAGCTTTATGATGAATCTTCAACCACTTGTGTGCTTAAATCCTTTTCCATGATCTTCATAGATTTTGTAGTGAATTCACATTCGATTTAGGCTTTGGAGATAATGTTTGAGAGATTTATGATGTAGCTTGAATGAAATTGAAGGTATCTAGATTCAATTGTAGAGAGCTCTAATGATCGTTGACTTGGATTTGATCTTCATAAAGTTAGAAAAGTGTTGATGAATCCATAGAAGCCATTAGAGAAGTTGTAGATGAGTTTTGAATTTGGCGGAGTCTCCTCCTTGGAATCAATTTTTCCCCCCACTTCAAGTGAATTATTAGGGGTATTTATAGGTGATTTTCGGCCTAGGTGGCAAATCTGTAATTATGCAGGAAAAACGCCATGACTCAACTCGCCATGACTCATCTCGCCATGACTCATTTCGCCTTGACTCCAATCGCCATGACTCCATATTCGCCATGACTCCAATTTCGCCATGACTGCAATTTCGCTATGACTCCAATTTCGCCGTGATTGCAATTTCGCCATAGCTCCAATTTCGCCATGCTAATTTCCCCATGACTCCAATTTCGCCATGACTCATTACGCCATGACTCCAATTTCTCCATGACTCCAATTTCGCAATGACTCCACTTTCGCCATGACTCCACTTTCGTCATGACTCCAATTTCTCCATGACTCAATTTCGCCATGACTCCACTTTCGCCATGACTTCAGTTTCGCCATGACTCCAATTTCGACTCCAATTTCGCCATGACTCCAGGATCCATGTCGTAGAAACGATTGGAGCCAATTATGTCATGTGTCATCGTCCCTAAATACTTCTTAGTTCTGAACCGCGTTTTAAGAACGGGGTTAACACGTGATGAGGGGTCGGCTATCTTATCTTAATGTATAGGATAGACATGCATGATTAGAACACACAGGGAAGTGCACCAATTTGATTATACTATAGCGTACAGTGTAGGCCTGCGGTAGACATTCCACAATGATGTAGACAATACACTCATACTTCCTCGCTATGTAATATAAACCAACGTATTTTATTAAATTTACATAAAATATCTCGGCAGAAGCAATAGCGGAGACAAGAAGGGACAGATGATATTTTGTACTTTTTTAAACTTAACTGTTAAGTAAACAAAAATAAGTATTTAAATAAATAAAGGAAAAAAAGTAAGGAGAATATATCCATGTTTGTTTTCTTTCTTTTCAAAAAAATGTTCCGCACCTCGAGGTAACCACTTCCGCTCATGAACGAGCTGCTACGGACATAAATAAAAACATCATCGTACCGAACGATGTACCACGATCCCAAAACTATAATAATGTAGACAAACTACTTATTATGTATCATCACTTCTACTGGCAACTATAACATGTAGTATGGCCTTGACGTTGTGTTCACATGAATTGGATTATGAAATCTGTTGTTGCTCGAAAACCATGTTCGCACTAACAACTCCTGCATCACTTAATAAATGAATCATTTAAGCGTGCGCGTCACACACGGTATTTTACTCCGTTTTGTCAGCTTGGTTTCAACGACATTCTATTTGCAAATTATACTGTTGTCTTATTTTATATTGTCTTTTTATTCTTAAACAATCATTAATAATTTAATTTCTATTTTATATTTATTAGAAAAATCAAAATTATTTAATTCAAAATATTAAAACGATTAAATAAATTAATTATTTAATCGCTAAAATTGCGGGACGTTGCAGTTGGCAGGCCTAAGAAGAACAAGGATCTATAGTCTTCTTATCTTGCCTCTGATCACTTCTCTTTTTTGTCAACTATGCATTAGATCGGTTGTATAAGTGAGTGTCGATCCTCGCGTTTAACTTTATGTTAGTCTGTGTTGCAACTTAGGCTTTTGTTGGTGTTTTGGTGGCCCCGCGACTGATTTGTGACTTTGTGATGTCGTTGTGCTTTGTTTTGTTAGTACGGGATGGTGCTTTTGTTTGTCATACCTCATCCTTTCATCCCGTTTTGTCGCACTTTTATTTATACCTCGCATGTTGCACTTGCACACCATTCTCTTTGTCGACCACGTGATCGTGACGAGCGTACGGTATTGCCGATTTTCTTTTGAAGTTGTAGTAACTTACTATAGCTTTATTAGACTGGAAGTGGTCACGCTTTCCGGCGAAACAGTACTACGTGTCTATAAGGAAACTTCTTTTTGAAACAACTATCCTTACAATACTTCTAATGAAAAATCGCCCAGAACAAATACAAGGGGTAGTCACTCAATAGGACGTTATTGAAACCGTTCGTAACCTTTGAACCAATGTTACGATATGATGTCGTTTTTCAGAGTTTCGTAAGGAATTGATATGTTGAAAAAGAAAACAACTAACAGAAGTATAAGTTAGAAGTACTTCCCTGAGAGGTTTATGAGCCTACTTTTGGTGGCAAACCTTGAACCCTCACTTGGATTTTTTAGAAAGGCAGGCGATTCTTTCGTGTTTGAATCAGGAATTGGGTTCTTCATAAGTTTGGTGTGGCCATAGTGGCTTCACATCTGGTGGTGATGATTTTTATAATGATTATTCTAGGTTGTGGTTTGTAAGACCGCCGACTTGCTTTAGGACTTTGTCAAGAGGTTGATTCAACCTAGATTCGGGCTTAGGGTACCGAAACCCCTTTCAGTTTCTACAAAGAGCTGGATGGATCTATATTTGGGTATTAATATATAGGTGGCTGGAACCTATTCCGGCTTCTGTAAAGAGCTGGATGGACCCGGATTTGAATATTGATATATAGGTGACCGGAATCCCCCTCCTTTATTAATGAAGTGCCGAATTGACCCAGATTTTGGAATTTAGCATAGAAGACCAGACGTCCTTCCAGTATTAATGAAGCGCCGAATCGACCCAGATTCGGGAATTTAGCATAGAAGACCAGACCTCCTTCCGGTATTAATGAAGCGCCGAATCAATCCAGATTCGGGAATTTAGCATAAATGACCAGACCTTCTTATAGTATTAATGAAGCGCCAAATCGATCCAGATTCGGGAATTTAGCTTAAAAGACGGGAACCTCTTCCGGTATAAATGAAGTGCCGAATCGACCCAGATTCGGGAATTTAGCATATAAGACCGGAACCTCTTCTGGTATTTATGAGGTGCCGAATGACCCAGATTCGGGAATTTAACATAGAAGACTGGAACCTCTTCCGGTATTTATGAGGTGTCGAATCGACCCAGATTCGGGAATTTAGCATAGAAGACCGGAACCTCTTCCGTTATTAATGAAGTGCCGAATCGACCTAGATTCAGGTATTTAACATATAAGACCGGAACCTCTTCCTGTATTTATGAGGTTCCAAATCGACCCAGATTCGGGAATTTAGCATAGAAGACCGGAATCCCTTCCGGTATTAATGAAGTGAGTATTCCCTTCAGATTTGATTTGGGAAGTAGAGGTTGCATGTACTTCTTGAGCCTCACCTTGGGCTTTTGATGTCAAAGCAGAGGATTTACATGCTTTGTTGGCTGCTCTCTGGGCATGTGCGCCCGGAGCGCTTGGCTAACTTATCCACAAGCAGGGCCAAGGACTTACCCGACCTCCCTCCAAGAGGCGCCTTATCCTGACCATCGTAGGCGATGATCAGGGTTTGAAACTTAGATAGGGCGATCGTAGACACAAAACTAAGGTTTACTCTTTTAACGCTCTATATGGGCCGTCGTAGGCATTGATAGAGGCTTATACGCCACACCCTCCAAGGGGTGCCCTATCCTGACCAATGTAGGTGATGATAGGGGTTTGCGTTCCCTTTTACGGGTAACTTGGAACATAAGAAGAGGTAGGACGTGCTCTTCTGCGAGCAGAGGTAGGATGTGCCTAGTTCTAGCAGAGGCAGGGCGTACTCTTCTACGAGTAGAGGCAGGGCATGCAAATTTTAGATGCATAGCCACGACCATTTCTGGCGTGAAACAACGGCTTACGCTTTTGATGCTTTAACCCTGCCCCCACTGGTTTGGGCATGGAGAAAGACTAACACATCATTCCCCTCCGGGGGGTGCCTCGCCCCGGCCAATTTGGTGATGATGAGGGATTTAATCCGTTGATAATTAGACCCCCCCCCCTTTGGGTATTCCCTTTAAAATTCCGAGGGATGGGCCTTCCGTACATTGGCACATGTGTATTAATCCTTTTCCTAAGGATTTTCTCAAACTTATCTCGGTTTTTTGATAAACTCTTGTAATCGGCCTTGACTGATGAATTTGAAGACGGCTTCCATAGGAGTTCTGCAGTGAATAGACTCGTGTCCATTCACCAAGTGGTAATGGCAGTAAAGTCCTCCTATCTTTCTTTCGTATTTAGGCCTCTTCTTCGTGGAGGTCCAATAGTCGAGTTTGTGTTTGGTTAGGAAGTAAACATTCTCCCTCGAAGTAGTGAGGTAGCGTTCCTAAGGTATCTCTAGTGTACACTTCCTTTTTCGCTAATGGGATCTAATCCTCCTTTTCATCATCCCAGTTGTGGTTCCTATACTTTCGTTCTCTCTTTCCGGAACATACCGGAATCGAGTTGTCATATCTTCAATCCATTTGTCGGCGAAGTGATTGAAATCGTCCACTATTTCGCGTTCAAGCATCATTCTCTTAACTTGCCTGTAGAGAGCATCCTTTGAGTGGGGGAAAACGCTAATGTCCTCTGATGTAGATCCACTGGATGGGAATGCCATGGTTTGTCCTATGTGGGAAGAGCTGCTATTCCCCATCTCGCAAGCATATAGTTCCATTATCCTCTTTCGCTTTATTACTCGCAAAGCCTCTGCTCTTAACTTTTGCTCCTCCATTACCCTACGGCCGATGGTTCTCGACTTATCCGTTCGAGATCCTGAAAGCCTTCGTCTGGGTTTCTTGCTCATAACTTCGCTTCTTCAAAGCTAGTCCGATCTGGGGCGAAACAACATAGGTGGATGTGTAGCTGTTAACCACAAGGTTAGAGGTTCAGGCCCTCCTTATAGCACCAAAATGTTAACGATATTTTTCGTCAACACCGGAAGTGGATCAACAGGGATATAACCAAAGGGAAATCAAGATGATTGTCTCACTTCTCCAATCGATTATAGTGGGGACTTAAAAGGCTAGCGCTCATGGGTGCAGGATCGCTGAGAACTATTAGATCAGATCTAAGCTCAGTGGATGAGGTTCGACTGCCATTCGAGGAAACTGAAGGGTGTAACCCGTGTTTCTTTGCAGAATTAATGATAAACTGCGACTACTATGACTAGGGAAATAATAATACACACTTATAGAGCAGTTTTCACATAGGAAGATCCATTTTCATTAAGCTTTTATTAGATGTACATGAATGCTATATGGAGGAATTCTCCATTAATCTTCTTTCTCAAGTTGTTTATAATGGTACAAAAAGTTAGGAAAAAAAGATCCCCCTAATGTGACTTCTGGTGTCTTATTTATAGTGGTTCAGGACCCCTCCAGTTGGAGGGCTGTCGAACCCGCGTGGGTCTCTGTTGGTTGTTTTATTCTTGGCTTTGGATGCTTGACCTTCGGCCTCTTTTGACATATTCAATTATAATACCTGGATGATGCGTGAATTCTCAAAAGCAGTTCTTGAATGTAGGTTTACGGAGATGAGGTTTTGGATGTAGCCCTTCAGGTTTACCGTGAGTGCTTAGAGGGGCTTGAACTCATGGTGTATACTGGTAGCTAGCAGATCAAAACCGCTATGGGTTTCGGTACTAGGTAACCTAGTACGGGTAGTCTGTATCCTGCTCGGGTCTCGGCTAGCCCTTCAGTAGAGTCTTTATGGTAGTCTGTATTCTTGGAGGGTGGCCTTTCGGCATTCATGCGCTAGATGCTCCGAAAGTATATTCTGGGTGGGCATCCCGTCCTTTTGGTTTGGAGCCTTCGATGCTTCCGTCTTCGGGTGTATCAGCATTCAGGCAGGTCGTTATTGAAGATACCTTTGGGCTTTATCCGTCAAGTTTATTGTTTCTGGCTTACTTGATTTTGGACTATGTTAGCTTCTTTGTTACGAGAATTTCTTCCAGGTTGGGGCTGTCGGAGAGACCTTGCCGTGTTGACCCCGACGGATTAATCCCTCCGATCACATCTTGTAGCTTTCGCGACCCTTTCTTTTAGGAGGGTTCCGGTTGATGTTGTTTCTCGGGCTATTCGATACCCTTCACTGCCAGCATGCTTCGATGTTAATTTTGGTGGTAACAATAATATAACCCGAAATCATATGAACAATATATAAGTTAAACCGTATAAGTTTAAATTATGTATAAAAGGTAAGTAAAATTATATTTTATAACAACATAAATTTTTTTGTTAACTTATATATCATATTAACATGTCTATATATATATATTGAAACAAGATATAAGAAAATAAGTAGGCAAACAAAGTTAATAACTAGAGTTTAAACTGGCATTTTCTTATTAAAAAGTTGGAGGGAAGTTTGAAAGTTCAAACTTTTGAAATTCAAATTTTGAATCTCATTATGTCGACATGCATGTGGAAAATCTAAAAACATATTGTTTTAACCTCCTGGTTTTATTATATTATCATTTTATATTTCAGGTTTAACTATCTCCTGAAATAATATTAATCCTGACAAACATCCAAAATTTATTATTATATTATATTTATTATTTTATTAATAATTTAAATTTCAAAATTCAAATTCAAATTTTAAATTTAAGTTTGAACTTTGAAGGTTTAAATTTCAAACTCAAAGAAAACAACAAAACATCCAATCAACCAAAAAATCAAAATTAAATTAAGGCATACCTTATTTTTAGATCCATTTCTTCGATATTCTATGAATTCTGAATCGCTGTTAAACACATATTTGGATTTCCAATTTCTAGCTCTTCATCACTTGTTGATGAATCTAAATCTTATTTACATCTTTCAGAATTTGACGGTGAGATCGATGATTTAGTAGTTTAACCATTCTTGCTTCAAAATTTTGAATTTGAATTTTGAATGAACGGACACTTCAACTACTATAAGCCCAAAAGTCATATCCCTTCATAAACTCTTCTTTTCTTAATTGATGAATGATCATCTTTGTGTCTTTTGGCCAACGGTCATCAGATATAACTTCTTTCCTGCAAAACAACATACCTTTTCAAAGATTCAAGTGACTTTTCAAAATAATTAATTATAATTTGAGATATTAACATCATGATGATTCTGTGATTTATCCACTTAAACTTTTCAAGAAATCATATCATGATAACTTGAATTTTTGATCAAATAAATGCAGGCACATCTAATACTAATGCAAGACATTAATTTAAACCAATGTTATAAATCACTTCCAAATTTGCCATTTTAAAAAATTTCAAAAATCAGATTATGAACCTTTTGAAAGACCTTGCTCTGATACCAATTATTAGGGATTGCGGAATGGATCGTTAAAGCAAAACAAACACTAGAGGGTGGTGAATAGTGTTTTTGAGAATTTATGAAATTTAAAACTTATGTGAACTACTATATGGACAAAACACCACAGAAACAATCACAGATACATAATCAAACACAAACATAAATATAAACAAAAATAAAGTCCAGAAAAGGAAAGAATACACGGATTTTATACTGGTTCGGATTGCTTTTACGTTCAGTTCCGCACAACGCTGGATTGCGCAAAGTTTTATTACTATATCCAATTACAACCTCCTTGATTTCACGGCTACAAGTGGTACCACCAATTATCCATCCTTGAATTCACAACTACAAGGGATACCGTCAATTACCCATCCTTGATTTCATGGCTATAGGTGATACCACCATTACCCATTCTTGATTTTATGGCTACAAGGGATACCATCGATTACTTACACAACCCAAACAATTGCAAACAACCCTATAAGTCTTCAATATCACTTGATTCAAAGAGTAATGAGTAGAGAGAGTAAAGAGAAGAAGTTTAATGAAAACAGAATTGAATTTGGAAGAGTAATAGTGTATAAATCATAAAAATGAGAAAGAGTAATGGTGTAATGAAAGGAGACGAATGTGGAGAAGAAGAACGATAAACAAATTCGAATCAACCCCGATTTATAATATTTGAAAGGTCGCAACTCTTCTGGAACGTTACAAATGGTGAAAAGACGCTTCCTTTTTGTTTTAAATTTCTGACTGTTATATGTCGACATATCCATGAATGTATGTCGACGTATCCATCATTTTTATGATTTTTAAAGCATTTTTATAGTATTTAAATCAATATTTAAATTCTGGAAATTCCTAAAACAAAATTAGGTGCTAAAACATTATTTTTCAAGTATAAAAATATAAGAAAATATTGTTTAAACATATGATTAAATACTTAATATATATGTGATATGAAAACTATATATAATATAATTATAATCATATATGTAGGAATTTATAAAGAAATGTTTATAAACTTTATACAAACAAAAGGTTATACGAAAAATCAGATATAAACTTAGTAAAATATATTTAATAAAACTATAAGAATACTTATAAATTAGGAAATATATTTGAAATCATAAGTTTGAAATTCTTTAATCAAAACTTAATAATATAGATAAATATTCTAAAGTGTAAAGTCATATGAAATCATATATATATATATATATATATATATATATATATATATATATATATATATACTTATAAAGTTATAAGGTTTTAAAGCTATACAACTATATAAACTTATATGAACATATATAATATAATTAAAACTTTAAACTTATATGTTTGAAATCATAAGTAAATTAATTTAGAATTTGAAATTTGAAATTTTGAAATTTTGAAAAAGAGAATTTGAAATTTGAAAAATGGAATTTGAACCTGGAGTGCTATTCAGAGTCTTACATAAACTAGACTCTATTACTATATTTATCTCAAGCTCTTGAACTCTTGAAGTTTAAATTACTCATGAGTCTTGAATCTTGAATCTCTGAAACTCTAAAATTGTACAGTCTTTAGTATTTAAGTCCCATATACAAATCCTGCATATATATATGTGTATATATTCTAGATAGAGATGTTAGTATGTGTCTATTTTATAATCAAGGGTAATTGAGACATGGGTTTTGTCATCAAAACTCCATTCTCCAACGATCTCCCCCTTTTTGATGATGACAGTTATTCATACCTGATAATATGATTCTTCAATTACTCCCTCTTTCACCATGAATTCCTTCTAACTCCCCCCTAAAACTATACTATACCTGTTTTATAATTTCTCCCCCTTTGTTGTTATCAAAAATAAATTCTAAACATACTCCACCTAAATCCTATATATATCTATACATTTCCTATGATTATACTATAATATACCAATAGTAGACTATACAAGAATAAACTAAGTTATACTCCCCTTAAATCTATGTTATAAATGATTCTAATAACTATATAATACTCCTTATGTCTCCCACTAAATCTATAATTCTAAACTTAAAATATAGTAACTCCCCCTAAAATTATGTTTATACTAGTTTAATAAACTAAATAAAAGGATAATATACTAAGCAAGCAACTCAATATTTATAATCAATTCTAATAAGCAAATAAATCCAGACAAGCAATTCAAACAAATAGTCTAAACACCTAAAGCTTTCTTGACCCTAGAGAGGGGATGAATATGGTTTATTAAAAAAAATTAAAAGCACACAAAAAATATTGCAGAAATAAAAATCACACACAAGATTTACCCAGCTTCGGTTGGACTTTGCCTACTGCTGCATTCACAAGTTCTCTACTAGACATTAAAAAACAGACTCTCGCTTGCAAGACCATGTAAACTTGCGACTCCCTCTACTGTTATAACTCTAAGCTTAAGAATTTGACACGACTTAAGTCTAAGCATTGATTTTCTTGACTACAACAACCTGTAGTTAACGCACCTTAGTTTAAATTTAACTAGAAAAAATTAGGATGACTAAAAAGAAAAACAATTTTAATACAAAGCTTAGCCCTAAATAAAAAAATAAACACATAAAATGATGGCCCTTATGTTTTCATTTGTCAAGAGAAGTCAACCGATTCTTTTTATTTGCTATCTCAAGAATGGTGGCTAGGGTTTTAAATCATTCTTTAAATCGTCGCGAGTTAAATGAGTTGAATTCTGGTAATCTTCAATTAGGTTTGTGGATGAAACTTGGAGTTCTCTGAGTCACCAAACTCTCGGCCAAAAAGGTAACCGTAAGCTTTTCTGAAACTTTTTCTTGCTTGAGATTTTGTGCTTAAATTGCATTCGATTAGATAATTTTTCCAGTGAGGAAATTGGTGTTTTTATAGGGTCTTAGAAAACCTTAATCTCTGATTTCGAATAATGGCTTGTCTAATTGGAATTCGTGGAAGATTTGGAAAACATTTATTTGCCGGTCCCTGATTTCGAGTTGATCACTTCTGGAAAAAGTCTTGAATGAAAAATGAGTTGTTTCCAGAATTAGCTTCTCCGAATTTTTAATTTAAAATTGTTGTGAGATTCTTGTGATGAACCAAGGCATAATTTTGCCCTTTCTATGAATCTGGTCGATTTATTGCCATTGTGGTATTTGCATGTAAAATCATAGTTACCCAGTTTGATTAATGTCGATTAATCATGCGGTATATATACATTAAACAAATGAACAAAACTTGGCAATAAAATAGTCATCTTTTGGTCCCTTGCGTGATTGTTTTTCAGGAAAGAAATATTTATTTGATTTGGCAAAAAATTGATTATATTGTTGCAAAAAAAAAAACGTTGAATTTGACAATATCTCTGGATACATTTAAACTTGTTACCGAAATATATACTTCTGGAAAAGTTTGAATTGTAAAATTATTTCTTCTCAATTAAAGATATTTTCCAGAAAATATTTGAAAAAGAAAAATTCATTTCTTTCCTAAAACAAATTCTTTTGGCATTTGTTGATTTGTATAAAAAAACTTTGTATATATGATTATTGCACATAGAAACATATTCTTCCTTGCCAATTTCTCGACCCAGTTTGTCTAATTTTTTTTGCTGAGTTTTGCTGTCCATGTTTCCATTATTGAGTGCCATCTATTTTTGTTGTCTGAACTCTTGAAATTGTTGTGCCCCCATCTAGGCTAGGCCGTTTGATTTCATCTTGCTGTGTAAATTTTTTTGTTGATAAGCTTCTATGTTCCTTTGCATGTTGTATGACTGTGTATGAACACCCTTGTTCACTTATGATACACAGTTTGTATGTGCTGTCCTAATGTTGCTTGCTTGATCTTTGACCTTGTTGCTTGGATGCACATATTAAAATTGCATTTCTTTTTGTTGGCATTGGAAACATATTATTAGCTCAGTCCAGTAGCATGAATGATTTCATTTTGCCCTTGTTCCATTCATGTGAGTTTGCGCATGTAATTGTTGTGTTCATCATGTGCAACATTTAGCTTGACCATGCTTGTTCTTTATTTGATTTGTATGAACGTGCATTTGCAGTATGACTTTACTTGCCTCGACCCTGTATCGGTTGTCTCTTGGTATGCTGCTAATGCCACATTTACCATGGCATCTTGACCACTTCGTTTTGCCGTGTACACATGAGTATTCTTGCCTGTGAAACTGAAAGTCGAGTTTGCACAATTGTTCAAACAGTCCATTTTTCACCACACATACATATATGTATATATGCACACATGTGCATATATATATATACATATATATATTTATTTATTTATTTATAAATTATTCAAAGAAATATTTTTCCAAGCTGAGATTGGATTTTGATCATATTTTCCGCTGCATTCCTAAAAAATGCGTATATACATACATGTTTTGACAGTTTATATATGTGAGCACTACAGGCGATTTCTACCTTGTGGTATTTACAGTGAATCACTGTGATTATCACCTGTAGTCTAGTCATAGATGGATGAACATATAAATCATACAAGTCAGAAAAATGATGAGAAACACACCAGAAAATATGATGCAAATAAAAATTTAAAAATAAATTTATATTTGTTCAATATTTGTTTTAATTCTAGTCTACTATGTGTTTTATTTCTATGACAGGTTTCCAGATGAGGATGCAAGATCAGAACAATATGTAGATACAGTAAGAGTGAACAGACAAATGTAACTTGGTGAGAGAAAGATATTGTAGTGAGGAACAAATGTACAAAGCTGAATGTAAAAATTTAAATGTATAACGGGAGTTCAGAAAAATTGTACTATTCTGATTGTGAAATTATTGTCAACTTATAAATACTTGTGTGAATATTTTAATTCTATGTAGAAGCATTATCAGTCAAAAATAATTTTTATTTTTGTATGATTTTAAAAAATTAAAGAATCATACAATTTCAAACAAGTTTGTAAAGTAAAATATGTTTGTTATCATCAAACAAAAAAAATCACATATTCAACAAGTAAAACTGTTATTCCTTTCCACAAGTACTCACAACCGAATGCTAACGAAGTGGCTTTGATACCACTATTATTAAATATTAAAACAATTTTCAAGTTTTAGCAGATTACTCAGCATTTGTTGAAATAAAATAACTTGGCTTTTAAAAGCCTTTACAAATTTAGAAAAATAGCAATCGTGTCAATGTATAAATCTTAGTAATGCAATAAACACAAGAAAGTATCAAAAACTAAAATAAACAACAATCTCGTAACCAGTAGGAGTTACTGACTGAGAATAAAAGAAAATATCCTATCTCTTAACGATATTCTTCATCAACAGCAGAATTAGGTCTAAGGATGTGGACCTAGGGAAATAAAAGGAATTATTTAGTTCCTTCAAGCTTGAGTTAGTTTACTGTTTCTTAGATATTAAGGTTTCAAGCCCGAAGATTAGTTACTCTTCCTTCAAAGAGGTGAATATCACGCTTGTGAAACTCAAAAACCAACAATTACCTTAGGATAAGGGTTCCCTAAGTGCAAAGCAAGTTAGAGAACTAAAAAGTCTGTACAAGGGTATTTTGAGTAGTTCGGTTCATGTAGAAAGAGTTTCCATCAGGAAGCACTGAAGAAATCACTAGCATAAGTGTAACGACCCATCTTTTTGCCCGGTTCTTGCCGGTAATTAAACCAACTTAAACCGTTCAGAAAGACGAATTGTTATGGGTACATACATACATTGAACAAAAATAACAGAACTTTTCATTGAATAAACCAATATTACATCAGAGTTACATGAATATCAGAGTTACAACATAAACGTATACAACGGAAGAAAGAAACTAACTTTACTCTCAGTGGAAGATCAAAACACAGCGGAAGCTTCAGCTCTATCGTGGACTCCAACTCTAGAAGCGCTCTAAATCCTGCTCCAACGATCTATAACTGCAAAACTAAACTACTGGCTGCCCTGCGAAAATCATGGGCACCCAGAGTTTAGGTGTGGAACAATAAACTCCAGGTCAGTCATGGGACTGGTGTGAGAACTCAAAACATTTATTATTAGGTTCATTTTAAAGTTAGGAATTTCACCGGACCACGCCGCTAACGCGGAACGGGTTTACTCCATGTGAATCCCAGTGCATCAAAATACGCAATGACTTTTGAAAATGAAGCTATCATAAGCTCGTCCCATATCACACAATGCAAGCGCACACCAAATGGGCGGGTTTTATCTTATGATAACCAAACATGCTTTCATACATGAAATTTCTCTTTAATATTATCATATAGTGTGGAAAACAATTTCGCAAATAAATGTATTAATCCTAGACGGCATAACACCCATAACATTATGTCGCCATATATATATATACAATCGAAATCGTATGGCTCGTATTGGAGATTTGGATTTCCAACTTGATGATTCCTGGCACGAAAGATCAATTAGGGATACAAAACGAAGTGCCTCAACGGCTTTTTCGACCATACGCGGACACCGACTACACATCGTCAGGGCAGATCAACGGTATTCGACCAGACACGACCCCCCGAACATACCCATCTTCCCCAGGTTCATAAGTGGTCTGCCACTGCTGCACAGCTTCATCATCAATTCATAAGTATTAAACCTAACCACCAGTTTCTCATCAATCCGGGGTGTGAGGTTAATCGATGTCACGTCATACACAAAGCTATGCTTCGATAAGCCATTCTTTGCTCATCACTAGCTCGTCTCATAACTCGGGTATGCCACATTGACAATTCACGACATATCACTGGTTTCAATCAATGCATACCCTCTAAGTTCATATGACTTAGAGCTGAAGATAATATATTGCCACAAACCCGATATACATTAACGAAAATCAGTGCTATGTGGTCAATTTCAATGTCAGACACACCATCCATACAAGTCCGTCCTGGGTCTGAACGGAACATAACCCGAAAATACTTAAATATGTTCAGGTCTCATGCAACTCATACCTCGTATCGGGTGGCCTACCCAACCGAGACATCAATCAACAATCAATCTAAACAATTCAAATATTCCCGGTCTTCATTCATCGTTTCTCAAGTCTTGAATTGCTTCCTAACGTCGTATTATTACTTAGAATGGTTTTCGAACATGAGTTCGATCCCGGTCTTTCCAAGTAATAAGCGTACTTTAAAACAGTAGCTATGGACTATACGAGTTATTCAATTCAAATCACCTTCCAATTAGTTATCAATCCATTTATGACTCAAGATTTGAGTTACTTTAATTTCTTATCTCTTCTTTGAAATCAAAGATTATACCTTTGCTTCAATTTCTTACCTTTAATTTCCATGAATCAAAGATTTGATTCAATCCCAATTACGATATGAATTTCCACCATTCAATCTCATCGGGTTTCAAGAATGATATTATTGAAGATACGATTCACGGCAACCCAAATCAATCGATATTGAATCATAAATTACACAGAAATTTTTATCCACTTATATTCGATATAAATTCTCATAATCAACGAATACTATAAGTGGAATAACGATATAATAATATCTTCCAAATTCCCTAGATATTACACCATGAAATTTTATACCAAATATCGAAGATTATTTCTATCTAACTCATTTAAATCAGGTGCAGAAGCCCATATCTTAACTAAAAGATTTATTCAACTCTTTGATATTTGATCTGGAAAGAAATAACATCAGCTTATATCCAATATTAATCTCCGTATCCAACTCATATTTTAAGCGGAATAACGGTGAATTTACCTCTTAAATTCCTCAGATAATACAAGTTTTCATATATCGAATAAATATCGAACATCCGAAGATTTATCTCCAACCATATTCCAAATTTAAATTTGGAAAAACCCATTTCCATACCATATAGATATTTCAATACTTTAAAATCTTCGAACTATTTTATAATCATTCTTATAGTCCAATAGTAGTTCACGCTTATGAATTTCAAACCAACACAATATTTGGAATGTTACCCGAAAGTACTGTTATTGAAATAGCCATTTAAATCAAATAGATTTTTAATTATTCGAAATCCAAATATCCCAATGCTTTTCAAAACTGTCGTCATTTGTAATTCATCGTTCTTTATTTCAAGTCAAGTTTATTTCAAATAATCAATTCAAAACCTGAAATCAATATTTCCTAATTGTTGAATCATAGTGCGTTCCCTCCAAACCATATAATGATTTAAATATAAATTTTTCCAAATCCTTTTCAAATTCAATCTATATTTCCAAAGCATTTGAAATAGTTTCAAAATACATTTCAAATTAGATTTTGAAATTACCATCCCGTTGTAGGATTAGTTAGGGATAGCCAGGGAGAGCATGAGACTGATTTCCAAACCCAAGCCTAGACACTATCCTCTCTGTCATCCTAGAACGTTCTGGTGTATATTATATCATTATATATAAAAGACAACGTTAATATAGATATAAAACCATATTCAAATTTCAAAAAAAATCTCATTTTGAATTTAAATTGAAAATAATATATTTTTACCAAACCATTTGCAAATAGATAAAGAAAAATCATTATATAGAAATCAATATATAATTCAAATCATTTCGATCCTAATTTAAATATTAAAGGTTGATATCAAACTCAAAACCAAAATTTGAAATATTATTTAATAATTAAATAAAATCGTATATAGGAAGGAGATTCTAAAGTGATCACCCATATATTCCACAACCACAGTGTGTGTGTGATAACATACAATGCAATTTCATCTATCCAAATAAACCATACGATCAGATGGATATGAATTCATTCATCACAACAAAACATTTGACTGTGCACAAGCGTTACAGACAATAACGCTTACTAGTGTTCAGTGTGTTATCTAATTCATGAACAACCATTCAAACATCAACATCCATCACACAATCATCATCACTAATTATAATTAATCTCAACAATTTATAATTAACTAATTTAAATAAATAATTTAAATTAGAAATTCTCACCATACTGGCTCCCAATTTCTTCATTATCAGGGCGAACAGATCAACGAATACCGTCACTGCTACTTGTACTGTTCTCAATTCACTTCTATTAGCAGCTGGATATTTTCTGCTAATTATTATTATAATTTATACTTAATAAAATTATCAATATAAT
This sequence comes from Allium sativum, assembly GCA_030737875.1. Taxonomy (NCBI): domain Eukaryota; kingdom Viridiplantae; phylum Streptophyta; class Magnoliopsida; order Asparagales; family Amaryllidaceae; genus Allium; species Allium sativum. The sequence goes on from CM060909.1 coordinate 85,973,419, forward strand.
ATCTCATTGTGATCTACTCTCTGATACGGTTCTAACGGATCTGACGGTGAGTCAATCCGATTTAAAATGAACGCTCTATGAGTGTTTAAAGTTTAAACAAAAATAGCTTAAATAAAAATAAAAATAAACATACCCCTCTTTGGCCCAAAGCCCATATTCACGTTCAAAGCCCGACCCGCCTACTCCATCTTCTTCTTCTCCCTTGCGTTTCTCTCTTCTTTCCTGGAACCCAACTCAACGTGCACGGTTGTGCACATACACGAACCAAATCCTCCACCGTTCTTCAAATCGAAACCACCCACAGATTTCTCTTCACCTCCTCATCTCACCACATCGACTCGCCAAAACTTGCGTTCACCGAATCAAAATCCGAACCTTTCGCCGCCTACAGGAAACCGAACGCTTCTTAAAAGTATCGACATCTTTTCGCATCGAAAACCACCAAATAACACCGAATCGAAGCCCTCTCCATCCGCAACACAACTCCAATCTCCGTTTCTTTAATCGTCGCACGATTCTTCGATTAGTCTTAACCCTAATTTTGAACAATTTCAATCATCGAAACGGAATCGCCTCAAATTAACATGAAAAATACTACGTCTCCTGCGATCGTAGAGATGCTGACGGCGTCGAACGATTCAAAGCGGATTGAGAGATATGATTTTTCGAAGGTCTAGAACCCATTCTTCATATTCTCTGTAATTTCACAAATTCTCTTTCAATGATGGATGGAACCTTGATCCGCTAATTTTTAAAAATCTAGAATGATGATACAAACAACTCTGTGTTGATCATTTTAGCTGAAAACAAATGAATTGAGAGATGTTGATTTTTGAGTGAAAAGAAGAGGGAGTTTTCATTTACTGGAGCTTGAATAAGGAAGAAGAAACTGAGTACATCGAGAGATACAGAGGGTTTTAAATTTCCAGGGAAAAAGAAAATGTTAAATTTCTATTTTTAAATGAATGACGCTTGCCATACAAGGCTCATGCATGATGCCACCTAATTATTATTAAAAATTCAACTAATGCATGCTTGCCAAATTAGTTTATTTACTTATTGTGTTATGTTTTATTTTTGGCTACACCTTAGAGATGTTACAAATGTAGCAAACTTCAATTATATATGCTTAACCAATATACTACTTAAGATTTTATAAAAATATTTATTCATATTATTTTGTCAAAATATAAATTATAAAATGGCTTAGAACTCAACAAACCCTTTTTAGAAATCAATATATGTATAAAACTAAACAATATCATAACTTATTGATATAAAAATTGAAAAAAAACATTCTTATGAAATCCTTTAAAAATTGTCCTTTACCAAATTTCATATTTTACAAACCAATATTACCAAAAATTAGAAAATATCATTACTCAAACATAAATCTTATAAATAAAATTTTCAGAATAAGTTTTCTTATAAGAATCATAATACATAAAACAAAATACTTATACCTAGTGAAATTTTATATTAAACCTTATAAAAATCTTTTATATTAAGAAAAATCCAGAATTACATAATAAAAATCCAAATCGATTTTAATAAAAAAAAATTCTGGGATGTTACATTCACCCCCCCTTAGAAACTTTTCGTCCTCGAAAAGGAAGTCGAGTAATTTAAACTCTTTACTAAATTTTAAATTCCCTTTTCTTTCTCAACATATCATAAATGTAATGGTCAGAATCACGGCTCATATCATTCTCAAGGTACTCTGTCTGATTCTCACTAAAGGTAGAGTCTAAGAAAACTGCTATGATCTAGTGATTACTAGGGTCGTCACCGGTATTGTTTTTAATCAAAATTTCTGAGTTAGACTCAGAGCTGCTACTACTATCACTAAGGAGGAACTAGGACAAATACGGTCTAGTACTTAGAGATCTACGACTCAAAGAAATTTCTTTGATGTTTGAAAAATTATCTTACTTACTTTTACGGAACCCATGGTTTTCTCATCGATTATAAGATTAAGAGCTTAACTTGAAATTTAAATCCAAGTTCTCAATTAAAATTTTCCCAAAATTTCCATTATCTTGCAAAATAACATCTTGGTTAAATTCAGTATTAGAAATTCTGTCGCACTCAATACAATTCAAGTTCAATTTAAGAGGTAACTCAAATACTGGTTTCAAATCCAAATTAGTTCACTTGTTCATAGCTTTATCAGAGCAAGGCAAAAGGAAGAATCCAGAAATAAAGTTGGACAGTTAAATTTCAAACACGACAATTCGGGTGATATTCAAAAGATGATAATGGGTCGAGTAAAACTAGCGACAAGGAAAGAGATAGAATTATGTTTCCGAAACACTCATTCTATTTCAAATTCTTATTCCAATCGTTTCAAATATAATCTCATATTAACCCATTTATAAGTTAAACTTATACTCATATTCATATTTTAGTTGTCATATAAATCGAATAACACTTTTACAAATTCCACTTTAAAATACACATAACTCTTTTCATTACTGTTTAAATATCAAATCTTGTTTAGAAATTTTTTCTACTTTTCTTACTCATCTAGCCGGAAAATCTCTTAAACAGTTTTATTTAAAATACCATCACGCTTCCTCTGCGCACTCTGATCGTGCGTACATAGGTTCAAGCTAGTGTTATTTCAAATATTGACCTTAACATTTTTAGAACTTACTTCTTCAAATTTAATATTTCAAAGATCCAAAATTATCCTACTTCGATGTTTGTTACGATTTAAATTAACCTTTTAAACTCTTTTCTAACTTAAGTCAAACTCATCACTTTAAACAATTCTTAACTTAAGTCTAAAGCATCTTCAGATTCCTTAAGGGGTTCTGATAGCTAAGATATTCTTTGATATTTTCATTTACAATTCATGTTAAGGATTTACCCAAATCTATTGCTTACATTAACATATTAACATTCTTTGAGAAATCTAATATCTTTTCCGATTACAGCTTATTAGATCATATTCAAACATTTGTTATGACTTGTTTAACTTGAAGTATGGGTGCTATTTTTGATATAATTTCTTAATGATTTTTTTTTTTACAGTAACGTGTCCTTTCAAATTCTTAAGTATAGTTTACTTCTATAATATCCCTTTTTTTTATTATTATCAAAATAATTGCTTTTGCATCTATAACATATTGGCTTACACTATATTCCTAACATATAGAAATGGTTCAAGTATTCCTCGACGTGTTAATTGAAACCATGCGGTCATCCCACTTTCGAAACTCGAAAATAATTACCGATGGTGCCATGGTCATCAGTAAAATCATCCTCGAGCGACTAGAGTGTGACCCTACCTCTACCTAGTATATATTGGACTTCGTATACACGTTGATCAGACGTATATTAAAATTCCTTACATACTCGATAGTCCAATTGTGACGTCGAATAAAACACTCGAAATCCTTATTTCAAATATATTTCAAAATATATTTCAAATAATCATCGTTTTCAAAAAGAATTTACTTGTTCAAAAATACCTTATATAGGTTTCCAAAATATACGCTCTCTCATCATAATATTTCGAGATCTCATTCTAGGGTATTTCTAACCCTATCTCTAATGAGATAATATAACTATGAGGAGTCCTATTCTTTTGTCCAGATATGTACGTACCCAATAGCTTTGTATAACCAAAGCTCTGATACCAACTGTAACGACCCATCTTTTTGCCCAGTTCTTGCCGGTAATTAAACCAACTTAAACCGTTCAGAAAGACAAATTGTTATGGGTACATACATACATTGAACAAAAATAACAGAACTTTTCATTGAATAAACCAATATTACATCAGAGTTACATGAATATCAGAGTTACAACATAAACGTATACAGCGGAAGAAAGAAACTAACTTTACTCTCAGTGGAAGATCAAAACACAGCGGAAGCTTCAGCTCTATCGTGGACTCCAACTCTAGAAGCGCTCTAAATCCTGCTCCAACGATCTATAACTGCAAAACTAAACTACTGGCTGCCCGTGCGAAAATCATGGGCACCCAGAGTTTAGGTGTGGAACAATAAACTCCAGGTCAGTCGTGGGACTGGTGTGAGAACTCAAAACATTTATTATTAGGTTCATTTTAAAGTTAGGAATTTCACCGGACCACGCCGCTAACGCGGAACGGGTTTACTCCATGTGAATCCCAGTGCATCGAAATACGCAATGACTTTTGAAAATGAAGCTATCATAAGCTCGTCCCATATCACACAATGCAAGCGCATACCAAATGGGCGGGTTTTATCTTATGATAACCAAACATGCTTTCATACGTGAAATTTCTCTTTAATATTATCATATAGTGTGGAAAACAATTTCGCAAATAAATGTATTAATCCTAGACGGCATAACACCCATAACATTATGTCGCCATATATATATATACAATTGAAATTGTATGGCTCGTATTGGAGATTTGGATTTCCAACTTCATGATTCCTGGCACGAAAGATCAATCAGGGATACAAAACGAAGTGCCTCAACAACTTTTTCGACCATACGCGGACACCGACTACACATCGTCAGGGCAGAACAACGGTTTTCGACCAGACACGACACCCCAAACATACCCAACTTCCCCAGGTTCATAAGTGGTCTGCCACTGCTGCACAGCTTCATCATCAATTCATAAGTATAAAACCTAACCGCCAGTTTCTCATCAATCCGGGGTGTGAGGTTTGTCGATGTCACGTCATACACAAAGCTATGCTTCGATAAGCCATTCTTTGCTCATCACTAGCTCGTCTCATAACTCGGGTATGCCACATTGACAATTCACGACATATCACTGGTTTCAATCAATGCATACCCTCTAAGTTCATATGACTTAGAGCTGAAGATAATATATTGCCACAAACCCGATATACATTAACGAAAATCAGTGCTATGTGGTTAATTTCAATGTCAGACACACCATCCATACAAGTCCGTCCTGGGTCTGAACGGAACACAACCCGAAAATACTTAAATATGTTCAGGTCTCATGCAACTCATACCTCGTATCGGGTGGCCTACCCAACCGAGACATCAATCAACAATCAATCTAAACAAATCAAATATTCCCGGTCTTCATTCATCGTTTCTCAAGTCTTGAATTGCTTCATAACGTCGTATTATTACTTAGAATGGTTTTCGAACATGAGTTCGATCCCGATCTTTCCAAGTAATAAGCGTACTTTAAAACAGTAGCTATGGACTATACGAGTTATTCAATTCAAATCACCTTCCAATTAGTTATCAATCCATTTATGACTCAAGATTTGAGTTACTTTAATTTCTTATCTCTTCTTTGAAATCAAAGATTATACCTTTGCTTCAATTTCTTACCTTTAATTTCCATGAATCAAAGATTTGATTCAATCCCAATTACGATATGAATTTCCACCATTCAATCTCATCGGGTTTCAAGAATGATATTATTGAAGATACGATTCACGGCAACCCAAATCAATCGATATTGAATCATAAATTACACAGAAATTTTTATCCACTTATATTCGATATAAATTCTCATAATCAACGAATACTATAAGTGGAATAACGATATAATAATATCTTCCAAATTCTCCAGATATTATTCATTTACACCATGAAATTTTATACCAAATATCGAAGATTATTTCTATCTAACTCATTTAAATCAGGTGCAGAAGCCCATATCTTAACTAAAAGATTTATTCAACTCTTTGATATTTGATCTGGAAAGAAATAACATCAACTTATATCCAATATTAATCTCCGTATCCAACTCATATTATAAGCGGAATAATGGTGAATTTACCTCTTAAATTCCTCAGATAATACGAGTTTTCATATATCGAATAAATATCGAGCATCCGAAGATTTATCTCCAACCATATTCCAAATTTAAATTTGGAAAAACCCATTTCCATACCATATAGATATTTCAATACTTTAATATCTACAAACTATTTTATAATCATTCTTATAGTCCAATAGTAGTTCACGCTTATGAATTTCAAACCAACACAATATTTGGAATGTTACCCGAAAGTACTGTTATTGAAATAGCCATTTAAATCAAATAGATTTTTAATTATTCGAAATCCAAATATCCCAATGCTTTTCAAAACTGTCGTCATTTGTAATTCATCGTTCTTTATTTCAAGTCAAGTTTATTTCAAATAATCAATTCAAAACTTGAAATCAATATTTCCTAATTGTTGAATCATAGTGCGTTCCCTCCAAACCATATAATGATTTAAATATAAATTTTTCCAAATCCTTTTCAAATTCAATTTATATTTCCAAAGCATTTGAAACAGTTTCAAAATACATTTCAAATTAGTTTTCGAAATTACCATCCCGTTGTAGGATTAGTTAGGGATAGCCAGGGAGAGAAGGAGACTGATTTCCAAACCCAAGCCTAGACACTATCCTCTCTGTCATCCTAGAACGTTCTGGTGTATATTATATCATTATATATAAAAGACATCGTTAATATAGATATAAAACCATATTCAAATTTCAAAAAAAAAATCTCATTTTGAATTTAAATTGAAAATAATATATTTTTACCAAACCATTTGCAAATAGATAAAGAAAAATCATTATATAGAAATCAATACATAATTCAAATCATTTCGATCCTAATTTAAATATTAAAGGTTGATATCAAACTCAAAACCAAAATTTGAAATATTATTTAATAATTAAATAAAATCGTATATAGGAAGGAGATTCTAAAGTGATCACCCATATATTCCACAACCATAGTGTGTGTGTGATAACATACAATGCAATTTCATCTATCCAAATAAACCATACAATCAGATGGATATGAATTCATTCATCACAACAAAACATTTGACTGTGCACAAGCGTTACAGACAATAACGCTTACTAGTGTTCAGTGTATTATCTAATTCATGAACAACCATTCAAACATCAACATCCATCACACAATCATCATCACTAATTATAATTAATCTCAACAATTTATAATTAACTAATTTAAATAAATAATTTAAATTAGAAATTCTCACCATACTGGCTCCCAATTTCTTCATTATCAGGGCGAACAGATCAACGAATACCGTCACTGCTACTTGTACTGTTCTCAGTTCACTTCCATTAGCAGCTGGATATTTTCTGCTAATTATTATTATAATTTATACTTAATAAAATTATCAATATAATATCTCATTGTGATCTACTCTCTGATACGGTTCTAACAGATCTGACGGTGAGTCAATCCGATTTAAAATGAACGCTCTATGAGTGTTTAAAGTTTAAACAAAAATAGCTTAAATAAAAATAAAAATAAACATACCCCTCTTTGGCCTAAAGCCCATATTCACGTTCAAAGCCCGACCCGCCTACTCCATCTTCTTCTTCTCCCTTGCGTTTCTTTCTTCTTTCCTGGAACCCAACTCAACGTGCACGGTTGTGCACATACACGAACCAAATCCTCCACCGTTCTTCAAATCGAAACCACCCACAGATTTCTCTTCACCTCCTCATCTCACCACATCGACTCGCCAAAACTTGCGTTCACCGAATCAAAATCCAAACCTTTCGCCGCCTACAGGAAACCGAACGCTTCTTAAAAGTATCGACATCTTTTCGCATCGAAAACCACCAAATAACACCGAATCGAAGCCCTCTCCATCCGCAACACAACTCCAATCTCCGTTTCTTTAATCATCGCACGATTCTTCGATTAGTCTTAACCCTAATTTTGAACAATTTCAATCGTCGAAACGGAATCGCCTCAAATTAACATGAAAAATACTACGTCTCCTGCTGATCGCAGAGATGCTGACGGCGTCGAACGATTCACAGCGGATTGAGAGATATGATTTTTCGAAGGTCTAGAACCCATTCTTCATATTCTCTGTAATTTCACAAATTCTCTTTCAATGATGGATGGAACCTTGATCCGTTAATTTTTAAAAATCTAGAATGATGATACAAACAACTCTGTGTTGATCATTTTAGCTAAAAACAAATGAATTGAGAGATGTTGATTTTTGAGTGAAAAGAAGAGGGAGTTTTCATTTATTGGAGCTTGAATAAGGAAGAAGAAACTGAGTACATCGAGAGATACAGAGGGTTTTAAATTTCCAGGGAAAAAGAAAATGTTAAATTTCTATTTTTAAATGAATGACACTTGCCATACAAGGCTCATGCATGATGCCACCTAATTATTATTAAAAATTCAACTAATGCATGCTTGCCAAATTAGTTTATTTACTTATTGTGTTATGTTTTATTTTTGGCTACACCTTAGAGATGTTACAAATGTAGCAAACTTCAATTATATATGCTTAACCAATATACTACTTAAGATTTTATAAAAATATTTATTCATATTATTTTGTCAAAATATAAATTATAAAATGGCTTAGAACTCAACAAACCCTTTTTAGAAATCAATATATGTATAAAACTAAACAATATCATAACTGATTGATATAAAAATTGAAAAAAAACATTCTTATGAAATCCTTTAAAAATTGTCCTTTACCAAATTTCATATTTTACAAACCAATATTACCAAAAATTAGAAAATATCATTACTCAAACATAAATCTTATAAATAAAATTTTCAGAATAAGTTTTCTTATAAGAATCATAATACATAAAACAAAATACTTATACCTAGTGAAATTTTATATTAAACCTTATAAAAATCTTTTATATTAAGAAAAATCCAGAATTACATAATAAAAATCCAAATCGATTTTAATAAAAAAAAATCTGGGATGTTACAATAAGTATTAAAGAAATTCATGAAATTGATTTTAAGTCTCGATTCTCTCTTTATTGATACATTTGTTGACTACATGGTAGTTTCTAAGTAATATTCTGAAATTGATTTAGAAATTAGGGTTTACTCTCTAAGAAATGATTACAAGAATTGAGAATGAGAAAAGGTCCCCCTAAAATGAGACCCCTAGGGTCTTATTTATAGACAAATTGGCCCCCCTTTTGGTACCGATTTAGTTGTAGCCCGTTTGGAGTGGTTTCGGACTTCGACCTTTGGTATCGGTTTTCTTTCCTCCTCTAAGCTTTGTTATTGGGTCTCCTTAGCTTTCGAAGCACGACTTTCAATCCTTAGTAACTCGTGACTTAAGTTCTGCTTTCGATTTCATAACAAGACCAAGTAGATTGGTGTGGATGGCCTTGTTATAAAACCTTGCTTTACTTGCTTCTGAATGCCTCTCGGTATTTTTATCGATACTGAGCATATTAGTATCAATAGCCTCTTTTTCTTTATCTTGGCTTGACATCATATTCTGGTGTTGGATCATAAGATTTCGGTCATTTCTCATTGCTTGCTTCCAGTATTAGTTACTTCAGCAGTTTGATGTAAAATAGTACGTTCTCGGAGTTGAGGCTGGGCTAAAACTTTCGAAATCAATACTAGGTTGATGCCTTTTGGTTCCGATGTTGTGACCATTCTAAATTGTTCGCTTTTCTCATGTTGATTCTGGAATCACCCTGCTGTCCTCCTCATTGTGTCAGCACTGAGTTTGTGTGGCTTGTGTTGGCGTCAATAACATGTTAATCCAATCTTCCTCCTCTTGCTTTCGGCATTGGGTGTTTCATTGATTTGATGTCAGTTCTGTATTTCTGAAACCATCTTTTGTTGCTTGTTGTGCTTTGATATTCCTTCGCCTTTACTCAATTTCGGTATCGAAATTCGGTAGTAATATTTGTCCCTTCTAATGAAGGCTTATTTCTGACTTTTCAAGTCAAACTTCTGGCTTTCGCTCCGTTCATTAACTTCCTACCTTTAGTATTCCTGGATTGATTTGAGTCGTTGATTAGTACTCGTTTGTGTGGCTAGGATTTGAAAGGCACTTTTGATGCAAAGTTCTTCTTCTTCTCCATTATTTCTTCACCTGAAAGTAAATGCATTCAAACAAGATTATTGTTTCTTCAAAATTTTCGAGCTTTCGAGATTTACAGCTTCAATACATCCTATGTAAGTGCTTTATTCGATCAAAATTAGGAGTTCGAAAATTATTATTCCAGGTCGACTATGAAATCGATCAAAATTTCCATTTTTAAGAATGAAATTAAACGATGAGAATGGTTTAAGTAGCCATTAATGGGAGATAGTATAGGACAACCCATCTCTTAACATGTTTCTGAGATTGGAAATGCAAAATTGACATATAGGAAATTAGTTTTACTTTAGAGATGGTATTACGTTTTTGGTATGGAATGCAATATCAATCCGTTGTTGGCTCTTCTTAGTTTCGATTTTACTGACACCGACACTTATATTTCATTTTTCTTTCGATTAACTTGGTAACAACACGATGTAGAAGCATTGTCGAAAGACATGCTTTCTATTTATCTTGGTATCAGCAAAACTTTAGGATTCTGATACTGTAATATTTTGATTTTAAGGCCATCGATACCGGATCCTAAGCTCTTCTTATCTTTCAATTAAGCCCTTGATATCGATACTCAAACATTTGGTTTTGGTTATACCAATACCAAAGATTTTATTTGCCTTAACTTTGATCCCCCTACACTGATCCCTTTCATTTTTTGGTTTCGATGTTAGGGTAATCAGTAGGATCGATACCAAATACTTAACCATTTTCAGGCATATGCAATGTGTACTATTATCTATGAATTTTGCCAATGTTTGAATGTTAACAGTACAGATTATGTTTCAATATTTATGGGTTCATCAAATGGCTAATGTTAACAAGTTTTTATAATGATCAAAGGTTTATAGATAATCCATATGAATTTAAAACGAGGTCCTAATATTTGTTATGGAGTAATATCACCTGGCAACATCATGTCTGATAAGAAAAGCACTGGTAATTCGAAGTCTGGTGGCCCTATTACCCCCATGCTAAGAGGGTATTCACTCCACAACCATCTCTAATCCATACTCAAGAGGAAGTAAATGCCATTCTCTAGAATTTTCGCATGTCTGGGATCGATGCCATTCCTGTTATGGAACATAATACCATTCAGAAGCCGCCAAAATGATACTTTGCTTACACAGCCATCCACATTTGGCATAGGGGTTTCTTCCCTTTTCCGGCTTTTATCACCAAATTCTTACGCGATCTAGGAGTTGCTCCTATCCAGCTTACACCAAATACCTATACACTCCTCCTGTGCCTTGAAATTTTAGCACTTGAATCAGACCAGGCTTCTCTCATCCCCAACCTTATATGCTACTTGTTGCGCTTTTCTAAAGGAACGGATTCACCTATCATACATGCGAATCTGATAAAATTTGATTAGTGAATACATCAATATGTCTAAGCCTTAGGAAAATCTATTCTTCTATGATAGGTGCTCTTCTGGTATTTCAGGAAAATTTGCTGATCTCTGTAAGCCTTCTTCCTTTATGCCACAACTATGCTATTTATGTGCTTTGTTTGATTTTCCTTATTTCTAGATCCTGCTTCCAAGAAGATAAATTTCAAAGAAGGGGAACCTAGTGATGTTGAAATCATTTTCAAAGCATCTGAAGAATCAGGACGTCGATCGTCTTTGCTAACTCTAAACAACCTTCGCCAATAAGGCCTCTTCCCCATGGACAAAAGATCATGGGGCGACCTACCATTCATTTTTCTGGTTTTAAGCATCTATCCTTTGGGTCTGACATTTTTAATGCATCATCTCCCCTGTTTTCGGGCACGCCGGGTTGGATTGTTTTTCTTTTCCAAAAATGACTTCAAATTCTTATACCTTAGTTTTTTTTTCTATTCTTGTTTTTCTAACACAAGTGCTTTTGATCAGGTTCTCAAGCTTCCAAAGATATATCTCATTTAGAGGCTTTGGCTCAGTCTGATTATGTTGTAAGAAGAGGTTTTCCGAATCTACCACCGAACCATCGTCCAAAAGACAGAAGGTTGACACCATCATTTCTTCTCCTGACAATGATGTTGTTATAACTACCAAGCAGAGGACTTCTTGTCATATAGTTTCCGCTACTGGAGTTAATCTTGAGATTAGCTCTTCTCTTGAAGTGTCTCCTAGAAGTAAGTTTATAGGCAACTATTTGACATCAAATCTTCCAAGTGTATCAGGTACGAGAGTACATGACTTGACCCCATCTTCGTCTTCTCAATATGTTCGCTCCCCAAGGCTTCCCTTGATAGGTTTGAATTTTAATGAGCTTGTAAGGCTTGCTCTCTCTTCCGTAGAGGTTACTAACATTTCTTTGCCTTCCTCGCCTTTAGACTTAGAGAATTTCTATCAACATCTTGTCAGGCACCAACTTTCAGTACAGTCTTATCCATCTTATCTTCCCTTCCATTTTTGAGTTTGCACAAAGGCTGATTTGGTTTTTCTCCTTTTAGGTAACTAAAAGTGGGTTCTCGCTCCGAGGAAGAGGAACAATTCTCTGACTTCCTCTGAGGTTATTAATCTTGTAGAGGAGAAAACTGCCTAACAAGCCAAAGTTACCTCCTTGACCATAGCAAAGGAGAGAAGTGACGATGAGTGCGAGAGAATAAAGGCTGGTCTTGAGAAGGCTAAGTCGGATATTGAGAAGGAGAGATGAGCTAAAAATGCTTTATTTGACACAATTTCGGCTCTCGAGAGTAAGCAAGTGGAAACGGTGGTTGATCATGCCGATGAGTTAAGGAAGAGAGATGGCAAGCTTTCATACGCAAGGCGAATAATATATGAAGCCAAGAGTAAAATTTCTAAAGTTATTAAAGTTCATTTTCCGAAGGTGGCATTGGAATATTTTTAAGAGGCTCTGTTCCTTGCCTTCTCTAATAATTTCCAAAAGTTTCCTGAGATATATTTCCCTCCCTTTGCCACCTTTGTCTAGAGTAGCGTTATGCTAAGAATTCAGCTTGCCAGAAAGAGAGTTGAGGTCCCGAAAAAGGATAAGACCAGGCTCGAGGCTTTTTTGTTCATAAAAGATTTTCCTTACGACTCCGACAAAGAGGAGGAAGATGCGTTTGTCCGTAATGATGATGTGGATACTGATGACACTGATCTTGGCGATGGAAGACGTCGTGATGATGCCGATAAAGATGGTGGCGATCCCCCTTCTGCTGCTGGTGGCTCTCACACCTCCGAAGGAACAAAACCTGACCCTTCTGGTGCTTTCACTGATCCGGACCCGAAGGAGACTTTTGCCAAAGGGGGTAGTTCTTCTGGGCCAAAGGGAATAGAACGACCTGTTCAGATTGATATCCAAACTTCTCAGGTATGGCTCTCGCCGTTGAACTATTTGATTTCTTCTTGAGGTTTAGTGTAATTTGTCTTCTGTAATGTTATATATACAAAGAAAGGTCTTGTTCCACAATATAAAGTAGAATTAGATAAGAAACAGAGGGAAATTACTTTGTCCCCACCTAGAGCATAAAAGATTGTTGAAAGATTATAATGCCTTATCACAAAGCTATCGTGTTGTTGACAAAAGTGCCTCTAAACATATGCTTTATAAAGAAAATGAAGTTGCACCAAGACTAAGAAAAGCTCGAGTTCGAAGGGAGGCAGTTCTTGAAGAAAACATGGAATTGATGGCCTTATTTTGAATGTTAATTGAGAATAGAGACATTTTGATAGAACTTCTGTGTCAGGTTTATAATCGATTTCCCACGATTGACTTCTCCTTCTTGGGAGAGCATAGTGGTGGATTGCTCTGACGTCTCCATAGATGTTGCTTAGATGATTTTGGGACTCACCTTTACTTTGGGGAATGTTGGAACCTTCCGTGGGTAATTTCAATCCCCAAAGACCTACCCTTAGAGAAGCTTAGATACAACAGGAATAGATTTGTCACTGAATTGTTTGAAAGATTGATTTTATATGAATTGGAAGAAAACTTGTAAAACTTAGTGTTGTGGATATGTACTTGTGGTTATAACTTTTCTTTTTGTATCTACTGATCTACTGATTTTCACTTTTATGCTATGACAAAATCTTATTTTTCGCAAAGGTGTAATTTTAGAAGATGCTTGTCATTCAATATCTATATTGAAAAGAGAATTTTCAATGAAATCATCATGTAAACTTTGAAGAAATCATCTCCTAGGAGAGATTAGGCATATTTACATGAAATAATCTCAACTTCCTTTTGACTTTATGGGCAATGATCGAGAAATAACTTTAAAAAGACTTAGGATCAAACATGTTGAATTGATATGTAATCTAAATGATAGACATATTGATGACTAAGCTTGTATTCTTGCAATTTCTTGCATGTGTCACTGGACATTTTAAAACTTGTTTGGATATGTATTAAATCTTTCTTGACAAATAGAATACCATAAATGTTGACTTTTAAAAACAAGCCTTCATGCATTATTAAATCTTATTTTGCGAATCGGAAGATTGACTTGAGACCTCCTAGATGAGGGATGAATCATTGATAATCGCAGAGTGAAGGGAAGTTATGAGAGAGGAGCCTATTGTGACCCAGGAAAGAACTATCTCACTTCAAAATTTGTCCATTAGAAACTTAAATGAACGGTTGGATACTTTAAAAGGAAAGTAAGAGGAAAGGTACAAAATCATCATCGGATTAAGGAAGTATACAAAAACCAAACCGTCTATTGATTTTGAGGAGGAGTTAAGTGGATTACACCAGCAAATAATTAATCTAGACAATGCAAATGCATGATGTAAAGCTTGGTAATTCTCTTTCAAGAACAACCCTGTTACAACTATGTCCCAACCTTCTGGGAACACAGCTGATCGTGAGGCCTCAACCTTTAAGAAGTATTTTTACTTGAAGAATCCTCCTCGAAGGTTTTGACAAATCATCCATTTCTGAGTGGTGCAAAAGAGTGATAGTTGAGATGAAGAGTTATTATTATACAAACTCAATGAAGACATATTTCGATGCATTAGCCATTATGTCTCTCAGATTAAACACTTGCAAGAGGAGAGACATGACTTGCGAAAGAGCGTTTTTGACTTAGAGAAAGACAACAAATCCTTAAGAGCTATGTGTAGAGGTTTCAATAGGGTTCTGAAACTTCAGATTACACCCTCAGACAATCTTGACGAGGTTAGTAAAAAAGAGACGTAAGCTTAATGAGCTTTTGGGTATTTCGATCTGCCGTGCCATCAGTCCTCCTTTACCTGATGATGAACGGGTGCAAGATTCTTGATGTACTGTAGTATCGATGCTTAACTTTTTGTATTATGGCAATTAGTGGAATAAACTTGTAAATTGTGTAAGTACATTTTGTACTTTACATAGCTAATAATAATAGATGTTTATGTGCAAGTTTAAGAAATCTCCCTATGAGATGTGGAATGCCTTGTTCTTTATTTGAAATCCATTAGTTAGTGGACTTGAATTACTTGCTAGAATATTAGTAGCAGATCTCTCTTTTAGAAATAAGTCTCTCGACCCAGATTAGGGTATTCATTAGAAGTCCAAAACCTTTTTCTGTAAGCGTAAATGGAATCGCTGGAACCCACATTTGGGAATTCAGTAAGAGGAGACTAGAAATCCATATCTAGAGATAGCTATTGGAAGCTTCGAAACTAGACCTGTGTATTAATATTGAAGACTAGAATCCTGCTTCTGGCAATCGTTAGAGGCCCCAAACCAACCCATATTCGGGTATTTTTATAGTAGACCCGAAATCCGCTTCTGGTTATAATAGAAGTCTCGAACCAACCAGGATTCGGGTATTTGTTAGTAGATAGATATCTATATTCGTCTTCAATAAAGGCCCTGATCCATAACCCAGATTCGGGTATTTGATAGTAGACCAGATATCCATATCTGGTATTAATAGAAGGCCCGAACCAAAACAGAATAAGGTATTAATGATATAAGACTAGAAATTCCCTTCTGGTAATTAATGGAAGTCTCGAACCAAACCTAGAATCGGGTATTTTTGTTAGTAGAGGCGACTGCGTGCTTAGAATTCTCCTCCAGAGCTTTCATTCCTGTTCCTCGGGATTGGACTTAAGTAGAAGGTGTACGTACTTACTTAGCCGCTCTTTGGGATTTTGTTTAGCAAAGAAGAGGATGTGCGTGCTTCGTTGGCCACTCTCTGGGGCTATGTGTCTGGTGCACTTAGCTAGCTTATTCTCAAGCAGGGCCCAAGTACTTACCCGACCTCCCTCCAGGAGGTGCCTTACCCTGACCATTGTAGGCAATGATAAGGGCTTCGATACCTTAACCGGGTCATCATAGGCACGACTTAAAGGTTTACTCTTTTGATGCTAACCCTGGCCATCATAGGTGGTGATAGAGGCGTACATTCCACCCTCCCCCTCCAAGAGGTGCCTTACCCTGGCCATCGTAGGTGGTGATAAGGGTTTTTCGTTCCCTTCTACGGGATACAAGGAACATAAGCATAGATAGGACGTGCTCTTTTACGAGCAGAGTTAGGATGTGCATAGTTCATAGTAGAGGCAGGACGTACTCTTCTATGAGCAGAGGAAGGGTGTGCTAGATTAGATGCTTCGTCCCGACCATTTCGGACATGGATCGGAGGCTTATGCTTTTGATGCTTTAACCTGGCCCTTTCCGATTTGGGTGTGGAGAAAGGCGTACACACCACCCCCTCCGAGGGGTGCCTTGCCCTGGCCATCTTGGCGGTAAAAGGGTTTTTAACTATTGTAATTTGACCCATCGCGAGTTATTCCAAATTTTAAGAGGGTTTCCGTACCCTTAGCAATATAGGCAATCCTATTTTGAGAAAACTTTTGTTGGACTTAGTTCGGTTCTTTTATAATGTCTTGAAATTTTCCTTGATTAAAGAACTTGACATCCCTTCAAGAACTCTACAGTGGTTGGTTTCGTGTCCATTCATCATATGATAGTATTAGTCAGACCTTCCCAATTTCCTTATGCATTTGGGCTTCCTCTTTGCAGATGGCCAGAAATTAAGCTCATGTTTGGTTAGGAAGTAGATATTTTTCAAATGGTAAGGTGGCATTCTTTTGGTAGCCTTGACACAAAGTTTTCTCTTTGTTGTTGGAACTTTGCTCTTTTGTTACTTAGCCTTGTTGCTTCATCCATATCTTTGTTCCCTCTTTTCAAGGTGTCATGAGATTGAAGTGTTACTCTTTTAGTCCATTTGGAAGTAAAACGGTTGAAATCTCTCATTATCCCTTGCTCAAATGTAGTTCCCTTAGTTTGTTCATGGATGGCTTTTCTTATGCGAGAGAATAAGTTATACCCCTTTGATGTAGAACCACTTATAACAAAGGTTGGGATTTGTCCTTCGAAGAAAGGGTTGTTGCTCTAACAATTAGGATCGTATTGTTCCATTTCCTTTTTCCAATTGATAATTCACAAGGCTTCTATCCTTAAACATTGTTCTTCCAACACTCTCGGGTCAGAAACATATGACATAGCCATTTGAGATCCAAAAGTCTTTTATTGGGACCCTTTACCCACTGTTCTTACTTCTACAAAGCTTTAGTCCAATCCGGGATGGAACAACATAGTTAGAAATGAGGTAAGGTTAACCACAAGAGCGGATGTTCAGGCCCTCCTACCAGCACCAAAATTTATTGACATTTTTTCATCAACACTGGAATTAGGTCTAAGGATGTAGAACTAAGGGAATAAAAGGAATTATTTAGTTCCTTCAAGATTGAGTTAGTTCACCATTTTCTAGTTATCAAGATTTCGACCCGAAGATTAGTTACTATTCCTTCAAAGAGGTGAGTAACATGCTTATGAGACTTAAAAACCAACAGTTACCTTGGGATATGGGTTCCCTAAGTGCAAACCAAGTTAGAAAACTAAATGGCCTATAGAAGGGTATTTTGGGTAGTTCGGTTCATGTAGAAAGCATTGAAGAAATCACTAGCATAAGCATTAAAAAAATTCATTAAATTGATCTAAAGTATTGATTCTCTCTTTATTGATCACTTTGTTGGTACATGGAAGTATCTAAGTAAAATCCCCAAATTGATTTAGAAATTAGAGTTCACTCTCTAAGAAATGATTACAAAAATTGAGAATGAGAAAAAGGCCCCCAAAATGAGACCTTGGGGTCTTACTTATAGAAAAATTGGGCCCCCTTTTGGTACCGTTTCAGCAGAAGCCCGTTTGGAGTGCTTTCGGCTTCGGCAACGAGAAAAGAGCTTGGTGTAAGTTGCTTTATTAGCTTTCGGAGCCGGCTGTTGAGTTTCGGTCTCTCATATTCTGAACATCGCTATTGGCTTTCGGTCCCCGCGATAAGGTCCAGTTTCGATAGCCACTTTTGAACTTTATCTTGCTTTCATGACTTTTGATTTTGGTGTCGACACTAAGCATACTAGTGTGGTGATCCTTCCTTTTACCATCTTTGACTTGTTTTACTATCTTCTGAAAGTTACTTTCTTACTTCGACCTTCTATGTCGGCATTCTTTCCTCCTCTCAGTTTTGGTATCGGGTCTCCCTGGCTTTCGAAGCATGACTTTCGATCCTTAGTAACTCATAACTCAAGTTCTGCTTTCGATTGTGTATCAATACCAAGTAGATTGGTGTGGATAGCCTCGATAGCAAACCTTGCTTTACTAGCTTTTGAATGCCTCTCAGTATTGATATCGATAATAAGCATATTAGTATCGATAGCCCCTTTTGCTTTATCTTGGCTTGACTTCATATTCTGGTGCTGGATCATCTACTTTCGGTCATTTCTCATTGCTTGCTTTTGGTATCAATTACTTCAGTAGTTTGATGTGAAATGGTATGTTCGTAGAGTTATGGCTGGACTATCGACTTTCAGAGTCAATACTAGGTTGATTCCTTTCGATTATGATGTTGTAACCATTATTAATTGTTCACTTTTCTCATGTTGCTTCCAGAATCACCCTGTTGTCGTCCTCCTTGTGTCGGCACTGAGTTTGTATGGCTTGTGTTGGCGCCGATAGCATGTGAATCCAGTCTTCCTCCTCTTTCTTTCGGCACTGGGTGTTTCAGTGATTTGGTGTCAGTTCTGTATTTTCGAAACCATCTTTTGTTGCTTGTTGTGCTCTGATACCCCTTCGCCTTTACTCAATTTCGGTATCGAAATTTGGTAGTAACACTATCAATAACAAAACAAACATTATTTTACTGATAACCAACGTATGAATTACCAACCATTTTCTTTAATTTTTTAACCTTACAGTAATAAGGAATGCTCGATGGGTGGTATATTAATAGCCTATATTTTTAGAGTTACGCCAATGCTTTTTCTTTGTACCAATCGAAAGATGTATCATGTTTATCATTTTTTAACAGCAACACCCTTTTCTAAGCATATACATCGTCAGTAATGCAACTTCATTGGCTTTACCATCATTATCACAGGCTTCGACTTCATGACATTTTGATAATTTATAGTAAGATAAATCAATACTAATTACATCTTCAAAAGGAATTATTTCACTAGCTTCGATGCACTTAGACTCAATGCATAAATATATTCGCACCTAGAAACCCTTATAATTTATACATAACTCAGGAAAAAAACATGTAACATGATCAAAGATCAAAGAGATAACTCCTGAACATTAGTATCAATGTCCACATTCATGTTATCTTGTTTTCGAATACAAATCAGATGTATTTGCATTTTCTAGCATCTATTGCCATGCTTACTTCTTTCTCTATATTGCACTAGGGATCCCCTTAAAATGTTATGTTTAGAGTATGCTTTTTACAATGATTTTTACTAATTTTTCTATGTAGCTTGGTTAATATTTATGCCACATAGCTTGGTAAAGATTTACAAAATACTTCCATTAATACACACTCATAAACATAAATCTGAACTCAATCAAATTGCCAGTGATGATGACACTTATAAAAGAAACGGAAAAAAGGTTTTTTGCCTGATTGGATTCAGTGAACCTTTTATCAAATATAAAGAAGATAATGTAGTAATAAAACCTCTAGACTGCACAGTATATATAGTCAAGTTTTTGTTCAAATGGGAAAAGCTACACCATAAATTTGACACGACTCCAAAACAGATAATAAAATGCAAATATTTCTATTAATATTTTACAAGAGCATATAATAATTACTTTTTTATAAGATTGAATCAATTAGATGTGCATTTTATACACATTACTTAAAATGTGGATTTAGTTTAAATAGTAGATTAAGATTTTGGGGTTCTTTTCCTTGGTTTTAAATAAGATTTGGATGAAGGAAAAAAATTCCAGCAAACCTTCCAATCACTCCTTTCTATGTTTTGATTACTAATATAAATATTTCTCTTTATATCATGATAACAAGAAACCACATTATGTCTATGTATGTCTGTATGTATGGTATGCAAACATAACATATTGCAAAGATAATGAAAATATCACTATTTTTCAGATAAAAACAAACCAGGATTTCCATTTATTTATTTTTACACTAATATGGAGTACTATTTACTACTATAGGATATTCTCTCAGGTTCAAATAAATGAAAAGATCTAATCATTGTATTAGTAAATCATATTAGACTACCAACATATCTATAATCAAAATTCCAATAAACATAGACATTCAGAATTAGAACCACAAACATGAATGTTTTTGAATTTTTTACGAATAATACTTTGCACAAAAGTTTGATTGATTCTTAAGGGAATAATTAAGAAATTCATGCAATAACTAGGGATGAGAGCAGTACATCCTAGAATTAATCTAGGAAATTAAGACAATGCAAAAATTCTTTAATGATTACCAAAATAAAAGTGTTATGAGTTCCAAAAAAAACTCAATAACATCAAAAGAAGAAATCATCAAATTAAAAATTTTCATCCCAAATTAGGAGGTAGAAGGCGACTCGGAGGGATTCTAACCCTAATTCCTGGAGATGAAAATTGAAGATACCTGGTTCTGGAAGCAATTCAGATGAGGAAGCTGTTAGATTTTGTGGCCTAGAGGCAATCTATTTGATGTGAATAATAATAACATTGTCAATATTATATTTTATTTTGAATAAAAGATTCTGCTATGATTATATTTACTGTGTAATATAAATATTAACATAATAGAAGTCCTTAGAATAATAATGCATACTTATATAGTTTCAAGTAAGTGACTTGAACATGAGATCATATAATATATTAAGTATTATAATTCTTAAATCTCCCTTGTTAGGTTTTATTGTTTATAGAGGACAACAATAAAACATTGAGACTAGTATGTCGATTGACTGATGATCATATCTCATTGATCATTAATATACGTGATATTAATGTCAGTTGATAAATACATATTGGAGAATAGCGTATTGGGTTGACCCAACATGAGAAAACTACATCGAATATAATTAACAGTAACAAAAGTTATTATCATAGCAACAGTGATGTAATGGTCCCCAGACCTGAAATCATTATAATTATATTCGAGGATATTGCGTTTTGATATCATCGAAAGTTACTCTTAACTGAGTTAACAATAAAGGTGATTATCAGATACATCTCGAATCGAATGAAAATTATGAATGATCCAGATGGAATTTAACCCTATAGTGTGTGTGTGTATATATATGTACTGATATTCATGGGCCTCTTGATTGAGTGAGACTTTGAAATGCATGGTCATACTCAAATTTTGATTTGTTTTATATGTAGTCTGCTCATCGATCGAGATAAAAGGATCAAATTATAAAGAGGCTGATATGTTCCATGCCTCGAGTTTAATCCTGGATATATTGGTTAAAAGGATTGAATTACATTGAGACACTAATCATAAAAGGTTGCAACGAATCATTGATCTTATTATAACTTGGGTTACAGCGATGTATTACTAGATGCAACTAAGTGTTTATAATTTAAATGTTGTTTAAATTGTTGCCAATGTTATGATAACCAATAGGGTCACACATAAGGACGTTGAATAAGGTGAGAGCCATATAAAATAAAAATCAATTTGTTTGATAGTTTCTTTTATTTAAAATGGAGAATGGGTTTATAGGACCATATGAAATATCGCATTGTATATTATAAAAGAAGGCCGACTCTTTCTTTTATCATTATTACAGCCACGATACCCTAGATCCCCAAATTGGCTAGTACCAAACCTCCATATTCCTCTATTTTGTTAGACACCATCAAGATCAACGTTCATGGATTCCAATAGAGACGCTTCCTTTCAAGCGTTCATGTTTGATTCAACTAAGATGAACCATCATTCAGATTTTCGATTTGAACAAAAGCAGAAAGGTACGCATTTTCGATTTAATTCCGAATTCAAATTATCAACTAGGGCAGTTAAAATTGATTGTTATCTGCTGCAAATCGATCCTTGATTTTCTTCAACGGTATCAGAGCGAGGTTTAAATCGATTGAGTTGTTGGTTAGGCCATGTAAATTATTATTGTGACAATTTAAGCAATGTTGTGAACATTGATATAGATCTGATCTAGAATGTAATAAACCTGTGATTCAGATATGAAATTGTTTCATGATAAACAAAATTCTGTTTTAGTATCAAATCTGAATTAACATTCGATATTAATTTGCTTGTTTATGTTAGAAATTCCAGCTCGTATTTACATAGGACATGGTTTAATCCAAAACTGTATGATAGTTGAAAAAATGTATAGATCTGTGAAAATATGGTTATTTAAAAAAAAACTCTTTATTGACACTGTTTGGAATTTAGGATAAGATCGAAATACATATTTTAAAAATAATTGTATACATATTAAAGATTCTGCTAAGATAAACTATTTTATCATACATACTCATTGATATAAACATATATATATATATATATATATATATACACACACACACACACCCATATGTGTGTGTGTATATATATATATAACTCGACAACTATGGTATGCCTTAACAATACATATGTACATTTTGATAACTAGGCACATATTTGATTTGTTATAAAATGATCTATATACAATTGTCATTTTGAATGCTGCTGTTTGGATATATTACGTTTTAAAACACCCCAGTGCATACATATATTATGTAAGATCTATACGTTGTTCATGGTGGCATGAGAGTCACGCTAGAAATAATTTAGTTATATGCATATCCGTTTTCACCAAATAATGGCTCAAACACCAATGGTACGTGAACCGTACTTCACGAATGTGGTTAGAAAATAAATGGAGCCGCAATCAACAAGAGATAAAAGCAAAATTATGAGGAAAGTAAAATAGACACAAGGTTTTAGAGTGGTTCGGCCCTAAACTAGGCCTACGTCCACTATGAAGGTAGTTTGCATTATCATGATGGTGATTACAAAGCATAAAATCTTTCTTTATACATACATCCTTTCTCTTTTACAACATATACTCTCTCTCACATATGAGTCACACTTAAATGTATGGAGTTTAATGGAGAAATGGTATGATCCATGAAGGAGGAGGATAAACCAGCGGTGGAGAAGAAGAGAGTCCTTGGTTGAGGAGGATGATGCATAATCTTCAATCTGTTAGCCTCTTAGGTGATCTTAATGGATGCCATGGCCAAATGGGTGAACCATTCTTCCAATGGAGATGATGATGATGGTTGAAATGCTAAGGAATGGTGGAGGAAAGAATTCGACAGCATTTCGTGGTGGCTAGGAGTCCATCCCCTTTATGGTGAAAGCCATGGCTTATTTATAAAAGAATTCCTCGAAGAAATGAGCTGAAATCCATATATGCAGGCTGAGGGTCGTTCGTCCTATCAATTACTAAAGTGCCACTGCCTAGCTATAGCCAATTGTTAATTGCCATATCCAGCTGTCCTATGCGAGTGATTTCATAGGAGCGAATGATTGCATAGATCCGAGCAGATTGAACGAGCGGTCAGGCGATGAGTACACAGGCGACTAGTCAGAGCTTTCGGATTGGTGTACGGGCGTTCAAGGCTTGTAGATCATAATGCCAGTGCGACCCTTTAGGAGCTGGTATCAGTTATCTGATTGAAGTATTAGTGACTGATTGAGAAGCGAGAGATTGGGTTGTAATGAGCGGTCGCAGGATGCGTGTGCGACCTCTGGTGTCTTTAGGTTCCTTACTCAAGAGGCATTGTACGATCGACTAGGATAGTGTGAACAAACGATTGTAGAGCGGAATATGCGATCGACACCAATTTTCCTCCTTGTTTTGCATGACCGACCCCTTTTGACATAGGAATGTGCGACTAAGAAGAAGAAGACTGGGCGTCCTTATATTGTATTTGAGCTGTGTTGTTCTTCAGTCTTGGTCTGCATGTACGAACCCTCTGCATGGTCAACTTACACTTGACCACGTTATGATGGGGAAACGATCCGAATGGTCTGATGAATGGAGAGAGCTATGTTTGTGTGCGAGCGGTCTCCCAAAGTGTTCAAGCCGTGTTGCGCCTGTGTTTCCAGACGTTCGGGCGACTTTGTTTGATACTGATGACCGGCCCTTACCCCCATCCTCGACCCATTGCTTATGCTTGACCTTGCTGTGCACGAACGGCTTTGGTATGTTTGGTTGGAGTATGAGTGCGCGAGCCTTGTGGGTGCTCGTCCTATGGTTTTAACACAGACTTAATTCTCCAATGCATGTATGGTTCTTAAAGGATAAACATTTTCCCTCCGAAGTTTGTAATTTTTAACTTATAAAGATCACATGCTTCGAAATAATGAAATGCAACATCATTTGATGGATTAAGTCTAGTTCCCTATAGGATGACCACGCTCGCTAATGGCTCGCACTTATACAAGATCAAATGACCTCATGGTCGCTCGATGTATTCGTGAGAATTACTTGGGCTTGAGCGGGTAGGTTGGAACTGGCCAGGTATTTTTTTAGTGCAATTAAGTGGGTTATTCAGATCTGAACGAGCTGACGTGTGACCTTTAGTCTGAATGAGCCTTTTAGTCTTCTTTAGTTACTGTCTCTTCGATAACAATATTTCTACACAACGAATGGTTATAAAGAAAACGAAAACAATGGCGTCCTCCACTTCCTTCGTTAATCCCATACAACCTTCCTCAGCCTTCATCAGCCTCCACTCCGCTACATCACCTCTCTCGTCGTCATCCTCCTCGTTGCCTGTTTCATCACCACTCGACATTGACTCTCTCCCCGTCCTTCAATTCCCTGTCAGCTCTCATCTCTCCTCCTTACCCGCTAAATCATTTGCCCACGTGTCGGCTTCGCCACCGCCCATCCTTCCAAACCCACCCCCACAGCGGCGGCGGCGGATCCTCCCACCATTCACATCAGTAAGGAAGATGGTTGAATTTTTAAAAGTTGAAAAACGTTGTTTGAAATGTGCGGATAGGCGCCACGTGGCAAACACGTGTAGAAACATGTCCATATGTTTTTACTGCTCATGTTTTGGTCATGTAGCTGCGCAGTGTCCCGATAAGAAAAAATCCGCTTTTCATACTTATGCTACGCTGTCGCCCCATCCCAATATCACTCGAGCATCGAAGTGTCGCGGCACTGCATCACTGCGCAGTCAGAAAGTCGGACCCCACAAGTCGCCTCACATCTCAAATCGTAATTATGAGATTAACCCCTCTAACACACGTAACAAGGCTTTGTTAACTCATTCAGCAGATTCTACTCCTTCATCTCCTTCCCCTCTATCTGAACCTAAGAAAAAATATCCTCTTCTTGTTGAAATGGCGGACGCTTACCTATATATTACCGCCCCCATCATTGACGGCCTCTGGTCCATCGAAATGGTTGCTCGCGCTCTCAACGAAGGCCTTGGCCTTGATCGTGTCTGGCCCATCTGGCACTCCTCTGACAACTCATTCCTGATTGACTGTCCAGACATTCATACCAAAGACCACGCCCTTCATCTGAAACTGCTGACGAAGAAAGATGGAATTGTGTTTCTGCAGCATACCTCCACCCTCGAGGCCACTCCTGAACCAGTGTTCGAGCCTGATTCATGGATTAGAGTGAGTGGCTTCCCAGAATTCTTAAGATCTGACGCCAACGCCATCAACGAAGCTCTTAAACCAATGGGGCATCTAATTGAGGTCGATGCCTGTGATTGGTCACACGTTGACCATCGCTACCTCTATGCGAAAGTGCAACTCTATGATGGCATTTCCACTCCATGTACATTCATCTCTCATCTGAATAACCACGCTGTGAAGCTGTGTGTTGAAAGATGGGAGCACGCACATCCTCCCCAACGACCTGAAACTCTGCTCCTTGGTATGGACTACGATCAGGAGGGGCACATTTTCCTAACACTAGCACAACACAACATGCAATTGGAGGAGGATAGATATGACGTTATGTCAGAAGAAGCGGAGAGATGGGTGCCCGGTTTAAATCCAACGATTGATCAAGATTTCGCAATGTTGATTCAACAGAACTCTGACCAAATTGTGCCGCGTTGGGATCCTCTTGCAGATCTATCTCAGTGTCGCTTCACCTACAACTTCCAGCTCAACAGGAGCAGCATGTTCAACTTGACCACGAACAGCAAGTTCAACCTTCGCAGGAGGATCAAGATTCAACATCCCCGCATGTTTCATCTGCTGCAGTTAGACGGAGCGCAAGAATCAACAGGGCACATTCCCTGCCGCCTGGTACCTCTGGTAGCTTCTTTGAACCCATTGTTTTTTCTTCTGCTAATAAGGCTCTAAATAAAAAGTTAGCAAATTGCATGGGCGTGAGTCTGCATGATACACACTATTCTGCCATGCAAACCCTAGAACAGTAGCGCACTAGCCAAAATTAATGAAGATTATATCTTGGAATATTAGAGGGTCGGGGGACCCCACTAAAAATCGAGCTGTTAATCTAATTATCTCTCCTCATCATGTTGATATCTTGTTTATGCAAGAATCTAAAGTCTCTAATCCTTCTTTTAATCTAATTCGTCAACTTTGTGGTCCTCGTCTTTCTGGTTGGTCTCACGTGGATGCTTCTGATTCACGTGGTGGACTAATTACAGTATGGAATGAAAATGTCTGGTCATTTCATAACTCTTTATCGCATCCCTCAGTTTTACATGTAACCCTTTGTCATATTCACACAAATTCGCTTCTCCATTTCACTAATATTTGTGCACCCAACGATTCCAGCCTTAGATCTGATGTTTGGCAACACTGTATTAGTCTTTCCCAAAGTATTGATGGACCTTGGATCATCGGTGGCGATTTTAATACCACCTGCTTCTCATTTGAACAAAATTCAGGCAATGCCTCGTTAGATTCTCTATCCTTTAATGCTTTTATAAACGCTTGTTCTCTCATTGACCCACCAATCAATAATCGTAGATACACTTGGACGAGTAGAAGGGATGATCCTACTTTATCAAAAATTGATAGATTTTTATTTAATTTAAAATGGGAAGATCTTTATCCTCTCTCACTTGTCAATGGCCTCGCCACTACCGTCTCTGATCACTGCCCCATTATCCTGGACACTCAAGATGGCACGTTGATCAAATGTCCATTCAAATATGAACGATTCTGGGCGCTTGAACCTTCCTTCGATGACTTTGTCAAATTTGTTTGGGCACAACCTTTCAACTGTAATTCAGAATCATCCAGAGTTGTTTGCAAACTTCGCTCATTGCGTAAACTACTTCGCCCTTGGGCTAAGAACATTTGGAATTCGTTGAAATCCAGAATCTCATCAACTCAAGATGCCATATTGAACCTTAACATTCTAGAAGAATCATGCCCTCTTACTGATTCAGAAAGACAATCCCTCGGTTTCCATGAAAAGGAATTACAAAGACTGATTAAACAAGAAGAAATTGGCTGGAAACAACGATCCAAAGCAAAATGGCTAGATGAAGGGGACAAAAACACTGCATATTTTCACCATTTAGCCAATGGTCGCCGTCGAGCTTCTTTCATATCAGAGATTTCCCACAATAACAACACCATATCTGATCCCAAAGAAATATGCTTACTTTTCACTCAGTTCTATAGAAACATTTTGGGCTCTCAACTACCACCTTCCCCTTCAATTGATTGGTACAAACTTTATCCTCGTTCTTCACAGCTACCCATCGATCACCCATTCTCCGAAGATGAAATCTGGATGGCCATTAAGGGCATGGCGTCAGACAAGGCCCCTGGGCCTGATGGATTCGGCCTATGTTTTTTCAAACACTTTTGGCCCACAGTTAAACATGACCTAATTGAATTGTGCTCTGAATTTTACTCCAATCCTTCAGTAATCGCCAAACTCAATTAATATCATCCTCATCCCGAAATTTCCTGGTGCCAATTCTCTTACATCATTCAGACCGATCAGTCTCCTCAATACTACCTTCAAGATTATCACCAAAATCTTAGCCTCCAGACTTCAAAATCACATTGCTGATTTAGTGGACAAAGAACAATCTGAATTTATCTTGGGCAGAAACATTTTAGATTGTGTAGCTGCTACCCAAGAAATTATCTCCTACTGCCATACCACCAACTTCCCAGGGGTGCTCCTTAAGCTTGATTTCTCAAAAGCATTCGATTCAGTCAATTGGGATTTTATTTTACAACTTATGTCTCATAGAGGCTTCCCTCTGAAATGGTGCACCTGGATTAAACACATTCTCATCTCGAGTTACTCCTTAGTTACCATTAATGGAGAATCCAGAGGTAAAATTAAATCTAGAAGGGGATTAAGACAAGGTGATCCCCTGTCGCCCTTAATTTTTGTTCTAATAGCCGATGTCTTTAATCAAATGGTGAAGCAATCCTTATCCAGCAACATTCTTTCAGGCATTTCTCTGCCAAACTCTACCCTCACCACCACTAATTTTCAGTTTGCTGACGATACTATCCTCTTCACTTCACCAACTCCTCAAAATATTCATTGTCTAAAAGTCCTTCTTTACACTTTTGAACTCATTTCAGGACTTTCCATCAATTTCAAGAAAAGCTTTATTATAATGATGGGTAATTCCTCGAATCTTGGTGCCTCAATTGCTAATTGCCTTAACTGTAAGGAAGATTCTTTCCCCATCACTTATCTTGGTATACCTTTGCGGCCTACCAAACTTCATAAGTCTGATTGGTTTCCTCTCATTTCCAAAATTGAATCTAGACTGGCATCCTGGAAAGCAAATTCATTATCCTCTGTTGGCCGCCTGGTTCTCCTCAAAAGTGTCCTCTCCTTAATTCCATTATATTGGATGTCATTCCACAAATTACCAGTTTGGGTAATTAACAAGATAGATTCCATTCGTAGCTACTTTTTTTGGAATGGTGACAAACTCAAACGACTTGTAAATTGGCAAACTGTTTGTCTTCCCTACTCACATGGGGGTTTAAATGTTCCACATCTCTCAACCTTCAATTTCACTCTCTTATCCAAATGGATCTGGAGAATACTCTCTCCAACCAACTGTATTTGGAAGGACTGGATCTTAAAACGTCACTACAACTCTAATCCACACTGGGTCCTTCATTTCATCCCTTACTCACGGCCGTCTCCTTTTTGGAGCGGTGTTTTGTGCTCCCTTCCGAGAGTTAAAATGATTTTCCATGTTAATGTAAATAATGGAGAATCTTACTTGTTTTGGCAAGACATTTGGAATGGTGAATTACCTTTATCCTCCTCCTTCAACATTCTCGGGCCATCAAACAGTTCCAACCTGCTAACTCTTGCTTAGGCATTTAGATTAGGGCCACTGGGCTTATTTCCTAATTCATGGGTTGGGCTTTCCACGCTTAATGAATTAATTCACATTGGAGAACTTATTAATAGCTGCAGGATATCTGTTGGGCCAGACTCTTTCTCTTGGGCCTTGAACTCCTCTAATACATTCTCTGTTAAATCGTGTTATAATTATCTAATCCACCTAGGTCGTCGCTTCTCTTACTCCAGAATCTGGAATTGTCATCTCCCTCCCCGTGTTATTTTTTTCCAATGGCTTCTAATCCATAATCGAATTAACTATAAAGACAGACTTCGCCGTTTCAACATCGATGTCGATCCACTCTGTGTCCTCTACAATCTAGAAATTGAATCTCTCAACCACTTGTTCTTTGACTGCGATTTCGCCTTCGCTGTTTGGGCGGCAATCAGTTCTTTCATTCTTGGATTCATTTCTTCGATTCGTTCCTTCTTTGATTATTGGCAGCACTCCTCACCCGATCCGTCTATTGATTCTCTGGTAGCGATCTTCTCTTGGTGTATCTGGTTAGAGCGCAACGCTTGCGTCTTCAATAAACCTAGAAAGTATTTGCTGGGAACATGTTATCACATTCTGCACCTCTTCGAACTATGGACAGGCACAATCAGACGCGCCCGATTCAGATTCTCCCTCCCTAGGCCGCACTCTCCTGGAACCCAGGGCAGCAGCTCCTTGTTCCCTCCTTGAGAAGGAGTACCTGTTGATTTATTTTGGGTGTGTACTGCGCACTGTTATATTGTGCAGACATGTTATGTATTTTGCTTTCTCATGTGGTAGTTTAACATGTATATATATTATCGGTATGCTAGACTGACTACTTAAGACCGTCTTGGTCTTTCTTATTCTGGATGCTACTGGTTGGGCTTGGCAACCAGCTACTATTTTATTTTATATCTACGCGTAATCGGCTATGTAGTTCATACTACACACCCGTCTTGCCTCAAAAAAAAATACTGTCTCTTCATTTTTGCACTCTTTATTTACTTCGACTTTCTAAAAAATCCGTCTTAATGGCGGCTTTTCCTTAGAAGATTTCCTGGTACTTCCAATTCCTTTCTGACTTCAACCGTATTTCCTTCTTCAGTTTGTCATTGCGTTTGACTCTTCTAGTTAAGCTTCACCAATTTCACAATCAGCTAATGCATTTCTCCTTTAAAACCAAGGCTGCCTGCTCGTTCGTAGGTAAATTTCCCTTTTTGAATTTTGCTTTTGGGTTAATCCGATTAGCTTTATGAAAGTTCAAGGTTGGGGTAAAAAGTGAATGATTTGAGCATATATTGAAGTTTTTGGTGGTTTGTTGTGATTACAATGACTGGAAATTTTCTGGTTTGACTTAGAATGTTCTAGGGTTGTGTGCGTAATCGTTTGATAGATCTGATTCGCAAGAAAGCCCTTCAATTTTCTGATTTCAATCGTATGTCTACAAGTTGTTTGTCGAAATGTCTTGACAAAACATTTTAATTCACCATACCTTTTGTCAGTATAGGTATTATAATTACAATCATATGTGAGCAGTTAGGACTGAGCCCTTTTTTGCACTTGACTGAGCACAAATTTTTACTGTACATATGATGCTCGATGAAATGCCTATATCATAGAGCCTCGATATTGCTACTATTGTTTCTTGCTTTGTTCGATGTTGGTGGCATCCGTTTTCATATCTATTTCTGCAATCCCTTGATATCCCTGCTTATGCACTCTGGTCGCTCATGTTTGATTTGGTAAGGGTTGTTCTTGCTTAACTCGTACGTGGAATTGGTTATGAATGAGCCTGACCCGATTGATCGTGAGGGACCGACTCTTCTGAATTGAATGCATATGACCGTATACTTATGATCAGGATTCGAGCGAAATGTGCACGACCCATTTAGACCGATCCTATGTGACCAGGAATTAATTAAGTATGCCCGACTGGGCCATAATCTTTCATATATTGCTAGGTGAGGGTCATGTGCGATTTTCCGAGCCTGGTTCGTATTGTTAGCTGAATTTTCCTTATAGTGCCTGATCTATAATGACAAATACTAACACACTTTTGAGCTTACAATTTTACCATCGGCCGCTCACACCAATAGTAGATTAGTTTGAAGGCTAGGTATACCAGATAGCCTTTAGTTCGAATGGCGTATTCATTCAGAGTTGCTTTCCTTTAACTACTTGCAACCTAGCTGAGTATTCTTTGTATAAATGTCACGTTCAACCACCAGGTTTTATCGAGATTTGGAGTATGTCCTGATCGAGAATTCCAAACCTCATATCGTTATTTATTTTGTAAATTTGGTAGCGTGTACCTGCGATTTGTTCCATAAACATCCCCTTTCATGTAGAAATACAAAATAGAAACCAATTCAGCCAAAATCCTAAGGATGGTACCATGTCTGGAGAAACCAAATGTTCTGGTCAGGTAACTGAAGCTACCCCAACTGTTGGTCTTGGAGTGAACACTAGACAAATTTATCCCCAACCATGGATCTGTGAGAGAGTGCCTTCCGACACCCATAAATCGACGCTCCCATTTGGCTTATACCAGCAAATGTGTGCTCAATTTGGATTTTCAGAAGATGAAACTAAATTCCCGACGAAAGATGATTCGACCGATTATCCACCACCTGGCTATGTAACAGTCAATCACCATATGTTGTCAAGTGGAGTGTTCCTCCTTTTAATTCCTATTTAGAGTCCATTTTGCGGCGTTTGGTTATTGCTTCATACCAGTTGCATCCCAATGGATATCATATTTTATTAGGACTATACATACTTTTCATAAGAGTCAAGCAACGAGCACCTACATTTCCGAGTATTTGTTCCTTATATGATTTCAAAAGGAGGAAGACAGACGGTCCCTCTTTAATTTTTATGGAAGGCAGACACTGCAGAATTATCACTGTCTTAATGGACAGTGTCAAGGGGTTTCCAGATCAATACTTTTATGTTCGATGTCCCGGTAACTTCTATGGCCGATGGATGGAAGGAGGTAACTGCCCTTGCTTTGGAATTTTCTACTTACTTCTCCTTTTTATTGGTTCTCTTTCCGTTTTGCAGTAATTACTTCCAATGAAGGCCTTGTTCTTGACCAAACTCTTCTTGATTCTTTGGTTGTTATTAACAAGACTGAGAGAAATAGATAGTTTTTACTTTCAGAAAGAACCCTTCGGTAGTATCAACTACTCCATCCTTCACGGTCCATTTTGAAAACTCCAGCTTACACACAAAGTGCCACTAGAAAATCCCTTACCAAAAAGAAATGCTTAGGCCTTGGTCATAGTAGCCAAACTTCATCGGATCTCTCTTTCCTTTGATTACCGAAGGGAATGCCTTTCATTGTGGGGGTAAAGGAGTAGTTGGAAGCAGAGATGATACAAGATAAAATAATTTCTATGAAAATTGTTGAGAATCTCATTGCCCCTATCATCTAGGAAGAGAGTTCTACGGGCACTTTCAGAGGCTTAAGAGAGTTCTACAGGCACCGTTAAATATCTTAATCAGGGTGATATTGTGACTTCCGATCCTGTGAAATCTGATATGGAGGAAACTCAAGAATCCGCCCAACGGCTTAGGAAAGCATTTGATTTAGGAATTCCCCTCGAAGTTGGTTTGTTATTGGATGTGTATTAAAATATGATTATCTTAAGCACTTTATGCTTTCCTGCAAATCTTATAATTTTTTTGTATGCTTCTTTATGTTAAGCACTGAAGTTTTGCTTTGTTCCCTTTTCCAGGTATAGGAATGAAATACTCATTATCAGATAGTTTCTCCCATCAAACTGGTTCCATTGATCCATAAAGCATTTTACAATCTCGCCTTTCTCATCACTTGAAGCGCTCCCAGTTGTCCTCAAGTTCTCAACCTCAACACATCCCTGAGCTTCCATTGACTGATTCTCTTAAGAGGGAGAACCCAATTGTGCAGAGGTATTAGATAAGGGTGAGAAAAGTGAGCACCAATAGAAGGGAAGAAGAAGAAGAGGAGCAGAAACGAACGAGACAAGAGCGAGATTCAGAAACGTTACATATCAACTAGTTTCCAAGATTCTGATGTTCCCATTCTTCCTGAACGATCCATTGTTTCAACCTTTGCTCAAATCCAAATGATTCTCGATAGACCTCCTTATAAAGTTCCACTTAGAAACTTGATGCTTAGGGATCATTTTGGTGGTGGGATTTAAGAGGAATGTACTTTGATTTAGATTTACATCCAAATGAAAGGCGAGATGTTGTTGAGGGGTTAAGCACCATAAAGAGTTGAATGATTACTCAGTTTAATATAGCTAATAGTCAACTCGAAACACGATTAAACATGGCTATGAGTGTAAAGACCCGGGGGAATTGCGACCTTGGTAATCGACATAAAAACAGTGTCGACTATCCAAGCATCGGAAAAACCGGATAGTTGATTGAAAGAAGTTAGAGGGTGAGAATAGATAAGATAGAAAATTAGAATAGAAGAAAGAGAAGAACACAACAGAATATGAGTAATACCAATTTCACAGTGGAACAAATAAAATATAGTATACAACATAACTTGGAAATACAAATCTGTCTTTAGAGTATAACACTTACAACACAGCGAAAAAAACAATAGCTACATAATCCTGAAGCCTCCTGCTCCAGCTCTCCAAGTATATCTGTAAAATCCGGACTACTTGACTGCCCGTACAAAATTGGGCACCCAAGAGTTTAGGGAAAACAAAACAAAATAAACTCTGGATCAGTCATGTGACTGGTGTGAGTAAACAATTTAAAACAGTTTGAGAAAATAAACGATATCTCATAAGATCACGCTGTACGACACGGAATGGGTTTTTCCCTATGAGAATCCAAAACACTTGATTTAACTTTCAAAATCCTTTTAAAAGAAACAATTATCTTTATATCAAAACTCTTTTGATATTATAATAATGCCTATCAACCACAACTAAATAATCATTAGTAGAACGCTTTCATCTCACGTTCCACGTACATAATATATAATCAAAAACTGTGGGCCCTTATTGGGTAATGAATTCCAACTGGAAAGGTATGGGACCACCTTCCGACACTGTATCTCTAGAGAGGAATACACCGGGTTCAACAAGAACATCTTGCAACCCAGGCTAAACATGACCGGCCACTCATTTCGCTTGAGTGTACCGAATGTGTTATCACCAACGGTTGGGATCAGCAACCATTTCCCAAAAGGGACAGCATCAAAATAGGTTAAAGAAGTAAATGAAATTTCTCTAGATAAGTGAAAATACACCCTAATTGGCAGCTAACCACTTAGCCATGCGATCTACCCGATTTTATACCATTTCTCAGTTTTGAGGCTAGAGGCCATAACGTACAAATCACACCTTTATTTACTTTGAATGTCACAACGTCATACCCGCCAAATCACAAATTGATTTCTCCAAAAATTCCATGGGTATACAGCTAAGAGAAACGAATTCCTCCGCTACCAAACATAAATACGTTTGATGAGATCAAGTTACGTGATATATTAAGTATACTCTGTCAGACATTCTTCCATACAGGTTGTTCGGGGACTGGGCAAACCGAAGGTACAATTCTATAAACCCATCTTAGGCAATTTCTACCTAGGATTTGCCAGAACAACCCTTGCACAAACACCATCTTCAATTATCTTCATCATATTTGATTCGCAACGCTAATGCCCATATAGAGTGGTTTTCAGATAATAAATCTAATCCCAGTCTCCCCGTATTGACAATGGAAATGGCCAAAAACTTTATCAAAGAAAACACGTGTACAAACAACGATCGTATTTCCAAATGGAAATCTTACCGAGCAAATCATCAATCACCACTATTCCATTTAATTTAATTTATCAATCAATTATCAATTTCCCTATTCCTATTTCCATATATTCTTAAATTCTTATTTTCTAAAGTTAGAAAACATACATTATTAATCATTGGAAAACATTTCCAAATTTAATCTCATTTCTATTTTTTATATTAGAAAACATTTCTGATTATTACTTGGAAAACATTTCCATAACTCCTTCATTGGATTTAAACGGATGTTTAAATAAAACATCGTTATGACAACTCAAACCATTACACTCATTAACTAAGTTCACTTAACCTACCTTCACTGTCGAAACCTTAACCATTCCATAGTTAAATATGAAGTCAATCAAGTTGGGGTATAACTACCTCTCAGACCTTAACTGAACAACATTTTTAACCTCGAAATAGACAAAGTTCACCTTTTAAATCTTTAACAAACTTCCTTACGTAATTCTTGGATTCTATTTACGAATCCACTTCTTTTACAGAAATTATACGATCATAACAATAGTGTTATAATCCCATGCTTCCAAAATATAATATTTTAAATATAACTTTTATACATAAATTTGTATAAATAAACAAACAACTAATTTATTAATGAATAAATAAATATTGAATTAAAACGGAAAGTGAATAGTACTTTCCTGAATTCGATAAAATCGAATTTCAACGTATAATTCTCTCTCGAATAATCTTTATTCGATTACTCTCTTTCGAATAAACTCTATTCGATAACTCTTTTCTACGAATAAACTATATTTGATAATCTCTTTTTCGAATAAACTATATTCGATAATCTTTCTTCGAATAACTATATCTGATAACTCTTTTCTTCGAATAAACAATATTCGATAATCTCTCTTTCGAATAAACTATGTTCGATAATCTTTCTTCGAATAACTATATTCGATATCTCTTTTCTTCAAATAAACTATATTCGATAATCTCTCTTCGAATCACTATATTCGATTAACTCTATTCGAATAACTAATATTTGACCAACTCTAATTCGATTAACTGTATTTGATTAACCAATATTCGATTAACTCTAATTCAATTAACTCTATTCGATTAACTTATATTCGATTAACTAATATTTGATAAACTATATTTGAATAACTAATATTCAATTAACTAATATTTGATTAACTCTATTCGAGTAACTAATATTCGATTTAACTCTATTCGATTAACTAATATTCGATTAACACTAATTCGATTAACTCTATTCGATTAACGTATTCGATTAACTAATATTCAATTAACTAATATTCGATTAACTCTATTCGAATAACTAATATTCGATTAACTCTATTCGAATAACATATATTCGATTAACTCTATTCGAATAACTTATATTCAATTAAATAATATTCGATTAAATCTATTCGAGTAACTAATACTCGATTTAACTCTATTCGAATAACTTATATTCGATTAACTCTATTTCCTATCTCATTCAAATTCCCATTTGAATTCCTATTTCAAAACTAATTTTCCGTATAAATGTTTTAAATTATAAAATAATTATTTTTAATCCATTATTCACATCGAATTTGAAAAATATTTCCTTTATATAATCCATTAAGTTTAGTTTCGTATTTTAAAATAATATTCCATTTCAAAATTCTATTTACGCTTCTATTTGTAGAATTATTCATATGAAATCCCCTTTTTATTTCTAACACTTAAATCTCATTTATAATTCCCTTTATAAATGCTGTGTTCACATCCTATTAAAAACATCAATGTCAAAACCGATTTCTACTCCGCTATATAAGTTCAGACTTATATATTCCATTTATCACATGATAAATATTTTAATTAATTTATAAAGCATTATTTAAAAATTAATCTTCTCAATTTATCTGTCAAAAAAGATTCTATTTAAAATCTACTTTAAATTAATCTTTTCCATTTATCTATTAAAAACAGATTTCCATTTAATATTTATTTTCCACAAATTTCCTTTTATAAAATTCTATTCGTTTCCCAAATATTTCCTTTTATAAAATTCTATTCGTTTTATAAATATTTCCTTTTATAAAATTCTATTCATTTTATAAATATTTCCTTTTATAATTCTATTTATTTTCTAGATAAATATTCCTTTTATAATTCTATTTGTTTTCTAAATAAATATTCCTTTTTATAAAATCCTTTGATTTTATAAATATTTCCTTTTATAAAATCCTTTGATTTTAAAAATATATTATTTTCAATATACACTTTGAAAATTCCCTTTTCCCATTCCAATATTTCTTATTGTATTTAAAATATCAAATAACAATACCAGTGTCATCATAATCAAATCACAGATTATATATCACGTCATATATCACAATATATGGAAAAAAACTAGTACTATAAATGTTAAGGAATCCAGTTGGATCCCTCCAACCTGTTCCCCTACATCGACAGATGTTAAACAATATAATTAACATTACTTTCAATTCATTATGAAATATTCTGATCAACCGAATCAATATTTGATTAACGATATATATATTTGTATATATATATATCACTAGATCTATAATTTAAACCAATCAATTAACAAATCATCCAAACTATCAACACACTGCAATCAACCATCATTTATCAGTTCTAAAAATATAACCGTGCAGAGTTAGTGAGTTTTACTCACAATAGTAGTTTATTGTTAAATGATGATAAACTATCATTGATTCAGACCAGGCAATTTATTTTGCTATAAATTGTAACGAGCTCCAATTCACTTCGAATCAATTCCATTGTGTAGCCGTCGTCTATACGATCCTAATGGATCTTGTTTTTCTGAATTTGGATAACGTATGATGAAGTTATAATATTTACAAGTTATAACGTAAATTAAATTTCTATATAACTTAATTTAAAAAGGGAAATGGGCTTTATTTCTTTAAACATGCCCACTTCATACGTTTTAAACCCAACCACTTCTAATTACTCTTCTTCCTCCTGCCAAGAACATCTTGAACCCGCTCAGCAATAACATCACCATTTTCGACTATTCCAAGCACCAACTGCTCCTCTTCTACTTCATAAAATTCCAAACAAAAATCACTATGATAATCCTCATCCAAAACACTTCACTTCCATATCAACACACTGTCACTCGATCCCCCTTTTCTGCCTCACGTTTGAAAAACCCAGCCCATCAGTTTCTCCAACCCGCCCCATCACAGCAGTACTTCATCTTCCTCCCTGCCTTGTATTTCTGCAAGCCCCTGCTCCATTTTGTATATTACCCTCTCTCCAAATGAACACCTCTCCAGCAAAAAGAACCCACCGGCATCATGAACGTTATCTTCCTCAAACAAAGAAACACCGACTGTTCCTCCTTAAAAGCCACCAGCCTGTTGACACTGTATGGTGCTTTCTCCTTCATTTAAAACATTTCGAACATCCACTAGTACTTCCGCAACTTCTATCATACTTTCTTTCATGCCCCGTTTCTTCACGTTTTCCAAAACAGAAACTACTTCTCCAATCCACTTTGAAGTAGACGTCTGCCTCTGACATGCAGTCTCCGGCCTCTCTCCACGTACAGCAGTAAGTCATCCCCATTTCCACGACCCCACACAACTCAGCTCTGTCCATCGAGGGGAAACTGGCGTCGGCCTCTTCTCTAACCCCACAAAGTCCTCCTTCCACGCAGTTAAACTCGAGCCAGCACTTCATTTCGCATCGAACAACAGGTGGCGACATTTCCATTGCTGCTCACGCAACACAATGAGTTTGCGTTATATATTTATTTTATTCATTTGTAGTTTACATTTTAATGGCAGCTATTTCATATGCATTTTCAGGAAGAAGATAATAAAAGGAGATGTACTTGCTGTAAATAGGAACAATTGCTTAAGGCTTGAGCATCGTAGCATGTGCTCTACTTTCAGGTAGCTAAGTATAGGCTTGCGGTGAAGGTCTGCATTGAGTTGAGACAATTCATGCGTGGTGTTTTTTCTTAAGCATGAAGTATTAGGGGGATAGCTGGTGGATGTGATCACTTATGTATATAATCTATTGTATTCTATACGAATTAATTATTCAATTTAATCCCCTTTTGTTTTGATTAGATTTCGGTACGTCACTGTGAGGACATAGGCATGTGATGTTAACATGTGCATGTACTTCATTTCTTAGGTATTTTCTTTGCTATTAAGCAACAGGGTATATTTCCTTTATTTCTTGATTAGCCTATACACTACTTGTACAGACCAGGTATAATGTGATTAATGGTTGCAATATTTGGTCTGTAGTATTTATTCTGCCATGAGGTGTTCCTCTCAATCCTTTCCGAAGTAGTATGATCCTTATATGCTAAGAAATCAAAACCTATATATATAAGTTATAAAATATACATACTTCGTTGTACAAAATTTATTTGTTTATGTGGATAGCTATAGACAAAAATAAAAATACCTTTGTATTCAGCACAGTGGCACTGTAACACCCCGTAATCTTAAGAACATGACATAAGGGATAATTAAAGAATACTTAATTTTTATAAGAAGACTTAAGGGAAATAGGTTACACATTGAGTTCTTCTCGGAATTATGCTTGGAATAGAGTCCGAGTTTGCGTAAAACGGATACAGTATGAAGAAGTTATGAAGCTTAGAAGAATTCAAGAATTAGCAGAATTTAATAATAATTAAATAACAAATCAAAAATCAAAATCAGCCAAATCTAGGTAAGCGGGAAATCTCCCGCTCTAGGGTGTCGACCCCCAAGGGAGTCGACATAGGTGTCGACCCCCCTGTAGGGGTGTCGACCCCCTATAGGGGTATCGACCCCCATCGGCCCAGATCTGGCCTAACGAGTTTTGTGGTCTGGACAGATAGGTGGTCTTCTGGGATTGGCTGGATGACGTGTTTTTCTGGTTTGTATGGTTCAGATGGATTCTAATCTAATCTAAGGGTCCTAATTCACCTAGAGCATCTATAAAATACCCCTTACCTAACCCTAATCTCATTGTTATTCATCCATGGCGCCTCCATGCTACTATAATCTAAATTAGCCTAGCCTTTCTTCTCCAACCAAAATAAAAGTAGAGATTTAGAGATAGTTCTTCTTCAATAATCAAATTAGAAAATCAGATCTACATCAATCAAGTAGAGATTACTCAAGATCCGAATTGCTGGAACAACGCCTAATTTTCTAAGAATTCGATCGTTGTGAGTCTATGTCATTTTCACATATAATTGAATTTAAAAAGTAATTGTGATAGGATTGTAAATTGGATTTAATGAATATACCTGTGACTGAGATGAATCTTATCAAGTTTGTAAATCATTATCCTTTAAATTCATACCATAAATCTACCATATGCCTTTCTGATCCAGTTTATCGTTATATGCCTGTTTATGTTTCATATGCCTCTTCTTATGTTTATGCCAATTTTGATGTTGATTCTCTTCTCCTCTTATTTTCCTTTTTTTATGAGATTACGCTAACTTCGAGCCTAACATATTGCATTGAGATTTTCGTACGAATAACGTTTGAACGATTGGGAAAAATTTAGTGAAATTTGTAATAAAAGGGATTATTTGCATAAATCAATTTGAGCATAATTGTGTACAAATAGCATACATGAGATTTGGCATAAGTTGGATTGGACATAATTGGATATAATTTGTATACATGAGGTTTGGCATAAATTGTTAATAACAATGAACGCAAATTAATTTTGGCGTAATTTGGCATAGCATGTATACATAAGATTATAAGCCTAATTTGGATTAAAATCATAAACATAATTTAGATTGGAAATTATGGGTAATTGGAACATATTTTAATCCAAGATTTAAAATTGGGACTTGAATCAAGAAAGTGATAATGAACGCCTAAGACACGAGGTTAGATTCAAATTGCGGTATAAGACTGCACGGAACCGCCTGGCACATCCAACAACTGCAATTTGGTAATCTAATGTGAGAGGTCAAAGGAAGAAATTAGATACGTAATAATGCAAAGACACGAGGTTAGATTTAGATTGTGGTATAAGACTGCCCGGAACCGCCCGGCATATCCAGTAACCGCAATACGAAAATCTAATGTGGGAGGTCTTGCAAGATTACGATTATAATGAATTAATGAACACTTAACCAAGATAAGACATGTAATAAGACATGGGAATGTTAAAAGGGTTAAGTGGGTAACATGGGTAGCATGTGAAACATAATTAAAACACATAACCAAGATGAGACAAGTGATTAGATACGGGGATAAAGAGGGTTAAGTGGGAATTCCTAGTGGGGACCAAGCTTAGGAGGGAAGCTTGTGTCAAGTGGGTGGACCCCTTTCAACCAGTAACCCGTTTTAGTACCTATATGAGCTCGAACTAGGTCGAGGACAGGGACACACTTACGAGGGTTGATTGTAAGAGGTCAATAAAGAGTTAGCGATGTCAGTGCAAGTCCAACGGAGTCTTGTGCGTGCGTGGGTCCGAGATGGTAGGTAAGACGTTGTTGCATCGTGCAGGTATAAGCCGTGCATTTTAGTAGTATCGGGTTGCCACTTTAGGGAGTGATACACCCTACTATGGGACCAGCACGGGCATCGACGAGTTAGGGAGCCGATCGAATGGGGAGGGTAGTGGGTACAACTAGTGGAGATAGGAGCAGGCGGCACCTATGACAGCAGCTAGGAGTACACGAAACTACCATTATTATTATTATTATTATTATTATGTTTAGTAAGAGGGATCAACTTTTAGTATGGAACTAGTATTGGTGCGGTGTAGGAATTATCTTATAGTGATTAGAAGCGCAATCAACGTTATATCTTGTTTACCTTGTCATATCTTCTTATGTTACAGTCATCTCTTATATCTAGTTTTTGTTCTCATCTTGTTACTTTACTGATTATATTGTTAAAGTCACTGGACTCGCCAAACTTTATGTCTGACTTTTTTTGTTTCGCCTATTTTCTTTCCTCCCCCAGGTCCTCAGGGTGGGACTAGTGGAGCTTGACTTGGATTTCTTTCTTCTTGAAGTGCTTGGAAGTGTTGAAAGTAAGCTCAACTTTATCTCTTTTCATTATGGTTATTTGGAATGGGATTATGGTTTTGCTTTTGTGTACTCTGATAATAATTTTGTTCAATATGGATATTTGTGTACTTGGCTTAGTATATGGTTTTGATGTTGTAACCAGACATGTTTTACTTTTCCGCTGCAATGAATAAATTTTGAATTTTTAAGTACCATTTTATATATCTGTCTTGTGATATTTTGTTCTATACTCTTATAACGCTCCATGAAAGTTAATGCATTCCTTAGTGAGTGACATTAATGGACGTGGGGTGTTACAAGCACGATCCCAAAAATATAATAAAATAGACTAGTTAACTAATTCGGTGAAACCCCAAAATGCTAATACAGGGTGTAAAATACTAGAAATACAGAGTTGCTTATTTTTAAAAATAAGAATTACATAAAATTTCTATAAATTAAATTATAACTAGGTCTAAGAGGATTTGTCCAAATTCGAAACCTATATTTAATTAAAATTAAACAATCGTTATGGCCTATAAGCGATTTCATAGCGACTATTTGAAAATTTGATTTGGACATAACTTACAATTTATAAAGCGAAATCTTCATTTTCACCTTCATTAGAAAAATACAGTTCAACAAATTCCAACGTTTCTTGTTTCACAGAAATCCGACTTAAAACAGATTCTGTATATTCTTTTAAAGTTCGAATCGCCAAATTACGAATTGCCACACCATTTCGAGCTCGATTATAATTATAATATAATCTATACGCTATAACATCATTTATAAATAAATTTGTTAATATAATTCAAATTGTAAACTGAATTATATATTTTAAATTGTCCAATTCACACAATTTTGTGAATTCCATTATTTCCGGCTATTTCGGAAATAAATATATTATTCTATTATTAATATTAATTAAATATTCAATATTATTTAATTCTGGTCATTTTAAATTACCAAACAATTATTTAAATAATTAGTTAAATTATTTATTATCCATTAAAAATATGGTTCGTTACATTCTTTCCCCTTAAAAAATTTCGTCCTCGAAATTGCTAAGGTAGAAAACAAACCCTATTAACTGGGTTAAAATTATTTGTTACTCCTTAAATTTCTGTTTCAATTGAACAAATAAATTATTATCAAATTACTAATTTGTTTTTACCAACTAAAATTTTAAAAAAATTTGAATATTTTCTAACACCTTAAATCTTTGAATTTTTTTGCCAGCACCACATTTGTATGGCTCAATCGGTACAACTACAACTCGCCTCCCTGGGCCTTCTCCAATCCAAAAGAAAATCAAAAAGACAAGCGGCTTGCCAATTCGGCTCATCAAAATCTCATGCCCAATATAAAATATAAACTTGTACCTTTTTGTCGGGCATATCATTATATCCTTCCATCTGCTACCAATTCAACATATACCAATATCATTCCAATCAATTTTATCCTCAACCCCAAATCATTCGCTTATACCTAAGTTGAATTTAATTTCAAACTCGAGTTCCATTCTCGATTCCAAACTCTTAACTCACCAATCCAATTTGCTTAACCTTGTTAAGTTCCATTACGACATTCCATTAACTAATTAATTTACCAAATTAGTTATCTTTATCTTGAAATCCAAAATCCGACTTTTATTCCAAAAATCAATCCATTTCACCTGACATAGGTCTAGTTATATTCAAGAATCCAATTTCCCTTGATGTGGTTCTATTTCAATTCAATTTCCACTTAACTGGTTTTAATTCAATTTCAATTTGCTTTCGCAAATCCCTTTTTAAATTCTTTTTATTTCGAACAATCTCTTCCCTGGAGTTTTAAACAACTTACCCTTTTAAAAATCAAATATTCCCTTTTGAAATCAAAACAACTTGTTTTCTCAAAACATTTCCAAAAAAAAAAAAATTGGTAGTAATCCGTCACTTAGAAACTCGAAAATGAACACCGATGATGTCAGAATCATCATCAGAATTATTTCCCAGCGACCGAAGTGAGT
Source organism: Allium sativum (assembly GCA_030737875.1). Lineage (NCBI taxonomy): Eukaryota > Viridiplantae > Streptophyta > Magnoliopsida > Asparagales > Amaryllidaceae > Allium > Allium sativum. The sequence continues at coordinate 86,017,686 of CM060909.1, forward strand.
TCAATACTATATCACTTTCAAAACCATTTCTAAACATTTCCATTTTGAAATACATTTCAAAATATTATTCACAATGCTTGTAAACAATTTAAAATCTCCCAGGATTTTAAAATTCTCAAATACTTAATCCAAATCCATTTGCAAACAAATTTCCAAACCCCAGAGTTTTAAATTTCAATTCTGGTTTAAATTTAGTTTTAATTCATTTCGTAACACTTATACGAATTTTGATTGGTTACTTACATAACCATTTCAATTATAATCCTATCTGATTATGATCACAACCAATACAACCAATATATGATAATATTTCAAATATTAATCATCCTTATATATCAAAATATAATTTGGATACAATTATTTCATTTACCCTCTTTTCAAAACATACAGTGTCCGTTCATCGTATTCGAGTGTTTATAAACCATACCGATACAGTGGATCAAATTGATCGATCAGAACTCATAAACAACTCAACCAATAAATCTCCACAATACAAAACCATTTTTATATCAAATAACAATTACGCGCTCATATGTATACACTCAAACTCAGTCTAGGCCATTACTAACCCCATCTCTACTGAGTCACGCCACAGAGCCAAGGTAATTACTTAACCTTTAGCTCTAATACCACTGTAGACTTGGGGATTTTGGTAGGATTTTCAACCATCCCTCAATCCCCTAAGTAGTCGGATTATATCCCACCATGGCTTATACTAGTACCTCGGAACTGCCTTTACGGCCAGCCTCGCGACTAGACCAACCCTCATTTTGGGGATATGTAGAGGTTAGAGTCTCCCGTTCGCCACCTAACGCAAAGCGAGAACCCCCTATCATGCCTACCAATTAAGCAACCTGGCTCTGATACCACTGTAATGAACCGGAGGATTTGTGACCTTAGTAATCGACATAAACTCAATGTCGACTATCCAAGAATCAAAAATACTGGATAGTTGATAGAAAGAAGTTATAGGGTGAGAATAATTAAGATAGAAAATTAGAATAGAAGAAGGAGAAGAACACAACAGAATCTGAGTAATAAGAATCTCACAACGGAACGAATGAAATATAGTATACAACATAACTTGGAAATACAAATCTTTCATTAAAGTATAACACTTACAACACAGCGAAAAAAAAACAGTAGCTATATAATCCTGAAGCCTCTTATTCCAGCTCTCCAAGTATATGTGTAAAATATCGACTACTTGACTGCTCATACAAAATTGGGCATCTAAGAGTGTAAGGAAAACAAAAAAAAAATTAACTCTGGTTCGGTCATGTGACTGGTGTGAGTAAACAACTTAAAATAGTTTGAGAAAATAAACGATATCTCATAAGATCACGCTGTATGGCACAGAACGGGTTTTTCCCTTCTGAGAATCCAAAACACTTGATTCTACTTTCAAAATCCTTCTGAAAGAAACGATAATCTATATATCAAAACTCTTTTGATATTATAATAAATGTCTATCAACTACAACTAAATAATCATTAGCTGAACAATTTCATCTCACGTTCCACATACATAATATATAATAAAAAACTGTGGGCACTTATTGGGTAATGAATTCCAACTGGCAAGGTTTTTCCGACACTGTATCTCTAGAGAGGAATACACCGGGTTCAACAAGAACATCTTGCAACCCTGGCTAAACATGACCGGTCACTTATTTCGCTTGAGTGTACCAAATGTATTATCACCACGGTTGGGATCAACAACCATTTCCCGAAAGGGACAACATCGAAATAGGTTAAAGAAGTAAATGAAATTGCTCTAGATCAAGTGACAGTACACTTGGCAGCTAACCACTTAGCCATGCGACCTGCTCGATTTTATACCATTTCTCGGTTGTGAGGCTAGAGGCCGTAACGTATATATCACATTTTATTTACTTTGAATGTCATATCGTCATACCCGCCAAATCACAAATTGATTTCTCCAAAAATACCACGGGTATATAGCTAAGAGAAATGAACTCCTCCACCACCAAACGTAAGTACGTTTAAAAAGATCAACTTACGCGATATATTAAATATACTCTGTTAGACATACTTCCATACAAGTTGTCCTGAGACTGGGAAAACCGAAGGGACTATTCTGTAAACCCATCTTAGGCAATTTCTACCTAGGATTTGCCAGAACAGCCCTTGCACAAATTCTGCCTTCAACTATCTTCATCATATTTGATTCGCAACACTAATGCCCATACAACGTGGTTTTCAAATAATAAATCTGATCCCGGTCTCTCCGTATTGACAACGGAAATGGTCAAAAACTTTGATAGTCGGTTATTTAACTATTAATGGAAAACATGTGTCCAAACAATGGTCGTATTTCCAAATGGAAATCTTACCGAGCAAATCATCAATCACCACTAATCCCCTTTAATTTAATTTGTCATTCAATTATCCATTTCCCTATTCCTGTTTCTATATATTCGTAAATTCTTATTTTCTAGATTTAGAAAACATACGTTATTAATCATTGGAAAACCTTTCCATATTTACTCTCATTTCTAGTTTTTTTATATTAGAAAACACTTTTGATTCTTATTTGGAAAACATTTCCAAAACTCCTTCATTGGATTTAAACATATGTTTAAATAAAACATCGCTATGCTAACTCAAACCATTACACTCATAAATTAAATTCACTTAACCAACCTTCACTGTCGAAACTTAACCATTCCTTAGTTAAAAATAAAGTCAATCAAGTTAGGGTATAACTACCTCTCAAACCTTAATTGAATAATATTTCTAACCTCAAAATAAACAAAGTTCACCTTTTAAATCTTTAACAAACTTCCATACACAATTCTCGGCGAATCCACTTCTTTTACAAAAATCATTTGATCATTACAATAGTGTTATAATCCCATGCTTCCGAAATATAATAACTTAAATACAACTTTTATATATAAATTTGGATAAATAAACAAACAACTAATTTATTAATAAATAAAATAAATCTTGATTAAAAATGGAAAGTGAATAGTACTTTCCCGAATTCGATAAAATCAAATTTCAACGTATAATTCTTTCTCGAATGATCTTTATTCGATAACTTACTTCGAATAAACTCTATTCGATAACTATTTTCTTCGAATAAACTATGTTCGATAATCTCTTTTTTGAATAAACTATATTCGATAATCTTTCTTTGAATAACTATATCTGATAACTTTTTTCTTCGAATAAACTATATTCGATAGTCTCTCTTTCGAATAAACTATATTCGATAATCTTCCTTCGTATAATTATATTCGATAACTCTTTTCTTTGAATAAACTATATTCCATAATCTCTCTTCGAATACCTATATTCGATTAACTCTATTCGAATAACTAATATTTAACTAACTCTAATTCGATTAACTCTATTCGATTAACCAATATTCAATTAACTCATACTCTATTTGATTAACTAATATTCGATTAACTCTATTTGAATAACTAATATTCTATTAACAAATACTCAATTAACTTTATTCGAGTAACTAATATTCGATTTTACTCTATTCGATTAACTAATATTCGATTAACTCTAATTCGATTAAATCTATTCGATTAACACATATTCGATTAACTAATATTCGACTAACTGTATTCGAATAACTAATATTCAATTAACTCTATTCGAATAACTTATATTCGATTAACTCTATTCGAATAACTTATATTCGATTAACTAATATTAGGTTAACTCTATTCGAGTAACCAATATTCGATTTAACTTTATTCGAATAACTTATATTCGATTAACTCTATTTCCTATCTCATTCAAATTCCTATTTGAATTCCTATTTCAAAACCCAATTTTACTTGTAAATGTTTTAAATTATAAAATATTTATTTTTAATCCATTATTCACATTGAATGTGAAAAATAGTTCTTTTATATAATCCATTAAGATTGATTTCGTATTTTAAAATAATATCCCATTTCCAAATTCTATTTATACTTCTATTTATAGAATTATTCATACGAAATCTCCTTTTTATTTCTCACACTTAAATCTCATTTATAGTACCCTTTATAAATGCTGAGTTCACATTCTATTAAAAATATCGGTGTCAAAACCGATTTCTACTTCTCTATATAAGTTCAGACTTATATATTCCATTTATCACGTGATAATTTTTTTATTTAATTTATAAAGCATTATTTGTAAATTAATCTTCTCAATTTATCTGTTAAAACAGATTCTATTTAAAATCTACTTTAAATTAATCTTTTCCATTTATCTGTTAAAAACAGATTTCCATTTAATATTTATTTTCCACATATTTCCTTTTATAAAATTCTATTCATTTCCCAAATATTTCCTTTTATAAAATTCTATTCATTTTATAAATATTTCCATTTATTAAATTCTATTTATTTTATAAATACTTCATTTTATAATTCTATTTATTTTCTAAATAAATATTTCTTTTATAATTCTACTTATTTTCTAAATAAATATTACTTTTATAATTCTATTTATTTTCTAAATAAATATTCCTTTTTATAAAATCCTTTGATTTTATAAACATTTCCTTTTATAAAATCCTTTGATTTTATAAATATATTATTTTCTAAATAAATATTCCTTTTTATAAAATCCTTTGATTTTATAAACATTTCCTTTTATAAAATCCTTCGATTTTATAAATATATTATTTTCAACATACACTTTGAAAATTCCCTTTTCACTTTCCGATATTTTTTATGGTATTTAAAACATCAAATAACAATACCGGTGTCATCATAATCAAATCACAGATTATATATCACGTCATATATCACAATATATGGAAAAAAACCAGTATTATAAATATTGAGGAATCCAGTTGGATCCCTCCAACGTGTTTCCTTGCATCCACAGATGTTAAACAATATAACTAACATTACTTTCATTTCAATATGAAATATTCTGATCAACAGAATCAATATTTTATTAACGATATATATATATATATATGTATTTATATTTATATATATATCACTAGATCTATAATTTCAACCAATCAATTAACAAATCATCCAAACAATCAAAACACTGCAATCAACCATCATTTATCAGTTCTAAAAATACGTTATAAAAATATAACTGTGCAGAGCTAGTGAGTTTTACTCACATAAGTAGTTTATCGTTAAATGATGATAAACTATCGTTGATTCAGACCAGGCAATTTATTTCGCTATAAATTGTAACGAGCTCCAATTCACTTTGAATCAGTTCCATTGTTTAGCCGTCGTCCATACGATCCCAACGGATCTTGTTTTGCTGAATTTGGAAAACCTATGAAGATGTTATAATATTTTCAAGTTATAACGTGAATTAAATTTCTATATAACTTAATTTAAAAAGGGAAATGGGCTTTACTTCTTTAAACAGGCCCACTGCATACGTTTTAAACCCAACCGCTACTCATTACTCTTCTTCCTCCTGCCCAGAACATCACGAACCCGCTCAGCAACAACATCACCATTTCCGACTATTCCAAGCAACAACTGCTCCTCTTCTACTTCATAAAATTCCAAACAAAAATCACTATGATAATCCTCATCCAAAACACTTCACTTCCATATCAACACACTGTCAATCGATCCCTCTTTTCTGCTTTACATTTGAAAACCCCAGCACATCAGTTTCTCCAACCCGCCCCATCACAGCAGTACTTCATTTTCCTCCACGCCTTGTATTTTCGCATCTTCCTCCACGCCTTGTATTTTCGCAAGCCCCTGCTCCATTTTGTATAGTACCCTCTCTCCAAATAAACACCGCTCCAGCAAAAAGAACCCACTGACATCATGAACGGTATCTTCCTCAAACAAAGAAACACCGCCTGTTCCTCTTTAAAAGCCACCAACCCGTTTACACTGTATGGTGCTTTCTCCTTCATTTAAAACATTTCGAACATCCACCAGTACATCTGCAACTTCTATCATACTTGCTTCCACACCCTATTTCTTTGTGTTTTCCAAAACAGAAACTACTTCTCTAATTCACTTTGAAGTAGACGCCTACCTCAAACGTGCAGTCTCTGGCCTCTATCCACATACAGTAGTAAGTCGGCCCCATTTCCACGACCCCACACAACTCAGCTCTGTTCATCGAGCTGAAACCGGCATCGGCCTCTACTCCAACCCCACAAAGTCCTCCTTCCATATAGTTAAACTCAAGCCAACACTTCATTTCGCATTGAACTACAGTTGTCGACATTTCCATTACTACTCACGCAACATAATGAATTTGCTTTATATACTTATTTATTTTATTCAATTGCAGTTTCCATTTTAATGGAAGCTATTTCACATGCATTTTCAGGAAGAAGATAAGAAAAGGAGATGTACTTGCTATAAATAGGAACAATTGCTTAAGGCTTAAGCAACATAGCATGTGCTATACTTTCAGGTAGTTAAGTATAGGATTGCGGTGAATGTCTGCATTGAGTTGAGACAACTCATACGCGGTGATTTTTCTTAAGCATGAAGTACTAGGGAGATTGATGGCGGATGTGATCACTTATGCATATAATCTATTGTATTTTATTCGAATTTTTTGTTCAATTTAATCCCCTTTTGTTTTGATTAGATTTCTGTACTTCACTGTGAAGACATAGGCATGTGATGTTAACATGTGCGTGTACTTCATTTCTTAGTGGTTAAGTATGTATTTTCTTAGCTATTAAGCAACAGGGTATATTTCCTTTAATTCTTGATTAGCCTATACACTACTTGTATAGACAAGGTAGGACGTGATTTATGGTTGCAATATTTGGTCTACAGTATTTATCCTACCATGAGGTGTTCCTCTCAATCCTTTCCGAAGTAGAACGATCCTTCTATGCTAAGAAATCAAAAACTATATATATATAAGTTATAAAATATACGTACTTCATTATACAAAATATATTTGTTTATATGGACAGCGATAAACAAAAATAAAAATACCTTTGTATTTAGCAAAGTGGCACGATCCCAAAAGTATAATAAAATAGAATGGTTAACTAATTCTGTGAAACCCCAAAATGCTAATACAGGGTGTAAAATACTCCAAATACAAAGTTGCTTATTTTTGAAAATAAAAATTACAGAAAATTTCTAAAAATTAAATTATAACTACGTCTAAAAGGATTTTTCCAAATTTGAAACCGATATTTAATTAAAATTAAATAACCGTTATGGCCTATAAGCGATTTTATAGCAACTATTTGAAAATTTGATTTGGACATAACTTATAGTTTATAAAGCGAAATATCCATTTTTCACCTTCATTAGAAAAATATAGTTCAACAAATTCCAACATTTCTTGTTTCACAGAAATCCGACTTAAAACGAATTCTGTATATTCGTTTAAAGTTCGAATCACCAAATTACGAACTGCCGCTCCATTTCGAGCTCGATTATAATTATAAAATAATTTATACCCTCTAACGTCATTTATAAATAAATTTCTAAATATAATTCAAATTCTAAACTGAGCTATATATTTTAAATTGTCCAATTCGCACAATATTGTGAATTCCACTATTTCCAACTATTTCGAAAATAAATATATTATTCTATTATTAATATTAATTTACTATTCAATATTATTTAATTATGGTTATTTTAAATTACAAAACCATTATTTAAATAATTAAATAAATTATTTATTATCCGTTAAAAACACGGGTCGTTACAATGAGCAACGTTGATAAGCAACTAGAGGTAGGCTAAATTTGGTTACGAGTTTCAAAGGTTAAATGCACGACATCTTGATCATATTGACTTCGTGGAGAATGATAAAGCTGGATTGGTTCACTTGATCAGGTTCTAAGAATCCGAAATTGCCTCTTTAAGAGTGGCAATATTAGAGTGAACAACTTGGAGGCTGAAAATGAGGAACTCAAAAGAGGGCTTGAGGCTGCAAGAGGACAATTTCGAGAAGCTAAATCTGCCCAAGAACTTGCTCAATGTCAACTGGCTTTAGAGAGATGAGCTTCGCCTTCTTATCAACAAGAAAAGGAAATTCTCGAGGACAAGATTAATTCCTAGAACCAGACTCTAAAGACTCTAAAAGAAGACAAAATCAAGTTGCGCAATGCTCTTGATGAAGCTAGAGTCAAGACTGACATTACTCTATTTCATTTTTATGTCTACAGTGTTACGAATCGTGGAAGCTTAAGCTGTCTAAACAAAGACTTTCCACGGACTCTGGCTCTTGTTTGGGAGTAAGTACTTTCATGCTCTGGTGGTGCAGATGATGAATTTCTCTAGGAGAATCTCCTGGATGAAGAAGACCGTAAGGCTTTGGTTGAAGGCAGGAAAATACTGGCGGATGAGCAAGCCCAATCTTCTAGGGTGAAAACCATGGATGTTACTGCTATTCGTGGCTCATCCGGCCTTATCAACGTTGAAGCTTTAAGCTCTCAAACTCCCCCTGCGGATCGCCTTGTCAAGGATGCTACTGAAGTTCAACCCATTAAAGAACGCATGGTTCAGGGGAAAGTACCCAAACAATGCGCAGGATATGGCGAAGAGAATGATGACACTTCTTTAAATGTGAATGATTACGAAATCGATCTTATATACCCAGCAACCCCAGGTTAAATTGATATCTATCAGTCCACGCCAGATTTGGATTATCTTACTTCTTCACCTGGGTTTGCTGAATTTAGTGCTTACAATTTATTTGTACCAAGTCTGTCATTGCCACCTCTTTTTTCTATCGGTGCTACCATTGTTCAGGCTTCTACTACTGATTCTGTTTTAGTGTCAACTAGTATTAGACCGCGCACCACTCCTCTGCCGGGCGACCCTTCATTGCTTAATGTATCTAATCTTGAAGCGGTTGATTATGATTTTAGTAATGATGAGGACGATATTTGGAATACCAAGGCTGTGTCTACTTTAGTACGCAAAAAGAGACCCGTTGCAAACAAACCGGGGATCATTAATCTGTCCTCTCCTGAGAGTCCTTGTGTAAATAAAGAAACAAAGGATGGAAGTCAAGTAGCTGATTCATCTCCTCCTTTCCCTGTTAAGAAGTAGTCTTTGTGACACCAGCCTATTTTCTTTCTCGGCATGTATTCAGATCAGTTGTATATGCGAGTGCCAGTCCTTGCCTAGTACTCTAGGCTTGTTATTTTACATACGTTCATATCTGATACCCTTTACATGACCTAGTGTTGCTGCAATGAAAGTGTGCTATACTCAAGATTTTACTTGTTCTTTATCATATATTCTTGCTTTGCATTGCATACCTGTTTCCTTTTCATGCTCACAGCACAGATTTTTATAAGCCATTCGTTTTTATAAATGAAGACATTTCATTTGTAGTCACAGATTATTATGAATTGGGTTTACTCGACTAATCGTACTGTACTGAATTCTTTTGATTTTGAGCTAGGTAGTACCCGAAAATTTCTTAATATCCACTTCTTGTGTTTTTATTTTACCGAAATTCTCGAGTTTGTTCTAGCCATTTCAAGGGAATTCAATTTTCTTAGTTAAATAATCTCTATAGACGTTCAGCCCCTGTTGTAAAGTTGTGATGAACTTGTGGTACATTTAAATGAGCATTATTGGATTTCTTTAATGCAGTGGTAATGCCCCAATACCAAAGTTATTTACAACTTATTGGGGTCGAAACGGCTAACCTTTTCCAAATTCTTTTAGCTACAACTGGAATTTAGTTTTAATTGATCAGTTCATGCCGTTTTTATAGTGTTCCTGATTTGTCATGTACTCATTCTTGTTCTTGCCGACTTGGTAGTCCAAGCCCTTCGGAGGTTCAACTCGAATAAATGCATTTTGCATAGGTATTAAATCATATTTCCCACTAACCTGGCGGTCCAAGCCCTTCGGGGATCAAATTAAATACGTAAGCTTTTTAATGCATTTGATTCTCACTAACTTGGTGGCCCAAGTCCTTTGGAGATTGGGGTTTGAATGCGCATTTTTTTAATAAAAAAGATGTACTCAAACTCATTTCTCGCTAACCTGGTGGCCCAGGACCTTTGGAGATTGGTTTTGAATACATGCCGCTAGGGGAGGTCTTGGGTTTTAAGTTTTCGATTCAATTTTGGTCCTGTTTGTATTGGCTAACTTCAGAATCAAAAAAGACCTTATTGGACACCCCCTTTCGGCTAGGATTTATGTCACCCCCTTTCGGACAGGATTTTTGTTACCCCTTTCGGTTAGGATTTCTGTTACCCCCTTTCGGTTGGGATTTCTGTTTGCGTTGGTCATTCCAGCGTGTTGCCGGTCAATCCAGCACTAGGGCTGGTGAAGTTCCAGTCTAGGTTTATCGGTCCTTCCAACCACTGTTACAAATATCGCAAATATCGGCCAAGATCTCCTCCGAGATCTCGTTTTGGGCTCCTTCCGAAAAGAAACAACAAATATCACTCTAAATCTCCTTTCGAATATATCGCCCGAGATATTACAATATCGAACGATATATCGATCGAGACGAAATACTGGAATATTGTCCGAGATCTTAGTTTTTTTGGTTAAAATTTAAATTTGTTCCTGAACTAGAATTATAATTAAAAAACTAAAATCTAGCCATAATAGTCTTTTTTTATTTTACATATTGCATGTTAAATGACTATATTGTATGTTCGTATATGTTTTACAATGCTTATGATTTTCATATTCGTCTTTTTACATACATGTTACTTATAAAATTATGTATTTTATGGTCTATTTATGCTGAATTTTTTTAATGTTTTGGATCCCTTTAATGTTTCCTGTCTAACAATATTTCTATTTTAAGCATATTACGGTTTAGAGCATGAATGATCTTTCACAAAATAAAGAATAATAAAGTTATTTTGCATTTTAAGTTTAAGTTACTATGTTTTTAATAGTATCCATAGAAATCATTTTTTTAAAATATAATTTTTAACATATCGTGTATCCCGAGATTGTTCCCTTATGAACTTTTAGATCTGAGATGAAAATCCGAGACAAACTCCTGAGTTAGACTCATCTCGTCTGAGATCTCCCTAGATACGAGACTGGGTCTATAAAATCTCCGAGACGAAACGCGACCGATATCCGAGATTCAAAACCTTGCTTCCGACTACCTGTCCTTCCATCTTTTTGTCGGTCCTTCCGGCACTAGGACTGGTACTTATAGCCTAGGTTTTGTCGATCCTTCCGACTTTATACTTCATCCCGGGAGCTGGACACTAATTCCTCTTATCGAGTTTTATTTCGATTTAAAGAATTCATGTCCTACACCTAACAAGGTGCCTCTTCAGTGGGACTGGCAATCTTTCAACCGTGGGACAAATTGGGTTGCTTCCATCTTTGCATCGTTCTCAAAGTTTGGTACCGATCCCTTTGCTGGATGCTTGCTAAGGGCTTGGTGTTTTTGCAATGAAAGGTGCAGCTTTCCGAATTGGTGTCCACTTGCTGAGCTTTTCACCATTTCCCCCAGAATAGCTTATTCTTTTGAAGCGGTGTGCTTAATCATCTTGCTTAGTTTGCAAGATGCTTTTGGCGCTTAACGCTTGAATTGTTTCAACTGGGATATGCTCAGGAAGCTTCCAGCTATGGTTGGGTTGTAAATGAGCGGTTGCCTCAACTTTTCCTACATTTAAGAAATCGATTTTAGCATAAGCTAGCTAATGTATGATTCATGTAAGCAAATAATTTTTGGTTCATAAGGCTTTTGTTTGGTACAGTGTAAGTAACTCATCATTAATTGTTTATAGGAACATAGCAAAAGGCAAAGCAAAGTAAAGGCGACAGAAATCGCTTATTCAGAGCCATTGCAAATAGAACACCATTCACTGATCCTTGAGTGAGTGCCGACCTTGGATTGATTTGAGCGATCTACCCATTACTTATTGCCCCTTTCTTGCAAGGAGTTGGAGCAGTGTTCGTGGACGTGCACATATTGTTGCAGACGATTCTTCCTAATTAGTTCCTTAATTAGTGATTTTAGATGTCTACAATCATTGGTATTGTGACTTGGCTGCTTATGGAACTGACAGAATCTTCCGGATCTTATAGCTACATCTTTGATCTGCATTTGTTTTGGTATCAGATACTTCTCGTTATCCTTAGTTGCCATGAAGATATTCCCTATGGTGTCATTAAGAGGAGTGAGCTCAGAATTCTTAAAAAAGCGAAGCTTCTTCTTAGCTCGGTTGTCTCTTCCCTCGTTTCTCCTCTTCTGACTACCAAGGCTATTATGTATGTTACCTTTCCTTTTTAGTTGTACATTGCTTCCTAGAACATCCAAGGCACATGTTGAATCCTCTTCAACACTCATATATTCTTCTACTTTATCGAGTAACTGCTCAAGAGTACTTGGCTTCTTCTTCTTAATCCATCGTCCTAACTTGTTCTTTTTGCATATGACCCCTTTCAAAGCCATCAGAACCAAGCGGGGCTCATAATTTTTAACTTCAGCCACTGTCATATTAAAGCAAGTGAGAAAAGCTTTGATGGACTCCTGGCTAATCTAACTCCATAACATCCTAAACCTTGGTTATTCAGAACTTGAATCGTTCCCTGAATAATCTAGCCAAGGTAACGAAGTCGTCTACTGACTTTGGAGATAGTTTGTGAACCAGAGATAGGCCACCCCTTCCAGACAAGTTAGGAAGGATAGGCATTTGACTTCGTCTGTGGCGCGTGCCCCATTCATATACTGATCATATTTGCACAGGAACACGTTGGGATCACTTGCCCCAGCATAATGTCGCACCGTTGGAGGCTTAAACTATTGTGGATATACAACCATCTTGATTCTTTTAGTGAGTGGGATCTTGGTAAGAGAAAATTCCCACTCTTTCTCATCATCTCCCTTTTTTAAGCTTTCCACTATAATCTTGCGTGCCATTCCTAATACATGTTCCTCCCCTTTGTATTGGTCCCTGGGGTGGATGTCTTCTTCCTTACCGTACATTTGCCTAAGCGAATAATTACGATTTGGAGACATGAGTCCTGAACTTCCCTTTTGGAGAAGTATCCCCCTGATGGAACCAAGCGTCTGTTGGGAGGTTGTCTTATCAGAATGGTCACGCGCCGGTGCTTTTACTTCTCTATGGTTTAAGTTAGAAAGATTTGTAACTTCCTAAATAGAGTTTCCTTGGATTGGGCTTGAAGTGGAAGAACTTGCATCGTGCATGCGAGCAGGTTGAAGGTGGGTTGTGCTTAGTGCGACTTTTGCAATAGCGGCTTGAATAGCGAACACTGACTCAAGTTTTTTCATCATTTCATTATTTGTGATATTTATTTGACTTGTTTGTTACGCCGCCACTTCATCCAACTCTCTCTTGGTTACAGCTACCTCAACTTTAGACGATTCTCCTTCTTCGAGATGGTTGGTGGGTGATGTGACATCATTGACCTCATTGGTGAGGTCGTTGGTTTTACAAATAACTTCCTTTGATTTACTCATGACTTTTAGCGAGGTTCAAAAAATCTTGTTGGATTTTAGCGGCTTAAGATCACAAGGCTAGGATTTTGACCTTGAAAAAAGTATGAAAGGAGAAGATGCGAATGTGGCCCTACGGTGGGGGCCAAATGTTTTCACCAAAATATGGCTCAAACACCAATGGTACGTGAGCCGTACTTCACCAATGTGGTTAGAAAATAAATGGAGCTGCAATCAACAAGAGATAAAAGTAAAAATGAGAGGAAAGTAAAATAGAGACACAAATTAGAGTGGTTCAGCCCTAAACTAGGCCTACGTCCACTATGGAGGTAGTTTGCATTATCATGATGGTGATTACAAAGTATAAAATCTTTCTTTATACATACATCCTTTCTCTTTTACAACATATACTCCCTCTCACATACGAGTCACACTTAAATTCATGGAGTTCAATGGAGAGATGATATGATCCGTGAAGGAGGAGGATAAACTGGTGGTGGAGAAGAAGAGAGTCCTTGGTTGAGGATGATGATGGGATAATCTTCATTCTCCAAGCCTCTTAGGTGATCTTAATGGGTGCCATGGCCAATTGAGTGAACCATTCTTCCAACGGAGATGATGATGATGGTTGAAATGCTAAGGAACGGTGGAGGAAAGAATTCGACAACACTTCGTGCTGGCTAGGAGTCCATCCCCTTTATGGTGGAAGCAATGACCCATTTATAGATGAGTTACCCGAAGAAGTGAGCTGAAGTTCGTATATGCTGGTTGCGGGTCGTTCGTCCTATTAATTACTAAAATTCCACCGCCTAGCTATAGCTAACTGTTAATAGCCTTATCCAGCTGTCCTATGCGAGCGACTTCATAGGAGCGAACGATTGCAAGATCCGAGCAGATTAAAAGGGCGGTCAGGCGATGAGTACACAGGCGACTAGTAAGAGCTTTCAGATTGGTGTACGAGCAATCTAGGCTTGTAGACCAAAATTCCAGTGCGACCCTTCAGGAGCTCCTATCTGTTATCTGATTGAAGTATTAGTGACTGATTGAGAAGCGAGCGATTGAGGTTGCAATGAGCGGTCGCAGGATGCGTATGCGACCTCTGGTGTCTTTGGGTTCCTTACTCAGGAGGCATTGTACAATCGACCAAGATAGGTAAACGAACGGCTGCAGAGTGCAATAGGAGATCGGTACCAATTTTCCTCTTTGTTTTGCATGACCGACCACTTTTGATACAGGAATGTGTGATTAAGAAGAAGAAGACGAACGGGCGTCCTTATATTATACATGAGCTGTATTATCCTTCAGTCTTGGTCTGCATGTACGACCCCTCTGCATGGTCAACTTACACCTGACCACATTATGATGGGGTAACGATCTGAATGGTCTGATGAACGGAGCGAGCTATGTCTATGTGTGAGCGCTCTCCCAAGGTGTTCAAGCCGTGTTGCGCCTATGTTTCCTGACGTTCAGGCGACTTTGTTTGATACAGATGACCGGCCCTAGGCCCCATGCTCGACCCATGGCTTATGCTTGACCTTGCTGTGCATGAACGACTTTGGTATGTTTGGTTGGAGTATGAGTGCGCGAGCCTTGTGGGTGCTCGTCCTATCGTTTTAACAAAGACATAATCCTCCAATGCATGTATGATTCTTAAGGGATAAACAATATCCTATGTTTGTTGTCAGGACATTCCGTTTAGTTATATGCATATTCTTTGTTTGCTGTCAGGACACTCGATTTAGTTATATGCGTATCCTATGTTCACAGTGTAGAACGACCATATGTTCTGAAAACCTTTGTGTGTTCATCTCATTTAGTTATATACATATCAGAAACCCCTTATAACATTATATTATGATCTCTGTGAATCATAATGTTGGACATATGGTACTAAAGTGTTTAGATATAAAAGTTTGTTGTCTGGATATTTCATTTAATATTATTATCTAGGTAATTTAAAATATTTAAACCTGAACAGTTTAAATTGTTTAAATCTGGACAGTTTAAATGTCTAAATTTGGGTAGCTTAAATGATTAAATCTGGATAGTTTAAAATGTTTGAATCTGGGCAGTTTAAATTTTTGTATTTGGGATTATATTTGTTTTTCTTTTACCACTCATCAGATCTAAGTACAAACATATATGTTTATTTAACATGTATGACCATCTAATTAGAATTAGACTATATGTTATGTCGTTTTATTGTCTAATTTGTGTATGTATATATATATATATATATATATATATATATATATATATATATATATATATATATATATATATACGAGAATACATGTATACTTGAAAATTGCCATAAGAATTTTTGTGATCAACATTGATCTGGACTGTATATAGGTTAATCCAAAGCCTGCAGATTGGATGTTAATGAACATACCAAAATATTGGCATAGTATATAGTGATATACTATGATTTGGATACATGCATGATGGATGTTCTCCTAAGGTGATAGTACATACATATCACATACTAGCAAACTGAGCTGTAATCATTTTTTTCTAAAGTATGTAAACCGACATATATATATATATATATATATATATATATATATATATATATATATGTGCGTACACACACACACACACACACACATATATATGTATATGATGAATTCTTTATAATAATCTATTGGTATTATAGTGTAATGAATTACAAGAAGTTTAGTTTTAAAATATCATTCCTGTAGAGTTGTATATATATCTCTGTTATTGCCGATTATATGTTTGATCATTTCCCCGTGACAGTTGAAAGTTTAGAATTCATCTCTGTTATACATATAATGAAGTATGCACGTGTAAATTATTACATATCATATCATGATTTTGAATCATTCTGAATTGAGTAATGGAACTTATGCACTATACTGTGATGTAGTTTAGTTTTGATGGGTTATTTTACTTAATGGTTGTTAAAGGGGCCACATTATAAATATTCTGCTGTAAACAGTTTATAAACAAAGGTTGGACTGAGATTAGTTTTGAAATGGTCAAAAATTATTGGAAGTACACATGTAACTCCCTTTTTACACTTAAGCTATTTAATATATAAATTGCCCCAAAAGTTTAACATCCATTTAATTATGTTTATGTGGAACCAAAATAAAATAATTGTATTTTAAAATGTATAAATAACATTGCTTGCAAATTCAAATTTAAATCCCATTTAAAACTATTGTTTATATTAAGTCATGGCAACGACTTCCAATAATACACTCATCAATGTCCAAAATCACTAGATGTAGGCAATGCCAGAGCATTGTGCATCCTTTTATTTTGGTTATATGCGACGGAGTAAAAGTGATACTTGAAATGTATTGTTGGGTATGACTTAACTAAGCTGCATGATAAGACTATGGCTTAGAGAAAAACAACATAAATTATTCTATAATTTGAGCAAGTAATTAATAATGAACAAAATGTTCATCAAGCGATCCAAGAGTTATATATGCGATGTAATTGACATAAGATGTCTACCTAAAAGGTTGTGTTTTGGGGATTAACCAAAGCTAAGTCAAGGCATGATTTGACATGGATCTTGGAACACCTTTATATACATATACCAATATATATATATATATATATATATTAAAATATAGGGATGTTGATTTGAGTGGAAGCATATTTATTTTATTTATACATTTATAATGCAATGATTATTATTATTTTGATTGTCAAAATTTGTGATATAAAATTATTTATCGTTATTATTTATTATCTCTTGTAGATACTAAATGGAAAGCAACACCAACAATTTGTCACTAAGGTATGTGCTTGAAAAAGAAAAATTGAATGGAATTAATTTCCTTAACTGGCACAAAAACTTGAGGATTGTCCTCAAACAAGAAAGGAAGTTGTATGTACTTGATGGGCCTATTCTAGAGGTACCACCTAGTACTGCACCCCGTGCAGAGGTTAATGCCCACAAGAAGCACCAAGATGATGCTCTTGATGTCAGCTGTCTCATGCTGGCAACCATGACTCAGGGGATTCAAAAGCAATACAAGTTCATGGATGCTTATGTGATCGAGCACCTTAAGAAATTGTTCAAAAGGTATGCTCCACAAGAAAGGTATGACACAAGAAAGGCTCCATATCACTGCAAAATGGGAGAAAAGGAACCCGTTGGTCTGCACGTACCGAAGATGATTGGATACATTTATTATCTCGAAAGGTTAGGGTTTTCGTTGACACCGGAAGCTCAAACTGATCTTGTTCTACAATCATTAAACAGTAAGCATTCTCAATTTGTCGTGAATTACTTATGAATGTGATTGAGGAACCCTTGACTGAGTTATTAAGCATCTCGAGAACTGCTGAATATAACATGAAGAGAGCAGAACCGGCTGCCAAAATGATGGTATAAAAGGAGACAACTAACCCAAGGGCAAGAAAACCAACTTTAGAAGACGGCTAATAAGACCAATTTCAAAAAGGCATCAAAGCCTAAAGGAGGGGTTCCTAAAGAGGGTGATTGTCATTACTGCGGAAAGCCGGGTCATTAGAAACGCAATTGTTATGCTAATTTAGAAATTTTGAGGAAGAAGAAGGGAAGTTTGACTTCTCCTAATTCAGGTATAATTGTTATATATGTTTGTTTATCTACTTCTACATCTTGGGTATTAGATATTGGATGTAGATCACATATTTGTGTCAATTTGCAGGAAATTCAAATGAGCATAAACATAGCAGAAGGAGAAGTGGACATACGAGTGGGAAATGGAGCAATTTGTTGCCGCATTAGCCATAGGAAGTTGCGACTTGTTCTTACCAACTGGATTAGCTTTAAAATTAGAAGACTTTTATTTTGTGCCTTCCATTAGAACAAATATTAGTCTTGTATCTTGTTTGGACAAGTTTGGATTTTCATTTATAATAAAAGACGGATGTTGTTTATTTTATTTAAATGAGATATTTTATTGAAGTGCATACTTAGTAATGGTCTCAATGTTCTTAAATTTGATTTGCTTGTTTATAACATTAATATCAAAAGGATTAAATCTAACGATTTAAATCCAACATACCTTTGGCATTGTCGTCTAAGCCATATAAACGAGAAACGCCTATCAAAACTCCGTAAAGATGGAATTTTGAATTCATTCGATTTCGAATAATATGAAGAATGAGAATCTTGTTTATTAGGCAAGATGACCAAAGCTCCTTTCATTGGAAACCATAATGGATTGGCCTATCCAAAAGGAGAAATCGCACCTTATTGGCTATAGCACGATCAATGTTGAGTCATATGGATCATCCAATAAGTTTTTGAGGTCATTCCTTTAAAATAGCTGCATTCATACTTGATCGAATTCCCACTAAAGCGGTTCTGAAGGAACTATCTCAGATATGGACTGGGAAATGTCCCGATGTCTCTTTTATGAAGCTTTGGGGATGTGTGGCTTATGTTAAGCGTCTTGTCTCTGACAAGCTCAGACCCACATCAGATAAGTGTTATTTTGTGGGATCTCCTAAGGAAACAAAAGGATAATTTTTTCTACAAACCTTCAGGGAATAAAGCGTTAAATGCTCGATTTGGCACTTACCTGGAAAGAGAACTAGTCTCTAAAAATACTAATGGGAATAAAGTAGAACTCAAAGAAATTCGGGAACCACAAGATATTATTGAACCTGAACTTGAAATTGAGCGGGAACCACAAGCTGTTGTGGAAACCGAACCTGCTCAAATTACACAAAACACTCGTATATCTAGTAGCATACGTCATGAGCCCGATAGATATTTTGGATATCTAGTAACTCAAACAGGAGATGTAATGCTCATAGATCAAGATGAGTACACTTCTTACCAAGAGGATATGAATAGACCAGAATCTGAGAAATGGCTTGAAGCCATGAAATATGAAATGGATTCTATGTACACCAACCAAGTGTGGACTTTGGTTGATCCACCTGACGGGGTAAAATGAATTTGATGTAATTGTGTTTTCAAGATGAAAACTGACATGGATGGTAATGTACAAACCAATAAAGGTCGATTGGTGGCGAAAGGTTTCAAACAAGTTCAAGGAGTTGACTATGATGAAACCTTCTCCCCAGTGCTAATGGTTTAGTCATTAGGATTATGCTTACAATTGCAGCCTTTACGATTATGAATCTAGCAGACGGATGTCAAAACCGCATTCCTTAATGGAAACCTTATCAAGGATGTGTACATGACACAACCTGAAGGTTTTGTCAAGCCGAAGAATTCTAGAAAGTATGTAAACTGCAACGATCCACATATGGATTGAAGCAAGCATCTCGGAGTTAAAATCTTCATTTTTGATGAAATAGTTAAATAGTTCGGTTTCATTAAGAACGAAGATGAACCTTGTGTATACAAGAAAATTAGTGGAAGTAACATAACATTCCTAGTATTATATGCGGATGACATATTGCTTATTGGGAATGACGTTAATTCATTACAAGCAGTAAAGACATGGTTGGGGCAAAGTTTCTCGATGAAAGACTTAGGCGAGGCAACCTATATTTAGGTATTAAGTTCTATAGAGAAAGATCAAGAAAGTTATACATACATTGAAAAAGTGTTGAAAAGATTTGGCATGCAAGAGGAAAAGAAAGGATACGTACCAATGTCACATGGTATATCACTTTCTAAGTCCCAATGTCCTAAGTCATCAGATGATAAGGAACACATGCAAATGATCCCTTATGCTTTGGCAATTGGATCAATCATGTATGAAATGTTGTGTACTCGTCCAGATGTCTCTTACGCTTTTAGTATGACAAGTAGATTCCATTCTGATCTAGGTGAAAGTCACTGGACAATAATCAAGAACTTTCTTAAGTACTTGAAAAGGACTACAAGTCACAGTCCGGTTATGTGTTTTTCTTAAAGACTCAATCTTGATATATGGAGGCAAAAAGGAATTAATGTTAAAAGGTTAAACAGACGCTAGTTACCAGACTGATAAAGATGACTACAAGTCACAGTCCGGTTATGTGTTTTTCTTGAATGGTGCTATTGTTAGTTGGAAAAGTTCAAAGCAAGAATCAGTTGGTGATTCTACTTTGGAGGCTGAATACATTGCTTCTATGGAGGATGTTTGGATTAAGAAGTTCCTCACTGAACTTTCTGTTGTTCCATCCATTATTGATCCAATAGATATCTGTTGTGACAATATTGGGGCCATTGCTCAGGCTAACGAACCTAGATCACATCAACGATCCAAACACATACTTCGGCGATACCATCTCATCCGTGAAATTGCTGATAGAGGAGATATACATATGTGTAGAGTTTTAATTGATAATTATGTTGCAGACCCACTGACTAAAGCATTGTCGCAGCAGAATAATGATAGTCACATTAGTTTCCTGGGTACACAATACATGATTGATTGGCTCTAGTGCAAGTCGGAGATTGCTAGAGTGTGTCCTCTATAGGTAATCTGTTTGTTGTGAATAATAATAACATTGTTGATATTATATTTTTTGGAATAAAAGACTCTGTTATGATTATATCTACTGCGTAATATATATTAACATAACAGAAGTCCATAGAATAATAATGCGGATTTATACAGTTTCAAGTAAGTGACTTTAAAATGAGATTATATAATATATTAAGTATTATAATTCTTAAATGTCCCTTGTCAAATTTTATTGTTTACAAAGGAAAATAATAAAACACTGAGACTAGTATGTCGATCGACTGATGATCATATCTCACTGATCATTAATGTACGTGATATTAATGTCAACCCATAAATACGTATTGGAGAAGAGCATATTGGGCTAACCCAACATGAGAAAGCTACATGGAATATAATTAACAGTATCATAAGTTATTCTCATAGTGACAGTGATGTAATGGTCCTTAGACCTAAAATCATTATAATTTTATTTGAGGATATTTGTGTTTTGACATCATCAAAAGTTACTCTTAACCGAGTTAACGATAAAGGTGATTATTGGATGCAACTCGAATCGAATGAAAATTATGAGTGATCTAGATGGGCCTCTTGATTGAGTGAGACTGTGAAATGCATGGCTGTACTCAAATATTGATTTGCTATATATATAGTCTACTCAGTCGATCAAGATAAAAGGTGTAAATTATAAAGAGGATGATATGTTCCAAGCCTCGAGTTTAATCCTGGATATATTGGTTAAAAGGATTAAATTAAATTGAGACACTAATCACAAAAGGCTGCATCAAATCATTGATCTTATTATAAATTGGATAACAGCGATGTATTACTAGAAGCCGCTAACCGTTTGTAATTTAAATGTTGTGTAAATTGTTGCTAACATTATGATAACCTATTGGGTCACACATAAGGACATTGAATAAGGTGATAGCCATTTAAAATAAAAGGAAATCGATTTGTTTGATGGATTCCTTTATTTAAAATGGAGAACGGGTTTGTAGGTCCATCTGAAATATCGCATTGTAGGCTGCCTCTTTCTTTTATCATTATTACAACCACGATACTTTAAAAACCCTAAATCCCCAAACTGGCTAGTACCTAACCTCTGCCTTCCTCGATTTTGTTAGACACCATCGATATCAACGTTCATGGATTCTAGTAGAGATGCTTCCTTTCAAGCGGTGGTGTTCGATTCAACTCAGATTAACCATCATTCAGATTTGCGATTTGAGCAAATGCAGAAAGTTACGCATTTTCGATTCAATTTTGTATTCAAATTATCAACTAGGGTTGTTAAAATTAATTTTTATCCACTGCAAATTAATCCTTGATTTCCTTCAGAAGCGATTTCGGCTCATGACTTGGATGAAGAAGCGATTTCGGATGAAAGTCGAGAAGAAGAAAAGTAAACCAGTAGAACATCAAGAAGCGATTGGATGAACTTTAAGAAGTGATTTTGGCTCTAGACTTGGATGAAGAAGCAATTTGGAGGAACGAATGTTGAGAAGCATAAATCGCCAGAGAGAAACAAAATGTCTCTGAAAGCGTACAATTGAGAAATTAAGGATAAAAATACATGTTCACTTTTTTTACCCCAATCGTGCACTACAGAGCATAGACAAACACCACCTTCCAATACAAATAAGCATTGGCAATAAATAAATTATTAATATGTATTTTTAGCAACACATATTCAACTTATCAACACTTATTATTGTTGTTACTCTGTAATGTATATAAGCATTGACGATACAAAAAAAAACAAGTGTTGCCATATAATTGTTTTGGTGTAGTGAAAAAGAAGTGTAAAGATAATTTTTGGAAGCCAAATAGCTTAACCACGTTTAAGAAAAGGATTTAAATTTTATGAAATGATTCCCAATTAAAGGGGATTTAATTGGTGGATTGATAATTCAATAAGGATTTTGTTTGATTTGGTTTTGACACCGATTATTCGAAAAGACCAGCTTCAACCCATTTCGAATAATTGTACAACGAATTAAAGTCAAAGATATTAAAGACGGTGGAATACCGGGAATATTCACATCGAATGAACTGTTTGTTGTTGCCTTGGGTAGCTCCCGTTATAAGGTTAAAGTGGCCGTAGTACGGATGTACTTTTTGATTGTTTGGATATGCATGGGCCTCTCTGCTTAATTGGACGAGGAATAAGGTTCCTTCGGTTTTGTTTAGACCCAGAACGAAATTTTAAATGGATGTATGTCTAATGTTGTATTTCACAGCATAACTGATTGGTTTCTATTGATGATATATCAGCTGGTGGTGGAGATTTTATTCTCTTAGCTTGACACCCTCCTTTGAGACTTATAAACTCAAAGGGTTAAATATTTATAGACACCAATTGTATGTTGTGAATTAACAATGTGGCACGTCGAGTGCTGCGGGTAGATAGATTAAAGCTTTTGTTGAAAGCAGAGCTTTCTGAGATGTTGACTCTAGTGACTCACACCCGGGAATGTGCCAAAAACAGGATGATGGATGACAGAGAAAGGACATACGTTTCCTTCTAGCAAAAAGTGATGCCACAGTATGCAACCTAGGAAAATTTACTTATGTGGATGATGGAATCGAGGTACCTCAGATGATGGTCAACAATGACCTGGATGATGGTCAGATATGACCGGGGAATGTTATGTTCAGGATTAACGATAACTTATCGGGAATTGGTGGACCGAATCTGTTGTTCCAAGGATCACGTGCATGGGAATCCTTGACATCTTGCTAGAGATGATCCAAACGGATAAGGTAGATCCTTTGCCTTGGTTCATGATGGAATCCAACTTCAAATACGAGCTTTGCCTTTTCAGTTGTAAACCTATATGGCGACATAATGGGATGAGGCATTATGCCATCTAAGATTGATACATTTGTTTTTGAAATTGATTTCCATACTTAGACACTAATAAAAATATCAAATGATTTTCTCATATCAAGCATGTTTGGCTATTATAAGGTAAAAATCTATCCTTCGGTTTGCGTTGCATTGTGTGATGGGACTTGAATGTTATAATAGCTTCATTTTTCTAAAAGCATTACGTGGTTTTATGCACCAGCGTTCGTGTAAAGAAAACCCGTTCGATGTTATACGGTATGGTCCCGTGATAAGCCTAACATTTAAATAAGAATAATTGCAAGATTTTATTATACCAGTCACATGAATGACTCGTAGTTTATTTTTCCCTTGCAAACTCGGGTGCGCATATTTCCACATGGGCAACTTAGTATTCAGGTTGTTAGCTTAGATCTTTTTGGAGTTCGTTTGAAAGCTACTTGTGGAAGCTTGTTTTCTATATGGAGCTGGAGTAGGATTTGGATGTTTCTTTTGGACTCTCCAAGACTCTGTCATGTTAATTATCGTTATTTCTGTTGTGTATCTATTTGCTTGTAGAAACTGCTAAGTATAATTATTAAGATCCTATGTGATGTATTAAACTCCTATATAACCCCTGATGTAATTTGATATATATTATCTGACGTAATGCAATGTTTTGTCTTCTTCTGTTATGTTAATGTGTTATACTCCAAATGACTATCTATTCTTCCGGGGATCGGTATAATAGGTCATCATAGCGTGGTATTAGAGTCGAGGGTTAACCTTAGTTACAGAGTCTAACATATTAAATGACTCATCAGAGATAGAATCGGTAATATTCTAGGATGAGTGACTCATTAGAGATAGGGTTGGCAATTCCCTAGAATGAGTACAATATAATAACACACACCTAGTAGACACATTTCTATTCATATATGTCTCTATGCACTTACAATTTCCTTAAGATATCTTTTCTGTTTGCCTAACTCTTTTCTTACTATGCAGATATAGTGGAAAATGAGTGGTAGAAGAGGAAGCGGTAGAGAAAGAGGAAGGGGTAACGCTGAAGTTCAATAACCATACCCCCATAGGAGCAGCAAATGAGGTAGTTGTGACCGCGCATTCAGAGAAAATTTTGGAAGTTCTAGCCAAGAAATACAAGAGTCTAGGAGGGGTACCATTCTTGGGAAAGGAATCGGTGTAGAAGCACAAACATGGATGCATTCTTGCGAAAAAAATATTTACTGGCTTAAGGTTGAATGGGGAACAGAAAATATTCTTGGCCACTGGTTTACTCAGAGACAAAGCTTTGATCTGGTGGGAGATGATTACAATGACAAATCAAAAAGAAAATTTCACTTAGGATCGTTTTAAAGAGTCATTTGAAGAAAGATTCATGCCATTTGAAGCAATACCCCGCTTGTATTATGATTTCTCCAATCTGAACAAGGGGATATGATTATTCTGGAACATCTAAATAAGTTTAATGAGCTTTCCTGCTTCGTTCCAGAGCTAATTCAAGTTCCGATGAAGAAGAACATAAGGTTTATCGATGATCTTCAAGGGAAGTACAAGAATAGGCTGACCTCCCATGTAAAGCTCCCTTTGCTGAAATGGTGGAAATGGCTTGCCACTATGAAAATATAGACAAACAAAATGCTTTGGACGACAAAGGAAATTCTGGCAAGAAGAGAAAAATTGGAAATAAAAAAACCAAAGCAAGTAAGAAGGGGGAATTCTAAGGCTAAATGGTTAAAGACCATTACATGCTTCAACAACAACAAAAATGGACACTTGTCAACAGACTGTAGATCTCCAAAGAAGTAAAAGAAAGATGAATCTGAATCCGGTAATAAGTCTCAGAATAGAAAGGAATGCTACAATTGCCACAAGATTGGCCATATCAAACCAAATTACCTACTATTGAAGAAGTCGTAAGTGGCTTATGTCAATACCATGGCAGACGCTCCAACAACTTCGGCTGGTGGGACAAGTACGAAAGTTCTGGTAGGTATACTTACTGTTAAGGATATTCCAGTTAAAGTGTTGTTTGATACTGCTGCATCACGTAGTTTTATTTCAAGTAATATGGCTAAGAAATTAGATACAGATGTCAAATATCTTGAAGAACCTATTTGCATTGGAAATCCAATAGGAGATTCCATCAACCTTTATTCCCTCTATAGAGTGCCTATCTCTTATTCCCATTATCGATTTCCCCTCAATTTAATTATCTTGGATTTCATTGAGCTTGATATTATACTTGGAATAGATTGGCAAACCAAGTACGAATATTATGTCAAATGTATAGAAAGAGTCGTTGTAGTGAAAACCAAATCTGGAAATTTTATAAAAATACCATGTGACGACCCAAGTTTAAATAGGGATAAATTTTGGACTGCTCTCGATGTTTTTCCCACTCCCCTAAAATCCAACCTAGTTGTTAACGAATATGCGAATTTGTTCGAAGAAGTAAAGGGTCTTCATCCACGAAGGGATATTGACTTTAGAATTGATTTGGTTCCGAATGCGAGGCCAGTTGTGCATGCAATTCGGAGAATGTCGATAAAGGAGAAGGAAGAGTTGAGCAACCAAACTCAGCAACTATTGTTGAAAGGTCTAATCAAGACTAGTTTCTTAAGCTGAGATACAGCTGTGGTATTTGTTCCAAAGTCCGACGGTACCCTCAGACTATGTGTAGACTATCGAGACCTCAACAAGCAAACTCTCAAGAATAAATATCCTCTTCCTTGCATTGATGATTTGCTGGATCGCTTGCATGGAGCTCAAGTATTATCAAATATGGACCTAGCTACAGGATTCCATCAGCAAAGGATTACAAAAGAGTGTGTTCCTCCAACAGATTTTAGAGGATCGAACTTGTTTTATGAATGATAAGTAATACCCTTTGGATTGTGCAACGCTCTTGCTTACTTTGTGGACTTGATGAACCGAGTGTTTCAACAGGCAATAAACAATTTCGTGCTAGTCTTTATTGATGACATCCTTATCTCCTCTAAGACAGAAGAATAGCACGTGAAGCATTTGGAAAAGGCACCGGAGATTCTAATAAAGAATGTACTAAATGCCAAATTTTCCAAATGTCGGTTCTGGAAGGAAGAAGTGAAATTTCTTGGACATGTGCTATCGAAGGAAGGAATTTCGATAGATCCGAGTAAGATTGCTGCCATCCAAGATTGGAAGCAACATAGGATCCCCACTAAAGTCAGAAGTTTACTTTGGATGGCCAATTACTATCAGAAGTTCGTAAAGGATTTTTCAGACCAAGAAGCACACCAATTTTGTTTGGACTCTTGAGTGTGAAGAAGCTTTCCAGGAATTGAAAGAAAGATTAACCACTGCCCGGTATTAACGATTGTAGATGGCAACCAAGATTTCACCGTCTATACAGATGCTTCAGGAAAAGGAGTTAACGTGGTATTGATGCAAAGAGGTAAAGTGATTACTTATGCAAGTAGGCAGTTGAAGCCTCATAAGAGGAAGTACGCTACTCATGACTTGGAGTTACCTGCTATGGCATTTGCCTTGAAGATTTGGAGGCACAACTTGCTGGGTGAGAAGTTTAAGCTCTATACTGATCATAACTCACTAAAGTACCTTTTTACCTAGAAGGATTTGAACATGAGGAAGAAAGGTTGATTGAAGTTTCTAATGGCATACGATCTAGATATTCTTTACACTCCAGGAAAAGCCAATGTTGCAGCAGATGCGTTCAGTAGAAAGAATGCTATTATAGCCAATCTGGTTGTTACACCCACAATGATTTAGAAGATTTCTGTCAACATAAAGACGATACATTTGTTCAAAATATTTGCAAGAGAATTCAAGAGGGTGAAGACACGAACTTCAAGATT
This sequence comes from Allium sativum, assembly GCA_030737875.1. Taxonomy (NCBI): domain Eukaryota; kingdom Viridiplantae; phylum Streptophyta; class Magnoliopsida; order Asparagales; family Amaryllidaceae; genus Allium; species Allium sativum. The sequence continues at coordinate 86,045,170 of CM060909.1, forward strand.
GCTAATAAAGGAGTTCGGAAATTGAAAGGTCGAATTTGCATTCCAGATATTCTAGAGCTTAAAAGAAGTACTGGACAAGTTCCATAAGTCTGAACTTAGTATCCATCCAGGAGTTCATAAGATGTATCAAGATCTGAAGCGCGTATTTTGGTGGAAATCAATGAATAGACATATCTCGATACACTACAGCAGGTGTCTAACTTACAAATAAGTAAAAAGTGATCAGTAGAAGGTCGCTGGGTTACTTCAACCATTGAAGATTCCTGAATGGAAGTGGGACCAAATATCAATGGATTTTACTTATGGATTACCTCAAACCAAGAAAGGTAATGAAATTATTTGGGTTATTGTAGATCACATGAAGAAGAGTGCCCATTTTCTTCCGGTAAGATCAAATAGAAAATCTGACAATCTTGCTAAGTTGTATGTGAAGGAAGTGGTTCGACTTCACGGAATACCCAACAATATCGTTATTGATCGAGATCAGATCTTCATTGGTAAGTTTTGGGAACCATTTCAATCAGTATTGGAGACGGCTTTGAATCTTAGAACTGCTTATCACCTCCAAACGGATGGCCAGACCGAACGAGTAAATCGAGCTTTGGAAGAATTGTTGCGAGCTGTATCCTTGATTTTGGAGGATCATGGGAAGAGCACTTGCATCTTGTGGAGTTCTCTTATTACTATAGCTTCCAGGCAAAGTCTTAAGATGTCACCATTCGAAGCATTGTATAGTCGACCTTGCACATCTCCAGCATGTTGGATAGACTCTATAAATTAACTTGTATTAGGTTCAGAGATGATCCATGGAGGAGTGGATAAAGTAGACTACATTAAGAAGAAGTTGAAGACATCGCAAAGCAGACAGAAAATTTATGGAGATTCTAGAAGTAGGGACTTAGAATTTACAGTTGGAGATATAGTATTTTTGAAAGTTTCTCCGCTGAGAGGATTAATCCGGTTTGGGAAAACGAGGAAGTTATCGCCCAAGTATATTGGTTCATTCTCAATATTGGAAAGAACTGGAACCCTAGTTTACAAGATTCAGATGCTAGAGAGGTTATGTAGAGTGCATAAGGTTTTTCATGTTTCTCATCTTCGGAAATATGTATATAATCCTGATTTGATTGTTAAGGAAGCAACACAACAGGACTTGGAAATCATCCCAAGTTTAGCAATTCGAAGAGAGCCTTTAAAGATAATTGGCAAAGAGATAAAGAACTAAGAAACAAGAAGGTGGAGTAAGTCGAAGTTCAGTGGGGCGGAGATCCAAGAGACTGTACATGGGAGACAGAGGACAACATTAAAAAGTCTTTTCCCAAGTGCAGAGTGGATATCGCAGATTAGCTCGTTTGAGAGGTAAACTCATTTCTATTTCATCTTTACTTTCATTGAATTTTGGGGATGAAATTCTTTTAAGTGGGAGTGATCATAACGAACTGAAACATTGGAACCAATTTTAAAAAATTTATATTTCAAATTTCACTTAATTTAATAAGAATTTATAGTCGATTTAAAAATTCAATAATTTAATATTATTTTAATAGCATAAAAAGATACCTTCTGGAAACGATCTTGGAATTGGACAAAACCAATTTCATCGGACACAAAACATCAAATAATGGTAAGGTTCCAAGTTTTATAATTTTCAGAGTTAGTATGTGAGCGTACGGAAAATAAACGCGTATCGGGACAATGGGTAAAAAATAAATAATAACGTATTAAAATAACAAGACAAGTGGTCAAATGGAATCCAAATTCTACAAGACCTATTTCATTGGATCCGTAACAATAAAATATAGTAAGGTTCAAAATTTTGTATTGATTAGACTTACCGTTTGATCATACGAGCGATAAACGCGCAAAAGGATTTAAATAAGCTTCGTCTTTAAAACAAGTTCAAGGAAGTGTTTTTCTTTAAGGTGTCTTTAGCCGAAAGCCTCACTTTATACTTTTCCTCCTCCTCCTCCTTACACCGACAAGTAAACAATCCCAGTCACACCCCTTCTTATAAAAATCCAAGCTTCAGATCTCCTTTTTCCATTTGGTTTTGCACCTTCTTTTGCTCCTCTCTTCCTTTTAGCTCCAAGCCTCCATCGCCACCCAACTCCTCTACACAAATCTGCACCTCCGTCCCCTCCTCCCTACACCAGAAAATGCCTCTATCCCTCCTCCTCCAAGTCATGGCCCCACCTCCATTTAAAAGCCCAAAAAAATCCACGTTTTCGCCATTAAAACTCTAAATTGCCACCCCTTAGCAAATTTTCACCCAAATTCACACCCTCTAGAGCCAACCAGCCCACTCTTAGCCCTACACTACCCCATCTCCAACCACAACAACAAAACCTAGGCCCACACCTTAAGGTCGAACCCCCATATCCCCGAAACCCTACCCCATTTTCTCCGAAAACCAAAATCCATGTCCATTTGTTCGTCAATTAGTTCATAAATCTCACAGCATTGGAACTCTGCCAAATTCGTTTTTAGAACTCTTCATTGACGCCGGAAGGCTGCCAAAATCTTTCGGGAACGCTAGCATATCCTCCAATTAAAGATTAACGGAGTGGAACCCTAGGTAAGAAGCTACAAACTTTAAAGATTTAGTTAATTATTAGCTATTGTTAGTGAACTTATATGAGTTATATGATGATTAGTGATTGATAATATAAGTTCATTATAGTGTTTAATGATGCTTATGGTGATAAATATACGATTTTTAAGTGTTATACTTATAGTTACTTGGGTTTATGACACTTAAAATCAATGATGCGGAAATTGGGAATTGATTGAACCTTAAATGGTCACTAGAAAGTAATTGACTAGAATGGTCACTAGAAAGTAATTGACTAAATACTGGTTAATGGATATTGATGAGTACCCCAGTTTGGTGATTGAATGATGATTGGTTGACATTGATGGTTGACATTGATTGATATTGTGGTTAATTTGTCGATTGACAAACCCATATAAGCGTTAATGGTTTAAGGCTTAAATGGTATACACCTTGATGTTTATATTGACGTGTGTTATTATGATTGTTGATATAGTGTTATGGGATAAACTAGTTAAATATGATCAATAGATGTGATTATTGGTTCATTGGTTTAGTCTTCATTAAACAAACCAATTTAATGAATATTTTGTTAATATAATAGGTGAGAATTAGAAGTTTGAATTTGATGTCCGATTTTGGATGGACACAAATTTTATGTTATTACGATGAATATTAATAAAAGAAAGAAGTTGATTTGAACTATGTTTCAGATATTTAAGGCATGTTCAAGTTTTTTTTTTTGAAATGAATAATAATGGGTAAAAGTTGAAGTTCAATTAGGGTATCTAGGATGAGTTTTAAAAAGATTTCATTTACAAAACTTTCTTATTTATTTTTATAACTGGTGTCAGGATAATCTTGATTCAAAATAATGAAGTTTGAAAAATAATATCATTTTAATGATTTAAATAATATTATAATACTTAATATTAGAATAATTGATTTTGAAGTAGAAAAATAAAAATATAGATTCTGAATTTTTTTTTATATAATAAATAAACTATCTTTGAAGCTATTTGGCGTAGTTTATAATGTACGTCGAATATGGTTAGAATAGAACTCGTCACGAAGCGGTAATTCACGAACTTCGACTCATAACTTCAAATTGATGTACTAGGAGATCCGACCGTTGGATTTTCCCGAAATAAGAACCATTGGATCCGTAATGAAAAGAACTTTCAAATGATAAGTAGAGTTTTAAAAATCAATGGTTAGATTTTGAGAAAAGTTCAAATCAAATTTAAATAAAAACAGCTTCATGACCAATAATGACCTGAAATTGGGATCTAAGGACATGGACTATTTTTATATAAATAAAAATATGGAAAAATCATTATAAATGATTCAAAAGAGGTTTAAACCAAATATATATAGTTTTGAATGATAAAAACTGGTTAAGTGGAATTTGGCTATTTTTTCAATGAGTTTTGAGAAACGTTTACAGATGTGGTTATTAAATTCGCGAATTGAATCTAGTCCTTAGTAGACCTTTTTATAAGGTTAAAAAGAAGTGTAAAGATGATTTTTGGAATCCAAACAGCTTAATATAGTTGAAGAATAATATTAAAATCTTATGAAATGATTTCCAATTAAAAGGGACTTAATTGGTGCATTGATAATCCAATAAGGATTTTGTTTGATTTTATTTTGACGCTAATTATTCGAAAAGACTGGGTTCAATCCATTCTGAATAATTATGTGATGAATTAAAGTAGAAGACGTTAAAGACGATGGAAGATTGGAATCTTGACATTGAATGGAATGCTTGCTAATGCCTTGGGTAGCTTCCGTTATAAGGTTAAAGTGGCAGTAGTCTAGACATACTTGTTGATTGCCTGAATATGCAGGGTCCTCTCTCCTTAATTGGATGAGGAATAAGGTGTCTTTGGTTTCGTTTAGACTCAAAACGAACTTGTAAATAGATGTATGTCTGACATTGTATTTCACCACATAATTGATTGGTTTCTATTGATGTAATATCAGTTGGTGGCAGAGAATTTATTCTCTTTGCTTAACCCCTCCTTTAAGACTTATGAACTCAAAGGGTTATATATTAATAAACACCAATTATATGTTGTGAATTAACAATGTGGCATGCCAAGTAGTGCTGGCTGATAGATCAAAGTTTTTTTGAAAAGCAGAGCTTTGTAGGACATTGACTCTAGGGCCTCACACCCTGGAATGAGCCGAAAACAAGATGATGGACGCCAAAGAAAGGACATACGTTTCCTTCTAGCAAAAGTGATGCCATGATATGGAGCCTAGGAAAATATACTTATGTAGATGATGGAATTGAGGTACGTTGGATGACGGTCAACAACGACTAGGATGACGGTCAGATACGACTAGGGAACATTATGGAGTAACCCTAACTCAGTCGGAATTAGTGGGCCGACTCTACTGTTCCAAGGACCACATGCGTGTGAGTCCTGGACATCTTGCCAGAGACGATCCGAATGGATAAGGAAGATCCTTTGCCTTGGTTTATGATGGAATCCAACTTCCAATATGAGGTTTGCGTTTTTAGTAGTAAACGTATATGATGACATAGTGGGATGAGGCATTACGCCATCTAAGATTGATACATTTATTTTCGAAATTTATTTCCATAATTAGACACCAATAATGATATCAAATTATTTTCTCGTGTCAAGCATGTTTAGGTATTATAAGGTAAAAATCCATCGTTCAGTTTGCATTGCATTGTGTGATGGGACTTGATTCTTATAATAGCTTCATTTTTTAAAAGCATTACGTGGTTTTATGCACTAGCATTCGTGTGGAGAAAACCCGTTCCGTGTTCTACGGCCTGGTCCCGTGATATTCCTCACTTTTAAATAAGTCAAGAATAACTGTTCGAGTTTCTCATACCAGTCCTATTATTAACTCGTGGTTTGTTTTTCCCTTGCAAACTGGGGTGCCCATATTTCTACATAGGAAGCCTATTATCCAGATTATTAGCTTAGATCTTTTTGGAGTTCTGTATGTAAGCTGGTTTTGGATATGAAACCAGAGTAGGATTTGGATGTTTCTTTTGGACTTTCCAAGACTTTGTCTTGTTAATTATCGTTATTTATGTTGTGAATCTATTTTCTTGTAGAAACTGCTAAGTATAATTATTAAGTTCCTACGTAATGTATTAAACTCTAATATGATCCCTGATGTATTATGATGTACATTATGTGATGTGATACAATATTTTATCTTCTGCTAATATGTTAATGAGTTATCGTCCAAATGACTATTTGTTCTTCTGGGGATTGGGAAAATGGGTCGTCACAGCGACACTGATGAAAAATTATGTTAAACCCAAATTTTCAATTTATGTTTCTCGGTTTATCGATTTTTAGTGGATAGAATAATTATTCTTATACATTTGTATCTATAAATGAGGATATTTGATACGCGAGATGGTTTTGAATGCTGATACAAATATGACACAATTTGTAACAATTCACCTCGGTGCGCGTTTAAATCCTGATGCTGGAAAAACACTTCAAATCTAAGAGTCATACTAAAATAGGTCGTTGTTTTATATAATACATAAATTTCACAGAGCCAACTATTACAAATGGAACGGATAATGTGTAATAGTAAATAGGATGTTTATCTCATAAAATCGTAAAGATGTCAAATATAATACTGTCACGAAGTCAAAAGTATTGAGTCACAAATATAGGTACATCTTAAATATCATACTAACGGCATGCAAATTAATAATAGTAATATATAAGAGACTAATGCCATCATCATCATATCTTCTAGCTTGAACTTCGAGGTCATCCTAAATAACCTGTATTATTAAGATGAGGGGCCAGAACAACAAGTTCTGGTGGACGAAAAATTTAACTTTAACCATTTTATCTATACTAGGGCAGTACGAAAACTATCGAGGATATGTCTATGGAGAACACATACATATGTGGATATTTTTCTGCTACTCAAAATATATATTGGAGAAAGGCTAACTCTATGATCGCTTAATATCAAATAAGGATGGATCAATCACTTAATACCCAAGGGTGGATTTTGATAATCACCTCATTAGTCACTATAGAGGAAGTGTACAACTTGCGAAGAACTGGTTACTCAATTTAAGACCATTTAATATTTCAATTTGTGAAGGACGAATCAATGGATCACTTAATATTTAATATTGGCTAACACTATGGCCACAACCCGTATTCCCAAGGACAAATCCATAAGAAAAAGGGTGAGTCTCAACTACTTAATAACTCTGAACGTGGATCTCCCACTTAGTACGTAACTTGAAGCAAGCTTGTTACAATGTTAAATGGCCCATGGCAGTAGACGTCTTACATTAACCCACTTTTTTTAGCTATTGGTAAATTATTTGTCCAAATAGACTTCTACTACAAGAAGGGGTTAACCTCACGTCCTCATGTCATTGAGTAAAAATTAAAGGCCATTAACACACAGAGGCACACAAATTCCTAATGGGGATATTTAATTCGAATAACTTAATTTATAAACGATTAATATGTACTTAAGATACATAGGTCATACTATAATAAATTTTAATAATGATGCAATAAATAGGTGCATGTAAAGAACGCACTGACATTGAAAATATCAACCTGCATACAAATTATAGATTTTCCCATCCTTCTCCCATGTCATAACACAAAAGTACCAAAACTAGAATTTATAGATTTAGTAAGGCAACAACAACATACGCCACAAATAGACTTGTAATCTTGAATCTTTGATTACTTCAATAAATCAAAAGGACTTATTTATAAATAATATATGTATATATTTATTTTAACCATAGTTCATCTTCTTTTTATTTTGTAAACATTATATAAAAATAAAGATTTATATTACACATAGTTTATAGCATTCAAATCAAGATTTTATGAATAAAAAAGGATTTTGGATTGCTTCCAGTTTTCTATGTCCTTAATTTGTTATTTTATGTAAATCTAGGCTTTTAATAAGTGAAGGAAAGAAAGTAAAATGAACTAAATTTGTTTGAGATATAGAATAAGTACACAAAATCCGTTTAATTTACATTCATAATTCAAAATCCATAACAAATAACATAGATTGACACTTCCATTTTATTTAGATATTTGAGAGGATTTTAATTTGGTTTTCGCAATCCTCAAATCCCTTTTAGGCATACACAATCTTGAATTTAAACAAAGCAAGCATAAATAAAAATAATCATGTAAAAATTCTACTTACAGCCTTTGTAGCTCCATGTTCTATCTTAAATGCAACCCTTCTTTAGATGGCTACCAACCTGCCACATGAACTGTAACGACCTGCATTCTACGCATCAGAAGATCGTAGAATATTTATTTCTTTCTCGTAAGGAGTCGTATGGTCATGTAACTTTGGGAGACGACTATTGGGGTCATTTCCCATGTCCATGAATTTTGCTGATTTTTAAATGACCGTTTTGCCCATAGCTGATCTTGTTTTGCCATAACTTTTTATTGGAAAGGAATTTTGACCTAAAATCACTTTCATTAGATCCGGATGATGGTTTACCTTTCTGTAGAGTGGTCATATGTGAAAAACGGACTTATGGCTTGGGAGATATGGCTGAATTAAGGTTTAGAAGGTGAAAAACAACTTAACCGGGCTTAATTGGGTAATTAACAGCTAGGCCCAGAGGGGGATTTCGGGATTTGGAGTATTTAAGGGCTGTTAGGGTTTAGAGAACACCCTTTTCTCATTTTTTTCAGCCACCACTTATCATCCCTCTCAACTTAATAATGGCCTCCAACATCTAAAACACCTCTAAACCACTTTCTAATTGAAGATTTGGCTAAATTACATCAAATTAAGGAGAAATAGCACCAAAGCAAGGTTAGAACTGCTATATAGCGTTGGGAACAGCGCTAAACAGAGGATAATTTCAGATTTGGTATTTTGTTTGTGGCTAAGGTGAGTGATTTGCATAGTTCCTCACTAATTATGGTTAATTAAGGGTAATTAGTGTTAATTAACGTATTTAAACATGATTAAATTCTGGAAAAATATTTATAAATTTTGAAATATTGTTTTAGTCCTCTGTTAGAAAATTTGGTTAAGTTTTACTAATCCTATCATTAAATTTGTTTAAACATGTTTAAGGAGAAAAACATGGGTTTTGGGTATGTTTGATCCATTTTGACATATCAAATTGTTGTTTTAGTTGTTGTGGTCAATTTTAAATGTTGCTATGACTGTTTGGAATGATTTGTGATTGTTTAGAAAAGTTAGATTGGTCGAAAACGCCGTCGAATGGCGTAAACATGTCACTGGAAAAGTTGCAGAAAATATGCAGGAACCGGATCGGATCATCCCTGCCCTCTCCGACCCGACCCGCTCGTGGTGATGGAGACCGATTCGAACCGCTCCAGCTTGAGCACCTCGAACCGCCTGGAGAAACAAGTCACGAGCTGATGCTCTGGAGTTGGCGCCACGACCCGATCCGCTTGAAAGAAGGAACCCCGACCCGAATCGATGCCACTCACGAACTGTAGCATACACCACGAACCGAGCTGAATGGAAGAAGAGTACGAACTGCGAACCGTTTCTTCGTCCGACCTGAACCCAATGGGTATTCTTTGATCCGATCTGAAGGGACATGTTACGAATCGAGATGTTGAGCATGAGCAGGGAGGAACCGAACCGACTTGAATGGGGAAATCCGACCTGAGCCGATGTGGATGATCACAAACAGGACTTCTTCGAGGAACACGATCCGAAGCATAGTGAAGAGGAGCATGCCGAACCGATCCGGAGATGATGACCAAAACCCGAGATGCAATGGTAGTCCAAATGGGAAGTTTGTACTCAGGATCCAGTTGGGAACCAATGAGTTAACTTCATGAGTTGAGCTTTGCTACGAGACGTGTGCTAAGGGGTTATCGATGTCTATAACTTCTGATCACTATGGAGTATGGGGTATGTGGACGGATTCAGGGCCATAGTGGCCTAGATAGGACTATTGGCTATGGACCAATGAGGTGGGGTTATTTGTAAGGATTTAGTCATGACTCCATGGTGCAAGCTTGGTGGTAGCAATAGTTATACAAGTCGGACTCCATCACTACCTCGATGGGTCTAGTGATCAAAGTGGTAGATATCGTATGCTTTACGCACTGAGTGAGAGATGAGAGAATGATTGCTATGCTTGATTGTTTGCTATCACTATGACATGCACACCCCCTCCCCTGTATCTTTATGCCTCATGTTTAGTGGCACCTTAGAGTATTGAGTGGTATGTTGTGCTACCGCTTTGGTTGCAGGTCCAGGTTCAGGTATGGTTTAGTATACATGTTATTGCTCTGTTTTGTTGCTTATCGCTCATACCAGACTTTTGTCTGACCCAGAGTTTTATGTCTCTTCTTATTACTCTGGGTGCTCTTAAACGGGCAGACTAGAGACAGGTCAGGTGACTATGCACGAATAGTTGTACCAGAGACGAGCAGGAGGCTCCTACGTATTATCTACATATATTCTCCCTGTGTTGTTGATGGTCACTGCTTTGGGCATTAGTAGTGTACCTTTCCTTTCTTTTGCTTTAGAGACAGTTTTAAAGTTGTAATAATGATGATGTGGAACATAAATTGTATTTGAATTTTCTGCTGCTATGATGTTTAGTTTTCAGCTTATGCACTGTCTCACCTGTTTTATGTCAAAGTATGATAATATTATATTTTATTCCATGCGCTGTGTGACATTCCATAGGTTCTTTGTTTGTCCACTGTTAAGTTTCCTTTCCTTCCCTTTCTTTGGCGACCATCCCATGCTGGTTGGACATCGACACAACGCACTTCCATGGGAAATGTCAGCTGGTGCAGGGCGAGTCGTCACATTTGGTATTAGAGCTCTAAATTGCGTAGTTAACCTAGGGAAAGACACCAGGGAGAGATAATACGCATATGAGAGCGCGTATTTGTGGTTATTTTGGTTTTCAAAAGCTATATATATACTATTAGTATAGCTAAGGATGAAGTCGCACTGGATTGGCACCACTAAGGAGATGGTAAATCGTTTTCTCTTTATAGATTGAACGATGAATCGAAATACGGGAAAAGCGGTGAGGAACTCTGCATCAGGAGTTGAAGAAGAAGTGGGTTCAGGGGCCAACAATGGGAATTCCTTGACATAAGGGAGATGTTTACTGCCCTCATACGAGAGATGGTAAGGGATGCTCTGGGAGCAGTTCCTAATGCTACTAATGGTGGTGTAGTAGTGCAGGCGCCTAGAGTCGGTCTCGTCAAGATTAACGAGGAGTCCCAGAAAAAGAGGAAATAGAACCAAGCTAAGGATGGCTAGAAAAAGAAGAACAAGAAAGATGTAGAGCGCTTTAGCTGTGGCAAGAAGGGCCACTATGCCAAATAATGTCGAGCAAAGCCAGGGGAAAGGAAGTGCTTCAATTGCGGCCAAGTGGTACATCTCAAGAAAGAATGTCTGCAACCCCCTAAGAAGAAGCAGAGTGTGGAAGTGTATGCTACCAACGATGTTCCTTCTTCGTCGAACGCCCCAACTGCGGCGGAGAAGGGAAGGGGTGTTGTTTTTCATGGTATGCTTTCCATTTATGAGGTTCCAGTTCTAGTTTTGTTTGATATCGGGGTTTCCCATTCCTTCGTATCTAGTGACCCGGTAGATTGGTTGGGATTGGAATCTGGGATTGTCGATAGACCTTTAGTTGTGACGAACCTGATAGGTAGTTCAATTACCCTTAGTATGACTTATCATAATGCAGTCCTATCGAGTCATGAATGTATGTTTGCTTGTGATCGCTTTGTTTTGGGCTTTACTGGGTTTAGCATTATTTTGGGAGTCGATTGGCTCCAAAGGTATGGGGTGGTAGACCGTGAGGGCTTTCCGGTGACAGTTAGTGCGGATGATGGGAGGAGGGTAGTGTTTGGTGGTCTACCTAGTGATGGGGTAATGGCTATTTTTCTAAATTCCCTTGACAACCCGCATGATGAGTTGTCAGATGTGCCTTTGGCTGGACAGTATCAGGACGTCTTCGAGGAAGTGACCGGACTTCCACCACACCGAGAGATTGAGTTTCGTATTGGTTTAGTGAAATATGTCAGACCTATAGTGATGCCACTTCGTCGTATGGCGCCAAGGGAGCAGCAAGTGCTCGGGGTGCAAGTAAGCAATCTTTTGATGACGGGATTTATCCGGAGAAGCGTCTCCGAGTGGGGAGCACTAGTTATATTTACCATTAAGGTTGATGGGTCCCTTCGCTTATGTGTGGACTCGAGTTAAAGATGGAGTTAAGCGTAGCACTTTTGATGGAGTGCCAAGGAATCGTAGATAGTTTGGAGTGTTCTAGGCGGACTCGAAGCAGGGGTATCTGGGGACGCCCACTTACCTTGGATCCGTTGGACGTGATCTAGTTATCCTTGGAGGATAAAAGTGCGTTGGACGTGCGGTAGTCCGTTTGGAGCCGGGGCTTCCATTAGCCTTTGATACTAGTTGGACTAGTCATTCGGGTATCGACGTATTCATGGTTTTAGCGGATGATAAATAGGACTTGTTCGATGAATGCTATGGATTATTTAGGACCTTACGTTGATGTTCTCTTTGGTTCAAAAATGGTAATTACTTCGATGTGAGATTCTTGGGCCATGTTGTTTTAGAGAATGGTATCGTCATGGATCCTGCGAAGGTGGCTATGGTACAGGATTGGTCCACGCCCAAGAATGTAACAGACGTAAGAAGTTTCTTGGGATTAGCTGGGTATTATCAGAAGTTCATCCAAGACTTCTCCAAGATAGCGACACCGTTGACTCAGTTGACCAACAAAAATCAAGCTTTCATCTGGTACGAAAAGTGTGAGAATGCATTTAAGAGTCTAAAGGAAAAGTTAACATGTGCACCAGTGTTAGTCATTCCTAAGGGGAATGAAGAGATGATGGTATACATGGATGTCTGTGGTACCGGACTAGGTGCTGTATTGATGCAAGGAGGTAGGGTTGTAGCTTATGCTGGACGGCAAGTGAAACCGCATGAGAAAAGATATCCTACCCCTGATTTGGAATTGGCAGCGATCGTGTTCGCATTAAAGATGTGGAGACATAATCTCTTGGGAGAAAGATTCGAGTTGTTTACTGATCATAAATCGTTAAAGTATATTTTCTCCCAAAATGATCTAAATCTCCGACAGCAAAGATGGCTAGATTTCTTGGCTTCTGACGATTTCAATATCGTATATACACCAGGAATGGGCAATGCGGTAGCTGATGCATTGAGTAGAAGACATGCCAGTTTAGGGGCTATGTTTCTTGATTGGAAGCAACTGGAGTACATCGCTGGGTATGATTTCAGACCAAAGTGCGAATTGGATCCAGACGTATTAGCAAGTTTGACGGTCAGACCCACTTTGATTGAGCGGGTTGGTTCCAGTCAAAGGGACGATCCTAACTTATTGAAAATCATCTCCAAGTTAGAGATGGGCATCGAAGAGGAGATAAACGAGTATGGGCTTGATCGAGATGGATGGCTCAGAAATAATGGAAGACTATTTGTACCCAATGTCAATGGATTGAGAGATGAAGTGTTTAGAGAATGTCATCGCTCAAAACTAACTATACACCCTGGTGCTAACAAGATGTATCGAGACATGAAGCATACCTACTACTAGGAAGGAATGAAAAGAGACGTTGGGAAGTTTATTTCCAAATGCATGAACTGCCATCTAGTTAAAGCTGAGCAAAAGAAGCCTAGTTCCTTGTTGCAACCATTAGAAGTTCTGAAATTGAAATGGGAACAAGTCTCAATGGATTTCATTGATGGATTACCAAGGACTAGGTCGGGCCATGATAGCATTTGGGTAATTGTGGACCGATTGACCAAGAGTGCAAGATTTATACCTGTCAAGTGAATAGAACGACAGCTAAGTTAGCTGAGCTATATATGAAATGGGTAGTGAGATTTCATGGAGTACCTAAAAGCATTGTGAGTGACCGAGACCCGTTGTTTACTAGTGGGTTTTGGAAGAGCTTACAAGAGGCGTTAGGATCAGAATTACATCTCAGTACCGCGTATCATCCTCAAGCCAACGGTCAGACAGAGAGGGTGGATCGTGTGTTAGAAGATGTCTTGAGAGCTTGCATGTTGGATTTTGGTGGATCATGGGATGACCATTTACATCTAGTAGAATTTGCATATAATAATAGTTATCAATCCAGTATTGGTATGGCTCCATTTGAAGCTTTGTACGGAAGACCATGCAACTCACCGTCATGTTGGTTAAAAACCAGTGATAAATTTGTGCTTGGGGGCAGATGCGATAAGAGAAAATTCAGATAAGGTTAAGATCATTCGACAACGAATGAAGGCTGCCCAAGATGGGCAGAAGAGTTATGCTGATAAGAGGCGAAAGGATTTAAAGTTCTCCGTTGGCGACTTGGTGCTGTTCAAGATTTCTCCATTAAAGAGCATGATTCGATTTGGCAAGAGAGGCAAGTTAACACCAAGATTTGTCGGACCATTCCCAATTCTCGAGCAAATTGGAATTTGGCATATAAAGTTGGATTACCAGCGAAGATGGTAGGAGTTCATAACGTATTTCATGTTTCCCAGTTAAGGAAGTTCGTGCACGACCCCGATATGAGTATTTCACCTGATCAGTTAGACGATATCGAGGTTGAACCCGAGGTGGTTGGGAACCGCAGGCCTATGCGTATTGTTTGGAACGATACGAAGCAGCTTCGAAGGAAGGCGGTGAAACTAGTCAAGTTCAGTAGGGTGATGATGAGGAAGACTGTACTTGGAAAATAGAGGAGGACATAAGGAGGAAGTATCTCGAACTCTTTGCCTGGTAAGGTTTTTATATCGGTATAGTACTCCCTCGTTAGTAAACCGCAGGCTAGGATAGGTTTATTGTGTTGTTTTGTATGCTTGATTGTTTTGTTAATGATTAGTAGGCATGCAGGATCCTTTTCTTGTTTCTTAGTTAAGGAATTTCGGGGGCAAAATTTCTTAAGGGGGAGAATGTAACAACCCGCATTCTACGCATCAGAGGATCATTGAATATTTATTTCTTTCTCTAAGGAGTCGTATGGTCATGTAACTTTGGGAGACGACTATTGGGGTCGTCTCCTATGTCCAAGATTTTTGCCAATTTTTAAATGACCGTTTGCCCCTAGCTGATCTTGTTTCGGCCATAACTTTTGATTAGAAAGGAGTTTTGAACTGAAACCACTTCCATTAGATCCAGATGATGGTTTACCTTTTCGTAGTGTGGTCATATGTGAAAAACGGACTTACCATTTGGGAGATATGGCTGAATTAAGGTTTAGAAGGTGAAAAACAGCTTACCGGGCTTAATTGAGTAATTAACAGCTAGGCCCAGAGGGGGATTTTAGGATTTGGAGTATTTAAGGGCTGTTGGGGGTTAAGAAAACACCCTTTTCTTATTTTTCAGCCGCTACTTATCATCCCTCTCAACTTAGTAATGACCTCCAACATCTAAAACACCTCTGAACCACTTTCTAATTTAAGATTTGGCCAAATTACATCAAATTAAGGAGTAATAGCACTAAAGCTAGGTTAGAACTATTGTATAGTCTTGGGAACAGCGCCAAACAGAGGATAATTTCAGATTTGGTATTTTGTTTGTGGTTAAGGTGAGTGATTTGCATAGTTCCTCACTAATTATGGTTTAATAAGGGTAATTAGTGTTAATTAGCGAATTTAAACATGATTAAATTCTGGATAAATATTTATAAATTTCGAAATATTGTTTTATGCCTCTATTAGAAAATTTGGTTAATTTGGTTAAGTTTTACTAATCCTATCATTAAATTTGTTTAAATATGCTTAAGGGGAAAAAACAGGTTTTGGGTATGTTTGATCCGTTTTGACATATCAAATTGTTTCTTTAGTGTTTGTGGTCAATTATACATGTTGCTATGACTATTTGGAATGATTTGTGATTGTTCAGAAAAGTTATATTGGTCGAAAACATCATCGAATGGCGTAAACAGGTCATTGGAAAAGTTGCAGAAAATATGCAGGAATCGGATCGGATCATCCCTGCCCTCTCCGACCTGATCCGCTCGTGGTGATGGAGACCGATCCGAACCGCTCCAGCTTGAGCACCATGAACTTCCTGGAGAAACAAGTCGCGACCTGATGCTCTGGAGTTGGCACCACGACCCGATCCACTTGAGAGAAGGAACCCCGACCCGAACCGATGCCACTCACGAACTGGAACATACACCACGAACCGAGCTGAATGGAAGAAGAGTACGAACTGCGAACCGTTACTTCATCCGACCCGAAGGGGCTTGTTACGAATGGAGATGTTGAGCACGAGCAGGGAGGGACCGAACCGAACCGAACCGACTTGGATGGGGAAATCCGACCCGACCCGATGTGGATGATCACAGATAGGACTACTTCGAGGGACACGATCCGAAGCATAGTGAAGAGGAGCATGCCGAACCGATCCGGAGATGATGACCAAAACCCGAGATGCAATGGTAGTCCAAATGGGAAGTTTGTACTCAGGATCCAGTTGGGAATCAATGAGTTAACTTCATGAGTTGGGCTTTGCTGCGGGACGTGTGCTAAGGGGTTATCGATGTCTATAACTTTGGATCACTATGGAGTATGGGGTATGTGGACAGATTCAGGGCCACAGTGGCCTAGGTAGGACTATTTGCTATGGACCAATTAGGTGGGGTCATTTGTAAGGATTTAGTCATGACTCCATGGGGCAAGCTTGGTGGTAGCAATAGTTATACAAGTCGGACTTCGTCACTACCTCGATCAGTCTAGTGATCAAAGTGGTAGATATCGTATGCTTTACGCACCGAGTGAGAGATGAGAGGATGATTTCTATGCTTGATTGTTTGCTATCACTGTGACATGCACACCCCCTCCCCCGTATCTTTATGCCTCATGTTTGGTGGCACCTAAGAGTATTGAGCAATATGTTGTGCTAACTCTTTGGTTGCGGGTCCAGGTTCAGGTATGGTTTAGTATACCTGTTATTGCTCTGTTTTGTTGCTTATCACTCATACCAGACTTTTGTCTGACCCATTGTTTTATGTCTCTTCTTATTACTCTGGGTTCTCGTAAACAGGCAGACTAGAGACAGGTCAGATGACTATGCACGAGTAGCTGTACCAGAGACGAACATGAGGCTCCTACGTATTATCTACATATATTCTTCCTGTGTTGTTGATGGTCACTGCTTTGGGCATTAGTAGTGTACCTTTCCTTTCTTTTGCTTTAGAGACAATTTTAAATTTGTAATAATGATGATGTGGAACATAAGCTGTATTTAGATTTTCCACTGCTATGATGTTTAGTTTTCAGCTTATGCATTGGCTCGCCTGTTTTATGTTAGAGTATATTATTATTATATTTTATTCCATGCGCTGTGAGACATTCTACAGGTTCTTTGTTAGTCCACTGTTAAGTTTCCTTTCCTTCCCTTTCTTTGGCGACCGTCCCGTGCTGGTCGGACATCGGCACATCGCACTTCCATGGGAAATGTCGGCTAGTGCGGGGCGGGCCGTCACACGAACCGAATCCAAATCTCTTTTTTAGTATTTGGATATGTACAATCAAAAAGGAACCATACATACCTTTTTTGTTGAAAATTGGTTCACTTTATTACGAATACCAATTTAATATGCCTTATTAAAACCTTGTGCCCCCATCTTAGATGGCTGTGACAACAAGGAAAAAGTGCGCATATAATCGAATTACAAAATAACATCTCATCTGACTGTGATTTGAAAGAAAACCAAAGAAAAACAAATAAAACTTATTATAACCAAACTCTCACATAAATGTATCACTCAAAAGGAAAATATCCTACCACTTCTTTACCCTATATCCAGCAATTCTATACCCCATCTCCTTAAAAACATCTCGTTGCTCGCAGTTCTATCTGTCTTACTACCATTTCCCCTTACCAGAAAAATATCTCCTTCTCAATCAACTGTAGTCTTATCTCCTTGGCTATGGAATGATTGCTGAAATGTCGAGCATTGCGTTCTAACCATATATGATACATTGCAGTAGTTAGTGCTGCACAAGCTTTGTCCTTCACCTGATTCTTCTTATGAAACACTTGCGATATCTGATTGGCTTGCTCCTCCATAGAATTCATCATATTTACATTCAAACTAAGCTTTACTTTCAATGATCCTCATATGAACTTAAAATAAGCAGTTAAAAATAGATGACTTACACTTTCCTCTTGATTGTTGCATAGCACACAAGTATCATCATCAACTACACTACATCTTCTTAGTCTATCTTTCGTACTCAATTTGTTCATCATTGCCAAATATGTAATAAATGCTATTCTCTTCAAATTCTTGGTATGCCAAACCACTTTTGACCATTACCTAAACAGTGGACCTCTCTCTTACTTTATCCCAAGCTTTATGAAAAGAAAACATCCCACCATCAATCCATTCATAATAATCATGATGCATATTATTATTATTTACCTCAACACCATCAATTTATTGCTGTAATTCTCTTGTTGCTAGATGATGATTACTTCAAATTTTCGCCCCTCGCATTATAGAAGAAACCATCTCATTTTTACTACCCAAAGCTTGAAATCTAGACACTCCAAGCATACCAACTAGACATTTTCCATTGATCCATGGTTCGAACCACCAAAGTGTATTTGAACCAGCTGTAATGACTCTGTCGAAGTATTGTTTGCCATTGGATCTTAATCTCAAAATTATCTTTTAGGTACACGAAGAATTATTGTCTTTATTATACTTCAAAATATTTTATCCTTGCAATATTTACTAGCCATCCATTTACTCCATACATAATCATCTACTAAAAATTTCCACATTAATTTTAGACTGGCAGCTTTCTTCAAATCTTCAAGAGATTTTAATCCAATTCCACCTTCATGTTTTAGAGCACATAGCTTTTACCACTTCACTTTATGCTTAGAATTTCCCTAAAAAAATTCTGCACACATCATATTACACTTTTCAATGGTATATTCAGGAAGCTGATATACTGACAGCCAATATAACACAGTTGGATTAATAACTGACTGAATTAATTCAGCTCTGCCCGCAAGCTCAAAATTTTGGTATACTATGACTGCAACTTATTTTGAATCCTATACAATAAGCCTTGATAATCTTGATAATGAATAAAGTTTGAGGATAAAGGTACCCCCAAATACTTTATTGGAAGATGCCTAAATTTATAACCAAGAATATCTACTATCGCATTTGTAAAAGTGGCAAAGGAACTAAAGTATATCTTAGTTTTGCTTGAGCTCACAGATAAACCACTGAACTGCTCCAATTTACCAAACATAGACTTCAAAGAAATAGCACCAAAGGCTAAGCATCTCCCAAAAACCATCAAGTCATCAGCATACAGTAGGTGGATAATAATAGGATCAAAACCATGCACTAGTAGAAAACCTTTCTGCAACAATACCTCATTCATGCAAAAAGAAAAATACTCCATTGCAATAGAAAATAAGATATAAAGCCATTAGGCACCCCTTAAATCATAGTAGAATATGTTGGTGTGGAGATACACTCATATACAACATTGATGAAGTGTGTTGGAAATCCCATACAACTCATAATATGACAAATGAATTGGCGTTTAAGTCTATCATATGCTTTATGCAAATCCACTTTTACATAGAACTTTTTAATTCCAGGTTTCTTAAAATCTCTGACTAACTCATGAGCTAATAAAATGTTAACACCAATGTATCTTGATGGAATAAAGGTACACTGATTGGGTGAAATAAGATGGGGTAAAAAACATTTTATTCTATTGCATAATATTTTGCTGAAAATCTTATAATATAGATTGCAGCAGGTAATAGGTCCATAGTCGGAAATTTCTGATGGCCTTTCAACTTTAGGGATTAAGGTAATAAAAGTGTGGTTACAACCTTTGGGTAAATTTTTAGAATTGAATGTCATGAGTAGCAGCTAATAATTCCTCTTTTACTTCCTCCTAATGTATTTTATAAAACTTCGAATTGAAGCCATTCACTTCTCCTATAGAAATAGGTCTCATCAAATCATGTTGCCCTTGCTGATTAATGGTATACGAAGATTGAAAAAAGGGAATTCACAGCTAGTGGGACCATTGAACATTTCATTGAAGTAAACAATTGCTTTAGCAGAAATCTCCCATGGTTTATATAACAATTCATCTGCTGCATTTATCAAAATTTTCAAGTTATTGCAATGCTTATGTGAAGACATTTTAGAATGAAAGAACTTA
Source organism: Allium sativum (assembly GCA_030737875.1). Lineage (NCBI taxonomy): Eukaryota > Viridiplantae > Streptophyta > Magnoliopsida > Asparagales > Amaryllidaceae > Allium > Allium sativum. Next base: position 86,064,968 of record CM060909.1, read on the forward strand.
GAGTTTGTGTCTCCCTCTTGAAGCCAAGAAACCTTTGCTTTTTTGCTTATAATTCCAAAATTTGATCTGTTTTTGAATCATAAGTTAATGTTTGGCCTCTAGCTTATCCTCAAATAATTCCACATTCTCTAGTTCTAAATCTATTGCTACTTAAACTCATTAAATTTATTCTCAGCATCCTTTAAAATTGCATCCTCTTTTACTCTTATTTTATTCCATAAGTTCAGCTCCTTCTTACAAGCTTGAAGTTTCTGTATGAACTTGTAGCTAGAAAATCCCCACACATTTTCATTTAAACCTTTCTCTATGCACTCCATATACACTGACATAAAGCACCAATAATTACAATATCTAAAAGGAAGACCTTTAGATATTGTAGTAGGTATTAAATCAAGCAATAGTGGATTATGGTCAATGGACACCTGAGTTAAAGAAAATTCTTTCATATCATTAAACTTATGCAGGCAGAAATGATTTACGAAGATCTCATTTATATGATTGGCAATATCACTTCCCCTTCATGTATAATTGAAGCCAACAACTTTTATTTCTATAAGACCGGACTGAGATAGACAATTGTTAAAAGCTCTTAGTTGCTGAAATGGAATAGGCAAGCCTCTTTTCTTATCATGTGGAGAAGTTGAATTATTGAAATCACCAATAAGAATCCATTCTCCACTAATTAACTCTACCTCTTGTACAATATGCTGCCACAAGTCCTGTATCTCATAAAAGCTATTACTCGCATAAACAATAATAATAAAGACATGTATATCCCCTGTATTAATAGCCAGTACAGACATATGTTGGTTAGAAGATGAGATAGTGGACATAGACCAGATATCTGCATTCCATATAAGAAGAATTCTACCAGAAAAGGTTTCATATTGACGAGGAATATAATCCCAATTTGTTGGAAGACGCTTTCCAAAACATCTTAAATTTTCTATACTAATTTTACTCTCAACCAAACCAACAATTGTTGGCTTGAATTTAATCAAAAGGGATAAAATTTCTCGCATACGAAATGGAGAATTCATCCCTCTAACATTCCAACACATGATGGTCATTTAATAGTCACAGACCTCCTTATACTTATTTTAGGAGGAGCTATTGTGGTTGAGGAAACTTGTGTCTTACCTTTAACATGTGCCATGTATTCATCATTTCTACTTACTCCGTCTGATACATCTTGCTTATCTTCTTCTATTGGAGGCTCATTCAAATTATCAGCAACGCGATTGAGATCATTGTGTAGAATATCCCATGGCAATCTGGCATCTAAAAACTCCAAAACCCCTTTATCAATAGTATTTCCTAAAGTAGAAGCTTCATTTTGGATATTAGAGTCATTATTAGCATCAGAGGAATTAGTATTCGGGTTGTCCTTATCCACCCGTGATGGCTCTTTCTCTAAATCATGTACCAAAGTTTAATGACCAGATACTTTGCATAAATCACATAGAGGAGGAATAATTTCATATTCAACCCTACTATCCTTTTTAACACCATTTTGTAGTTGAATAGGAATTTTATCATGCAACTCTACTGCCAAATCTATAGCTACAAGCATTCAAACATAGCTCGTAATCTTCTTACTTGCAGTGTTATCATCAATACATATAGGTTCCCTTATATTACTAGCAATCATAGACAAAGCTTTATTAGACAACAACTCCATGTCCAAATTACATAGCTTAAACCAAATCTGAACTTTCTCTATTGTAAAATTTTCAAAATCATACCCAGGTTGTCGTTTATCAATCATCAACAAATTTCCAAAATAAGAGTATGTAGATGACTTTATTACCGAATCAAAATCCACAGAATCCTCAAACTGAACAGTAAAGTGAAAACCAACTACAATATGGACTATGAAATTACTTTTCGACCTTCATACTTTGTGAATATAATCCTTCAATTTCATAACAGATAGTCTAAATTCAATCGGATGTAAAGCTATAATATCATGCCAAACATCCTCCGATTCATTGAACACCTCCTTTGGAATGAAAATAAGATTTGCCGATGGTTTCACATACTGTAGAGACTTCGGATCTACCTCTTAATTAGCTTTCCCTGTAGATTCAGATGAATTAATATCAAATTTAGATTGAGAGTTATTGCGATTTAGATTTGAAGAAAAAATTAACTTGGGTAGGCATGGATCCCGCGCATCTGCCATTTTATGTGAAAAACACGTGAAAATCAACCATACATACATACATATAGGGGTGAGCAATATTCGGTTCAAACCGAATTAACCGACAAAACCGGTTCATTTCAGTCGGTTCGGTTTTAAAACTAAATCAGTTTGAATTCGGTTTGTAAAATAATTTTTTTTGTTTATCGTTTAACGGAATTAACCGAACTTTTAATTTATCATCTAATTTTACAATATTGTAGTACTTTATATAATTAGTTTAGCTACATAATACAAAGACATTTGTTGCAAATAAATCAAATCTTATCATAAACATAAATTTTACTATGTAAAATTTCTCTAAACATGAATTTATATTATATCTTGAGTGAATTCATCATTTGAAAAAAAAAATACATCCTTCAAGTTTGGTTAATTCGGTTACCGACCGAATTAACCGAAATTAATTCGGTTCGGTTCGGTTTGGAAAATTTTCCGTTTCAATTCAGTTTGAGTTTTTTTAGCTCGAAACAAACCGAACCTACCGAACGCTCACCCATACATACATACATACATACATACATACATATATATATATATGTTAAATCGAAAAGTAAATAGAATAAAAATAGTAGGAGGAGGAAAGAATAAAGAGAAAACTAACATTTCTCTAAATCTGGATCTAGAAAGAGATACAAATGGGGAATATAGCCATAAAAGTTTGCGATTTGGAGTGAGAGTTTAGGATCTAATTTATGCTAGAGTTAACAGGGAACAGTTGGACTCAAGTAATAAATTCTAAACTGTTGATTGCATCTAACTTAGAGAAATAAACCTAGAAAACCCTAACTACCATCAATGCGGTCGACTCCTACTTGGGAGGGGGCGGTTGACAGCCCATCTGGCCTGGGGCGTAATATTGAAAATTGCATGTGTTTTCATTTATTAATAGTTAATGCCATTTAATCGGTGTCTGTTATTTTAACATTGTCCACTTTCTTATACATACGTACATACACACACACACACATACACACACACACACACACACACACACACACACACACATATATATATATATATATATATATACATACGCATGTATGTATATAAATCTCAAATCTAGCACTATTTTCCGTCCTTATCCATTAATTCAAATTCAAATTTCAAACTCTATTTATTTCATATTCAAAAACTTAAACTGTATGTAATTTTTTCAAATGGACTTCGTTTTCAGCATCCTATATACGAAAAAAGATCTCAATATCGCAAAGAATGCAACAATATACTTTCATGGCCAAACCATTAAGTGTTAAACATCCATGTTTTGATTTATTATTATTTAATTATTTTGTTTTCTATGTCTGTTTAAGATATATTTTACGAAGTGTTACATTCCTCCTTCCCTAAAAGAGATTTCACTTCGAAATCTTTTTGAATGGGCGAACAACATAAATCGCTCAAAAAAAACATCATAAAACCGAGTAATTAATTTACTCATCCATTTAAAAGGCAATTTTCAATGTGGTTATGTGTTGCACACATGCTAATATGAGCTTGGTCCTAACATGAAAGTGTAATCGGTGATGTAATATGTATGCCAAACACTCTGATTTACCTAAATTATCTATATGAGTGTTCCATATTGATGAATTAATGTTGCATTCAATCTCTATCATTCAATGTAGAAACCACAATGAAACTAAAGAATTAAATTTTTTGAGGAAATAATTACTTGTGAAAAGCTCGGAATCAGTCATATGTTTCTCATGTTCTTTCCGTAAGGTTATCTCCCTATTGAACTTGGACCAGATTAAATATTTTGTTACGAAGCCTCTTTGCTTCGTGCTCCATAACGCATGTGGTGGCATGGAGTACCTAGACTCCATTTCTAGGTCCCCAATCGGATCGATCATAAGTCTGATCGTGGAGTCATGAAGGCACTTCCATAAATGAGAAATATGGAAAATGTTGTGGACCCTTTCCATTTTATCGGGGAGTTCTGCATGATAAGCCAATTTCCCAATCCTTTCCAAAATCTTGAATGGCGCAATAAGCCTATAGGCTAATTTACCGGCTTTGCCAAATCTCATGAATTTTTTATGAGAAGAGACTTTAACAAAGACCCTATCATCGATAGTAAACTCTAGTTCTTTTCTTCTCCTATCAAAATACGATTTTTACCAGTTTTGAGATGCTTTCGTTCCTTGCCTAGTCAGAAGAAATTTCTCCATGAAGCCCTGATCAGATCTAGTTTTAGTAAAAATTTATCGGTAACTTCTCACTAATAGCTCGGCGATTTTCATAGCCATTCATAAAGCGATTCAAAACGGGTCATACCAATTGTCACTTGATAAACTATTGTTGTATGAAAACTCGACCAAAGATAAATGTTTCTTCCATGATCCTTCGAAGTCCAAAATGCAAGTTCTCAACAAATCTTCAAGAATTCGGTTAACTCTTATCTATTGGTCTCAAGGTTTTAAGCGATGCTCAAATTGAGTGATATCCTTAACTGTAACACCACATAAAATATACCAAAAATAGAATAGGTAATAATAATTAATAAAATATAAATAGGCTAAAAATACGAATATTTATTAATTGAGTATTTGGTCACAAAAATATTACCATTGTATTTGAGATGAGATTCTAGCCCGTTTTCATATTTTATTTATCAAAAAAGGAGTTCGTATGAAAAATTTACAAATAAAATAAGTTGGACAAGAATAGTCACACAGGATTTGAAATTGAAATTGTAAATCTAGAATGAAAATAAATACAAATGGCATAATGGAATATTCCTTTTCAAATTTCAAACTTGTGTGTGTATATACAAACATATAAGAGGGGACAATAAATGGAAGAAATGGAAAGAATAAATAAAACCTAATGTGCAAGAGAATTAAATTCTCTTCCCCACGTTCTTAAGAGGAGTCAGCTGCCTCCATTAAGGAGGGTCTTCCACCCTCCTAGGGAGGGTGTCGACCGCTCAAAAGGGATTTGCGAGGGTGGCAATCAGGTTAGGTTTTTATATACTAGTTGTTGATATGAATGATTGAGATTTTATAAATTGAATCTGATGGCTTACACACACTTCAATAACTATAAATAAGACCCTAACCTCCTCTCTAAACCTCACATTCTCGTCTAAACTCCGCCTACATTCCATGTCTCCTCTATTCTTTCTAAGTTTCAGAATTAAACCAGGTTAGTTTCTTCTTCTCCAATCTAACTTATTTCTATTTTCTCTATTCTAAATTCTATATAGATTTCTGAAACTAGATTTATATATGTATAAAATTCTTGTTTTAATTCTATGTATGTATAATAAATAAGGAGAACGATTTGGAATATGTAAATTTGAGGTTGTGGTTCAAATTTAATTACACAAATTTCTCCTTCTTATTACTTTGTAAATGGGAATTACCTTGAGTTTAATTATTTTCTATAATTATCAGTGTAAAATATGGATTGTTTATGTCTACAAGTGATTTGAGATTCTTGTGAAAATAAACAAAACATATAAATCTCCTAAATCTCTAATCGAAAATAGCCAATCTTGTGTTCATTCGGGTTTTGGATTATGAATGTAAGTAAAAGTGGATTTTTGGGTGTTTATGTAAATTTAATATTTAGTTTGATTTACTTTATTTCATTTTACTATAAATATGCAAAAGCACGGATTGGGCGTTGTAACTTGTATATGTTAAAATATCTACTTTTATAAAACAGATGGCTTAAATGTAATAAAACATATATTACCAAAATCCTAGTTTTTGTGTAAATATACTTAGTGAAAGTAAATCGGTACTAGAAGGAAAATACATATGTTGTGGTTACTCACCTTGCCCTTTCTTTTCATTATTGAAATAATCATAAAAACCTAAGTTACAACTTATTTTATCTGTGTTCTATTATTCCCCTATTATTGATTCGAATTTGGAACGAGATATTATATACTATATTATTAAAACTAGGGAAATATGACTTGTAAACTTTTATTTTGAGTTCGGATTGGCATTTCTACATTTAAAACGCTTCCTTTACGTACTCCACTAATCATGGTTTTATTTATGTATACTAAATAGCGAAATTGTCGTACCATAAATGCGTAATAAACGCATTTAATTAGAAACTCGAATTCAAAGTGTCCACATAGGAAATTTGTATGTTGTGTGTGTACCAATTGCTTTTAATAATATTAATGACACATGACACGAGGTTAACTCCTATTTGTAGTAAAAGACTGCTTGGAACCACAAGCACATCCAGCAGCTACAAGAAGTCGGGTTAATGTGAGATGTCTAGTGCCATGTGTCATTTATAATAAATACATTTAGACGCGAGGATAACATTACTTAGTACTTGTTATAAGTCCAAAGTTATGTATATGCTTCTTAGTTTGTTTCTAGGTTGTGATGATTTGAACTTTGTTTTAATGCTAAAGCAATTTATTTTTTCGATGGTTGTTATCTATGTCAAATGTTTGTATGATAAATGTTGAAATAATCTTTTTCCTGGAAATTAATTTGTATTTTTTTCATATATTCTTCATAAAATTGTATATTTGGCATATGAAGTAGGGTTGAGTGGTCCCCTACCTCTTTAATCACCTGAAGGAAAGAAGAAAAATACTTTAGATAACACTTTGAAGCACTCACAACATAAACACTGCAATACACAAATAGTTACAACAAACAGATACAAACAAAGAGAAAAAAACACATTAAAACCATCTATTTAAAGCAGTATGATCAAAAACATAATTGCTCATGATTGTACCTCTCCTTAGTTCAAAAATAAGGGTTTTCCATTGCTCTCCCAATGTTATCGTTTTTTATTTGGAAACAAATATTGGTAATTTCTTGCTAGATTAGTGTAACATATTTTTCGTGATACAGCAATAGAAGGATATGATCATGTTTTCTCCATTTAGTCAATTAGAGTAAAATATTCCACCGGAGATCAGAATTAACAGATACATTAGCTCTTCCATTTTTTTATCATCCTCTTCAACAAGAGCAATAGTTTGTTGCATTCAAAATATAGATGGCTAATAATTTCAACATGATCAATACTCATTCCAAAATATCACATTTTATGTTTGGACAGTAAAGCATTATTTAGGATTTTTCCACAACATTAGGTTATCCCGAGGAGGATTTGAAGTACACCAGATCATAGCATGCAACTTGCAACTGGGTAATGTTTCATAACTGATCATCATGTTGTAAACCAAACTAATTATGTAATCTTACTCTTTCCATTTGACACTGTCCTGATTAGCAAAAGAGACATTATGATCAGTACTTTCCGATATATTCCTAACTAAAAAGTTGGCAAAATAAGGCTGGTTCACTGACCATTATCCATAAAATCAATGGCTCTGCTTAAAAGGGATTCCTGTCTGGTTTTTTTGATAGGATATAATCTTTGATAGTATGACACCTTTATCAATCCAGGGCTCATCTAGAAGGATACAGAACTGGAACTAGATAAGGTGAAATGGATAGTAGGAAGAATGATGGAGTGCAAACTGAGAATTTTCCTCCATAGCCAGTTGTTATTTTGTGGAGTATCCATGGTCTAAAATTTTCTTCTTTTAATATTGTGATGCTAGCACCAGTCAACCTATAAACTTTTATTTTTAGAAATCAAGGCATTGAAATTCACATTAAAGGCAATAGTATTCCAATTATTAAGAGATAAGATGCCAAGTCCTCCTTGTATTAAACAAGTACTAAATATGTCGATACTTTTTTTCCTAATCTCAACAGATCGACATACTTAATTCTCATTTAATACAATACTACGATGACTACAAGATATATTCAAAACGAAACACAATATAAATATTAAACACAAATCATAGAACAATAGGAAGAGACATATATATGTACAGATGCATCTTGTACAATACAAATCACTACACATAAGTGGTTATATAAACTGCTATATATAAATATATATCAAAATCCCATGAAAAAATATGTACAAGTCACGTCATAACACAAGTCGAACAACCCAAAAACTATGCATAAGTACAAAAAGATCAATAGTGAAATCCATAAAAGAATGTCTAAGCAAACCGAACAACCTAACCTGCAACTCGGTTTGACCCAAGTAATAAATTACACTGGTTAGTTTAAATTAAAAAGGATAATCAGTACATGATGAGATAGCAATAATGTTCACTAAAGAGAAATATCCCTTTAAGTCGTGAAGGAATGATATAACACGGATTTCCATAGTTATATATGACGACTCCACATAATAATGCTAAGGTTTTACTCATGAAAGGTAATTATATTAGCACAATGTTTCCTTCAGTAAACTACACAGGATATATCTCACATGAAATCTCAAGAAGGAAACAATAAAACCACAAAAATCGCATAAACTTAGGAATTCAGTTAAAAGTTCAAAATCTCAAAAATGAAATCACCCCTACAGACACAAACCCTTAAATAGCTTAAGGCTATATATAGATTTCATCTCCAAAAATGGTGAATCACAAATAAACTCAAAATTCCGAAACAACTCAGATTTGGATCCAAACATAAATTGGCAAGTCAAAGCTATGCTTGCACTTACAAATTTCAGATGGCCCGAAGTCATACCAGTACTAATATATTAACGGTAGGTACCTTCCTCAGATGATCAAAATGTCTTAATGCCAGAAGATTAACCCGAAGGTTATAAATGCCACAAGATTGACCCGAATGTTATAAATGCCACAAGATTGACCTAAATGTCATAAATGCCAAAGATTTACCAAAAGGCCATAAATGTCACAAGTTGAACCGAAGGTCTAATACTGGTGAAACCGCATAATGTGTGACAAATTATTAAACAGTAACCCAAACAGTGGTAACCGTATATCCTATACCACACGTTGTCATTATTGGTTTACTCCCCGTAAGTCAGTTCCGTATTAGAAAAATAATAAAACCTAGCAGTAAAACCTCGAACAGACAAGTCTAGAATCAACCAATAAAAAAATTTATGTATCCCATACCGTATGGTTTACTAAATCATTTAATTCGCGACCTCGCCCTCTCGAAGGGTGCAAAGATATGTGCTTATATATAAGGAAATATGACTTAGAAAAATTGGATTTTTGAATCGATTTTAGAAAATATTCAAAATTCAATAGTTTTGGAAAAATCATTTATAATTATAACTATTCACATATTGTGTTTTATATAAAATCATATTGTAAAATAATTTTTCTTAAAATAACGTTTATATGTGAAAAACACTTTTTAAAACTGTTTAACAATACGTGCATGTGAACTCAGAAAACATAAGAAAAACAACATAGAAAATTCACAAAAAATGCATCAAAATGTCAATGTTGATTCGTGATAATCTAGGCTTCTTTATTGTTGAAGCAAGCCAAAAATAAACACAAGAAGCATAGTTTGAATTATATATCAAAAGTGTTGTGAAACATTTAAGCAAACACAATATTTTTATCAATAAAACAATGACTAAATTCACACAAGGTTGCAATAAAAACTAGAACAAAGCTCGAATACATAATAAATTACTTGGACATTTTTCCTAGGCCTGGGCCGACCCACCTATTACTTGGGTCAACCCCTAGTTCAACCCAAGTCTATGTTCGGTCGACCCAGGCACGGGAATGTGCCCAGGCCATAAAACAACTCTAGGTTCAACTTTTATATGAATTTTAGATAATCTACTAACTTCAGATTGTGCTGAAAATTGACATGCACATAATTTAACAACATTACTAGAAAATATAAAAAGAATTACAACATTTCAACATGGAATGAAGTAGATGTTAGCCCCAAACATGGATTCGGACCATGTTTTGCTGCTGCTAAACAAATCAACCTATAGTAAACGATTTTTAGCAAATTTCCATAGAAAATAAACATTTCAATCTTGACTTAGGTTAGAAAGTGTGAGGTGGAACCTCATATTTAATTAACAGTAAGAATTTTAGAGATTTGTAAAAAGAATTGGATCAGAATTATTGCTAGGATGATCAGCTTGAACTCTTAGCACCTGTAAAATACATTACAGAGACATGCAAAGAGATTTTTCACATACAGCGAACTATTTTCATAAATCAAAGACAAAACTGAAATGAGATTATGGTTTTGGTGGATTACCTATGTTTAGATTTATATTTTTTGAAAGGCAAGTAAAATTTATTGACACTAAAGAACAATTACAAGATATTACAACATTTTACTCACGACTGTACAAAACAAAATCACTCCAAAATCTTTCATCATACAGAATTGAGAAAAAAAAACCAATATACAAATGAAACCAAAAAAAACTCAAGACTGCTGCACATCTCAACTTCTACTTTACAGCTGCCAAACTACATTGCTTTATTGGAAAACCAAAATCCACCAATGATCAACCATATGCATTGAATTCAACAACAGTATATACCATGCTAGAAAATCTCTATAGCTATACAACCATCAGCTATTACCAAACTTATAATATACAAAGTCCTCTTGTAAACAGTAGCGGCGTCTACTCCTCAAAAGAAAACCATGCAGAGTCTTTCAATCTCTGAAAACAACACTGAATAATCCGTGTACTATTGCACATCTTCCTAACAGTAGCCATCAAAGAACTCCAATCAATCTTAGACAGTTAAATCTGTGTACTTATTCCAGAGAAGCTTTTAGTCAATTAACTAGCTAAGAATCAATTACTGAACATTCATATCTGCCTGTATCTATCGCAACCAACTAAGATCTATAAATGAGTGAACAGAAAATCCGAAACCACAACTATCAAAGGCTCCAACCACCAGACTGGCAACCATACAAAACCCACAACTTAGACAACTAAATTGGGTTTCTCCTTGTGTGTCTCTTACCATATTTCAACCCACTACTTAAAGGCATCACTTCTTCCGGTCTGAAATCAATACCATCATCAAGATCAGGACCTTCATCAGGATCTTGCCAAAATTTCCCTTTCAACATGCTATTCTTGGACTTAGTAATGGACAAAGCAGGATTGACTTTAGGAAAGGTGAGCCCATAACCTGAAACTAGGTTAGCTAACGCAAAGTTACCAAGAGGAGGAAGTTGTATATGTGAAGGCGAGTTCAAGCTAGCGTAAGGAGAAGACTTATTCCCAGGAGTTACCAGGAGGAGGAAGTTGTATATGTGAAGGCGGCTTCAAGCTAGCGTAAGGAGAAGAATTACTCCCACTACTGCAATTAGAAGCATCTATTTTGGCACTATACGAGGATGAACAAAACTTGGTGGCAAGTGAAGATGAAGAGTTATTCAACAATGAGCTAGAAGGATCAGATCTTATCGCAGGGATAGAAGAACATATATTTGCCAAAGAGGAATTATTCACAACTACAACATTTTCATCAAACAGTTTACAAAATAAAGATTCATTATCATGAGTAGTCATAGAAGACTTATCTCCATTCAAACTTGCATTATTATGAACAGAAAAAACACCATCATTAACATTTGAACCATTATCATCTCCAAAATACTTCTTATTTGCATTAACACCATCGTTAAGATCACCCGACTTATCCCCTTCACCATGACCAAAAACATATCTGTTAATAGGAATATAAGCAGCAGTATCAACTCCAGTATTACCATCAGTATTCTCTGAGTCTAAAACATTAAAAGGGTTAGAGCTATTATCCACCACAATATCAGGAACTACCTTATTCCCTTTAAAACTCTGCTCTCCCTTTTTCGCCCAAACTTTCTTGGTTTTAACTGTATTCCATTCACTATTCTTAGATTTAGTAAAAACTTTTTGATTGAAATCACCATAAAAACCATAATTCCTACCACATTGATCCGCAGTATTATCTATTTCCTTTTCCTTAGTTTCCATCTCTGTACTTGAGTTAAATTCACATCTACTAGTTTCATGACCAAACACCTTACAAACTATACATATACACGGTCTCCAATCATAGCTAACTTGAACAGTAGGGCAATTCTGACCTAATCCACCAACGACAATTAAATCTGGTAATTCAAAATCTGAAGAGATTTCAATTAAAGCCTTGGCGTAAGGAAATCTATGCAATTTCTCGATGCTAGTATCAAAACAAATTAGTTTCCCTATATGGCATGCTAACCAATTGATTCCTACAAGAGTCCACAAAATAATTGGAATTCAATAAAAATGCACCCACACAGGAACTTTTTTATTTGAGATTGTGCATGACCTATAGAGGGATCCCAAATGGTAATGATGAACTTGCGACCCCTAATGAATATCAGATCTGATTGGAGAACTTTAGATCTATTAGAATCATTTGCAAATTTGAAATAGAAATGAACACCGTCAAACTTTATATCAACAGTACCTTCTAATTTCCAAGAAGGAAGCAAGGAATTCACCACAGTAGGATATGGCAGCGATCCAACCAAGAAAAATCCAACCAATTGATTGTTCAAAACTTTAGTCCTTCATTCTTTACCGATTCAGGAATCAATTGCGGAATCCCGTTTCTTGGAATGTCAAAATGAAGAGGCATATAAGATCCAGCATTCCTCGGTAGCGAATTAAAAAAGGACGTGTAATCAGTCTTCGTGAAAGAGGGAAAAGAGGCTTGCGAAGTGGAAGCTTTTCTTGTATCTGAAAAAAAAATCAGAAGCAACTTTATTAACTTCGGAGGGTTTTACAGAGGACGGATTGCTAGTAGAAGGAGGAGGGTCAGGGGGAATATGGGTAGAAAAGCAAGGGGGAAGAGAAGGGAAGGTGGCATCGAAGGTGGCAGAGATGGAAGAAGAGAAAAGAGAAGATGACGTAGCGTAGTCGCAGTCGCCATTTCAATCTATTATTTGAATGTTTAGATGTAGATTTAACTTCTAATTTCTCTTTAGATTAGGTTTTGGAAGCTTGAATTTAAGTTTAGCAGGAGGTTTCCTTACTTTTCTTTTTACTTGAAAACTTAGATAAAAGAGAAAGTGCTTGTACTATCCAAATTTTTCTCCTCCTAAGCTAAGTGCTAATGGGCTAATTAGGCCTTATGAAGGTTTATTAGTGGGTACCAATGACTTGTGTTAAACAAATAGCCTTAGTAACAAAATTTTCTAAGCTTTTCTTCCCTAAATTATTGTTTTAAGCTCAACATCTTTAATAATATTAATTATATTGTAGGCTTGTTTATACTAAAATTACAAGTTTTTACGTAAACACATAATTTACACCTCTTTTGAAAAAAATTACATTTCTTAAAGTTAAAATTGAATAAATCACATTATTTTGGCACAATTAGATTTATGAACATACAAATATTATTTTAACACACATATAAATATTTTTCAATAATATTTACATGTTTATTATTTATTTTTAACTCAATTACATGAAGAAAGCGCCATGTACACTCATTTGGCAAAATAATACACATAACACCTTAGCATTTTATAAATTCTTATTGCATCACAATTTAACTTTATTTAGTTTTCAAAACTTTATTTATCATTTTCCAATTTTGTTAGCACTCAAATATTTCGTTTTTAACTCAGTTTTATTCCCAACTTTTATTTAACACAATTTGACCATAGAAATTCATTTATTCTTCACCAAAGCATGCTATTTAGATGATTTTCTCAAGTTTAATCCAACCTAAGCATATATTTTCATCAATTTTCCACGATTAATCATTTTAGATATTAAATAACCATTTTACCAAATTTTCCCCTAAGTTAATTCCAAACCCACATTCCGACTCAATCTTACAGAATTAATAATTATCTATCCCATGATATATTTAACACTTAATTATTAAATTATAATCTCACTATAATATATTATCACTGTTACTAATAGGTAATCACAAAACTGGATTGCTACAGGATAGATGGCTTGCAAGAAAAAGCTTTGTAGTAATAGAAACAATGATCAGCATTGGACAAAATTCTTACACCAATTCTACTTCTATTGTTCCAAGAGTACTAAGCTCTGATTCTATAGATATTGTTTAAGCAGACACTAGTTATAACATTGACCAAAGGAAAATTTTCTCTTGCTTGAAAAGGGACATGCCTATTCTTATTTTGAAGAGAATAACAACATTTAAAGTCTCCTAAAACCACCCAAGGATGGGTGCCTTGTCTGAAGGAAGTGAGGATGTTTGTTCGGAGTTAATGGAGTTATCTGCATAAATGATGTTTAGGTAGAACATATTCTAGTTATCTAAGGAAGTGACATGGCAGTGAATAGATTATCTGGAGGAGCATAGTTGGTTTAGGGAAAAGGTAGTTGGGTCATAAAGAATCATGGTTTTTCCCAAGGCAGCATCCTGAAGGTTGTCAGAAAGTATGCATGTCGGTTTGATATAAGCAGAAGAGGATTGGCTTAAAGAAAGAGTGATTTTAGTTTAATGAATTTCCATAAGATAAAATTTATGTTGATGAATAAAATTTCTAACTTGATCAATTTGAGTTGGTTGTGAGCATCTCTAATATAACGACCGCTCTACACCATCACTACAAAAAAGTTGTTAAGAGAAAATAAAGTAAAAGGGAGGAAATGGAATAGAAGGGATGGGATAAAAAGAAAAGAGAACAAAACACGGAATATAGCCATAGAAATTATCGAATATCTCACATCGCATCAGACAATATATAATAAAAACAGATATATCAGGCGAGATAGTGATAAATATATAAACCATATAATCATAGTACATGCTCATACGGTTATTCATAATAACAATAGAGTTTGTACAAGAGATAAATAACCACTAATAAGTTTCCTTAAATAATAAATAATGCTTCCAAGGATCATTAGTGTAAAACATCGAAATAAACAACAATAATACATGTGTAATATGAAAAAGTGTCTCCTTCTACAAATCCATCTCTATATCTTCAAGTAACGCTAATATCTATCACCTCACCAACTATCAGCATCGTCGATGAGCATTCGAGTTAATAAGTTAAAAAAATAAAACCTTAAGTCAAATAACAGTCTGGTGTTAATGATAACTAACTTTTAAAATGCCATACAAGTCATAATAGTATAAGGAACATAGTAATGGAAAGTTGCAGATGTCCTGTCCCTACATACACAGAGTTAGAACATATAATCAAGATGGTATATGCTACTCGGAATAACAAAAGAGGAAATTGTACCAGAATAGAGGAATCTCGATAGCCCACTCCTGCCCCACTTCCTATCCACTCTCCAAAATCCTAAAGGTGACAGTCTACTAAGAGAAATAAGATAAGAGCAACCATAACAATCATAGAAACTGTAAAAAAAAGTCTTATCTATCACCTATTAAAGCTATGAATACGCCGATAACCCGTTATGATTGGCTATAACGTCTGTCAAGAGATGATAAGACCTTGATTCTAGTAGAAATTCGTGTCTCACTAATAAGTGCTTTGCCGATCTAGGCTACACCACCCAGGGTATCAGACCACCGTCAATGGTCATATGGGTACAACCCCATCTAAGCCCTTGCATTGAGTCCACTAGAAAACTCCGAGCTATCGATGACTCACTAGCACTCCCAAATCATATGAGTCCCACATTCCATGATGTTAACCCTGTTAAAAACATGGATCATAAATAATTAGTTAAATGCACGTGAAATAGATCGTTAATGTTTAAGTGCCAAGGTTTGGTGTTGTCTCAGTTCTAAGGATCAGTCGGTACCAAAGCATCGGGTCGGTCGGTACCAAAGTACTGGGTTCGTCGGTACCAAAGCATCGGGTCGGTCGGATTCAGTCAATGGGTCAGTCGGATTCAGTCAATGGATCGGTCGGTACTGTTTCAACGTATGTAGTTCAATCACTTTAAGCAAGGATCGGACATAAGTGCATATATGGGTCGGTCCATGTTTCTACACTGTGGCGTAACGAATATATTGCAATGGACTATTCCCGGAAAAGTAAAGACATGGATACACGTGTGCAATGGAATGGAATAAACATATATACGTGCATGGAGCAATTGTGAATCAACAAACACGTCATGCAAAGAAGGTACAACTCCAATATATAAGGGTCGGTTACAAATGTTTATGAAATGCAGTGGGAATAGTGCAACAATGTTGGAACGTGACACAATTATATTTGGAACAATGGGTGCAGCTTGAACTTGAACACAATGGCACACTGTAACGTAATGTTTTATGCAAAGCATCATGCACGAAGCCACGTCAGTGTGGAACCAGTTACAAATAAAGTGGGTCGGTCAGCGAAATTAATTTGGGTCGGTATGTAAACCAGAGAACAGGTCGGTGACTAAGTTGTAGAATGAAGGATCGACTTTAAAATAAAGCAGCAGCTTATATTTGGACCGGCTTCAGTTCAAACGTGAGTAAACAGTGCAATATAAGGTACACACGTGGTCGGCTTCAAATTGCAAGCGGTGACAACAACGTAATTAAAGAGTGGGCGGTCACAAAGTGGCACGTGGTAGCTGCAATATATAAGCATGGTTTTTCCAAAACGGTTGGATCAGTTTCATGCATTCAACATTTTTGAATGCCCTGACGCATGCAAAGGCACTCATGTGTAGATAAGTCATGATATTTATGTAATAATATGGATTGATTAATACGATGCCACGCGGGTCAGTCTTACTTTAACTTGAACAGAAGGCGATGGCATGCTACTAAGAATGAAGGAATGGTTAGTAAGAAAATAGATGGCGCCAGCAGCATAGCTGGTATGGATCATTACTAAAATATAATATGGGTCGGTATCAATATCGATGTATGGGTCGATACAATAAAAAGCTGATGGGTCGGTACCCTAACTCATGCTAGTTTTTGCCAGTTGTAAAGTGGACTAGTGGCATTTTCGTAAACAAGTTTAAGGCCGACCCATACCCTCCACACCATATTTTCAGCTTTGCTACTACCTCCAAATTGCACCTATAAATACCTCACTTCTCTACCATTCAAGGGATTGATCATTGGACCCCGAAGGGCTGTCCAAATGATTTCTCCACCACTCTCAAGCACTCAGAACCCCATTAATGGCTTCTCGAGCTCACTCTATTTTACTCCAACAATAAATGGATCAAATCTTCTCTAAACTCCATTAGAAATTGCTCAAGTTCAATTCAAGCTTCTCTAATCTCCCTCAGTCCTCTCTAGGGCGCAGATCTAACACAAACCGTCATAGGATCAAAGAAAATCACTCAAGTGTTAAGGTTATTCACTAATCTCCACCATATTTAGAGAGATCGAACCATTCCTTTGACATATTCAACTGAAATCTAGATTAAAGAGGGAGAAAAGAGAGAAATATCATAAAATGAATGAAATGTATAAAGCGATATACTTTGTAAACTCAAGTATGATAATGATAAGTGAATTCATAGTGGGTGTAGGTCTAAATCGACCGTACTACTCTAAAATTTCCTTGTTACTTTACTTTTTGCTCTTTATTTTGTATTTGTAGCTCCGTAATCTCAAATCATACCGTTTGATGAGGTGCTCTAAGAGCACCTTTGGTGTTGAGGTCTTTTTTGATTTCAACACATGCCAAGTTTGAGTGCCTCCTTAAACCAATCCAATACTAGCCGAACTTCGTGCCCCGTAAACACATGCCCTTTTGGCCTAGACTCTACTGCCCATGGTACTGGACCATCGCAAGTGGTCATATGTGTACACCATCATCTACATAACCCTGCTTTGAGTTGGCGGTCTAATAACTTCTTTACACCACAAGTTGCGTACCGCATTAGTATGTAATCCTGCAGTCTTGTTATACCATGAATTACATAAAACTGATCCATCCCACGACCTCGCTATCTATGAATTTAATACCCCGCTATTACCTA
This sequence comes from Allium sativum, assembly GCA_030737875.1. Classification (NCBI taxonomy): domain Eukaryota; kingdom Viridiplantae; phylum Streptophyta; class Magnoliopsida; order Asparagales; family Amaryllidaceae; genus Allium; species Allium sativum. The sequence goes on from CM060909.1 coordinate 86,082,918, forward strand.
TAGCGGATTACCACTCATACGCTTTTCCCAAATAGCCTCTGATATAGCCTCTCCACTTTAAGCCTCGCCCGCTATTCCCAATATATCCAGTTATTTCCGCTATATTACGTTATTACCGCCATATTTTTATGAAAGAAAAAACTAAAGAAATGACACTTATGCTTTATGAAAATTACAAAATTGTGTTTTGGATTGAATTTTTCAATATATATATATATATATATATATATATATATATATTAAAAATACTCTATATTCGTTATAATTTAATTAAATCAAATAGCAATTTACGTTTATGTACATATATCTGCACATGTTTTTGTTTAAAATTAATAATGTACTAATTATAGTTAAACTGAGTGCCAGTTTTTCGTTTAGTTATCGTTTTTACATTGTAAAAGCATTACGAACGAGTTAGATGTGCTATTTTAGTGTCAACAGCTATATCCTGCGATTTCCTCAATTTTTCCCCGCTATGATTTTTTGGACCTCCGCTGCATTAGATCCGCTAAGCGATTTAAATGCACAACTCGCTATGCCACAAACTGCATAACAACGATTCATCACCCAACCACATCACACTATAAAATACCTGACTATGATCCATCTTACAGCCTCGTCATCCCATGAACTACCCATCGTACTGATCTACCAATGATCCATCCTGTAGTCTCTTCAAATCACGAGCTGCGTGATACCGACTCAACGGTCAATCCATCTTGAACTCACCAGAGTGTTGAAACAAATGCACTAGCACATTATTGGGTTCTCGTCCCCTCAACCCATGGAGTACATCGTCCATCTATACTCACTAGTGAAGCATCAACCCTGCCTCGTACCAAAAATATATTATCAAAGAACCACCATAGTGAATCCACCATCGAATGGGCCATCCAGTCCAGATTCTCCAAAACTCGTCGTGGTCTACGTCCAGGTTTGTCAAAATGACCAACACCAATAGTAGTCAACATCGATCACTCAACCATAATCTCTAACAACCACTCACACCAAATATATAACAAAAATTGATTAAGTATCCATTCAGTGAAAATGTCCGGTGTTCATCTCGGAATCATGCTCGTCATTGAGTTCATTATTGCCTCCATGCCGATATGCATGACATGGATCTTCTTCGTGAATCTGTGACAACCCACCAGGAATGGGCCTAAATTTCAACCCAGAAAGACCACCGAAACATAGAGCCATTCTAAGCAGTTTGTTGGTTCCTGTAAGGATTATAGTCGCACACATGACAATAATATATACTTCAAATGGAAATCTCACGCAATGGAAAGAGAAAATATAATACTCAAATAAGATGTACCGTTTATTTAAAAACCATACAAATACAACAGTCACAGTTACTATTAAATAGGTATACCAAATAGTTCATTCTCATAAGATTCCAAAAGAAGTAAAGCAATGACTGCTAAATAACATAACAACTTCATCTTCTTCGTCAGCTTCAATCATCACTTCATCCATGACTTTTACCCCATCTACTGACCTGTTGGAGGTTAAGGTGAGGGATCAGGACATAAAGTTCTGCGTGACTGAAATACAGTGTTACTTAATGTCCATACCCTATATTCTTAGTAGGTTACATATGTCAAGGTATGTCTACGCAGCACACAAGGTTCACACAAGCATCAAGTTTCTAACCAATGGGGTACGTATCCAAGTCAATCGCCACTTAGTGCTTTAAGGGTAAAGACCCAATGAGGTGGCATTCTCGTTCACTTATAGCCCTATTAAAAGGAGATTCTAACGATCTCTTTTACCCAGAGGCGTACCCCTAGCCCTTTAAGACCCCGTCCTAACACGTTAACGTTCTTAAGCTTATTCCCTCATTTGTAATATGAGAAGTAGTATTGCGAACATTGCTGCTTAACTGATGTTACTCGGTAGGACACCTATGTCGCTTAAGACTTCCCTTAGATAGTTGGTGAGCATGCAGTGGCCACATATCTTTCAATTACCAATCTGTCCTTAGTTGATCCCTTAAAAGCTTCTAGAGGAAGTGTACATCCCCATGAACTGCCCTACTCTGTTACCGTTTTATGCCTAACCACTTTTAGACAAGGAGGACCCAAAGACCTACTTCAATCTAATAAGGGTGTGTCCTACGACTTTGGTTCCTCTCTAAGGAATAAACCTTCGAAGGGATCCTAGTCCTAACCGCTTAAGATCCAAACTAGATAATAAGAGAGTCAGCCATTTAAGACCTTCTCAAGGCGTAGTAATCCTACCTTTTTCCGCACGCAACAGACTTATATATATAGTTATATATATGCACTAGACCTCTCACATTAAACCGTACACCTGTAGATGCTGGATATGCCGATCTGCTCCTGGCAGGCTTTTACTACAAGTTGGTTTAACCTCATGTCTAGTGTACTAAGTTTTTGAATGGCCTATGACACCTAAACATCTCACATTAGTTGGGACTACTTGTGGTTACTGGATTTGCTGGTCAGTTCCAGACAGACTTCCACTACAAATGGCAACTAACCTCGTGTCTATGTGTCATTATTTATATATTAAAAGCCATTCTTTATACGCACACAGAAGTAAACAAATATATATTTGTTAAGGGGACATTTCAAATTCGAATCTAATATAACCGCATTAACTACGTTGATTACGTTTATATAAGTAAAATAATAATAACACCTAAATAACAAAAATATTCGTATAATTGGTGAAATGTTCTAATGAGGTGGTAAATGTCAACTTTTATCCAAATCAAGGCATACAAGTTTATTTTGCAGACTTTTACCACTACAACATAGGAATGATTGCATAACGAAAAGATAACAATATAACAGTGGATGGAAAAACATACATGCATAAAATATCAATTTGCATCCTAGGTAGGTAGAAATGATTTCGATACTGAATTAAAAATAGGGTATCACATACACTTACACATGCATGTTTACAATTCATATTTTATCCAATTCACCCCTTTTTGGCGTTTTTTACACAAAAATGTTTACATTTGACCTATTTCAATTTTGAATGCGTTTAGACCCAAAATAGGATCCAAACCATGAAACAATCAAATCCATATCTTTTTAGGTTAAGATCAAATGACAATAATGGTGAATTACATAATATAAAATAATAACAACAACACCCAAATTTCCTCTTTAATCCAATATTGAAACCAAATACCCACAAAACCTAATTAATCATGACAGTTCATACGAAATTACAAGATAGAGCATTTGGGGGTTTTCATGTTTACATTATCGAATTTCCAAATCCACCTAGGCATATCTATTCACATGACAATCTATTAAAAACATGAATATGACATAAGCAAACTATATAGACGGAATATAGAGAAATATGTGGTAGAGTTACAAAATCCGCAACAATTCTCTATGTTCAAGCAAGCTCTAATAATCCTCCTAATAATATACATATAAAAGATATACATTAGAATCTTATACATATATGTTTATGCTAAATTCTAGAATTCTAAACTTACATAAATTAGAATAGATAGAGAATTAGGATAGAGTTAGAGAACTAGAATAGAGTTAGAGAATTAAAAGAAAACCTATTCTTTTATTTTTCTCTAGTATTTAACAATGATGAAGAGGTAGCATGAAGGCAGAGATGAAGAATGATTAGGTTTTCATCGTGTGATGATGCGGTATATATAGTTGCCCATGTGAGCATCAACTGTTGGATTAATTAGAATTAATTCAAGCCCTTGATTTATATACATCATCTCAAAAAAACCTAACCAACTAAATTTATTGGGTTGTCCAGAGAGGTCGACCCTAGCGGTCGACGGGCGGTCGACCCCTTCGGGGATGGAATATCCAATAAAGCTGCGTTGTTGAGCTTTTTATTTAATATGTTCCTTAATCTCCCAATCTTTTTCCATATATGCAATGTACGTTGTCCCCCTGATCTTATCTTTTATTTCAAAATTTTAATCTTCCCTCTCTATTTTAAATTTATCTTGGATTTATATATTATCTATTTAATTATATATATATATGTATATTATGTTTACTATCCAAAATTCGTTCGTTCATTACTTCTTCATACATCGACCGTTATCAGCATATTATATATGAAAACGATTCAGAATTTCGCCACGAATCCAAATAAAAGAATTTTGTAGCCAAATTCCCTGAAATTGCAAAATCTCATTTTCCTGTAATCCATTTAATTGCTTATTTTTATTTATTTATTTTATTATTGATATTTATGAATTTTATGGGGTTTTACATTCTCCCCCCTTAAAACAGATTTCATACAGAAAAATGTTTAAGGGGCGAAAAATACAACTCGCTCGAAACATCCATGTTGTACACCCATCTTATTTATAATTCATTCATAAGCATCCATGACTCATAGTGATTATGAACTGCAGACCCACTAAAGTGAGCCATATCCTAGCATGTAGGTGTAATAAGTGATGCAATATGTATGCAAACAACCTAAATTTGCATATAATTCTATATGAGTGCTTGATGCAATGGTGTTGCATCCATTTCCTAACATCCAATCTAGCAACCATAATGCATCCATAAACAAAATTTTGAGGAAAAATTTACCCGAGAAAAGATCTGGGTGAGTCTGTCGCATCTTATCCTCGGTCTCCCATGTGATTTCCGCATGGTCATTTCCTCATTATACTCGGACGAGGCAAACGGTTTTGTTGTGGAGTCTCTTGATTTCGTGCTCTATAATCCTTGTAGTTGCACGGGGCACCGTGGACTCCAACTTGAGTTTTTCTATATCCTCAATTTCATCAATCTCGAGTCTTATAGCAGAATCATGAAGGCATTTCCTCAAATGAGATACATGAAAACATTATGGATGCCCGATAGATGCGCTGGGAGATCCAATTGATAAGCCAAAGATCCTATCTTCTTGATGACACGAAAAGGCCCTATAAATATGGGAGCTTACTTCGCAGTCTTCCCAAACCGAACAGTTTTATTAAGAGGGGATACTTTTACGAATACCAAATCTCCAACATTAAACTCAAGTTCCCTCCTTCGCTTATCGGCATAAGATATCTGACGGTCTTATGCTGCCTTCATTCTCTGCCTAATCAAAGATATCTTCTCCATGGATTCACGGACGAAGTCTGATCCGAGTGTAACCTTGTCAGTAGTTTCCCACCAACAAGTTGGCGATTTGCATGTCCTTTCATATAGCGCTTCAAAAGGAGCCATACCAGTCATCGCTTGAAAAAATATATTATACGTGAACTCCACAAGCAGTAGGTGCTGTTCCCAAAATCCTCCAAAGTCGATAATGCATGCTCCGAGCAAGTCTTCTAAGATTCTTTTTACTCTCTTTGTTTGTTCTTCTGTCGGTGGATGATAAGTTGTGCTCAAGTTAAAGGTTGGCTCCAATGCTGATTGTAGGCTTCTCTAAAGTTCACTTGTGAATAAGAGATCTCTTTCACTCATGATACTAAGTGAGATACCACGAACTTTAACAATCTTTTTGACATATAATTGGGATAATGAGGCTGTAGTCCTTGTCTTCTTGACTGGTATAAAATGAGCGCTTTTGGTTAAACGATCTACCACATCCCAAATTGCCTTATTTCCTTTTTTGGCTTCTAGGAAGTCCATCTACCAAGTCCATGGAAATATGCTCCCACTTCCACATGGGGATCTATAAAGGTAGTAGTAGTCCTCCGGGATTCCCTTGCTCTGCCTTCACTTTTTCGCATGTTAAACATTTGGCCATGAACTCGGCTACATTTCTCTTCATCCCTTCCCAATAGAGATTCCTCTTTATATCCTTGTACATTTTATCTTCACCGGGGTGTATGGTAAATTTTAACCTATGGCACTCCTCTAGAATTTCTTTCTTCAACCCGTCATCTTTAGCGACATAGAGTCGTGCATCCCAAAGTAAACTCCCATCATTGCCGATCGAATACCTAACCGAATGAGGAAAGGTCTCCTTCTTTACCACCTTTTCTTTTATGCTTCTTAATTCCTCATCAAAGTCTTATGCGCTTTGGATCCTTTCTCTTAGGGTAGGTCTAATTATCATGGCCCCAAGAAAACTATTAGAAGTGGTTGGTGAGGTTTGCAAATTAAAATTAGCGACGAACTCTAATTTCTTCCATTATATTATCGCATTCAAAGTCGCATGTTTCCTACTTAAAGCATCCGCCACAACATTCCCCTTTCCAGGGGTATATTGGATCGTAAAGTAAAATGAAGCAATATACTCCATCCACCTTTGTTGTCTCAAGTTTAAGTCACATTTGTGAAAATAAATATTTAAGAGATTTATGATCAGTAAAGAGTTCAAACTTCTCCCCGAAAAGGTAATGCCTTCACATCTTAATGGCGAACATTAATGCCGCTAACTCTTGGTAATGCATTGGATATCTTTTCTCTGGGTCCTTGAGTTGTCTATTGGCATAGACAACTACTCTTCCTTCTTGCATAAGGACGGCTCCTAAACCGGTTCCACATGCATCGGTGTAAATGGTGAAATTTTTTGAACCATCAAGTTTAATTAGGACTGGTGCGCTAGTTAATGCATCTTTCAATTTCTTAAAGGCTATATCAAATTTATTACTCCAAGCGAACACCAAATTCTTCTTTGTTGATTAGGTTAAAGTGGTAGCAATCTTTGCGAAGTCTTTGATGAATTTCCTATAATACCCGACCAATCCAAGGAAACTTCTTACCTCTGTCGTATTTTGAGGTGTTCTCCATTCCTTGATTTCCTCGATCTTCGTGGGGTCTATGGCTAAGCCTTCGATTGACACAATATGCCATAAAAATCTTACTTCTTCCCTCCAGAAATGGAACTTCGAGAATTTTGTTTTCAATTTGTTTTTTCTTAATATCCCTAACACTTGCCTCAAGTGTTTTTCATGCTCTTCACGATCTTTTCAAAATATATGGTTATCATCTACGAAGATTACCGCAATTTTATTTAGAATTCCCCTAAACACTCTACTCATGAGGTCAACAAAGAAAGCGGATGCATTCGTTAGTCTGAAGGAAATAACTTCCCATTGGAACAATCCGTCTGGCGTCTTAAATGTGTTTTGTCCTTGCTGTCCTCCGTAATTCTTAACTGGTGAAATCCAATAGCATGGTCTAACGGAGAAAATACTCGAGCTCCTCCCAAGTTGTCAAAAAGGTCATCAATTCTAGGTAAAGAGTACCTATTTTTCTTGGTCAATTTATTAAGTTACCTATAGTTCACACAAAGTCTCAAAGATCTGTCTGCTTTGGTGGTAAATACAACAGGTATACCCCATTCTGAGGTACTTCGACAAATGAAAACTTTTTGCAACAATTCTGAAATTTGATTATCTAACTCCCTTCTTTCCTTGGGCGCCGTATGCCTCAAGGGTAGTGCTACAGATCTAGAGTCCTTCTGTAGGTCAATACAAAAGGAGATTTCTTTGTGGGGGTGGAAGTTCCATGACTTCCTCGAAAACATCCAAGAACTCACAAACGATAGGGACCGAAGATGGTCCTTCCGAACTAGGAGATAAGGTAGATAATAAAGCTTTATCCCTGTTTCTAACATTACAAAGAATATTCAAACTACATCCTCCTCGGCTCCTAAGACAAACGATCCTCTTATCGCAATCTAAGACGACCTCATAAAACAACAGCCAGTCCATAACTAGGATAAGGTCATACCCCATAAAATCCAATGCATACGCTTCACAATGGAACTCGACATTGTCGTCCTCTAATACTAGGTCTTTGCATAACATCTCAAGATATTTATATCCTCCGATTGGGATGGCCACCTCTATCGGACTATCCGAGATAGATATGAAAAGGTTCAACAGATTTACTAATCGCTTGGAGATAAGAGAATGGGCTGCTCTAGAATCGAACATAGTGTATACTGAATTTCCTAAAATAGAGGATATTCCTTTGAGTGCGGGGTGCCCTTGGTCTCTTGGGCATCGACTTTGAACTAGTGTTGCTTTTATTGCATAGTTCTTGCCACTCTTGACAACTGTAGGCTTTGGGCAGTCTTTGGACAAATGCCCTTCTTCATGGCAGTTGTAACATTTGCCTTTGAACTCCTTCTTCGACAATGAGGTCCTATAATCCTTGGCCTCATGGTCCTCGTGGTTGCATCTTGTACAAGTTTTTGCGTCATCTTTGAATTTGTTCTTCTTATTGTTTTTCCACCATTCCTTCTTCTTATTTTTGTTGGAGCATTCTCCTTTCTCACTCTCTTTATCCTCCTTGGAGATTTCAGCCGTGCAAAGGGTATTTGTCTAAACTACAGTCTCAAAAGTTGCCCTAAACGTTACTTGGGCTAATAGAGTTTCCTTCAATGGGGAGTTTAGTCCTTTAACAAACCTAAGGGCTTTGTTCATGGGGGTGTCTACCGACCCTCTCCCAAACTTACATAACTCAGTGAATTTGGATATATACTCTTGTAGGCTCAAGCTTCCTTGCTTGAGGTGGATGATATTCTCTAGATGAATGGTCATTTCTGCCCTTAGCAAAAACTTTACTTCAAAACGGGTCTTGAATTCGGCCCATGTAATGACCCGACCCTCGTTCTCCATTGATGTTAAGTTCCATTATTCAAGGGCCTCATCCTTCAAATGCTAGGTTGTTGTCCTTCTTTTTACTTCATCAGGCCATGCAGTAGCCTCAAAGATTCTCTCACGGTCCATTAGCCAATATTGGGCACTAGCAAAGCCTTCCTTTTCAGAAAGCGATTTCCCTACAAGTTATTCGTAAAGGTCTTATAAAAGCGAGAAAAATCAAAGGCCACCTCGGCGACAGGAGCTACAGGAGCCGTTGGGGCCAGGATTAACAAAAGGGACATGTTCAACAGTTCGAAGATACTGTTGAAACCATTCTAGCAAGTAGCGGGGTCTTGCCTGGTTACCCTGCTCATTAGGATTTTCAGTCATTCTACTATCTGAAAATAAAAGGAAGAATCCTTTAATGGATACTCTTGAGATAGTATTTAAGCTAAAAAAGGAAAAACGATAAAGATGCCTAGTATAAATATGTATGCCTATTAGGGTATATATATATATATTATAGTTCAAAAAATCTTTTTCAATATACAATTACGCCTCTCATATGTATATTTCCCTAATAATAGGGTAACCTATGCTCTGATACCAAATGTAACTACCCGCCCGAAATGGGCCTAAATTTCGACCTAGAAAAGACACATCGAAACTTAAAGCCATTCTAAACAGGTCGTTGGTTCCTGTAAGGATTACATTTGCATAGGTAACAATAACATATACTTCATATGGAAATCACACACAGCGGAAAGAGAAAATATAACAGTTAAATTAGATGTACCATTTATTTAGAAACCACAGAAATACAACAATCACAGTTACATCTGTTCAGTAGGTACATCAAATAGTTCACTCTCATAAGATTCCAAAAGAAGTGAAGCAATAACAGCTAATAACAACTTCATCTTCTTTGTCAGCTTCAATCATCACTTCGTCCATGACTTTTACCCCATCTACTGACCTGTTGTATGTTAAGGAGAGGGGTCAGAACATAAAGTTCTGTGTGACTGAAATATAGTGTTACTTAATGTCCATACCCTATATTTTTTGCAGGTTGCATATGTCAAGGTATGTCTACGCAACATACAAGGTTCACACAAACACAGAGTATCTAAGCAATGGGGTAGATTTCCAAGTCAATCGCCTATTAGTGTTTATAGGGTAAGAACCAACAAGGTGGCATTCTCGGTCACTTATAGCCCTATTAAAGGTGGATTCTTACAATCTCTTATAACCTTGAGGAGGACCCCTAACCCTTTAAGACCCCGTCGTAACATGTTAACATTCTTAAGTCTATTCTCTCATTTGTAATATGAGAAGTAGTATTGCGAATGTTACTACTTAACTGATACTACCCGGTAGGACACCTATGTTGCTTAAGAATTCCCTTAGACAATTGGTGAGCATGCAATGGCCACACATCTTTCAATTACCAATCTGTCCCTAGTTGAGCCCTTACAAGCTTCTAGAGGAAGTGGAAATCCCCTTGAATGACCCTACTCCGTTGTCGTTTTATGCCTAACCACTTTTAGAGAAGGAAGATCCAAAGACCAACTACAAATATAATAAGAGTGGGTCCCATGACTTTGGTTCCATTCAAAGGAATAAACCTTCGAAGGGATCCTAGTCCTAACCACTTAAGACCCAAACTAGATAAAAAGAGAGTCAGCCACTTAAGACCTTCTCAAGGCATAGTAAACCTACTTATTTCCATATGCAACAGACTTGTATATATAGTTATATATATGCACACTAGACCTCTCACATTAAACCGTACACCTATAGATGCTGGATATGCCAGTCGGTTCCAGGCAGGCATCTACTACAAGTTGGTTTAACCTCGTGTCTAGTATACTAAGTTTTTGAATGGCCCATGGCATCTAGACATCTCACATTAGTTGGGCCTACATGTGGTTGCTGGATTAGCCGGTCGGTTCCAGGCAGACTTCCTCCATAAATGGCAACTAACCTCATGTCTATGTGCCACTTTTTATATATATTTAAAGCCATTCTTTATACGCACACACTAGAAAACAAATTTATATTTTTTAAGGGGACATTTCAATTTCGAATCTAATCGAATCGCATTTATTATGTTAATACAATGTTAATTACGTTGATTACGTTTATATAGGTAAAATAATAATAATGCCTAAATAACGTAAATATTCTTATAATTGGTAAAAATGTTCTAACGAGTTGGTGATTGTCAACTTTTATCCAAATCGAGGCATTCAAGTTAGGTTTTCCATACTTTTACTGCTACAACATTGGCATGATAGAATAATGACAAGATAACAATATAGCAGTGGATGGAAAATCATACATACATAAAATATCAACTTGCATCCTAGGCGCGTAGAAATGATTTCAATACTGAATTAAAAATAGGGTATTACATACACTCACACATGTATGTTTACAACTCATATTTTATCAAATTCACCCCTTTTTGGTGTTCTCACATAAAAATGTTTACAATTGTCCTATTTCAATTGTGAATGCGTTTAGACCCAAAATAGGATCCAAAACCAATCCAAACCATGAAACAATCAAATCCAAACCTTTTTAGTCTAAGATCAAATGGTAATAAAAATGAATTACATAAAACATAAATAATAATAGCAACACCCAAATTTCATCTTTAATCCAATATTGAAACCAAATACCCACAAAACCCAAATAATCATGACAATTCGTACAAAATTACAAGATTGAGGATTTGGGGGTTTTCATGTTTACATTGAATTTCCCAATCTCCCTATGTGTATCTATCACATGACAATCTATTAAAAACATGAATATGCCATAAGCAAACTATATTCCACTCACAGATCTAGGCGGAATAGAGAGAAAGCTGTGGTAGAATTACAAAATCCACAACAGTTCTCTATGTTCAAGCGAGCTCCTATAATCCTCCTAATAATATACATATTAGAGACATACATTAAAATCTTACATATATGTTTTTACTAAATTCTAGAATTATAAACTTATGTATATTAGAATAGATAGTGAATTAGAATAGAGTTAGAGAATTAGAAGAAGACCAATTCTTTTATATTTCTTTGGAATTTGACAATGGTGAAGAGGCATCATGTAAGCAGAGATGAGGAATGATTAGGGTTTTCATAATGTGATAGGAGGGGTATATATAGTTGCCTATGTGAGCATCAACCGTTGGATCAGTTAGAATTAATCCAAGCCCTTGATTTACATACATTCTAACCAGCTAGATTTCTTGGGTTGTTCAGCCGCCAAGCGGTCGACCCCAAGCGGTAGACCGGCGAACGACACCCCATAAGGGGGGTAGGTCAACCCCTTCGGGGTTTGGAACACCCAATAAAGCTGCGTTGCTGAGCTTTTTATTTTATTTAATACGTTCCTTTATCTCCCAATCTTTTTCCATATATGCAGTATATGTTGTCCCCTTGATCTTATCACTAATTTCAAAATTCAAATCTTCCCTCTCTATTTTGAATTTATCTTGGACACACACACACACATATATATATATACACACACACACACACACATTATCTATTTAATTACATATGTATATTACGTTTACTGTCCAAAATTCATTCCTTCATAACTTCTTCATACATTGACCGTTTTCAGCATATTATATAGGAAAACGATTTACAATTTTGCCACAAATCCAAATAAAAGAATTTCGTAACCAAATTCCTGAAGCTGCAAAATCTCATTTCCCAGCCATCCATTTAATTGCTTATAATTATTTAGTTTATTATTGATACTTACTTTTTATGGTGTTAGAGAATCTATCCTAATCCAACTTCGTCAATAGTAGGTATATACAACTAAACTAAGAAAATAAGAAATCATGCAATCAGTAGGTATATACAAATAGTAGGATTCTTTTTTCGCATAGTGTGATTATAGGATTTTTAACTAAGAAACTTATTTTATTTTGATTTTGAAAGAAAGGAGGAATTGACCATGCGAAAGCTAAGTAACATTAGAGAACGAGATGAACAATAATGACGCCAATATAAATGAAGGGTTTAGATAACCCTATTTTATTATCTTAGTTGTTTTATTTCATTTCAAATTAAATGAAATTGATGCATTTTATTTTCGCATGATCAAATGGTAAGCCTATTCGTCACAGAACTTGACAGCGTGCATCACTAGTACGATATGTTTATGATGGTACATTTTTTTATCAGAATCCAAGACCATGCCTCGGAATGACAATTTATGTGTATTTCAAGATGGTTTTGACCTTCAAATCATCTGATCTTAAATTGCAGTGATTTATATACTTTTTCTCTATGTAGCAAATAATCCGAAATAATTATAGCTAGACTCGAGAATTCCAATTGGTCATTTATGAAAAAACACCTTTTGGAACCGTCATTCAACTAATTAATGATTAATATTTAAATAAAATATTTAAATACCCAGTAGTGAGAATACGGGTTGTTACACCTGGTATTCCAAGATTTTATGTTTTTTCATATTAAAAAACTATTTGTGATAGGGGGCAGCATGTGTCTTACTCCTCATTGTTTAGCAATTTTAAAGTTGCAGTTTTTTTTTGGACGATGAAATTAAGGGAGAGGTTACAAGGGAAGAGGAGGGTGGTTGATTAAAGTGGGACCAACCAGGGATATTGCCATGGAAAGTGTAAGGATGGGAACTAAAAGTAAGAAGAGGATTGGATGATTTTGGTGAGGAGGTAACAATGATATTCAAATCAATGATACTTGTGAAGGAAAATATATGCATGGGGATGGTAGAATTTTCATGGGATTATCAATCAGGCATTGAGTCCGGTAGTTGGGTAGGGGTGGGCAGGCTTGGTCTGTTGAATGAAAAGTTAATTTGATGATGATGAAGGTCATGGCATAATTAAAGGATTTCATTTTCAAAAATTTCATAGATTAATGCTTCGGTGGGAGTTTTGAGGTTATAAAAGAGGTTTGGATTTGTGTTGGGGCTATATGGCAGATCAAGCTGATCAAAAGCACCATTGTCTACCAAATTTGGAATTTCTGCATTGATTTGTAAAGCCTTTTTGCTACACACAATCACACAATTTTGCATTATTTCACTTGTTACACTCATTTCACATTTTTACTAATGGCTTGCATTTTTGGAGCCATATTACTCTCATGATTCACCTAATTAATTTCACCCTATTCTAAGTTAGTTTCTTTCCCTTGATCAATAATTTCAACAAAATTTTCATTACTTATCAAAACATCAAATATGTTAGTTAGAACATGCTTTTCACTTCTTCTGCTTTTATCACACAATAAATACTTACCCATTTTCATGTTGTGTTCAACGTGCATAACTCCTCCTTACAAATCTTTTTCTACTACACTAATGCACTCTCCCGTTATTTGCCTTTCAACTTCTCTTTACCATTCTTTTGGTTTCCACATTTTGTAATTCATCGTTCAAAACTTCCTGGCCACTCCCTTCTATTATTTTCTTGTCCAGTTTTTTTCAATTTATTCTTTTTTGCCTTTATCCAAATTTTGTTTCTTCTCCCTAAGGGAGCCGCCACAGACTTTTTGATCTTAACATTTACATCATCTATGTTAGGGTCAACAAGGGGACAACCACAGACTTAACATTTAAACCATCCATGTTAGGTTCAACAATCTTTCTTTGTTTCTCCTTTTTCACTTTTCCATATTTTCCTATGTCATACTATTTATGTTTTCCTTATAATTTTTGTTGCAATTTTCAAGCAAGCACCAGAAAAATTTACATAAGCTACATATTTATGGATTCCATAAATATTGTACTTGTATAGAATGCTCACTTTCATCCGCCAATTGCACAGAAATTCAGTATGAAGGTCATGTAGAGGGGAAATCTCAACCGTACACTTCGAAAATTACAACCTTTCGAACTTCTCTATAGATTCATCCATGCAAAAAAATTCCTTATTCTAGATGCAAGCCAGTTGATGCCTAGTAAAGATGAAACAAATATGGGAATGTTATTTATTTTTATCCATACTGGCACAACTTCGGTTCCACTACTACTGTTTCCAACAGAGGGATCCCAACTTTTAACAATCAATGACTTGTTCCTCACGAAAACACGGCTATTTTTTAAGATTTCCCTTCTATCCACTACACAAGATAGATGGAATATAAGCAAGTATCCATCTAATTTTACTTTAATGGATCCTTTTGGCCTCCATAACTTATTTACATGATTTATAACTGTAGTGTAAAAAAGAGGTTTATCCAAAAAAATTCCAACTAAATATCCTTGCCAATTTTCATCTCGAGCTCAGGTTACTGTTTCAGTGGGGACTATAACCTTATCGTTGAAGACTGAGAGATTTTAGTTGGTGTATATTTGCTTGTGTTACGAGGTTTTTGATTTGAAGAGAGACGTCCACTGAGGTAAAGAGGATGAATATGGTGGAAAATTAGAGGACATGGGAATGGAAGAAGTAAGAGATCAGGAGTAAGGTGAGGAGGATCGGGAATAGATGGGATCAGAAACAGCGGAAGGTCGGTAGAGATGATAAGAGGTGGTACGGTTATAGGTCAAGGCAGGATGTTTAAAATGAGGCGAGACAGGTGTACGAGATGGTCTGCCATTCAGAAGGAAAAGGACTGTTTCCTATATAGCTTTGTTACATATGTTATATATAGTTTATGATATGTTGTTGTAAATTTGGTTGTTATTTTTCCAAAAAAGAAGAAATGATTATAAGTGTTACACATTTACTTTTAGTCACGGTTATAAGCTTTGCAAGCATATTCCTATCGATAGTAATAAGCATTACAATTTTTGTATTTCTAATAGTAGCAAATGTTAGGAAATGTTTATTCGTCATGGTTATAAGCGTTTCAAAATATAGTTATAATTGTTATAATATCCATAGTAAAAAATTGCCAACCCTGTGACAATGGTTATAACCATTAAAAAATTAATTTGTAATAGCTACAAGCGTTATAAATTCCTTTTTCTAGTGTTCTATGTATCGCTAAACTAAAATAATCTCCTGTATTGTTTTAATAAAATGTATGTGAAAAATCTAATAGCAATATAGAACTAGAACAATTAGCGGAATATTAAAAAAAATGAATTAGGATTTAAGCTTATCTCTTGAGCTTCACGTTTCCAAAACTAATCTGGAAAATATGCTTCGGCTGAACCAAGCATTATATAAAAATAACGCTTAAGTCGGTCTGAAAACCCACCATAAGGGAACTAATGACAAGAGCTAATTTATTAACTTATAGAACCATTTAAATAAAAATATCTTATATGATCACACTACACATTAACACAAATGGATTTTTACCCTATGATAACCAAAAATATGATTATAAAATCCAGTAATACTAAAATAATCTCTAAAATTCACAAATAAATATAGAAAATAGATAAAATGCTTGATTTTCAAATTTTTAGCATATAATTTATTTAATCGAGTCCAATGGCCCATATTAGAGAATGGATTCCAACTATGAAAGGGTAAGGGTCTAGCTATCAAATTCGTACACCTTTAGATAAAATGTATGGTGCTCCACAACACATTACACTTTAGCTACTCGGGACAACCCTACTTCTAACTGGATTGCACTGAATATGATCACCCTTGGTTGCGATCAAGTAACCAAAACGAAACCCCAAGCATACATAGATATTGACTCTAGATCTTAGTGATTATTATGTTCTAATGGGAGTGACCTACATAGCCCAGCTTTCTTTTTATACTTTACTCATTTACCAGGTTTAAGGCTTGTTGAGGTAATGATTATCTGATTTCTCTAACAACTCCCCTCTAAATAGAATTTCAATGCCAATATTCATCTACATAAGTTCGTTTAGGATTTAAATGAAACTGAAGGAACTACTCCTATTATATCCATTTTGGAGTCACCCTGAGGATTAATAGTCATTGCAGTACAAAAATAATCAATTAAAGAATGTAAATTGGAGATAGATATTTTTTAGTTTTTAATTTAGAATTTTTTAATTGCTCATAAATTCATTCTTTAGTTTTTAGCTTTTACAGACAGAATGGAAGCCTCTAATTAGTTTGTTTATTTGAATTTAAGTCTTTAATTAGTGTTTAGATTATTAAATATTTGATGATTATGATTCTCTTATTTTTTTTAATCTTATAGGTAGGATTAATGATCTGTTTCATTAATATTGAGGTGTTATTTAAATTAAATCTTGAGGCGCAAATGAAAACAGCTAGTTTCCTTAATTTAAGGATCTTAAACGCATAAGCTTGTCCACTTTCCCAGTATGCAATTAGACTCTGTACTCTCCACTTACAATAATATATCCAAACCTTAATCTTATTATTCCTTATCGATTCATAGACTCACACTCGCAAAATCTGTTCACACATTAATCATTTACCCTTAGAAAGTTGTTTTTTGTGTAAATTAGCATTTCGATGATTCATCATATCATCTGTCATAATATTAGTTTAGGATTAAATTTATTCAAAGAAACATTCATAGTGGATAGAATATCCGCTTCAAAATATAGTTGTAATAAAAGTTGTGATATAACATAGAAAAGCACTATTCTTTTAACTCTTCCCCTTAAAGGAAACTGGATTTTCCGCCTCCCTGATACTTAAACGACCAAAAATTCTTCAAATCCAGCAGAGCTCTTTAGATCTCTTCTTGCAAATAGTTATTTAATGGATTTTAACACCTTCGAGATGAATTGCCTTTGAGAATCAGTCGATTTATAGAGGTCTAAAAATTTATGGTTTGCCAAGTAGAAGCTTTGAGGAGAAGAGGGAACGGTAATAATATGGTTGAGAGAATTACAAATTCCTCAAGGCTTGCTCCTCTGATTTTGAACTACCATGTCGATTGGGTGAGAAACTTCTTGAGAAGGTATACTTTTGTCCATTAGGTGTAGAAACTGGTTCACTAATGTAGGTTCTTTCTTATGTCGACTGAAGTTTGTTGCTAATAATGCTTTGGTGAGAACATCTGCTCTCTCTAAAATGTATTCGACATATGATTGATATGAATTTTTCCTTATAACACTTATTCTCTGACAAAATAAAAATCCACTTCCATGTGTTTGGTGCGTGAGTGTAGAATAGGATTAGCAGTTAATTCCAACATACTGATATTGTCACATCATAACGTTGTAGTGTTTGTATTGATATTTAGCTCGCTCAACGGAGATTTAATCCACATAATCTTAGTTGTATTACTTGCTACACTTCTGAATTCAACTTCTGTGTTTGATCGAGAAACATTTGCTTTTTTCTTCAAGCACCATGAGACTGGATTCAATCATAAGAATATGCAATATCCACTTTAGATCTTCTACCATATATGTCACTGTCCCAGTCAGCATTTGCAAAACGAAATAGGTTAATATTAGTGCATGATTTAAAGTTTGTGCCATGATTTAATGTTTATTTTAGATATCTTAAGATCCTTTTTACAGCTTTCAAATCCTGATCTTAAGGATTCTCATAAATTGGCTAACTTTGTTAAAACTATAAGAAATTTCTAGTATAGTAATAGGAACATATTAAAGTGCCCTAATAATGCTTCCGTACTATTTTGCATTATGGATTGGTTCCCTTGATATTTAGATAGGTGCAAGTTGCATTCATGGGTGTAGGCAAGCTCTTTGCATGGTCTTTTCTTGTTTTTATTAAAATTTCACATATGTATTTTCTTTGACTTAATAGGATTTCTGAATCTGAAATTCTTTCAACTTCCTATCCCCAGAAAAAAGCTCAGTTGACATAAGTCCTTAATTGAGAATTCTATATTTGATTGTTTGATTAGTATGTTGATTTCATTATCGCTGCTTCCAATGATAATGAAGTCATCCACATAAATAAGTGCATAGATTGTTGAACCATTGTGAATTTTTATAAACAGTGAATTGTCAGATTTTGATGGCTTGAACTTTAGCTTAACTAAAGTTGATTTCAGCTTCTCAAACCAAAACTTTTGTGCTTCCATGGGATCGTAGATAGCTTTATTTAGTTTGCATACATAATCAATGCCTTCTTTTCATATGTACCCATAGTGTTGTTTCATGAATTGTTCTTCCTGAACTACTCCGTTAAGAAAAGCATTGTTAAGATCAAGTTGTCTAATGTTTCATTTTTATGAAGAGATAGGGTTAGAATAATTCTATAGTTATTGGTTTAACTACTGGGGAAAAGGTTTCATTAAAATCAAATCCATGTTGTTGATAGAACCCCTTTGCAACTAGTCTTGCTTTGTATGTTTGAACCATCTAATCTACATTTCTCTTTAATTTGTAAGTCCATTTCCATCCAACCACATTTTTATGCTTTGGCAATATAACTAGACTCCATGTATTGTTGTTGGTGAGTGCCTTGTATTCCTCATTCATGAATGATTTCCAGTTTTCATTCTGACTAGTCTATAGATAATTACATGGTTCTTCATTTTCCATGTTTACCTTATAATTCTTAGGTTTAAAAATACCGCACTTGGCGCTTGTCATCATAGAGCAACTAGTTGCTTGAGGAGCGGTTTGATTGGTAGTTGTATTGTTCACATTTCTTTCTTGAAAACTTGTTATCCCCTCACTTCCAGTAACTTGTTTTGAGGTAAAGTAATCAGGAGTACCCGAGTGATACAGTCTAACTATGCTCTATCTCTTGATTTGTGAGATGTGTCCATGTACCATTCAGACAACTTTGACTTGTGTTAGTTGAAATATGATCATAAATCAGAGGTATAGGAGGAGGAATAAAAAATTTCATATTATATATCTTGTTGGTTGTTTTTATTTTCTCCTCCTTGAACGGAAACACATGTTCTTTAAAAATGACATGTCTAGAAATAAAATCTCTGCCACTACAATCAAGACATTTGTATCCCTTGATATTATTAGCATATCCAATGAATGTGCAAGGTGAAGACCTAAAATCTAGTATGTGTTACTTGTGAATTCTTAAACATAGGAAAGGTAAACAACTAAACATTCTTAAATTCTTATACTCTGGTTTATGATTAAATAATGTTTTAGTTGGACTCTTGAATTTCAGAGTGTTGTTTGGAAGTTTGTTGATGAGAAAAAATGCTATGGCAAGGCATCAAGCCGAAATTTCAATGGCATTGATGCCTATGCAAGCAAGGTAAGCCTAGTTTCTATAATATGTCTGTGTTTTCTTTCAATCAAATCACTTTGTTCTGATGTGTATGGACAAGTCATTCTGTAAAACATTCCTTTACTTTGAAAGACGTGTCTGGGTAGCTTAAACTCAGTCCTATCATAATTCGGAAAACATTAAGGGTACATCCAGTTTGCTTGTTAGTACAACTTGTACATTGTAATACAATATTGTGTGTTTCAGTTTTATTCTTTAACAAGTATATCCACACAAATTTAGAATAAGCATCAATAAAAGATATATAATATTTAAACCCATAGTTTATTTCAGTGGGTGTTGGATCTCACAAATCAACTGCAACTAATTCTAGTGCAGAATGAAACTTAGTTCCAAAATTTATGAAGGGCAATTTATGGCTTTTTCTTAACTAACAAAAAGTATAAACATGAGACTTAAAAGTTTTATCAACATGAATTTCATTATTGTCAAGAATTCTATTAATGATATCCACACTTGGGTGACCAAGCTTAGCATGCCAAACATCAAAAGAACTTAAACTTTTGTTACTGACACTTATTTTAGGCACAATACAGTAAGGCTTTGAGTTAACATTTTCTTTAGAGTCACCAAAAGTGAAATTGTACAATCCCTTGTCCACTTTACCTTGCAACAAAATTTTCTTAGTTAGAATGTCTTTTACTAGGCAACAACTAGTATAAAATTCAAAATATACATTGTTATCATATGCAAATTGGGAAACACTTATCAAGTTTTTCTTGATTTGAGGAACTCTTAACATATTATTTTGAAATAGTTTTCTACCACTCTGAATGTAAGCATTTCCTGTATGAGTGATAAATGTAGACTGATAATTAGCCATTTGAATACGCTATTTACCTCTGTATTCCTTGTTGTCAAGATTTATGTTAAAGAGATTATTAGTAACATGATTGGTTGCACCTGAGTCTGAAAACCAAACTTATCACTGATGTCTTCGGCTTTGATTGTCCAAGTATTCTTTGAGTTATCTACTTGGTTTCTGTAGTCTGGTTGCAAGTTAGTCACATTGGCAATAAAAATTGTTGCTTTTCTAACAGCTTAACGTGAATTGTAGTTGAATCCAATCTGAGATAACAATTGTTTGTTGTATGACCAAAATTTCACATATTTGACATCTTGGTCTATTACTATTGCTGATCCACTACCACCGCCTCTTCTTCATTGAAACTTATTGAATTGGCTGCATCTTTTATAACTATTGCCCTTTTCTTGATTCTTAACTTCGCTGGATGATGCAAAGTTTATAGATAAGTAAGGTACAATGGTTCTCTTTTGTTCAATTCTTCATTTTTGAGAAAGAAGTGTATGGTGATCATATGAGATGGATGGTGTTGATTCCACAGATAAGATAATAGCCACCATAGCTTTGTAATCGTCATCGTGAACACTCAATATATAGAGCATATACTGAGAATTTGATACAGTGTGTCTATAACAACCTGATTTTCGACAGACCAATTTTTTTTTCAAAAATCCCAAATTATCGAAGCTCGAGTCGGCTTTTCTGGTATCATGTAGAAAAGGCAGAGGTAATAAATATATCAAAGCTCGGTAAACATCCAATAACGAAATGGATAAAATATAATATAATCAAATGTAACCTTACCGAAGTAATAATGTTGTTTAACTAGTATTCAAAGCTATCATATCTCTGCCACAAACCTAACCTGCGAGTGCGTTATGAGGAGGGGTTAGAAATCAAAGTTCGGGTGACTGGACAAATTATACATTCTGAAATAACCTAACATATACTGTTCAATTATGTTTTCTTATTCATTAAGTTGTTTTGGTTAACGACGCTCAAGGCTTTATGCTCACGTCATACCCATCTACTTCTCAGTAGATTAACCTAGTATAGTATATATGTAGCTACCTTCAACATATCAAGGTACTCCTATAATACCCTCCCCGCACGGCCTCCACCGTCATGCCACAGAAGCGTATCCTACGTCGAATGACGTACGGAAATCCAATTCATTACGCCACATAACTGCATAGAACCATCATCGCTATGCCACGCAAGCTTACGGATAGTCATATCCAAACTCCTCGATCGAATCAAGTTTCAACATGGAGTAATGCCCTCTCGTCTATGATATACTACACAATGCGTGTACCTAGACCCTCACAAGTACGTACTTCCTACTGTAGCCTGAGTCCCATAATAAAGCTGCATCCAATGCACGGAACTTGGTCGGGAGCTTTCAATATCTGTATAGATCCGCTCAAAGGACCATAGTACTGATATCCAGAGTATGGTCTGCACTTTCACAGTGGCTATGGTCCCACCCTGACCCCTCCCTCAACTAGTGAAAGACTGCATCAAGAGCTAAGTGACGTGCCTCTAGCAAACAATCAAACATCAATTCGGCGTATCCCTCAACCAACATCTTGATAGTGAAAGATCGAGGGTCTCTTGGTTTAACTCCAGTCTTTCCACATCCCACTGACTTTCGATGACAGGTACCCGATGATTACTATCCTTAATTAAGTCCTTACCAACATCTCCCGAGGCCAATCGTCGAATCGCCCAACGCCGTCCGTCACAACCTTCTGACTGTCAAACTATCGCTGTAGTCAAGTTATACTCACCAGGTGGTACCGAGCAGACCAAACTATGTGAGCACAGCCTGAGCGTGTACGACAATAGAAGACCTCCACTGAGTACCCTACCACGCCATTAAGAAGTCATGTGCGTCCCCCCAGTCGTGTAGAGCAAGCAAGCAGAATAACCATCAAAATAACCAAACAGAATAATTATATGGGCATGCTCCTCCCGTGTCTCAAGACACCTCGATGATCTACCATGTTGGGTTCTTCACCTTCGTACATGTGGAATGGTCCAAGCACGTCAAACAAACATGTTATTAAACCCTTTGTTTAATCATTTAATCGAGCGCTTGCTTTATCTTATCAGGTTACTAATTAACTTGATTACCCAAATATTCACTTTTATTCAAGTTACTAGGTTTTCTCTGAGCCCCTTTTATCCCTGATGAATGGACCTATAGGTTTAACTTAATCATGTTTTAAGTTCATTAATAAGCCCATAACATGTTATTCCCTAGATTGTAATTAATGAAGGGAATCAACAATGTTTTTACATTATTTTCATGTCGTTTACTATCCAATTGCGTGTTTACAAGTTCAAAAACATGTTTTACTTATTGTTTAATTAACTATATCCTTTTCCTATCCTCATGTTTTCATATGACATGTTTACCTAATATATAATAAGTACAACTTATTTCATTTTATAAGTCTACTTCATTCCCTCTTATTCAATCATAACTTTATCATACACTGTCTTCACAACCTATTGGAGTTGCTTACTTCTTAACTTAGTTCTCTTAACTGAGGTTCATTAATAAGTTCTCTTTTTTATTTATTATAACCCATGTTAGATCCACTTGTCCCTAGGATAAGCTTACCTTTATCACATTCTCATTCATAAAATTTATTATAATAGGTTATATTCCCATTCATCACATTTTTCATGGTTCTTTAACATTAACCAAACTTTTACTTACACCATTTAATTGTCGTCTTGTATATTTTCATTATTTCAGGAAAATATTCCACACATCTCATTAGATCGATTAGTGGAAAGATATAAAGATCCATTTCCATAACGCACATAAATTAAAATTCATAGTTGCAAGTTATTTCTTTTACTTTCATCGTGGTCACACATATATCTTTTTATTTGATTAGTGTGCAACATGGTAAAGAATCCGTATTTCACACTAATCCCTTTCTTTTCGTGCAACTACATTCTTAGTAATTTTACCGTTATGGAGATGTATCAATTTTTCCTAAATCCATCTAAACCAATTCAATACTAATTCCCTTATTTATTTTCTGAGTTATATGATATTTATCATTTCCAAATCGTTGTAAATTTTCCATACAAATTAGGCACATGTATTCAATTTCCATTATTCGCAATTCCATTGTAATCTGATTTACAATATATCTAAATTGTCATTTACAACATTTTCAGTAATTTATTCACGTTTACTGTAAATTCCACAATTCCAATATTATAGTGATTTTTAACTCAAACAGAAGATTAACATGATAGATTTGTACAACAATATATTCTTAACATGACTGAAAATAAATTATATTATAATTACCACAGTTTATAGTTAATTAATCATGTTAAGAATAATAGGGAATGCAAACGATAAATATACCATTATCCAAAAGGTATAATTCTAAATCCACTTACCTGGAAACTTTCCAATCCTTTAATCAGATTCAGATTTGTGGTTGCATGGTCTTCCTAATTGAATGTAGTATTAAAACAACCATGGATTTAGAAATCTGATACTAAAAGAAAAGGAAAGAAAGAAACTTAAATAAATCAAATTCACAGGAATTACCTCACGTTGATCAGAAATCTGAATATTTATGTTGTGGATTTACATTCTTCACCTTCGAATCTTGAATTAGAATATCCTAAGTATATTTTTTTTCTAATTTATGAAAGATTTGGAGAGGAAAGAAAATGACAAAGCCTTGGCGTCATCTTAGAAAATACGAGTTTAAAGTTAGGCCCTACTAGTCTATTTATAGGCATACAGGAAATCCTGGTCCATCGAATTCACTAATATAAAATTCGAACCGTATGAATTAGAAAAACACATCACCGAGCAAAAAAGATCTGGCCTGAGTGGGCCGACCCTCGTGTCGACACACCTAAGGGGTGGGTCGACCCCTTTGTCGACCCACCTTAGAGGTGGGTCGACCCTAAGGTCGACACATGGGTCGACCCAGCTCCTGGGTTGATGACGTGTTTCTGCCGATTTAATATTTTTATTAACGTTAATTTTAACATTCAATTTCTTTCTTAATATAGCTCATCTAAATAATTATTTTCTAGTTATAACTCATATATAATTCCAAAATTTGAATTTGTACGCGTATATATGCACATACAACTTCTTAAAACTTCACTTGTTAATAACTTTCCCATATGGACTCCGTTTGGGACAAGTCATATATCAAAGTGAATCGGAAAATTGCCACGAACACAATGGTATAAGTTTCAGGGAATTCTAAAACTATAAATTATCGATATTTCTGTTTATTATTTATATAAAATATGGGGTATTATAGTGTCCCACAGACTCAAGTAAGTCCCATATATTTTTGACTTTATAAAATTGCCTCTCATCAACATGTCGTCCTTCTTCAAATTGTGAAGTTGTCTTTTGTAGTGCATAGCCTTTGATGATGATTGCTGATTGAACACTTCTTAATAGTTGAGCTTGTTTCATTTGATGTTTTATAGTCTACTAATTGTGGTACAATGTCGGAACCATTTGATGATAAGATCCATAAACTTAACAGTTGATCTTTTCGTTTGTAGATTGTGTACTCTTTGTTAGTTAGACTATTTCCTCCTCCATTAGTAACGATTTGTGTTGGTATGATTTTAGATCCATCAATGTAGCCCCCCAATCCATATCCTTCACTAGCAATTTCAATTTGAAATTTCCACAATAGATAGGCTGTCTCATCTAATTGTATGGTATTAGTTGATTTTATGGGGTAATGATTGCTTTTGACAGGTTTGCACTGAGCTTTTGAATTGGAGCACTTGATGTATTTGAATTTTGAGAGGTGATAGTGTTGTTATTTCCATCTGGAGCCATGATTCAGAACCTCAATGAAGAAACTTGGAACTGGGGATCAAGAACAGGAATCTTGAAAACAAGAATTATAGAAATTACAGCTAGAAGGTCAAAAGCAATAGCCAAATGATGCACAAATGATGGCTGGTGGCGAGGCAGGATGATCAGATCTGAACAAAAGATGCAAAAAAGAGCAGATTCAAAGCCAAAATCAAACAGGTAGCTCAAATAATGAAGAAATTCTGATGACCTACCACCAACTACAACACATAACAAGTTATTATAGTTCTTTGATGCTAGTATGGCGAGGTAGTTGCATGTCATTAGACATTAATGCTTCGATACCATGTAAAATTCTTGATGAGAAGATAAAGCAAAGAGAAAGTGAGAGAGATTTGCAATGTAAACCATAAAAGAAGTTGTATTGATATTACTTGATGTTGATTGTACATAACGATGTAATGAACATATATATAACGGCTTATATGATATATGGGTTTTAGGCTAATCAAGTAGAATACCCGCTTACAAAATACAGCTGTAATATAATATAACAAAGCGTTATTTATTTACCTCTTGATTAGAACTCTGAAGCTTTTAGATTAAGTGATTTGGAAGTCTAGGTTTACAATGTTTGTATTCATGAGTCTTGCATAAAATTTAGGTGTTTAGTTGTGTAATGAGTCATTTACTTGAATGTATAATGGGTTATTGAGTTAAACAGAAAATTGATGTTGCTTGTATTTATTATCTATATGTTACAGTTTGTAAATTATAATAGTTTATTACTGAGAAATTATATAATTGTTGTTTGTGACTTATGTTGGAGGATATGTGCTGAGACCTGAAGGCTTCCTGGCTCTCGGAAATTATGGTGACTTGTTTTGGGCCAAACATTCTATTTTTCTTACATTTTCTGTTTTTTATATAGTTTTTGGTTGTTTGGGGATGGTTTGTGGAGGATTATGGGCGTGTGTTTAGATAAGTGAATTATATTTGAATTTGTAATTGTACTAGTGTACAATCATTTGGATATTTGGTAATTCATAAACATACCCGTTTTCAATATATATATATACACACACATACATACATATACACATATTACATAAACTAGTATATACCATAATGTGTGTGTGTGCATATATATATATATATATATGTGTGTGTGTGTGTGTGTGTGTGTGTGTGTGTATGTTTTTGTGTGTGTGTGTGTATAAAAAAAATATGTATATTATTATGGATTTTACCATTTAAGAATATTTATAATTTGAGACTAATCAAAAAATATAAATTAGTCTATAAAAATAAGTCTTTGATAATATTTATGATTGAATTTCAATCTTTGATTTTTAAGATTGAACTTTCCGTCTTAATTTATTTTGAAGAAAGGTTGTTCAATGCTTTGGCGAACGCACAGAGTAAGAATTAGGGTTCAATATAGGAACATTTGTCTAAAATTCTTATTAAGTTTCAAAATAGGTAAAACACCATTGTCACAAAAGCAATGTATATTAGACCTTTAAAATTAAGTGAATAGCTACAGACATTTGTACAATTATATTAAAAAATTGCATAAATTTCTGCGATTGTTAGTGAAAATTTGCGAAAATTTCCGCAATTGTACATCAAAAAAATTGTTGGAACACTACAAAGAAACACAGTGTTTTGCGACGGCCTGAAGCTGTCGGCGGCCGTCGCCCGTCGTTGCTATGGGTCGTCGCTATTTAAGTCGTTGCCAACAGGAACAGCGATGGGTTGAGCGACGGCTCCATTGTTGATTTACCAACGGCTAGCAACGGTCTGTTGCCAAGTGTCATCTTATGTGACAAGTAGTTTCTTTTACCAGGAAGAAGCTGTGAACCGTCGCAAAATTTGTTACAAAAGACTGTTGCATGCCATCGCTTACCGTCGCTATGTGTTGAACAATAGGCCGTCGCTAGCCGTAGCAAATCTAAAGAATTTTTTTTGCACTGCATAGCAATTTCTTTCCATCAAACCACACCACTATCATCTCATCAATTCACTATTAATTCACCAATTATCATCAAAAATCAATTTAATTCACCAATATCATCTCATCGTTTCACCAACACCCATTAGCAATCAATTCATCAATTAAAAAAACATTATAAACACCATACATGTGAAAACACATCATACGATCGTGAAATACCGTCATACATATCAAAACACATCATAACATCGTCAAATACCATCGTACATCGCACCAAACAAAACACATCAAACCATAGTCAAATATCATCATACGTGCATCTAGCATATAAAAAACCAAGTATATGTACATACCAGAGCATAAACCAAGAAATGAGCACCTACACTAATCTTCCTCATCTTCCTCGTCGTCGTCTTCTTCTTCCTCCCCTAAACAGAAGAATCTTCTCCCTCTCCTCTCTCCCCAGGAATAAACTCATGCTCCTGAAAG
Organism: Allium sativum; assembly: GCA_030737875.1. NCBI lineage: Eukaryota > Viridiplantae > Streptophyta > Magnoliopsida > Asparagales > Amaryllidaceae > Allium > Allium sativum. The sequence continues at coordinate 86,110,703 of CM060909.1, forward strand.
TAAGTTGCAATGCGCTCATCTATATCCTGTTGCATCTGGATTTTTCACTAGTCCATCATCTCATTCATCTGCTCCTGCATCCGAGCAATAGCCGCCTCCTCCATCGACCTCCTATAACTACGCTAAACCTCTTGCGAAATAAGCAAGTTCACGTTAAAGTTATTTAAACATGTATATAGTTAAACATGTATATGGTTAAACATGTATATGGTTTGTGTTAAACATGTATATAGTTAAACATGTATATGGTTTGTGTTAAACATGTATGAGTTTAGTGTGGTTCAAATGTAAAGAAAACTTAATACTAAATAGCATAAGATTATTTCTCATATTTTAAAACTGCAAGTTATGTCTAAAAAAAGTCTTACCTCCTGATTGCCGAAACCATATCGCCTTCCCCGAGTAGGAGGATCGGTGATAGAATGCCATATACGATCAGACTCTGCGACTGTAAGCTCCTGTCCAGTAGCCTCTATCACTCTAGCAGTCTCTGCATCATACTTCCCCTACAATGGCAATATAATTTTAACACAAATGTTATAAAATTTACTTATATACTGTGATATGAATGAATATGAAATATTTTAATTTGTACGGATAATCATATTTACCATTATACGAGCACTCTTCGGATCTGCCCAATCATATGTAACGTTTCCTCATTCATCAATTTGCTCCACTTCATGTGTGTGTTTGAATACGTCTGCCAGCGAAGGCTCTCTTTTGTAACTTTACAGTCTGAGTAAATATTTATTAAAAATAAGAATGAATTATATACACTAACTTTTTACGTGAGCATATACTACAAGTATTTAAAATTTATACCAAATCCCTTCTGTGTTGTTGAAATGATTTTGAGCCACCACGGTGTAGAGCAGGATTCTTTTCTTTATTTGCTTTATTCCTAGTTGCTACTTTCCATTAAATTTGAAACACGATGATGTAAAATAATGCAATCAATATTATAAATGTGAATATTTATCATTATATCTTACTTTAGCTTCTTCCGTCTCCCAATACTTTTGAAAATCTTCCCAAACATCATCACTCATAAACGGAGGCCTTTTTCTTGATGTCTTCGCCCTTGAAACCATCTCTCGATAATTTTTGTGCATCTTCGTATTCCAATGAGTCAAAAAAATAGGCATGTCCTGATCTGCAACGCGTACAACAGCCTACATATTACATTTATTTTTTAATTATTTACAGTTTACTAATTTTCAATATTAGTATAAAAAATACTTACCAATAAATCGGCTAGAATGACATTCTTAATATGAGGCGGAATACTATTCCAATGTGGCCAAGCCCCCGTCATTCTTCTTATGTAAGACTGCCTCGATACCTCTAATATGAACTGTGCGGGCTCAATCTCGAATCCCCTGTGTAGAAGTTGATATAAATATTTCATATATTTTAAATAAACTAAATTGAAATAAATTTGTCATTTACTCGCCACTCTTCCGAACAATCTCCGCAACTCGACGCAAATTTGGCACTGAGCTGCTCGCACCTGCTCCTGATCCAGGAGATGGCGAAGGAGTAAGCTGAGATGTACTCCTCGATCATCGTCGTCTATCATCTGACATATCTGTTGCAATCATGTAATGTGCAGACAAAATAACTTGAATCATTAACATCAGTCATCATTATCATAACATAAATCGTAAATGAGAAGAACAATACTGAATAACATACATAGTCAACATTATCGTTACATAATTCAGAATAGTAACAAACGTAAGTAAATTCATAGCTAAGAACAATCAACATCATTATTATTACATAGCTCCGAATAATACATAACATAGTTCATAGCTCAGAATAGTACATAACGTAAGTACAAAACCTCAGTTTTCATCATCTTCGGATGCAGACTCGGTCTCATACTCTATATCGTTTTCTTCAGTACTAACAAATGCATCTACTAATACATTCACTTCATCATTCAACGACCCTACATCAATTCCATCAGCTATTATTTTTTCAGTATTTGGTTCAAGATCTGCTTGATGCACTGCTTCGTCTGGAATATTATTTCCATCAAATGTAAATCCTTCCTTTGTTTTAAAAAAATCCCACCAATCTTCTTGTACAACTGCTATAAATGCAGCTTCTATAAGATTGAATTTTGATTTCATAGTGATGAATTCGGCGATTACAAACAACTCAGTTTCGCTTGTACACCCTTCCCACAATGGTCTCTTAGCATAATTCAATAAATCATAAAAAAAATTCACTTCCGCCATTGGTTCTTCAATATTTCCAGTCTCATCGTCGCTTTGCTCAATGTTAGGAAACATTGATCGTGCTACATCTTGCACCATATTTTCTATCAGATTCGTCAATGTATTATCGTTTATCATTGTACTATCGTCCTTTACTACTACCGGGTTAGATGCAGGCTGAACAAGTTCTCCATGACGATACCATAAGTGATAATTCGACACAACCAAATTTATACAGATGTACTTCTACTACATCTGGCTTCTAATGCTTTAGATGTCTGCACTTACTACACGGACAACGAATGTCTACGTTACTCCAATTATTAGATTTTGCGAATCTAATAAATTCTTGGACTCCATTACAAAAATGTTCCTTTATCAATTTTTTCTTCCCGGTTCGGGGTTGATACATCCGACTGCGATCACGAAAATAATCGTACATTTTCCTGATTTGCAACAAATATGTTAGAAAGTTTGATTGAACAATTTATATTAATTGAAATCCTGTAAAATTTCATTTATAAATTTTGCATGTTTTCGGTTTTTTTGTTTATTTCTTTTTTACTTTGACGGCCAGTCTACCTACTTTCCATTACAAATATGATAACGTAAACATATTTTATAAATTATTTCAGATAAAACGGTTCAACAAAATTTCGGTAGCACTTCCCTTTGGTCCTTGTATCGTACACAAATGCGTGTACACAGGGAACGAAAAGGTAGTGCCATCGAAACTTTGTTAACCGTCTAAACTGAAATGATTTATAAAATATGCTTACGTTATTATATTTGTAACTTGTCCAATACTAGGACAAGTCCAACGAATATTGTATCAGATGAATATAGATTTCCGTTTTGTGTAAAAACGAATATCCATACAATTATCGTATACAACACTTGTCGGACAGAGCCAAATTTATCTAAGTGGTTCACATAAATAGTCAATAAAACATTCAACCTAAGTTTAAACCAAAAAACAATTCAAATGAAAAAAGCGCGCTTTTCGCGCTTTGGGCTATTTTGCTCTCTTTTTTGCGCTTCACTAATAGGTGCACCTTAAACTTCAAAAAAGCCCCTTAGTTGCGCCTTGAGCCTTTTTCCGCCTATGCTTGCGCGCTAACTTCACAATGTCTATATAATATTTTTCAGGACTTTCAATTTGTAAAATAACATGACAATAAAAATTATGAAGTATAAATTAGTTTTAGTTACTTTCAGTTAATTTTAGTTAATTAGTTTCAATTTTTGCAAGATAAATTAAGCTTTCAAGTTAATTATTTAATTTCATTTCAAATTTAAGGAGTTAAGTTATAAATATGATTTTTGTTACATATAACAAGATTCTTAACGATCTATATCTAAATTAAGAACCATTTCAAATTAACATTTTTTTATTAAATATTATAGCAACAATTTTTTTTATATATTCCAAATGCATCCTTTAAAGGGGTAATTAGGGAGAAGGACAAACTTTGCCGAAAAATTAGGCTGAAAGACACCGAGTTTTATTTTTAGTCCGAAGGACAAACTTTGGACCAAAATTAAGCTGAAGGAAAAGGCTAAATGTAATTAGCATTATATTCAATTTTTTACACTACACGAAAATGCTAAATGTAATTAACATTATTCAGTTTTACATTGCAGAAAATGCTAATTATATTTAGTATTGTCCTTCAGCCTAATTTTTTTCAAAGTTTGTCCTTCAGCTTCAAAATAAAACTTGACGTCCTTCAGACTAATTTTTTTCTAAAGTTTGTTCTTATGCCTATTTTCCACTTCTTTAAATTTGTTTGGGCCGACTATTCTTGCATCCAATGGTGTCATAAATAACAATGCATGTAGACAAGGGACATCATTACATGACCGTTTCAATATTTATAATCAAGTTACTACCGGTAAACAATCACGTTTACTTCATATTTTCTAAAATAATCCCTACAACACAATCAACGTAAGCCCAATTCCATACATGATAATCATCGTTTTCATGCTCTTAAATCAACTACATAAGTGATAATCAACGTTTTCAACCTCCTAATCAATTACATTTATTCCCAAATCAATATATAACATAATCAACATCGTATGCATCTCACAAGACAACCAATTCCATATCCATAAGCATTCAATTAATGGACCCAAATAAACATGGAAATTAACCCTAATTAACCATAAATAAACATATAATAGGGATTTGAAGATATACCGAAGAAAATTGAGAAGCTTGGAACGGAGTAAGGGTTGGTGAAATCGGAGCATCGGTGGTGGGCGACGGGAAGGGTTTGGGGGATTTTAATTTTGTTTGTTGAAATGATTTCGGGGAGAAGCTTACGGTAGTTATTATTCCAGGTCGTGCGACGGCTAGCGATGACCGCTTTTTTAGCCGTCGCTCATACACGTTGCAATTTAACCCGTTTCTTGTAGTGGAATATCCATGTTTTTTAATAGAAAGTTGACAGATAATTATGTAATTTTTTGATATAATTGCGTAAATGTCTTCAATTATTCATTAAATCATTGCATAATCTTATAAAGTGAAAGTTGCGTAATTGAAACTATATGTGTATATGATTGACTACTAATTTATGTATGTGTAAGAAATGAGCTATCATGCAACGCGTTGGCTAACGTACCAAGTAAGAATGAGGATTCAATATATTTCTTCTTGTAAATATGTTACACGTTTTTGAAAAGGCCACTGAATCTTGCACAATCATTACAGGAAACAATAGGAAGAATGTCTTAGCAAATAGTACGGCAGATGACAGAAAATGAAATGGATCTCTCTTCAATGAAGCAACCTAAGTTGACAACTTCTAATTTACTACTTTTTGAAAGCTATTACCTTATATTATATTATATTATATTATATATATATATATATGGAGAACAACGTAATTTACCACGTTTCAATAGCCTCGCATGACGCAGTGCACCAATGCAGCGACGCTTTCATATGGGCACAGTAAGGTCGTTCTTTATGATGGCGAGCGATTAGAATGAATGTGTTTTTATAATTTTAAGGTAGCGTTTGATTTTCCAACTGGGCAGTTGAAGTTAGCGTCTGCGTCGGACGCGTCAACAGTAGGACCCACGCATTTTCCCCTTCCAACAGAACGACTGAAAAGTTAGCTTTTGCATCGGATGCGTCAAACGCGTCCGACGTACGTCCGACACGACTCTGCCCCTTCCCTTTTCCCTCTCCCTATATATTCCACCATATCAACAATACATCACCATACTGTTTGTCCATTTTCCTCTTGTTCTTCAACCAATTATGGCAAATAGTGACGAATTTGATATTGAAGATTTGCAAGTTGTGGTAGATATTCAAGAAATTATGGCTAATCAAACATGAGAAAGGAGAAAAATACACAATTCCTTAAGTTCCGGTGCAACAACCCGAAAATTCTGAGCCAATTTAGAAATTTTATTTTGGCTATTTTAATGAATTTTGAATTTTTAAAATGATTTATTTTAAATAATAAAGGCTAAAAATTTATTTTCAACGAAGTTAAAACGAATAATTTTATTTTAATTATATAACGAGCTTGAAATGGCGCGGTAGTTCGAAAATTCAATTTCGAATTTCAAATGAATATGCAGAATTCAATATAAGTCAGAATCGAACGAAACAAGAAATATTTGAATCTGTTTATTCATATCTCTCTAACGGATGTAAGAAACTGAGATTTCACTTTATAGAGTGTAAGATACGTCCAGTTTAAAATTCAGAAAAGTCGCTGTGGAATTTATATATATTTTAATATATATATATATATATATATATATAAAGGCCTTGAAAATAGCCATTTTTCAAAAGGTCTCAGAATCTGACGAAATTAGTTTTGTTAGGATCGTATCATCAATACGAAGTTAAAGATATTTTTTCTGGAATTTTCTGAATCAATATGTGACCCCGGTAAATTAAAATGTACGTTAAACTCAATATTGACTGAAATATTAATTTATATTTTAATTTTGATGAAAACTGATGGTAACAGTCAAACTGGCTTACGAAACATATCCCATTATGTTCGGAATGAGGGTAATTAGCTAGGGACGACAGTCAGTGGGTCTCATTTTGAGGTCGAAATAAAAAAAAATTAGGGGATTAAAATAATAAAATAATTAAATATATAAAATGGGCCAATCCCTTTTCTCCATTTAACCAGTCAAAACCCCCTTTTACCTGGTCATTTCTAATTGAAGAAAAAAAAGGAAAGAGGGAAGCGACGGAATCCCATCGTGCTACCCACCAACGCGTCGTGCGCCCTAGCGCCTCCTCCGGCCATCACTGCATCACCCCCTCGTGCCTCTTCTCCCGTCGATGAAGACACCTCAAGCCCTAGCCTCCTCAATTCAAACCACCGCGAGCTCCATGTCCCTCCGCTCTGGCCAGCCCTTGGCCCACCGCCTCCGACCAGAGCGGCCCCACCACCTGTGATGGCGCAGAAGGAACCCCCCTAGCGGCAGCGCGAAACATCCCCTACCGATTGAAAAAGGTGAGTTTTCTATATATATTTTTCTTATTATATAAATATCAGAATTTCAACATGATAAAGGAGCGATTTTTATATGAATGAAAACATGATAAAGGAGCGATTTTTATATGAATGAAAACATGATAAAGGAGCGATTTTTACATAAATAATTTTACAAGAAAAAAAATTGAACTTTTAATGAAGTAAAGATTTGATCTTCATTTATATGAACAACTATATAGAAAGTTGATTTATAAAAATATAATTTCTATCATGGAAGTGAACGTATAAAGGTTCGATTTTGATGATAAGAAATTCGCTATAAAGATCTGATTTTGTTAACTGAAAAGATTATATTTTTAAAACTGAAAAGATTATATTTTTATATAATAAAGTAGCGAATTAAAAATATGATTTTTATATAGTAGAGATTATAAAAATATGATTTTTATAAGATAGAGAATATAAAAATATAATTTTTATATATGTTGTAGCGAAATAAAAATTCGATTTTTATATAAGTAGCAGATTAAAAATAGAATTCTTATATAATAGAGAATATTAAAATATAATTTTTATTTGTGTAGCAAAATAAAAATCTGATTTTTATTTTATATATAGTGAAATAAAAATGTGACTTTTATAGCGTTGAAATAAAAGTGTGATTTTTAATATGAATAGCGTAGAGAAGACTGCGTTGGCATGGCAGACAAATCCTAATGGTTCAGGATAAAATGGAGGAGTGGAAACCCACGGTGAGAACTTCTCACTTTAATTCTTGTTTTCTAGTTAAAATTATATACTAGGATGCAAACGGTGCTTAGCAGCACCCGGCACCCGTCGTCCACAGACCATGGACGGCTTGTTTGACTTTGTGTGTTGTGAAAATTGGTTGTGATGTGGAATGAATGGAAATGTACTCATGTGTTGAAATAAATATTATATAGTTAAAAATATAATTTTTCACGTGTATATGAATAAAATAAATATTCATTTACAAATCAGACGATTTGTTTATGTACACCTATTTAAAGGATATTAATTGGGACGCTAAATTTTACACGTCGCCCAACTGCACAAATAATATTCAGTGTTTGTGGATTGAAACCCCACATGGGTGTTGGGATGATATTTGACGTACACTAATCCCAATTGTTTAGTGGTATGTCGATCATTTGATTGACAAACTGTGTAAGCGTCAATTAGTTATATTTAATGCTTATGCAGTTGTGTGGTGCACTTTGAATGATGGTTGATTATTTATCACTGCTATTATATACATGTGTTGTATGGAATCCATATAATTAACATTATATGGTAATTGATTGGGCCTCATTCCAATTTGGAAAATAAAGAATATTATAAAATAAAGATTCATGTGTTAAATAGAATAAATAGTCATGTATTGACGATACTCATGTGTTGAGAATATTCATGTGTTGAAACTATTCATGTGTTGAATAAAATATTTATACAATAAAATTCACATTTTTATTGTAAGTAAGAATTAATAAATATTCGTGGGTTGAATAAAGTATATGTTCATGTGTTGAAGAAAATATTCATTTGTTGAATAGAATAACGAAGTTATTGAAATATATAAAGCCGTGTTGATTAGATTTGCGCCATTTTGACGCGAACGATATTTATATCGATTATATTCGTTTTTATAATGAATATAGAAAAAGAAGTGATTTAAAAATATAATGTTTTGAAAATATTATCATTTATATATTAATGATATGAAATATTCAATTTTGATTCGAAATTGAATATGAAGTTGAAATTGTTTTGAAACGAATTTAAACGAATTATAAAATACGTTCTGAATTGAAGTCGATGAAATATATGTATAATATATATATTATATATATTAATGGCCTGAATAGAACGCGCCGCGCCGCCACCGTTCGCGAATTTCGACCATTGACTCCGAATTGACGTTGAGGGGGATCCGACCATCGGATTCCCCTGAAACCAGAAACGTTGGGTTCGTATCGAAAAGAGTTTTCCAATGAATATTATAAATTTGAAATCTAATGGTTGGATTTGGAATTATGTCCAAATCAAATTTGGAAAAGGTCGATGTAAGTGCAGTTCGACGACCGTTATTGGAAATCGACTTTACGAGCCTTGATAATATTATTAAAAATACCAATAATTTGTGTAAAATCATAATAAATGATTTAGAAAGAATTGGGGTGAAGAATACCATATTTGAAAGGATAAAAATATATTTTTATCGAAATGAGAGTTTTGAACTAGAATTATAATCCATTTATTTTTAAAATAAATGGGATTTGAAGTGGTTTTAAAAATAATCAGAATTTCTAATATATGAATTGGAATGTGTTTGAATCAAAGTGATCTTTGGAATATTTCGATGTTGGATTTCGTGATTATACAGATATGGTTGTGGAGATTGGAAAGATATATTTATATCATTATTTCCAATACGATGTTTGTTGGTTTCAGAATTTGATATTGAATATATGCCGATATATTTTCTATTCAGAGCCTTGTATTTAATATCAAATGGGATTTTGGGTTCGTCGTGAATGGTGTCTTGAATAACACTGTTCTTGAACCCAGTTTAGAAAAAGAATAAATCTTTTAATTAAGATTTAGGGAAAGTGTCCAGTTAATTAGTATTTAATTAGAAGTGAATTTAAATTGGTTTTTGGGTTTATCTGAGCGGTGTTTTGAATAACACCTATTCTTTAACCCAATTAACAATGAAATGTGATTTTGGGTTTATCGTGAATCGTGTTTTAGATGACATTGGTTCTTTAACCTAGTTAAAGACAGGATATTGATTTTTGGGAATATTAAAACTAAGTGGAGTTTTAATGAATCTTTAATTAGATTAAAGTGATCGAGAATGGAGTATCACCAGTTTTGCTCCAAGCGATAGTTAAATCTTTAATTAGATTTGAACGTGAAATGGTAATTAATATTTACCGATAACACCGTAGTGTTAGATATGGAGTATTACCAGTTTTGCTCCATGAGATGAATAGGTTGGGATTGGGAAATAAAATAAATAATTACTTCGGTGTGGTTCGCTAATCCCGACTAGTTTGGAAGACCTTAACATGGTTTGAAATGATATCCAAAGGAAGATTAAAGAATAAATTTAAAAGAATTAATCTTTGATAAAATTAATGGGAACCTTTCCCTAAGAATGTGAAAATTTTAATAAAAGAATATTCTGAGTTGGAATGAGGCGTATGTTGTGTTTGTGTAACACTTGTTTATTTTATATGCGGGTTATTCAGAAAGGCCAGGTTTATACCCATTCTGAATAACCGATTCGATGATATGTCGAAGGTGAAGACAGTGGTTGAAGACTCGGGGTCTTCACATCATTTGGTTGATTCATGACAATCTTGATTGGGCTGTACACCCAAGATGAGGGAATAAGTTGGAGATCGTCCAAACGTACTTGGAGATCGACGTATATGCAAGGAATAAGGTTCCTCCGGTTTCGTTCAGACCTAGAACGAACTTGTAAATGAACTGTGTGTTTGACATTGGATTTTATTCTATGTGATTGATTTCTATTAAATATATATCTGTTTGGCAGCGGAGAATTTATTCTCTTGCTTAACGCCCTTCTCTGAGACGTACGGGCTCAGAGGTTATATATTGATGGATATCAATCTCATGGCATGAATTGCCTATGTGGCATGCCTAAGTGGCAAATGATCAAGGCTTCTGTTGAAAAGCAAAGTCTTGTGGTTGACGATCAAAGCACGGCCTGTCTGACATAGCTTTATGTATAGCGTTAATTCTCGAGCCACACACCTCGGTATGAGTCAAAAACGGGATAAGGACCAAAGGAGTGCACGACGCTTCTTTCTATCTATGGGTGATGTCAGTGACCTACCAGCCCTGACATTTATATTATTTTTACCTGTGTGGTTGTTGGATGCGAGGCGCCTCGGATATAGGTCCTATAGGACCGGGAAATGTGTGTTCAGGAATAATTAATCCTCAAAAGTAGGGGAGGACCAGCCTTGGAGGATCTAAGGATCGCTGTGTGTGGTCCTGAGACATTTGCTAGAGTGTCTCGAACAGAGAGGAGCTTGCCCCTTACCTTGACTCATGACGGAAATCCAATTTCCAATACGACCTTTGCAGTTTTAATTGTAGAACTAGTATGACGACATGATATATGGTACTCATGCCGCCTATGATTGATACATTTATATTTGAAGTTGTTTTCTTCACTTATTGAAACACACCACCTCCGTTAAGGTCACTCACAATGGAATGCCTTAACTTTGGTGGAGGTTTATAAGTAAAAGCCACAGATAAACTCAAGACAGATATAAATACACATATTTAAACAGCGGAAACCAAACAGACTTTTATTTCATCAATACGTGTTCAAACAAAACATTCCATAATTGTCTCAAAATACTTCCAACATTACAACCTCATTACTGTCTTAATTATTAAAGAAGCATAAAACATAAATAAAGTGACAAAAATCCCCATAGTGATATCCAAAGCCATAATCCGAGCAAAAGAGATCCAACTCATACATCTACGTTCTTGGAGCTTGTAAAGAGTCTGACTGAGCTGAGTTGATTCCTCCTTGTGGACCTGGGGGGAAACGAAAGAAAAGAAGACGAAAAGAAAATAGAGTCAGACATAAAGCCTGAGTAAATCTAGTAACTCTTCAGTATGTGAATAAGAAAAGGGCATGATAGATATAAACTGAAAACAGGAAAGTGTCACCAGCTAAGGAAGTGTCGTTTAGAATCGAATGTACTATCGCACCCATACTATATCTTTGCACCTACTTGAGCTTATTCTAACTGGCACCCCATGCTGAGAGTGAAGTGATCCCCATTTTTATTTAAAGATCGGCTCCTACTCACGTAAACATGTGTCATACGGGCCCCAAGAATTGTAGATACCTATGCTGGTCCCACCATGGGATGTATCAAGACCCATGGTGGCGGCCCCGACACAATTTCTAGAAGGCATAGGTTATACTACTGGTGTCCCCAGTGCACTGTTTGTCTGCTCTGGAGTGTGTGCACGCCCGCACCCCGTTAGAACCTACACTGTGCACCCACCGTCGTCGTTTTGACCGATTACAATCAGCCCAGTAATCGTGCTCCACCCTGCCTAGTTTCAGGGTACCATGATACCTAACTTGGGTTACTGCTGAAACGGGTCCCTCGTTACTAGGGTTTTCTAGTCAAACATGTTAAGTGGTTAAGTGTCTGTATTTACCTAACCCCACTCATCAATTCTTGTTCACATGTTGAATTCGGTTAAGTGTTTATAGTTGACTTAACCCTACCATCTGTCCTTAGCCTCTTAGAGCACCTGACCACTCACATTAGACAGATATTGCTACGGTTACTGGATGTGCCGGTCGGTTCCGGGCAAGTTTACACCGTAGCTCAGTCTAACCTCGGGTCATTATTGGGCTCAATGCTTAACCACCAACATTGGATAGGTATTGTTGTGACTACTGGACAGCCGGGCGGGTCCGGGCAGGTTTACGTCACAACTCAATCCAACCTCGGGTTAAGTGTACCGTGTTTTCTAAATTTACATATTTTATCTCTTCTCAATTATATGTAAATGTCATATCTTTTATTCTTGGGTATAACTATTCATACCGCTTAAATGTCATTGTCGTTGGCATATGCCAAACATGCCAACATATATTTTCATGTTTTACACCCAACGTTATTACCCCCGTTTGTACGTTCGCAACATTATAACAAATGTTGGGCTCGACACAATTCATCCCAACTTTATAAACGCGAGAAAAGAGGAAATCAAGCACATGTAACATTTTACAATACATAAAGGTGTGTGGCGCATGAACTTGCAATTTAGCGATTCAACTAACATAAATTATGGGTCATGTGAACTTGCATTCAAATCAAAGTACAACTAAGTAGGTGACATATGAAATGGCATAGTTTAGGTTTATACATACTTGGGTCTAAACATGTTTAACTTGGCATAATGTCAACCACAAAACTAACATGTTGTATATTCACCAAAATGTCCAATTTTAACATCTAATCATATAGCCTATTTCAACTTGAACTTGCATAGTTTATGTAACCCAAACGATACTTAACATAAATCCAACTATACTTGCAAACAAACATAAGAATGTGTTCATAAGTTTTGGGTCATGTAGGCATAAAAGGTCTCAAATCTAGAACATGTTTACATAAGCCTTAATTTAGACTTAGTGAATGTATATAGTCCATGCCATAGACATAAACATAAAGGGATCAAATTCTAGTTCTTGCCACAAACTTGCAAGTGCCATTGTTTTCATATACAATTGTTCAATAGGCTTGCATCAATCAATTTAGGCCACAAATATCAATACACAAGTCATGACAGAATCATTACAATACACAGAATTTATATCATATTCATACAATAACACAATTCTATTTTCATTTACATCGAATCACATCACAGTTTTTATTCATATTCTGAAAGGTCACTATACTTACAACGAATGCAGAATCTTGAATTATGGATTCTGAATTCTGAAATTGAGATGCGCTCCTTTGGGTAGATTAACGTTGCATTGAATTAATTTGATTAAGTTTTAATCTTCTTCTTCTTCTTAATTTGATTCGTCCCTAGGCTTTTCTCTCTTGACGGCTATGCTCAATTCCTTCCTGGCAGCATGACGACTCCCATCTTACTTTTTTGTGTGAATTTTTAGTTGAAACTTAGGGTGTATTTATATATTTTTAAATTGTTTTGAGCCGTCAGATGAAGACGGGAGGAATCTAGACCATACAAAGTTCAAAGACCCAATCAAGAGGTGACATGTCAGCCCTAGTGACACACCGAGCCACAGAAATTCGAGCCAGACCTAGCCAGCCAGGTCGACCAGGTAGGTCGACTGGCAGGACGACACCCAGGTCGACACTATGGTCGACCTGGGGTGACCAGGTCGACATCATGGTCGACCCTATGGTCGACCTGGTCCCTGGGCGGGAATTTTCCCGCCCAGCCCAGTGTGAACCTGTTTTTCGAATTTCGAATTTGAAACTGAGCTATTTGAATTTAAATTTTATTCTGAAACTTCCGAAGGTCATAACTCCTTCATACGAAGTCCGATTCACGCAAACTCGGACTCTATCTCAAGCAGAATTCCGAGACGGACGCAATGGCGTAACCCTTTACCTTAATTCTTTCATTTAGAATTAATTACACTTTAATTTGTGAAGATTAACGTTATAGAATTCATGGGGTGTTACACTTATAGTAATAATGTAAGATGAAATTTAAAGTATCAAGCATTATTTGGCTATTATAAGGTAAAACCCTATCATTTGGCTTGCGTTGCATTATGTGATGGGACCTGGGTCTTACAATAGCTTCTTTTTTCTTTATTTAGCATTGCGCTATTTGTTTTATGCACTGGTATTCTTGGGAGGAAACCCGTTCCGTGTTATACGGCGTGGTCCCTTGATTTACCTAACTTTAAAATAAAGATTAATAACTGTTTTTAGTTCTCACACTAGTCACATGACTGACCTGGAGTTTATTAATTTAACCTAAACTCTGGGTGCCCCTATTTCCACACGGGCAACTAGTAGTTTTGGTTTTGCAGACTTATATTCACATGATCCTGGTTTACAGTTGGAATGATATTCGGAAAGTTTTGTATCCGTGTATCGCCTTCAGTTGTGCTTTGTATTATTTTTCCGCTGCAGTAATGTATTTAAATCTCTGATATCCTCTGTTGTATAATATTTATTCTTACTCTGTAATATTCTTGTACTTTGATGTAATTGTTGTAATAAGCAATGAAATGTTCTTCTGTTGGTGTTCTGATTTGTCATGTTCTCATCTCAATCCGGGCTTTCCTTCACAGGGAAGTTCGGGTCATTATAAAATGGTAAGTTCCGGCCTCGCTTGGGTTCATGAAATACTAGCAGGACACGCAGATCGTTGTCATATCAATTTTCGAATGAAGCAATTATGTTTCAGATTCTTGTGTGAACGGTTAGAAAATTACGGGTCGGAGCGCTCAATGCACATAACGGTCAAAGAAATGGTGGCTGTATTCCTATATACTATTGCATTGGCCCTCCCTTCAAGGCAGATTGCTGAGCGGTTTCAACGATCATATGGTACGATTAATGTTATTTTTTATAAAATTTTGGATTCAGTTCTCTTATTGGCAGCCGATAATATTAGACCAGCCGATTCCCATTTTAACCGAATCCCAGAACAAATTCGTTCTTCACCCCGATATTATCCTTTCTTTAAAAACTGTATTGGGGCTATTGATGGACACATGTGATGGCTCACGTGGGTCAAGAAGATATGCAACGTTTTGTAGGGCGGAAAGGATCTGCTACACAAAATATTATAGTTGTTTATGCGTTTGATTTAACTTTTGCGTTTATAAGAGCGGGATGGGAAGGAATTGCACACGACACCATAGTATTTCGGGAAGCTATAAATAATCCGGATCTTAATTTCCCTCATCCTCTAACTGGACAGCATTATTTAGTGGATTCAGGATATCCACTAATGGAATGATATATAACTCCTTACCCATCTGTGAGGTATCATATACCAGACTTTAATGACACACGAAATGAACCAAAGTCAGAAAATGAAATTTTCAACTACTATCACTCTATTTTGCATATGGCTATTGAAAGAACATTTGGTATCTAGAAGAAAAATTTGCCATCTTAGGTATCATGCAGACGTAACCATATCGTGTTCAAGTACAAATTGTTACTGTAACAATGGCTATTCACAACTACATCAGAAAATACACCGCTGGCGATCCAAATTTTATGCCGTATGATGACGACCCTGATTTAGTGCCAAACGAATACCTCGAAGAATATTACAGTATATTAAATCGCGGAAACAGAGATTGAGAACCCGTTCAAAGAACCAGAACAACAGTCGCCGAGACAATATACGAAACGAACAAGTTGCCGCGGGAATGCATTAAGAAGTTTCGTTGTATTATGTATTTTATATTTGCATTTTAAATTCTGCAATTTGTATTCCGCAATTATGTATTTTTATTTCTGCAATTTGAATTCTGCAATTTGTATTATGTGTTCTATTATTCTGTTCAACAATAAACACAAACAAACACAAACAATTAAAAATAATATGTATAAAAACAATAAAATAATAACTCTGCCCCTTCCAAAATGTTTTTTTCGTAAAAAGAACACATTCTCCGTTCCCAACAATTCCCTTTCAAACGCCCCTTCCAAATGCTCCTTCCCGTTCAAAATCAAACAAACCCTAAGTGTTTAATTAAACGTTAGCGGCGAACGGAGTATTGAACGGATGATTGAGCGGCCGTACATTTTTATTTGTAATAGGAATTTTATAAAGTTAAAATCTAGTAGGAAATACATATTTTTTTATAAAAACATAATAAAATCAAATAATATATTATATACAACGGTAATATCGAACACATTCCATAGTACGCCCACAAATATTAGTAATCATGTATAAGATTAACATCGCAACATTATCATTTGTGGTCTCCTCGAGAATATTTAACGTCCTCGTCTCTTGCTACCGAGGACCATCAATTCATCTCTCATACTTGGTACTCAAATTAATGGGCTACTAGATGGCTGCAGCATTGCAATTTTTTCTTGATGGGCTCTTTATATGAAGAGCTTGTACACGACAAGAGAATAAAAACATATCCAATTGACGACTGAGGTGTATCCGTCTGCAAATAAGTCAGTAAAAAGTAGTATCCTCGACGGTGAATGATGCGACATGAGGAATTGCAAGTGTCTTTCGAGATGACACCGACATGAAGCATGTTCAATAAACAGAATCTAATGAACGACCTGCACTTGTATTTTTTGTATCGTCGACGATAGTATTCCACCATTCATCGGGATCTTCTATATAATATTTTTTCACGTTTCACTTTACGCTGTCAAGCGTATGTCTAAAACATTCCAATCATTTCATGTCTTCTTGAGATTGTCTCATTTGTTTTTTTTTTTTTTTTTTTGTGTACACAGTCCAACCCTATTCTATTACTAACGCAATAGTCAAATTACAAAATCTAACAGCGACCTTCTCCTAGATGAAAAAAAAAAAAAAAGCAAGGGTGTGAAATCTGTGGTGGAATACGGCTGACTGTAGCGGCGGCTTGGAATGTAGAACATCAATGTTGAAGAATTTATGATTTTGACGCGGTACAGTTGAATTTTATTCACGCTATGACGTGCATTATTATTATTAAAGAGCAACGTGAAAATAAGCCTAGATCGTTTTATATTTACCTTTCGTTCAAATACATGAAAACAATTCCCAGCAGCAGAATCCCTAGCTCATGCTTTCTCATATTTACCTTTCGTACCCATCACGGCCCGCAGTTTTAGTTTTTCAGATCGCCGCATATATTCAGAAACGATGAACAGAATAAACGCGAAATTAATGAACTTCTGATCATATCATAGTAAGCTGCATGTAGTTTCATGGACTACGGCCGTGATCAGTTGAAGCTAGTACGTACGGTCCCTTGCTCTGACCGTTCGTTTTTAATGCTCTGAACCTTGTATTTCAGTTGATATTATTTTTCCTGCATTTTCACTACCATTGGTAATAAATAATAATATCAAAACAAACTAGCTAGGCCGGTCCCATTGCTATATAACCTTTGCTTGATTTTGACGCCTTCACTGCTACTACTACGTTGCACTTGCGTCAAGCAGCGTTTTTCTTTTTAACGTATCTAAAATAATACCATGATTTCATTCCTTGCCGCCATTGCATTCTTTATGTTCTGATGTGTACTACAAAACATGCATGTATGTCGTCTGCCTTACAAATACGTACTATTATGTGTTTGTATAGTATGAACATATATATATATATATATTTTGTACGTAAACAAGAAGTTAATTGCAACTTGTATGTTGTCTATATCCAACAACACTTGACTTTGCGTGTATATGAGTTTGTATGCTATATCATCAATCGGACCTAACCATTTTTATAAACCAAGTGAAATACAACTTAATTTTTTATATATGAATGTATATTAAGCCTACCTAACAACTTGTAAAATATAAACCAAAATGCATTTTTATTAATTTACACTAATTACATTTTACTGTTCGTTAAACTCCAATCATTTTCTTCTTCTCAAAAAAACAATTCATCACTGATTTTCATGAAAAACCAATTTCTAAAAACAATTCGAACTTTGGAAAAAAAAGACACAACATAATTCTTAATCAAGAAAGCGAATAACATGTTGAATTTGTTGAAGAAACCATTCAAAAGATAACAATTACTGGAAAAAAAAAGTTGAATTTCCTCCAGACTTAGATAGCTACACTGAAACCACGTACCAAAAAGAATTTAAAAAAAAATATTGGTCATCCACATCAAACTGAAACCACCAAAAAGAATTAAACTGAGCTGCACATTGTTTCACGAACTACGGCCGTGATCAGTTCAAGCTAGTAAGGTCCCTTACGGTGCGTTCTTAACGAACGTGAGCGTGACATTTGAATGTGGCATTTGAGCGTGCCATTTGAACGTGGTACTGTAGCAAAGAGGAATTGTGTTTTTAGCTACGAACGGGGTATTTGAACGTGGTATTTGAGCGTGGTATTTTTAAAATAAGATTTAAATAGAGATGGTTTGGCAAATTCAAATACAAATACAAATACAAATACAGTTTCTAATACAGATACAAGTACAGTTACAAATACAAACACAAATTAGTGCAGACCCGCAGCAACCAACCGATCTCTAATGGTATCTCGAACTAATGACATTTCTCGGAATCCTTCTGCTTGAACACGTTTCGTGCCTCTATTCATCGTATTTCTCATACTATAATATTTCGTCAAGTAATTATCGAGTATTCGTTCAGGATCATCATCAAAAGCCATAAAATCTAGATCACCATTATTGTATTTGCGTATGAAGTTGTGTAAGGCCATTGTAGACACCACAACTTTCACTTGGGTTTGAAACCGATATGTAGGCATCTTGTTGAGAATGGTAAATTTTTTCTTTCAAATGCCAAATGTTCGATCTATGGCCATCCGCTAATATATTTTGAGTTGCAAACCCTTTTCTTCCAATATAAGGGATAATTTGATCAGCGGGTAAATGTGCAGATACGTGGGTACCGTCTATAGCGCCAATACAGTTTTTGAAATATGGGTAATACCGGGTGGAAGTTCTAATGTGATGTGAAACAGTATTAAATTGTTGTTCCGCTGGCTTTATTACATCAGCAGCGAGTAATTGAAAAGCGTTTAGAACATCATGAAAACAAACGGAAATTGTACTACTTGATCGTTGAAATCTTTCTTGTAGTTGTCTATTTGAAAGTCCAGAAGCCATTGTATAAATGAATATTCCAACAATTTCGACGACACAGATTTCTGGTCTGGAAGCAGACCATGATGTTGCAGTTTCTCACATAATGCGTAGAAACAAAGCTTTTTCATCCGAAAATTATTTTGACAACGGCTTTGATGGCCATTCAAAATTTCATTGATCCAAGATAAGCCAGTGAACTCCGAAGTATTAATCCGCGTCATATGATTTCTCCTTTCACTCTGAACCAGATAAACCCCGTAGAGCTCCATCAAATCGTCGTTCTCGAAGGATGAATCGGAGTTTGACATTAGTCGAATAAGTAGAAAGAGTTGAAGAAGTAGTATTGTGTAAGGTGTTAAGATAGAGGAGGTAATATATAGGGAGGAAGAGAAGTTGGAAAAAAAGCCGTTGACGTCCGACGCGTCTGACGCTAACGACTTGATTTCCAACATCCAGCGATCGTTCCATTTGGAAGTGGAAAAAAGTGCTCGCGTCTGACGCGAAAATAAAGTTGAGCGTGCCAAAACTTTGCTGCGAACGCACCCTTACCCTGACCGTTTTCAATGCTCTAAACCTTATATTTCAGTTGATATGCTGCATTTTCACTACCATTGGTAATACATAATAATATCAAAACAAACTAGCTAGGCCGGTCCCATTGCTATATAACCTTTGCTTGATTTTGACGCCTTCACTACTATACTGCGTTGCATTTGCGTCAAGCAGCGTTTTTCTTTTAACGTATCTAAAATAATACCATGATTTCATTCCTTGCCGCCATTGCATTCTTTATGTTTCCATGTGTACTTCAAAGCATGCATGCATGTATGTTCGGCTGCCGTACAATTAAATTTTAGATTTACGTGTTATATATATAATATATGGTACGTATAGAAGAAGTTAATTGCAATTTGTATGTTGTCTGTATTTAACAACAGCTGACTTTGCATGTATATGTGTTTGTATATCATATCATCAATCTGACCTAACCATTTTTTAAAACCAAGTGAAGTACAACTTAATTCTTTATATATGATTGTATATTAAGGCTACCTAACAACTTGTCCGGATCTTTCTCAAATTATTCCTGTGTATTCCTCTACTTTCGTCCGTAGCCGTTTGTCCTTTTAACACAGAAAATAAATTTCATGTGCAACTTCAAACACCAATGATATTTATTACATAATTTGGTTTGTCCTTATATCGGAAAAGAAATTTCATATGTAACTTCAAACACGAGTGATATTTACTACCTAAATTGTTACTTCAAACACACGCTAGAGTTTCTTCAGAATGTCAAAGCCGGAGTCGTCAGCAAATTAAGCTGCACCAGCCCAGCCCCTTGTTATTTTGCTATCATATTTTTATTATTTTGCTTAGACTAAAGCCTAAAAATGACCAACTAAGACGTCTGAAAAGGAAACATCAAAAGATTGAATTTTTAAAGGGTTGTGTTTCTAGCTGGAAACTGATTATTTGAACATAAAATCTAATACAAAGCTTGATACAAAAATTCTAAACCATCAATTTAATTTTTTTTGGTCCTCCTATGAAAAAAGTTAGGATTGTGAGATCGGTTCAACAATGAAAATTTATTCGAGTATCATCAACTGTGTCAACAACCGACCTACATTCAATACAAGCATATAATCCATTAAACTAAGAGTTTAACAACGCAGTCTTAACGTGTTTCCATATTTATTATATTAGTAACAATATATGAATATGCAAACAACTAAAAATGTTAGATAGTCTTTGGTTTAGGCTTTTTAATTTGAAATTTAGTCCATATAAAAATGCAAAGGACACATATATATCATTCGAAGAAACAACTGTTTATTGTTGACACAAATAATAACTTTCTCATATTTTTCGTCCTTAAAAAAATAATCGAGGAATGAACGATGTTCATTCCTACATCGTCCGTCTATCATCTACATTTTCTTGTACTTCTTCATTTCATCACCTCCATCATCACCTTAGACTTCTCATTATTTATAATTAACATTAACAACTCAAACCATCAAATGCAGAGTAAACCAAATAGCCCTTTAATTAATCTCTTAAATAAGCCAAATTCTTGTCAATGATTTAACATCGGAGACTACGCTCTATCCGTGCATGTGTTAAACATTTGATGGGCTGGTTCGAATGGTACTTTGACTGTTACATCCCGTGGGCTGGATTTGGCAGGCTTGATCGTACAAAGTTAAGTATCCAGCATGAATATCTAAGACCCCCCCACACCCTACTAAATACTGGCCCAAATCCACTATCATCGAATATTTTGGAATGTTGATTATGGTGAATGCTTTATTAATTTTTATTTTCTTACTTTTTGACTATCACCGTCTTACCATTACTGAAAAAAATCGTAAGTCATGTATAATTTATCCAATTAAAGACAAATGAAGGAAAAACGTTCAATCCACCAGCCTTTCCTATATCTTCTTGTCAAAAACCACTCTACCTTGAACCTCAAACTGAAGTAAGCAAGTTCTTGGCAAAATCCACTCTATCTTCAGTTTGAACCTGGTTACTACCGTCACTGAAGGAATACCATTTTGTTGACACCACTTTACGTGGTGTCAACATGACTCCACCACTGATTGGTGAAAATCAGGAGAATCCATATGAACCTTCCTTTCATTACTGCGTATTTTCAATTTCAATAAACTCTCATCTTCGATATATATCCCACATTTGATTACTGCGTATTCTCATATTTCTTTTGTTCCATATGCAATAAACTGTGGTGGTAATTACGCAAAAGGCTGCGTCTTGACTAAACGATGTGGAGGTAAAGGCCTTTTTCAGCGACGAGATTTCATCTTCCAATAATGTTCAGTGAATGGTTCAACACATGCAGCAACTATAAATGGTAATACCAATTGTAATGCTACACCTGAGGTTTCTAATAATAAACAGCAATCCTCAAACCCCTCAGCAATCATATAAAAATGTGCAAACAACAAAAACGATCTGGGCAGCTCGTTGCAGTCAGAGCGCTCTAAGAATTTAACGTGACGGAGGTGTAATATGTCATTGTTGGATTACAGTGACGAAATAACAAAGATACAACGGGTGACTCTGATATAACATATAAACTCCTACTTATATGTCATTGTTCGACGAAACCACCCTGGTTGGATCCGGAATGTCAAATTATTGCAGGATTCTAATTTTCATAATTTTTGGGTTAATATGTGAGTGTGGCAAAAGAAAACGTGTTTTGTTAATTTCGGTCAATTTCGATCGACCAGAAAATGGTCATTTTTCAAACGGTCTCCAAATTCGATGAAATTAGTTTTGTTAGGACCGTATCGTCAAAACATAGCTACACTTATTTTTTGGGAATTTTTGGAGTCAGTCTGTGGCCCCGATAAATTAAAATGTACGATCAAGATTAAATAATTAAATGTCTTATATTTAAATTTAAAGAAAAACCAATAGAAACAATTGAATTGGCTTACGGGGCATATCCCATTATGTCCGGAATAGCGGTATTTAGCTAGGCGCGTCACCCGCCAGGTTTGATTTGGAGTTAAAAGCAATATCAAAATTTAAAAAGAATTAAATAAATAGAAAAATAAAATATGTATATATATACCGTATACTATACAAACCCTATCTCGTTAAACCCGTAACCATTTTTTATCGTTGGCGGCTACTGCTTGATTCTTCTTCCTCGAATAACTCCAAATCCGCACAATGAAATCCATTATTCCAGTTCAGGTTTTTGTAGAGATTCCTTCGATCTCCACATCCATACCCGATTCACCCCGAATAGCCGCGAATTGAAAGAGAACCACCGCCCCGAAGTCGTGCTGCTTGAGCCGCCACCGCGCTTGGGAGCCGCTGCCGAGTTCACCAACGTTCAGCACGCAGGTGCGGCTCTCCAAGGCCTTCGACGTGGTCTGGTCTTATCGAGTCCAAGTCGAGCGGATTCGAAGAAAACAACAAACCTAGATTTGAACATATTTGCTGATACTACGACTTATCTAATTCAAACAGGTTACAACACTTTTAAGCGTTACGAATTCATTTTATCGAATAAAAATTTATAACTTTCTCATGCGATAATGAAATTGGATGAAACATGAAACATTGGACTCATGGCATCGTACACGACATTTCAGAAGAGACCACAGAATTTTTGGAGCTTTCCACAATTTTAGAGAAAATAAAAGCAAAGTGAGGTTTCTGAATTTGAATTTATTAAATAAAATTATATTAGGATGCAGACGGAGTTTAGAAACTCCCGACACCCGTCGTCCATAGACCATGGACGACTTGGTTGTTTTATGGTATGTGATTTGTTGAATTTTGGTGTTTGTTTGTGGTTGGAAAAAAATGAAATTGATTGATATTGTGGCATTAGACTGCCTAGAAAAATGCATTAGGAAAGTAAACTCCATGTGAAGCCGCGAGGCCTAAGGTAGTGCGAGGAGTCGTACATCGGGACGGTGCCGGTTTAAATTACCCTGCTGTTATGCTGCCGAAATTTTCTGAAATATTTTGTGTTATAAATATTCATGATATTAATTGTTTGAACAATATGGAAATTATATTTTTAATACATATATATAAATAGGAAAATGATCGTTATAAGGCAATATAAAATTCATGTTTTGTTGTAAATCAAAAACAGTCATTTGTTAAATAAATATGTATTCACATTTGAAGTTTACATTTTTTTTAATGTAAATAAAACAGTAAAAATAAAACATTGTAATACCGAAATGCATTTACATTAGATATACATTTTAACGTATATGAAACATTAAAATCAACATTTTGATATTGGAATGTACTACAGTGGAAATCTTCTTTTTAATGTAAGTGAAACATTAATATAAAACATTGATGTATAAAATGTTTACATTGAAAACATCATTTCTAATGTATATGAAACATAAAAAGATTATTTTTTTAATGTAAGAAAAGAAAGGTATTGAGATGGAATTTATATTTTTAATGTATGTTAACATTAAAAACAAACATTGATCGATAGAAATGTTTTTACATTGACATTTACTTTTTATTGTATATACATTCTTAATGAAAATAAAACATTTAAAAATGGACATTGTTAAATGAAAAGGTGTTTACATTTGATTTTACCTTTTTAATGTAAATCAAACATTAAAAATGTCCATTTCTATAGAAAATGTATTTACATTGTAATTTTGCATTCTAATATATATCAAGCATCAAACAACCACATTACTGTATAACATGTATTTACATTAGATTTTGAATTTTAAATGTTTTACATTAAAATGGGCAATGTTATGATAAAAATGTTGTGCATTAAGTTTTACATTCTTATGTAAATGAACCTTTTTAAAGATGGTCATTGAAATAACAAAAAGTGTTTTATTTGAAAGTTACATTTTTAATGTAAACAAAACATTAAAAATGACCATTGTTATATAAAAATGTCTTTACTTTAAAATTAATATTTTTAATGTAACCCAACATTAAAAATAGTCATTGATTAAATAGTAATGTATTTATATTGAAATATACATTTTAATGCAATGCAAGATTAAAAATAGTCACTTGTTAAATAAAATGTATTTACTGTAAAATTATACATTTTAATGTGATGTAAGATTTAAAATGAACACATTCGAAATAGAAATGTATTGACATTGACATTTACCTTTTTTAATGTATAAATAATGTTAATATAATGCATTGATAAATAAAATGTATTGGCATTGACATATACATTTTTAATGTAAATGAAATATTAAAAATGCACAGTTGTTAAATAAAATGTGTTGGACATTGGAATTTACATTTTTAATGTGAATGAAACATTAAAAATGTCCATTGCTATTTAAAATATGTTTTTTTTCCTTTAAAATTTACATTGTAAATGAAATAAATATTTCATTAGAAGAATTTAAAAATAAACATTTGTTAAATAAATGTATTGGACATTGGAATTTACATTTTTAATGTGAACGGAACATTAAAAATGTCCATTGCTATTTAAAATATGTTTTTTTCTTTAAAATTTACATTGTAAATGAAATAAAGATTTCATTAGAAGAATTTACATTTTTCAAAGTAAATAAAGATCACAGAAGAATTTGCATTGTAAATGAAATAAATATTACATAGGAATTTACATTTTTCAAGGTAAATAAAGATTACATAGAAATTTACAATTTTAAATGTAAATAAAAGAATGATTAGAAGTTTACCTTTTCAATGTAAATGATAGAAGTTTACATCTCAATATAAATAAATATTGAAATAGGAAGTTACATTTTCAATGTAAACATATAATGAGATAAGCGGTTACATTTTCCAATGAAATATACACTACAACAAAATGACCATATTACAACGGTGGAAAACAGTTGTAAAAGACTTTTTACAACGGTGGAGCCACCGTCGTGTATAAAGAAGTTGTAATAGACTGGAACATATTACAACTTTTTTGCACCGTTGCAGCACCGTTGTAAAATGTGTATTTTACAACTGTTTTACACCGTTGTAATAAACTTTATTACCACTGTGTATAACTATTGTAATATATTTTATTTCAAGTATTATTTTAGAGTTGTAATATACGAACACATTATATATATATATTACTAATAAAAGAACTCATTTCAGAACATATTATCTACAAAACTGAAAATATCAAACAAACTTAAAGCATAAATCAAAATGATATATTAGAATTTTCAAACTCTCATCATTTTTTTACATAATTTTCTGAATTTATAAATCATACAAGCATCTCAAATACATAAAGCAACTACAAAGTCCATTTGCTCGCCTCTTGCCAACCTTTTTCAACATCATACTCTTCCCCTGCGCCATCGTTGTCAATACATTTTGAATGATGCAAGACATTCTTGAGAGCAAGTTCCAATTGTTTTCTTTTTGCAGCTGTCCTACGGTCGGTGTGTGTTCTCTGACCTCGACATGGAAGACCTGACTCATATCTGGTTCCTCTGTAGCATCCGATCTCTTTCAACCTCTCTATTGCCATTCTATTTGTGCTATATCTTAAGTTAACAATGCCAATCTATTTGTGCCATTTTCTTCTGAAGTACTAAAAAATATAGTCATTTCTAACATAGTAAAATAAATAAAATCAAACAAAATGGTAGTGGCAAGTCTTGATCAAACAAAATATTATTACAGTCTAGGAAAAGACTTGGGAAATGGAAATGGCAGAATAAAATAACATGGGATAAAATCAAACAAAGCTGTTTTGTTTGATTTTATTACTGTTAATATAGCTAATACTGTTAGTTTTCCAGTCTAGATTGCAGTTTTGTTTGATTTTATTACTGTTTTGTCTACCATCAATTGACTTGTTTGATCAAGACTTGCCACTACAGTTTCTCAGGAAAAATAAATAAAATCGAACAAAAATAATAATAGAAACAACACGAAAAAGAAAAACTAACAGTATTCTAATCAACCGCTTTGAACTAGACTGGTTATAGTTTTAGCTATATTAATGGTGATCACGACATTGGAAGCTTACCCAAACCGCCATCAATCAGCGATAACCGGAGCACTGTACCCAAATTCGCCAAACAACGATAACCAGAGCACATCCGCAACCATCAATCAGCCTCATCAACCCCGATTACCATACCCAAATTTGCCAGTCAACCCCAATTGATCGCACAAAATATCTCATCGCACCAAACACCAATTCAACAGCCACCATGTCACTTCCCCACAGCTCTCGGCCGAAGCATGACAGCCCAAGGCGATGCCATTCCAAATCGGGTCTTACCAGATCCATATGTAGATCTATCGTGCAATCCACCTTCGAATTTAAAACCGAATTACTGATTTAATTTGCGAAGAGAAGGAAGAACCAGATGACGGGAAAGAAAAAGAATAGGCGGCGAGGGTTTTGAAGAAGACGAGACGATTTCTTGGTATGTGTGATTATGTTAAACAAGGAGGCTGAAGGAAAATTAATGGGCCTACGAGCCAAAATTTTAATTTTGGAGCCAAAATTTCGGTGTGGAGCCAAAATGAAATTCCCCTCCCTAACGTTTGCCTTCTATTCGAAGTACAGGTGGGCTTCGCCTTTTTGCTCTATTTTAAAGAACGCGTCAAAATGATGCTTTAGCGCCAAACCGCCAACTATCAACATTATATTGATGATCACTCCAATTGTTTTTCGTAGTTAACATATGTTACGCGTAGTTAACATATGTTAAACTGTCCCTAAAAATAGCTGTAGCGCGGAGCTATTACTTATTTAATATATGTTTTTATCATTAATTTCAATTATTATTTTAGTTAATTATAAATTATTATTATTATTATTATTTACTACTGATTTTACAATTGTTACTTAATTAACAATTGTTGTTATTTTGAGTAAGATTCAAATTCAACAGTACACAAAATGTACAGTTTCGGACGGGGCGCTGCCCCGCACCCCGCCGGGGGCGCTGCCCCCTGGACCCCCGCGACCTGACCGGGCAGGTCGAACCCCGTTAGCGGGGGCGTTGCCCCCACACCCCCACCTTGGGGGGTTGCCACCCCCCCTGGACCCCCCCTCCGTAGGGATCATATTTGACAAAAGATTTTGGAAAAACTTTCAACAACGATCACTTATTAAAAATATATTATATACTAAATATTAATTACTACTAATAGTCATGATTAATTATAAATTAAATATTTTTTAATTGTTATTTACTTATTGATTATTAATTAATTGATTATTAACCGCTCATTAGTTATTACTTACTAATTAATTACTAGTACTTAATAATGAAGTAGTTATAAATAATTATTTTTAATTAAATATTTAATATTTATATATTGATTATTATTTAATTGATTATTAACCGCTCATTAGTTATTACTTACTAATTAATTACAGTACTTAATAATGAAGTAGTTATAAATAATTATTTTTAATTAAATATTTAATATTTATTTATTGATGTATTTTTAATTAAATATTTAATACGTATTTATTGATTATTAATTAATAATTACTAATTGGTTGTCAATTACTAATTATTAGCATGAATTATTTATTTATTGAAGTATTTTTAATTAAATATTTAATATTAATATATATGTTATTAATTAATAATTAGTAATTAGTTGTAAATATTAATTATTAAAAATTATTTAATGAAAATAATTAATATTAGAATATAGTCATATATTACAACAGTCAAAAAATAAAAGTTGTGATAGGCTTTTATTACAACTGTCAAAATAACACAGTTGTTAAAAATAAATTTATTACAACTTTTCTGGAAAAAAGTTGTAAAAAACATTTATTACAACGGTGCTTTAACCACCGTTGTAAAATTAAAGTTGTAATATGGTGTTTTTGTTGTAGTTACAACGGTGTTTATACCACCGTTGTAAAAAACCATTTATTACAACGGTGCTTTTACCACCGTTGTAAAAACCCATTTATTACAATGGTGCGTTTACCACCGTTGTAAAATTAAAGTTGTAATATGGTGTTTTTGTTGTAGTGATAGTATTGAAATAAAAGATTACAATTTTAATTCTATAGATGAATGATAAAACAAATTTCATTTCCATGTAATATATATATAAATCATATAAAAGATTCAATGAACAAAGAGAATGGTATGACATTAAAAATCACAATTTTAATGTAATATATGATTTCATATATAAAAGAAATCAATGTTGAATTGAAAATGGTTTGAAATCGTTTGAACGACTTATATTTATATAGTTATATATAAATATAAATTAAAATAAAACGAATCGCGCTGCTGTAGTTCGCGTTTTGAAATCGTAACTTCAAACGATTATACCGAGAGATCCGACCGTCGGATTTTCCCAAAACTGGAAACGTTGGGTTCATTTTGGAAAGGCCTTTCGAACGATATAAAGTTTGCTGACATCCAATGGTTATATTTTGAGAAATGTGTAAATCAAATTTTGGTAAAAACAGTGCCAGGGCCATGTAATGACCCGAAGTGTCGTTTAATTGAAAATGGCTATTTTTAAATAAATAAAAATAGCGATAAATCATTATAAAATATTATTAATGATATGGAATGAAAAGAATGATTTAAATTGTATATATATTTTAGAATTATTTGAAAAGGCCGAGTTAACTCTCATTTCAAATAATTATACGATGATTGGAAGTCGAAGATTTGAAGATGGTGATTGAAGACCAACGATCTTCGCATCGAATGGATGACTACTGATGCCCTGTACTGATTTGCTCCCAGGAAAGGGTTATAGTGGTAGTTGTCCGGACGTACTTGTTGATTGTCCGGATTAGCGAGCACCTCTCTTCCTTATTGGACATATGGGACGAGGAATAAGGTGTCTCCGGTTTCGTTCAGACCCAGAACGGACTTGTAAATGGATGTGTGTTTGATATTGGATTTTATTCCATGTAAATTGATTTCTATTTAATATATATCTGTTGGTGGCGGAGAATTTATTCTCTTTCTTAACAACCTTCTCTGAGATGCACGAGCTCAGAGGTTATATGTTGGTAGTTATCGATCGCATGGCATGAATTTTCAGTGTGGCATGCCAAGATGCAAATGATCAAGGCTTATTGTTGAAAAGTAGAGCCTTGTGGTTGATGATCAAAGCACAACTTTATTGTAGCATAGCTTTGTGTATGCGCTACTTTGCGAGCCTTACACCCTGGTATGAACCAGAAACGGGAGAAGGACCCCGGGGGAACATGCAGTTCTTTCTAGCTAGAAGTGGTGTCTGGGTTTTACAAGCCCATATATTTTTACTTATGTGGATGTTGGAAAGCGAGGTACCTCGAATTTCAGTCCCTAGTGGCTCTATTTACGCCCAATGGGGCGGGGAGAAGGCATAACTAATCCACTAACATTATTTGTGGACCAGCCCTGGCGCTCCAACGCTGACTCGAGCTATGACCCAAAGACACGGGCTAGAGTGTCTCGAATTCGGTAAGGACTATCTCTTGCCTTGGCTCATGATGGATATTCAACTTCCAATACGACCCATACAGTTTTGATTATAAACCTATATTTGGCGACATAGTATATGGTAGCTATGCCGTTGATGATTGATACATTATGGTTGAAATGTTTTTGAAAACATATACACACTAATAATAATATCAAATCCGTTTTTATCGTATCAAGCATTTTTGACCATTATAAGGTAAAACTCTATCCTCCGGTTTGCATTGCATTGTGTGATGGGACTTGAGTCATATAATGGTTTCATTTTTCTAAAAAGCATTGCATTGTTTAACGATTCACTTTATATATGCACTGGCAATCCAATGGAGTAAACCCATTCCGCGTTATCGGCGTGGTCCTATGTAACACCCCGTGTATTTTATAACAGGGAAATTCACAAATTAAATTATAATAAATTTCAAATTAAAGTATTAAGGAAAACGGGATATGCCATTGCGTTCGTCTCGGAAAAATACGCGAAATAAAGTCCTAGTTTTCGAAAAACGGAGCCCGTATGACCAAATTATGACCCGATGAAATTTCAGAAAATTTCATATTTCGAAAACAGATTTGAATTTCAGCCCAATCAGAGTAGGCGGGAAAATTCCCGCCCAAACCCACCAGGTCGACCTGGGGGTCGACCCTAGGGTCGACCTGCCAGGCCAGGTCGACCTGGGAGTCGACCTTGGTGTCGACCTGCCCCAGGCAGGTCGACTCTAGAGTCGACCTGGGGGTCGACTGGGGAGTCGACCTGGCCCATGAGCCAGGTCGAACCCAACCCCCCCCCCCCGGCTGGCCTAGTCTGTGTTTGGTCGATTTTCTGAGCCTTGCCTTGTCACTAGGGCTAGGTGTCAGCTCCTGATTGGCCTCTCCTTTGAACGAACGGCTATTATTAAACCAAGCTCCATCGACGGTCTAAATCAACTCACAAACTCTATAAAAAGGACCTAAGACTAACCCTAATCTAAAATGGAGATGAGACCGTCATGCTGCTGAGGAGAGACTGAGGATAGCCGTCAGAAATAGAGAGACAATTAGGAGATAATTCAAAGCTTAAAGCAACGTTAATCAAATCAAAGCAATGCCTATAACAAAGGATAGCATCTCCAAATTCAGAATTCAGATTTCTGAATTGAAGATTCGTCATATGTTGTAAGTAGAGTGCTATTCCGATGTGAATTAAATAATTGTGTTGATTTTTGTAAAGTAAGAAATGGAATTGGGGCGATAATAATCTATATTTGTATGTTGCTTTGATGCTAAACGATTGGATATTTGCAAGTACGCGATTTGCGTTGGAAGTTAACAACGAAATGGAATTATGGCGATAATAACTTATATTTGTATGTTATTTTGATTCTAAACGATTTGGCAATGCTATGATGTACGATTGGATTCATACAAGTATATGGTTTATGTTGACAACCACATGTTGTGGAATTTTAATTGGGATTCATGCAAGCATATGGTTCATATTGAAAACTACATGTTTGTGGTAGTTATTTACAACACCCATTTGATAATTGCAAGTATATGATTCATGTTGAAAATAACAACTATGTGTTGTAATAGTTTATTTGAAATTCATGCAAGTATATAATTTATTGTTATGCCAACACGATGTATAATTCTATGGTCATCTTTAGTGTAATTTGGTCCATTTGAGTATTATGATTCATATGAAGTTATGTTGGAATTGGCATTATAGTTCAAGTATAAAAATCATGCTTTTGTGATAGTGACAAAAGCAAGCATCTTTGTGAACTTGTATTAATTTTATGAACATGACTAAACTATGTTTGTTATTATGCCCAATTGAAAAACATGTTTTTAGGCTTATGTTGTTATCATAATCATATGATAATATATGTGACATATAAGTTACATTGGAATTACATTAGAATTACATTCCACTTGCAAGTTTACATAGATAGAATAAAAACCATGATTTAAGTTTAGGTATGTTTATGCTATAATTCTATAAATGGATTAAAAACCATGATTCATATAAGAATTAGGTTGGGATAATTCTAGTTGAACCATACTTTTGTATTAGTGACAAAAGTAAGTACCTTTTTGTTAGCATGTAGCAATTTTATGAACTTGATTAGTTTATATTATGCCTAAATAAAAATATAGGCTTATATTTCTAGTCAAGACCATGTGCCAATAATAATGATATCTAATTTAGTTAGATTCTTAATTTCAAGTTTACATGGTTAGTTGAACCTATGATTCATGTTTAAGTATTGTTTATGCCATAATCATATGAATAGAATGATTCATGTTTAAGTATTGTTCATGCCATAATCAAATGAATAGAATAATTCATGTTTAAGTATTATTTATGCCATAATCATATGAATAGAATAATTCGTGTTTAAGTACTGTTTATGCCATAATCATATAAATAGAATGATTCATATTTGAGTATTGTTTATGCCACAATCATATGAATAGAATGATTCATGTTTAAGTATTTTCTATGCCATAATCATATGAATAGAATGATTCATGTTTGAGTATTGTTTATGCCACAATCATATGAATAGAATGTTTCATGTTTAAGTATTTCCTATGCCATAATTATATGAATAGAATGATTCACGTTTAAGTATTGTTTATGCTATAATTATATGGATAAAATGATTCATGTTATGCTATGATTATATGATGTTACAATTACAAGTTCACATGTGCCTACTTTATGTTAATTGAATCGTTCATTGCAAGTTCATGCGTTCACACTCCCCTCTTTCATATTACCTGATAAACACCATGTTATAAGCCTCCCCTTTACATATGGCTAAATTGGGTTTAAGTGTTAAACCCAACACACCTTACATTGGAGCGAACGTATAAAACGAGGGTAATGACGTTTGGGCTAAAATATAGAACATATGTGTTGGCATGTTTGACGCATGCCAACAACCTTGAAAAACAATTAAGTGGCATAAATAAATCTTAATCAATAAAGATGAATTTGAATAATGGGCCGCAAATATTTACATATAAAAAGAAAAGAGACAAAATATGTAAATGTAGAAAATACGATGTGTTTAACCCGAGGTTGGATTGAGTTGTGATGTAAACCTGCCCGGAACCGCCCGGCTATCCAGTAGTCACAACAATACCTATCCAATGTGGGTGGTTAAACACGGAGCCCAATAAGGACCCGAGGTTAGACTGAGTTGTGGCGTAAGACTGCCCGGACCCAACCGGCAACAGGCAGCCACAACAATACCTGTCTAATGTGAGAGGTCAAGGCTTTAATAAGACAATTAAGGCTGAGTCAGGATTGATAGGATTAAGTGAATTAAGACTTAATCAAAATGGAACTTGCTAAACTAAACAGACTGATTGGGGGTTAGGTTTATAAAACACTTAACCAACTTAGCATGTTGGCTAGAAATAGAAAAACCTAGTAGTGGGGGACCCTTTTCAGCAGTAACCCTACAAGGTATCATGATACCCTGAAACTAGGCAGGGTGGGGCACGATTACTGGGCTGACTGTAAGAGGTCAAATCGACGGCGGTGGTGCAGCAGTGTAGGTTCTAACGGGGTGCGGGCGTGCACACACTCCGGCGCAGAAAAATAAGGCACTGGGCACCAGTAGCATACCTGTGCATTCTAGGATTGTGTCGGGCCGCCACCATGGGACTTGATACACCCCATGGTGGGACCAGCATAGGTAACTACAACAACGGGGGCCGTAAGACACATGTAATTATGCGAGCAGGAGCCGATCATCAGAAATGGATCACTTCACCCTGATTATGGGGTGCCTGTTAGGAACTAGTTTATATGGGTACAGAGGTTAATATGGGGTACGATAGTATTCGACCCTAGACCACTTAACTTAGTTTATAATGCTTTCCCATTTCTAGTTTATACTTATCATACCCAGTTCTTTATTCATAGACTGAATAGTCCTAGACTTACTCAGGCTTTATGTCTGACTCTACTTTTCTTTCATCTTCTTTTCTTCCGTTTCCCCCCCAGGTCCACAGGGAGGGAATACCGCAGCTTAACCAGCCTTCATATCCAGCTTAAAGAGAAAGAATGTATTGCTTGGATCTTTTCGTTTTGGACTATGGCTTTGGACATCAATTATGGGACTTTTGCAGTTTATTTATGTTTTCTTTATGCTTCTTTAAATAATGTAATCAAGACAGTTATTATTTTGGAAGTATTGTAAGACAATTATGGCATGGTTTGTGTAACACATATTTTGATGAAATAAAAGTTGTTGTTTTCCGCTGTTCAAAAATATGTGTTCTTATATCTATCTTGTATATCTGTGACTTATACTTATAAAACCTCCACCAAAATTAGGGCATTCCCTTTGAGAGTGACCCTAACGGAGGTGGGGTGTTTCACTTGGTATCAGAGCATAGGTTTACCGAATAAGATAAAAAGTTTTGAAAATTTATTTTTCAAAAAGAAATTTAAAGAAGCATTTTTAAAAGATAAAATATTATTTTATTTTAAAAGGCAAAGTCCCCCCAAAGCCATAGGTACTATCTCTTATCCTTCGTTTTGAATCTATCCTTTCTGTTTCAGCATGTCTGGAGACCTTATTCCCCAGCTGCTGACGCTTTCACTCCTCCTCCTCCACGTAAACCAGCAAGCGGAAGAGTCCCAGAGTAGGAAGACGAATAATAGTCAAACAAGAAAGGATCGTAACAGTAATAACAAGAAACGTGAAAAAAGGAAATGTTATTTCTGCGGAATTCTTGGACATCTGGAGGGAGACTGCAGGAAGAAGAAGAGGAGGATGAGTGCTACTTGCTTTCAGTGTAGGGAGACAGGCCACTGGGCTAGGGACTGCCCAAGGAAGAAGGAGACAAAGGCGGAAAGCTCTCAAGGGAAGAAAGAGGGTTTACAGCTTAAGAAGACAGACTTTAAGAAGGACGGGAAAGACAACAAGTCCCAAGAGAAGAGGAAGTGTAAATTCTGTGGCAAAGTGGGGCACTTAGTGAAAGATTGCCGGAAAAAGAAGGCCAAGATGAACGGCGGGTGCTTTTCTTGCGGTGAGACAGGCCACATGGCTAAGGATTGCCCAAAGAAACGAGGACAGGGGCAGAGGGCTGGATCCACCTCAGGGGCACAAGTTCATGTGCTAGAGGCGCCACCTCTGCAACAGCGAGGTATAAATACTTCTGTAGAAAGTGTAGTTTATCTTTATGATCACCCCGTTCGCACTTTATTTGATTCCGGCGCATCACACTCCTTTATCTCGTCTGCTTTAGTAGAATCTCTTCACCTAAAAACTAGTATGGTAGAGGACCCCTTAATTGTTTCAAACCCAATTGGGGGCCCAGCTCATTTGTCTATGATCTGTTTGGGATTGAAAATTTCTATTCTAAGCGTAGAATTTAAATGTAGTGCCTTTGTTTTGGGCTTTTCGGGATATGGTTTGATTTTGGGCTTGGATTGGCTATCCAGTAATGGGGCCATCCTTGATTGTGAAAAAAGGGTTGTTAGGCTCCTGACCCAGCTCGGTAACACTTTGGAAATTTCTTGTAATCCCTCGTATGCGGTTATGCTTAGTTACCTTGAATCGCTAGATGCCTCCGTTGAAAATTTGCAATCGGTTAGAGTGGTCCGGGAATATCCGGATGTCTTCGAAGAGGTGAAGGGCTTGCCTCCGAAGCGGGAGATAGACTTCCGCATATACCTTGTAGATAAAGCAAAGCCCGTTGCGTTGCCCGTTAGACACATGGCTCCACGGGAAAGGAAAGAGCTTAGTAAACAGATTAAAGAGCTTCTAGAAAAGGGGTTCATTTGGAGGAGCATTTCAGAATGGGGCGCTCCAGTGGTGTTCGCCACTAAGGCAGAAGGTTCATTTCGCTTATGCATGAGTTGTGGAGAATCACCTTAGTAAGTACATTTGGCAACATGGTTGGCATTTATTTCCGAGAGATAGTTCTTCTACGTGGAATACCTGATAGTAAGTGGACGAGATCCAAGATTCAATAATGAATTTTGGAGAGCTTGCATGAAACCATGAGTACGCCGTTATGTTTGAGCTGAGTATACTAGAAGTAGAGTAAGTGAAAGAGGAACGAGAGGCAACAGTGAAATAGGTTCCAACTCAAATTTTGGAAACAAGAATTAAGAAGCTACGAAATTGTGAAGTTAAAGACGAATAAAGCATAATGGAGTTAAGCTCAAGGAAATGCGACTTAGAAGATTGAAGACTAGATTCGTGCATCATATCTCTTCTTAAGAGTATTTCTTTGATCCCTCTCTTCCTGTAGAGCTTACTTGCATGCTATCTTTTGTGTATATCCTCTCGGTCCCATTCTCAATCCAATTTCTGTTGCAAACCCCATAGGGAGTATGACTCATCTGTTAGCAACACATGTTGGGGCTTGAGGGTGTTCATTGGTTTGACTAAACTTTTTGGGTTTTATAGGTTGGTCTTAGGAAGGGACTCCCTTGTGACCTAAAAGGAGTCCATCATGCTTAGTTTCCTAGAATCTAGTGGTTGGGTTGAGTAATTCTTTGGGTGTCAGTCTGATGTTGATTTCGGTCTTCGGGGCTGATGCTTAGAGAGTTCTTCTCCTAATCAATATATATGTGGCATAGATTTCCAGTTTTGACATTGCCTAATGGGCACAAAGTTTTTACTTGCTTCTATCATTCGACTATACCTTTATGTAGGACCATTTCCTATTATTGAGGAACAATTGGGAAAATGGCCTATAGATTAGAGCTACCCGAAAGATTGGCCGGAGTTCACAACGTCTTTCACGTTTCACATCTCCGAAAATGTCTACATGAGTCTGCTGAAGTGGTAGAGCCAAATATCCTAGAAGAAGCTGAAGTGGAACGCGAAGCAACCATAAGGAAAGTTCCAACCCGAATATTAGGAACGGAAGTGAAGAAGCTACGCAACCGCGAAGTCAAGCTCGTCAAAGTTCAGTGGAGCGACGCCGAAGAAGATGCAACTTGGGAAACTGAAGCTAGAATACGCGCTGCCTACCCTTTTCCTTTTCGAGGGTACATCTTTGATCTTTCTTTTTCCTTAAGTTGCGCTTTTATCTATCTTTTTAGGTATATCTCCTCGACCTTATCTTTTAGGTAGAAACTCTTTCGATGAAAACATGTGTTTGAGACATGTTATGATTGATGGTTGCAAGTGGTTGCAAGTGATTGCTAGTGGTTGCTCGTGGTTGCATATACACACACAATCTAGGTTTTAGATCGGCTCAATCACTTCATATTGCATATGCATATATGTATTTATATTCGTATATGGTTGAAGTTTAATGTGTTGTCATATGGATGTTGCATTTATATGAGTGATTGTGCACTCATGTAGATTCATAAATAGGAAAATTTGCATACATAATGGATTCATGGCACTTACATAATTTGCATTAAGGAGGTCAACTG
The DNA here is from genome assembly GCA_030737875.1 of Allium sativum. NCBI lineage: Eukaryota > Viridiplantae > Streptophyta > Magnoliopsida > Asparagales > Amaryllidaceae > Allium > Allium sativum. The sequence goes on from CM060909.1 coordinate 86,148,162, forward strand.
AATCAGTAGACCGCCTGATTTTGCATTAGATAAGTACATGTACACACACACTTCGCATATTATCATGAAGCATTAGAAGTCTTTTAAGGACAATGGATGCTCGTGTTTGGTGAATGAGTAGATGGGTGTTTGGATGTTAGGATATACATTCTTCCTAAACTTGAAGATTTCGGGACGAAATCCTTTTAAGTGGGGGAGAATGTAACACCCCGTGTATTTTATAACAGGGAAATTCACAAATTAAAATATAATAAATTTCAAATTAAAGTATTAAGGAAAACGGGATATGCCATTGCGTTCGTCTCGGAAAAATACGCGAAATAGAGTCCTAGTTTTTGAAAAACAGAGCCCGTATGACCAAATTATAGCCCGATGAAATTTCAGAAAATTTCATATTTCGAAAACAGATTTGAATTTCAGCCCAATCAGAGTAGGCGGGAAAATTCCCGCCCAAACCCACCAGGTCGACCTGGGGGTCGACCCTAGGGTCGACCTGCCAGGCCAGGTCGACCTGGGAGTCGACCTTGGTGTCGACCTGCCCCAGGCAGGTCGACTCTAGAGTCGACCTGAGGGTCGACTGGGGAGTCGACCTGGCCCCTGAGCCAGGTCGAACCCAGCCCCCCCGGCTGGCCTAGTCTGTGTTTGGTCAATTTTCTGAGTCTTGCCTTGTCACTAGGGCTAGGTGTCAGCTCCTGATTGGCCTCTCCTTTGAACGAACGGCTATTATCAAACCAAGCTCCATCGACGGTCTAAATCAACTCACAAACTCTATAAAAAGGACCTAAGACTAACCCTAATTTACACAAACTAAAATGGAGATGAGACCGTCATGCTACTGAGGAGAGACTGAGGATAGCCGTCAGAAATAGAGAGACAATTAGGAGATAATTCAAATCTTAAAGCAACGTTAATCAAATCAAAGCAACGCCTACAACAAAGGATAGCATCTCCAAATTCAGAATTCAGATTTCTGAATTGAAGATTCGTCATATGTTGTAAGTAGAGTGCTATTCCGATGTGAATTAAATAATTGTGTTGATTTTTGTAAAGTAAGAAATGGAATTGGGGCGATAATAATCTATATTTGTATGTTGCTTTGATGCTAAACGATTTGGGAATATTATGGTATACGATTGGATATTTGCAAGTACGCGATTTGCGTTGGAAGTTAACAACGAAATGGAATTATGGCGATAATAACTTATATTTGTATGTTATTTTGATTCTAAACGATTTGGCAATGCTATGATGTACGATTGGATTCATACAAGTATATGGTTTATGTTGACAACCACATGTTGTGGAATTTTAATTGGGATTCATGCAAGCATATGATTCATATTAAAAACTACATGTTTGTGGTAGTTATTTACAACACCCATTTGATAATTGCAAGTATATGATTCATGTTGAAAATAACAACTATGTGTTGTAATAGTTTATTTGAAATTCATGCAAGTATATAATTTATTGTTATGCCAACATGATGTATAATTCTATGGTCATCTTTAGTGTAATTTGGTCCATTTGAGTATTATGATTCATATGAAGTTATGTTGGAATTGGCATTATAGTTCAAGTATAAAAATCATGCTTTTGTGATAGTGACAAAAGCAAGCATCTTTGTGAACTTGTATTAATTTTATGAACATGACTAAACTATGTTTGTTATTATGCCCAATTGAAAAACATGTTTTTAGGCTTATGTTGTTATCATAATCATATGATAATATATGTGACACATAAGTTACATTGGAAATACATTAGAATTACATTCCACTTGCAAGTTTACATAGATAGAATAAAAACCATGATTTAAGTTTAGGTATGTTTATGCTATAATTCTATAAATGGATTAAAAACCATGGTTCATAAAAGAATTAGGTTGGGATAATTCTAGTTGAACCATACTTTTGTATTAGTGATAAAAGTAAGTACCTTTTTGTTAGCATGTAGCGATTTTATGAACATGATTAGTTTATATTATTCCTAAATAAAAATATAGGATTATATTTCTAGTCAAGACCATGTGCCAATAATAATGATATCTAATTTAGTTAGATTCTTAATTTCAAGTTTACATGGTTAGTTGAACCTATGATTCATGTTTAAGTATTGTTTATGCCATAATCATATGAATAGAATGATTCATGTTTAAGTATTGTTCATGCCATAATCAAATGAATAGAATAATTCATGTTTAAGTATTATTTATGCCATAATCATATGAATAGAATAATTCGTGTTTAAGTACTGTTTATGCCATAATCATATGAATAGAATGATTCATGTTTGAGTATTGTTTATGCCACAATCATATGAATAGAATGATTCATGTTTAAGTATTTTCTATGCCATAATCATATGAATAGAATGATTCATGTTTGAGTATTGTTTATGCCACAATCATATGAATAAAATGTTTCATGTTTAAGTATTTCCTATGCCATAATTATATGAATAGAATGATTCACGTTTAAGTATTGTTTATGCTATAATTATATGGATAAAATGATTCATGTTATGCCATGATTATATGATGTTACAATTACAAGTTCACATGTGCCTACTTTATGTTAATTGAATCGTTCGTTGCAAGTTCATGCGTTCACACTCCCCTCTTTCATGTTACCTGATAAACACCATGTTATAAGCCTCCCCTTTACATATGGCTAAATTGGGTTTAAGTGTTAAACCCAACACACCTTACATTGGAACGAACGTATAAAACGGGGGTAATGACGTTTGGGCTAAAATATAGAACATATGTGTTGGCATGTTTGACGCATGCCAACAACCTTGAAAAACAATTAAGTGGCATAAATAAATCTTAATCAATAAAGATGAATTTGAATAATGGGCCGCAAATATTTACATATAAAAAGAAAAGAGACAAAATATGTAAATGTAGAAAATACGATGTGTTTAACCCGAGGTTGGATTGAGTTGTGATGTAAACCTGCCCGGAACCGCCCGACTGTCCAGTAGTCACAACAATACCTATCCAATGTGGGTGGTTAAACACGGAGCCCAATAAGGACCCGAGGTTAGACTGAGTTGTGGCGTAAGACTGCCCGGACCCAACCGGCAACAGGCAGCCACAACAATACCTGTCTAATGTGAGAGGTCAAGGCTTTAATAAGACAATTAAGGCTGAGTCAGGATTGATAGGATTAAGTGAATTAAGACTTAATCAAAATGGAACATGCTAAACTAAACAGACTGATTGGGGGTTAGGTTTATAAAACACTTAACCAACTTAGCATGTTGGCTAGAAATAGAAAAACCTAGTAGCGGGGGACCCTTTTCAGCAGTAACCCTACAAGGTATTATGATACCCTGAAACTAGGCAGGGTGGGGCACGATTACTGGGCTGACTGTAATAGGTCAAATCACGGCGGTGGTGCAGCAGTGTAGGTTCTAACGGGGTGCGGGCGTGCACACACTCCGGCGTAGAAAAATAAGGCACTGGGCACCAGTAGCATACCTGTGCATTCTAGGATTGTGTCGGGCCGCCACCATGGGACTTGATACACCCCATGGTGGGACCAGCATAGGTAACTACAACAACGGGGGACGTAAGACACATGTAATTATGCGAGTAGGAGCCGATCATCAGAAATGGATCACTTCACCCTGATTATGGGGTGCATGTTGGGAACTAGTTTATATGGGTACAGAGGTTAATATGGGGTACGATAGTATTCGACCCTAGACCACTTAACTTAGTTTATAATGCTTTCCCATTTCTAGTTTATACTTATCATACCCAGTTCTTTATTCATAGACTGAATAGTCCTAGGCTTACTCAGGCTTTATGTCTGACTCTACTTTTCTTTCGTCTTCTTTTCTTCCATTTCCCCCCCAGGTCCACAGGGAGGGAATACCGCAGCTTAACCAGCCTTCATATCCAGCTTAAAGAGAAAGAATGTATTGCTTGGATCTTTTCGTTTCGGACTATGGCTTTGGACAACAATTATGGGACTTTTTCAGTTTATTTATGTTTTCTTTATGCTTCTTTAAATAATGTAATCAAGACAGTTATGATTTTGGAAGTAATGTAAGACAATTATGGCATGGTTTGTGTAACACGTATTTTGATGAAATAAAAGTTGTTGTTTTCCGCTGTTCAAAAATATGTGTTCTTATATCTGTCTTGTATATCTGTGACTTATACTTATAAAACCTCCACCAAAATTAGGGCATTCCCTTTGAGAGTGACCCTAACGGAGGTGGGGTGTTTCATCCTATGGTTAGCCTTATTTTTAAATAGATTATAGAAGATTTCTCATACCAGTCCCATGACTGCCTCGTAGTTTGTTTCACTTTGCAAACTCGGTGCCCACTTTTCCACACGGGCAGCCTTGTATACAGGTTTTAGCAGATTCACTCTGGATAGCTATGGAGCTGAAGATGGATCTTACCATTCCTACTATGCTGTTTAGATTTCATTTAGTATGTTATGTTTAATTCCGCTGCAGGCATTTTATATTAAGTTGAAAACTATATTACGTTCTAAGTATGATCCTATTATGCTGTGTAACTCTGATGATATTATTTCCAGTGAATTTGAGATACATTTTCTGCGGTTTGTTTATGTGTTATATTCCAATGATTATCCTTGCTTTCGTACTACGGGAGTTTGGGGTTATCACAGTTGGTATCAGAGCCTAGGTTAAACTTAGCTCGGAGTATAACATATAAATAAATCAGACAGAAGTAGAATCAACAGTATTAAACCGAATAACTCATCATAGATAGGACTAGTGATGTCCTAGAATGAGTATGGCTAGATAAAACATGCCCCCCATAGATTCATTTACGTTTAAATATATGCCTCTATGCTTTACAATATCTATTCTGTTGGCCTGAATCTTTGTCTGTTGTTTGCAGACACAGTAGAAATGAGTGGCAGAAACAGAAGGAGTAATTCTATAGTTCGACAATCTAATGAGCCAATAGTGCTCCCATAACAAGAACCAGATCTAGAAGCTCTAGTGAAGAAATATCAAAATCTGGGTGGAGTGCAATTCTCGGGCAAAGAATCCATGATTGAAACATAGGCATGGATGCATTTTGCTAAGAGAATTTTTGGAGGCTTAAAGCTGAGAGATGATCATAAAAGATTACTGGCATCTTGGGCACTCAAAGATGAAGCTCTAATCTGGTGGTAAACTGTTACATAGGAAAATCCAGCAGGTAATAGTACCTGGGATAGATTCAAAGAAATGTTCAAAGAAAAATTTATTCCTCCAGAAGCAACTAAACGACTATACGATGAGTTTTACAATCTGAAACAAGGAGATATGACCATCCAAGAATATCATAGTAAATTCGTCGAACTTTCCCGCTTTGCCCCAGAACTAATTCAAGTTCCTACAAGGAAGAATCTGAGATTTATCAAAGGACTTCAAAAGAAATACGAAGGTAGAGTACTTGCTCATGTGAATATCCCATTATCGGAAATGATACAAATGGCATACCGCTATGAGTATAATGATAAACAACATGGTTGGGAAGATGAAGAAGGAGGAAGCTCTAGCAGCAAAAGAAAGTTTGAAACTAATAGCCCTGAGGCGAGTACAAATCCTGAGGTCAGTAAGAAGCTGAAAGTCAATAAGAAAAGGCTGAGATCTAAGGAAGAACCATTAACGATTGCCACATGCTCGAACTGCAATAGGCAAGGACATTTGTTGATAAATTGCAAATCTTCGAAGAAACGAAAGAATGATGGATCTAAATCTAATAAAAAGTTTCAAGAGAACAGATAATGCAGTAAATGCCATCAGACTGCTCATCTTGCAAAGAGTTGCCAACTATCGAGGGAGTCTGTAGTAGCTCTTGTAAATGAAGTAGCAGAAACCCTAGCACCTTCAACCAGTCAGCAAAGGCCAGATGTTTTAGAAGGCACTCTCACTGTCCACAATATTCCTGTTTAAATATTATTCGATACGGGTGCGTCACAAAGTTTTATTTCAAGCAATATGGTTAAGAAGTTAAAGCTAAAGAAAAGGAACCTTAAGGAATCGGTTAGAGTTCATAATCCGATAGGGGGTTCTCTTATTTTCGGTGTGTACTGTAGAGCACCTGTCTCCTTTTTCCGTACCGGTTTTCTTTAAATTTGATCGTCATGGATTTCCCTGAATTTAACATCATTCTTGGGCTGGACTGGTTAACCAAATATGAAGCCGAGGTTAAATGTGCAGAAAGGATCGTTAAGGCGAAGACCAAGTATAAAAATTTCATAACAATACCATTCATAGGACTGAACTCAGATAGGAAGGAATTTTGGTCTGCTCTTGATGTTTCTTCTGCTCCTATTGAAGATATTCCTGTTGTTAAGAATTATGCGGGTGTGTTCGAAGAAGTTGATAGCTTACCTCCACGAAGAGAAATTGACTTCAGGATTGATCTAGTTCTGAATGCAAGGCCAATAGTGTATCCTATTCGGAGAATGACATGGAAAGAGAAAGAAGAGTTGGGCAATCAAACTAAAGAGCTGTTATGGAAGGGTCTGATCATGCCTAGCTTTTCTAATTGGGGAGCAGCAGTAGTGTTTGTCCCAAAGTCATACGGTACTCTCAGACTGTGTGTGGATTACCGAGATTTAAACATGCAGATGCCCAAGAATAAATGTCCATTGCCCCGTATAGATGATCTATTAGATCGTTTGAATGGAGCTAAAGTGTTCTCTAAAATGGACCTACCTATAGGTTTCCATCAACTGCGAATTGTTGAAGAATGTGTTCCTTTGACAGCTTTCAGAGGACCAGACATATTTTGTGAATGGTTAGTAATGCCGTTCGGCTTATGCAACGCTTCGACTTATTTTATCGATTTGATGAATCGAGTATTTCACGATGTTCTAAATAAATTTGTGCTGGTTTTCATCGACGACATTTTAGTCTTCTCCTAATCAACTGCCGAGCTTGAAAAACGTTTGGAACAAGTTTTGGAAATTCTGATGAAGAATGTATTAAAGGCCAAATTTTCTAAATGTGTATTCTGGCAAGAAGAAGTGAAGTTCCTCGGTCATGTAGTATCAAAAGAAGGAATTTCAGTAGATCCCAGCAAAATCATCGCCATTCAAGATTGGAAGCAGCCTAGCACTCCTACCGAAGTCAGAAGTTTCCTAGGATTGGCTGGCTATTATCGGAAATTTGTTAAGGATTTTTCAAAAATATCTTGTCCGTTAACGAAGCTCACAAAGAAGCACACAAAGTTTAATTGGACACCTGAATGTGAGGCGGCTTTCCGAGAGATGAAATTGAGGTTGACCACTGCTCCAATGTTGACCATTATAGATGGCAATCGAGATTTGAAAGTTTGGACTGATGCTTCTATTGAAGGTATTGGTGCGGTAGTAATGCAAATAGACAAAGTAGTTGCTTACACTAGTCGTCAATTGAAACCATATGAGAAGAAATAACCCACGCATGATTTTGAGTTGATGGCCATTGTCTTTGCTTTAAAAATATGGAGGCACTATCTTTTGGGTGAGAAGTTCGAACTATATATAGATCATAAATCCTTAATGTATTTGTTCACCTAAAGGGACCTGAATTTGAGGCAATAATGTTGGGTAGAATTTCTTCTGGCCTATGATATGGACATCGTGTATACTCCAGGGAAAGCCAATGTTATAGCCGACGCGCTTAGCAGAAAGAATGCGGGCATCGCCATTCTCATTGTTACACCTACTTTGATTGACAAAATCTCTGCTCTTCCGAAGGATGATGAATTTATACAGAGAATTAGTAAAATAGTTTGGGTAGGTGAACCCTCCAATTTCCAAATTGATAACAATGGAGTTCTGAGGTTAAAAGGTCGAATTTGTGTCCCGAATATTCCTGAGCTTAGAAGAAAAGTAATGGATGAATGTCACAAATCCAAGCTTTGTATTCATCCAGGGGTAATCAAGATGTATCATGATCTCAAGCGCACATTCTGGTGGAAATCTATAAAATGAGACATCTCCATTTATGTTAGCAGGTGTTCTACTTGCCAGCAAGTCAAGGGTGATCAGCAGAAACCTGCCGGCTTGTTACAACCACTAGAATTTCCAAGCTGGACGTGCGATCAAATTTCCATGGATTTTATAGATGGCTTGCCCCAAACTAGAAAAGGTAATGATAGTATTTGGGTGATCGTAGACTGTTTCATGAAGTCTTCCCATTTTATTCCTGTCAGATCAACCAGAACAGCTCAAAGTCCAGCGAAAATTTATTTCAAAGAAATTATCTGACTACACGGAGTTCCCAGTAGCATCGTTAGTGACTGTGACCCTATATTCGCTAGTAAATTCTGGGAAGCTTTCCAAGAGGAGCCGGCAAAACATTAAATTTGAGCACCGCATATCATCCTCAAATAGATGGTCAGACTGAGAGGGTGAACCGTATATTCGAAGATTTGTTGCGGACATGTATTCTTGAATTTGGCAGATCATGGGAAGACCACTTGCACTTGGTTGAATTCTCCTATAATAACAGTTACCAAGCAAGCTTGCAAATGTCGCCATTTGAAGCATTGTATGGCAGGCCTTGTAGATCTCCTGCATATTGGGTTGAACCAGACAATAGACTAGTATTGGGTCCCGACATGATCCGTGAAGCTTCGGACAAAGTTGATTTTATTATGAAGCGATTACTAACAGCTCAGAGCCGAAAGAAAAGTTACGCAGATTCAAGAAGAAGAGATTTAGAATTTGCTATTGGCGATTATGTGTGCTTGAGAGTTTCTCCATTAAGAGGAGTAGTTCATTTTGGGAAGACTGGGAAGTTGGCTCTTAGATTCATTGGTCAATTCCCTATTCTAGAAAGAATTGGAACTCTCGCTTACAGGGTTCAATTACCTGACTGGTTGCCAGGGATACATGATGTATTCCATGTGTCTTAACTTCGAAAGCATGTACATGATCCAGACTTGATTATGGATGAAGCTGCACAACAAGATTTGGAGACTACCCCGAACTTAGCAGTAAGAAGGGAGTCGATAAAGATCATTGGCAAAGAAACCCGAGTTCTCAGGAACAAAAGGATTCATCTAGTCAAAGTGCAGTGGAGCGGAGATCCTAGAGATTGTACATGGGAGACCGAGGATAGCATCAAACAGGCTTATCCCCAGTGCAGAGTGGATATTTATGACTAGCTCTAGTGCAAGGTACATTTACCATATCTTACATTTTCCGTTTTTTTTCCCTATTTTACTATTGTTTCCTTTTTAGGGACGAAAAGATTTTAAGTGAGGGAGATTGTAACAACTCGGAAAATCAGAACCAATTTAAAATTTCTATTTTGGCTATTTTATTGGATTTTGAATAGTTAAAATAATTTATTTCAAATAATGACGATTAAAATTTTATTTAAATCGAAGTTAGAATGAATATATTTATTTTAATTTTAAAAGGAGTTAGAAATAGCGCGACAGTTTGAAAATTTGAATTCAAAATTTGACTGACTGTACAGGATGCAAAATAAATCGGATTTTAGTGAAACAAAAGATATTTAAATCTGTTTAAGAATATCTTTCCAACGAATCCAAAAAATTGTAATTTGATAGCAGGAATCAAAACTTATGGTTAGTTGAATATCCAGAATAGTCGCTATAGAATTTAATATAATATATAACCCGTATAAATAGCCATTTTGCAAACGACCTCCGTTTTCGACGAAACCACCCTAGTTGGATCCAGAATGTCAAATTATTGCAAGATTTCAATTTTCATAATTTTTAGGATTAATATGGGACTGTGGCAAAAGAAAATGTGATTTGTCAATTTCGGTCAATCGCGATTGACCAGAAAATGGCCAATTTTCAAACGGTCTCCAAATTTGACGAAATTAGTTTTGTTAGGACCTTATCGTCAAAACATAGCTAGAATTATTTTTCGGGAATTTTGGAGTCAGTCTGTGGCCTCGGTAAATTACAATGCCTGACCAAGATTAAATAATTAAATGTTTATATTTAAATTTAAAGAAAAATCCATCGAAACAATTGAATTGCCTTACGGGATACTTGCCATTATGTTCGAAATAGGGGTATTTAGCTAGCGGCGTCACTCGCCGGGTTTGATTTGGAGTTAGAAGCGATATAGAAATTTAAAAAGAATTAAATAAATGGAAAAATAAAATATGTATATACATATACCGTATACTGTACAAACCCTATCTCGTTAAACCCGTAACCCTCTTTTATCAATGGCGGCCACTGCTTGATTCTTCTTCCTCGAATAACTCCAAATCCACACAATGAAATCCATTACTCCAGTTTAGGTTTTTGTAGAGATTCCTTCGATCTCCACATCCATACCCGATTCACCCCGAATAGCCGTGAATTGAAGGAGAACCACCGCCCCAAAGTCGCGCTGCTTGAGCCGCCGCCGCGCTTGGGAGCCGCTGCCGAGTTCACCAACGTTCAGCACGCAGGTGCGGCTCTCCAAGGCCTTCGACGTGGTCTGGTCTTATCGAGTCCAAGTCGAGCGGATTCGAAGAAAACAACAAACCTAGATTTGAACATATTTGCTGATACTACGACTTATCTAAATCAAACAGGTTACAACACTTTTAAGCGTTACGAATTCATTTTATCGAATAAAAATTTATAACTTTCTCATGCGATAACGAAATTGGATGAAACATGAAACATTGGACTCATGGCATCGTACACCACATTTCAGAAGAGACCACAGAATTTTTGGAGCTTTCCACAATTTTAGAGAAAATAAAAGCAAAGTGAGGTTTCTGAATTTGAATTTATTAAATAAAATTATATTAGGATGCAGACGGAGTTTAGAAACTCCCGACACCTGTCGTCCACAGACCATGGACGACTTGATTGTTTTATGGTATGTGATTTGTTGAATTTTGGTGTTTGTTTGTGGTTGGAAAAAAATGAAATTGATTGATATTGTGGCATTAGACTGCCTAGAAAAATGCATTAGGAAAGTAAACTCCATGTGAAGCCGCGAGGCCTAAGGTAGTGCGAGGAGTCGTACATCGGGACGGTGCCGGTTTAAATTACCCTGCTATTATGCTGCCGAAATTTTCTGAAATATTTTGTGTTATAAATATTCATGATATTAACTGTTTGAACAATATGGAAATTATATTTTTAATACATATATATGAATAGGAAAATGATCGTTATAAGGCAATATAAAATTCATGTTTTGTTGTAAATCAAAAATAGTCATTTGTTAAATAAAAATGTATTTAAATTTGAAGTTTACATTTCTTTTAATGTAAATAAAACAGTAAAAATAAAACATTGTAATATCGAAATGCATTTACATTAGATATACATTTTAATGTATATGAAACATTAAAATCAACATTTTGATATAGGAATGTACTACAGTGGAAATCTTATTTTTAATGTAAGTGAAACATTAATATAAAACATTGATATATAAAATGTTTACATTGAAAACATCATTTCTAATGTATATGAAACATAAAAAGATTTTTTTTTTAATGTAATAAAAGAAAGGTATTGAGATGGAATTTATATTTTTAATGTATGTCAACATTAAAAATAAACATTGATAGGTAGAAATGTTTTTACATTGACATTTACTTTTTAATGTATATACATTCTTAATGAAATAAAACATTTAAAAATGGACATTGTTAAATGAAAAGGTGTTTACAATTGATTTTACCTTTTTAATGTAAATCAAACATTAAAAATGTCCATTTCTATAGAAAATGTATTTACATTGGAATTAGCATTCTAATATATATCAAACATCAAACTACCACATTATTATATATCATGTATTTACATTAGATTTTGCATTTTAAATGTTTTACTTAAAATGAGCATTGTTATGATAAAAATGTTGTGCATTAAGTTTTACATTCTTATTGTAACAACCCGGAAAATCTGAACTAATTTAATTTTTTTATTTTGGCAATTTTAGTGAATTTTTGATATTTAAAATGGATTATTCTAAATAATAACGATGAGAAATTTATTTTGAATAGAATTGGAATGTATATATTTATTTGAATCGTCGTTGGAATAAAAATAATTATTTTTAATTATAAAAGGAATTGAAAATGGCGCGGTAGTTTGAAATTTCGATTTCAAATTTCAAATGAACGTACAGGATTCAAAATAAACCGGATTTTAGCGAAACCAAAAAAATTAGAATCTAATCGAGAATATCTTTCCAACAAATCCGAAAAATTGAAATTTCATAGCGGGAATAAAAAGTAATATCTAGTTGAAAATTTAGAATAGTCGCTATGGAATTTTGGCCCTTAAAAATAGCCATTTTGCAAATGACCTCCATTTTCGACGAAACCACTTTTGTTGGATCCGGGATGTCAAGTTATTGCTAGATTCCAAAATTTATAATTTTTGGGGTTAATATGTGAGCGTGGCAAAGGAAAATGTGTTTTGACAGTTTCAGTCAATTTGGGTCGACCAGAAAATGACCATTTTTCAAACAGTCTTCAAATTTGACGAAATTAGTTTTGTTAGAACCGTATCATCAATACGAAGCTAGAAAATACTTTTCGGGAATTTTTAGAGTCCGTATGTGACCCCAGTAAATTGAAATGTGCGTTCAAATTCAATATATAGATTTATATTTTGATTTTGACGAAAACTGATCGAAACAGCCAAACTGGCTTACGAAACATATCCCATTATGTTCGGAATGGGGGTAATTAGTTATGGACGACAGTCGGCGGGTTGGATTTCGAGTTCAAAATAAAAAGGTACTTTCTGAAAATAAATAATAAAAATATAAAAACTAAAATATCTCTCTATCCTCTCTCAGCCCCCCCCCCCCCCCCCCCCGTTCATTTCTTTTCAAATCGAATAAAAAAAGAAAGAAAACCGCCATAGCCCCCCCTCCCCCGTCGATGTTCAGCATCGCGCCCCCCTCCTGGTAGCACCGCCGCCGCCCAGATGGGCCACCACACCCCCCTCCCCCTAGCCCCTCCTCTCTCCTGCGTGAGCGCTAGCCCCCAATACCTGAAACCGCCGAAAAAGGGACTGCCACTGCTAGGAAAGGCCAGCGCTGCCACTAGCTGACTCCGCCGCGTCGTTCTTCCTCCCTCCCCTTCTCAATCCCACGTCGAACGCTGTAAGCTTCTTTCCTTATTTATTTGATTTTCATTTTTTTTATATGAAAAAGAAATCAATTTTTTTATATGTGAAAAGAAATGGATTTTTTATATGTATGTTCATAAAAATAAGAATTTTATATAAGTAAGAGTTATATTTTTAGATCTATGTATAGCGAATAAAAATTAGATTTATATATATATATATATATAAATATATATATTAGCAAGGAAAAAATTTGATTTTTATATATTCATATAGTGAAGAAAAATTCGATTTTTATATATGTATGAAAAGATAGGATTTTTATTTATATTTCTAGCGAATAAAAATATGATTTTTATTTATATAGTTATAGTATAAAATTTTGATTTTTATATAAATAGTGATATGATTAAAGTGACATCTTTATATATATATATATATATATATATATATTTACATAGTGAAAATATAATTTTATATGGGTAGCAAACTAAAAATATGATTTTTACCTGAGTAGAGAAATAAAAATGCGGTTTTTATTCGAATGAAGCGATAAAAATATGATTTTTATTATATGAGAAGTAAAATGAAAATACAATTTTTATATGAATAACTTTGAAATAAAAATACTATTTTTATATATAACACTTTGAAGTAAAAAATTTGATTTTTGTTAGATGAACATCGATAAAAAGATGTGATTTTTGCAAGTAGAAGATGAGAGTTTTATAAATAAAAAGATGTGATTTTTACAAGTAGAAAGACGAGAGTTTTATAAATAAAAAGATGTGATTTTTATAGCGTTGAAATAAAAATGTGACTTATAATATGAACAGCGCAGAGAAGACTGTGTTGGCATTGCAGACAAATGCAAACAGTTTAGAAATTCGGAAAAGAATGACAAAGTGGAACCCAAAGGTGGGAACTTCTCACTTTTTTTTATTTTCTAGTTAAAACATATACTAGGATGCAGACGGTGCTTAGCAGCACCCGACACCCGTCGTCCACAAACCATGGACGACTTGTTTGTTTGTTTGACTGTGTTGTAAAAATTGATTGTGTGATGTGGAATGGAAATAAATATTTTATAGTTAAAAATATAATTTTTAACTTATATATAAATAAAATAAATATTCATAAACAAATCAAATGATTTGTTTATGTACACACCTTTGACTGATATTGATTGGGACGATAAATTTTATACTCGTCCAACTGCACAAATAAAATTCATTATTTGTTGATTGAAACCCCACACGGGTATAGGGATGAAATTGGACATACACTAATCCCAATAATTAGTTGTATGTCGATCGATTGATTGACAAGCTGTGTAAGCGTTAAATATTTATATTTTATGCTTATGCAGTGTAGAATGCACTTTGGATGATGGTTGACTGTATTTGATTGTTGTTGTGTACATGTGGTGTATGAAATCCATATAATCACATTATATGGTAATTGACTGTGTCTTATTCCAGTTCAGAAAGAATGAATATTTTAAAATAATATTCAGTAATGGATCAAAAATGTGATTTTGATGTCCGATTTGGGATGGACACGAATATATTCAAATATATAAAGTCGTGTTGATTAGATTAATGTCATTTTTACGTGAACGATATTTATATCGATTTTATTCATTTTTACAATGAATATCCAAAAGGAATGGATTTCAAAATCTAATGTATTGAAAATATTATCATTTATATATTGATGATATGGAATATTCAATTTTGATTAGAAATTGTATATGAAGTTGAAATCGTTTTGAAAATGAATTTAAAACAATTTATAAAATACGTTTTAAAAGGGAATCGACGAAATATATATTATACATATTATATATATAATATAATGGCCTGAATAGAACGAGCCGCGCTGCGGTAGTTCACGAATTTCGACCATTGACTTCGAACAGACATTACGGGAGATCCGACCGTCGGATTCTTCTAAAACCGGAACTGTTGGGTTCGTACCGAAAAGAGCTTTCTAATGAATATTAGAGATTTGGAATCTAACAGTTGGATTTGGAATTATGTCCAAATCAAATTTGGAAAAGGTCGCTGTAAGTGCAGTTCGATGTTCATTTATGGGAATCGACTGTACGGGCCTTTGATAAAATTACTAAAAATATGAATAATTAGTGTAAAATCATAAGAAATGATTTGGAAAGAACTGGGGTGAAAAATCTCATATTTGAAAAGATAAAAATAGATTTTTATCGAAATGAACTAGTTATGAACTAGAATTATAATCCAAATATTTTTAAATTAAATAAATTGGATTTGAAATGGTTTTAAAAATAACCAAAATTTCCACTATATAAGTTGGAAATGGATTTGAATCGAAATTGTCTTCGGAATATTTCGATGTTGGATTTCGTAATTATACAGATATTTTATTTGAAATTTGAAAAGTATATATATATATCATTATTTCCAATACGATATTTGTTGATTTTAGAATTTGATATTGAATATAACCCGATATATTTTCTATTCAGAGCCTTGTATTTAATATCAAATTGGATTTTGGATTTTTCGTGAATGGTATCTTTAAAAATACTGTTCTTAAACACAATGGAGTTAAGGAAATTAGAAACTGACTGGAGATTAGTTAAGTTGAATGGTTTCCTGGGTATTGATCTGATGTTGGTTTTGACCTTCGGGGTTAAAACTTAGGGAATTGTTCTCTTACTAATTTACGGTTAGAGACTGATGGAATGTGAATTGGGTTTGTTGTGAACTATGTTTTAGCGACATTCATTCTTTAACCGGATTTACAGTGAAATGAGATTTGGAATTTATATATCTTTTGTTAAGATTTGAAGGAGATTTTCCACAGTAAAGTTTTCCAATTTAACATATTAAATTGGAATTGAATGGGATTCGATTTGGTCATAATCGAAGTAAGCTTCTGTAGAGGAAGACGGTTAATATATATGGAATTTAACAGACCTTGTTGTTATTCCATTGATATTATCGGTTGGATATGGAAGTTTTGTGACGAACGGGATTTCGCTCGGTCCGAACCAGTCGCTAAACCGATCTAGACCATTCGAAACGCCTGATCGTTTGAGAACACGACAAAATAGAACGCAGACGGAAGAACATTTCATTGTATATTACAACAATGCATCAGATTACAAGAATATACAGAGTATAAACAAATAAATATTACACAGAAATATCAGAGATTCAAATTGCATTTAAATACATAGCAGCGGAAAATAATACAATACACAACTAGAAGGAGATATACGGATATAAAGCTTTCCGGATATCGTTCCAGCTGTAAACCAGGATCCTGTGAATACAAATCTGCAAAACCAAAACTACTAGCTGCCCGTGTCAAAATAAGGGCACCCAGAGTTTAGGTTAAAACAATAAACTCCAGGTCAGTCATGTGACTGGTGTGAGAACTAAAACAGTTATTAATCTTTGTTTTAAAGTTAGGTAATCAAGGGACCACGCCGCTAATGCGGAACGGGTTTCCTCCCAAGAATACCAGTGCAAAAACAACAGGGCAATGCTAAATAAAGAAATATGAAGCTATTATAAGACCCAGGTCCTATCACACAATGCAACGCAAGCCGGGGGATAGGGTTTTTTCCTTATAATAGCCAAGAATGCTTGATACGTTTAAAAGAAATCATTTGATACTATTATAAGTGTATAGTGTATAAAACAACTTCAAATCATAAGTATCAATCATAGGCGGCATGAATGCCCCATACCACTATGTCGCCATATATAGGTTTACAAATAAAACCGCAAAGTCACGTATTTGGAAATTGGATTTCCATCTATGAACCGAGGCAAAAGATAGTCCTCAACCGATTCGAGACGCTCTAGCCCGTGTCTCAGGAACAGCCGCAACTGCCCCTTGGATCGTCAGGGCCGGTCCACCGATGTGGATTAAAATGCCTGAACACTACGTTTCTCCGCCCTTTGGGGCGTAGGTGAGCCAACTAAATGACTCCATTGGACCCGGATCGTCCGATCAAACCGAGGCGCCTCGCAACAGCAACAACCACACAGGTGAAAAGTATATAAATGTCAGGGCTGGTAGGTCACTGACACCACTCTAGCTAGAAAGAAAACGCATGTCCCCCCTGAGGTTTGTCTTCCGTTTTTGGTCCACCACCGGGGTGCGAGGCTCGCGAATTCACGTTACATAAAGCTGTGCCACACAGACTGTGCTTTGATCATCTCCACAAGACTTTGCTTTTCAACAGAAGCCTTGATCATTTGCATCTTAGCATGCCACACAGGCAAACCACTCTATGCAACCGATACCAGTCACACAGAATGAAATCCAATGTCAGACACACAGTCCATTTACAAGTCCGTTCTGGGTCTGAACGAAACCGAAGGCACCTAGTACCCCGCATATCCATCGATCTCCAAGTACGTCTGGACGATCACCAACTGTTTCCATCTTCTTGGGTGTTCAACCCAATCAAGATCATCAGTACTCACCCAAACGACATAAAGACCTCCGGTCTTCGACCATCGTCTTCATCTTCGACTTATCGTCGTATCAGTTATTCAGAATGGGATAAACCCGGTCTTTCCAAATAACTCGCGTATATGTTAAATAAGTGTTAAACAAACACAACATACGCCTCATTCCAATTCATCAGTCACTAACTGTAAATTAATCAAGAGAATAATTCCCCAAATATTAACCCCGAAGGCCGAAACCAACATCAGATCAATATCCAGAAAATCATTCTGCTTGGCGAACCGACAGTTAGTTTCTAAATTTCACATTCATAGGGAAAGGCTCCCATTAATTTTATCAAAGATAAATCATTAAAATTTATTCTTTAATCTACTTTTGAATTTCGATTCAACTAGTCGGGATTAACGAACCTTACCGAAGTAATCTTTTATTTTAATTTCCCAATCCCAACCTATTCATCCCATGAAGTAAAACTGGTGATACTTCATATCTAACACCACGGTGTTATCGGTAAATTCAATTACCATTTCACGTTCAAATCTAATTGAAGATTTAACTATCGCCTGGAGTAAAACTGGTGATACTCCATTTTCGATTATTTCAATCTAATTAAAGATTCATTAAAACTCCACTTAGTTTTAATCTTTAACTGGGTTAAAGAATCAGTGTCATTTAAAACACGGTTCACGGTAAACCCAAAATCACCCTCCATTAATTATCGGGTTAAAGAACAAGTGTTATTTAAATCACTGTTCACGATAAACCCAAAAATCAATACTAATTCGATTCCAATTAAATATTATTTAATTGGTACACTTCATTAAATCTAAATAAAAAGATTTAATCTTTTCTCAATTGGGTTCAAGAATAATGTTAATGAAGGCACCATTCACGACAAACCCAAATCACATTTGATATTCAATACAAGGCTCTGAATAGAAAATATATCGGCTTATATTCAATATCAAATTCTACGATTAACAAATGTCGTATTGGAAATAATGATATAAATATATATATCTTTCAAATTTCCATAACACCATCTATATAATCACAAATTCCAACATCGAAATAATCCAAAGACAATTTCGATTCAAATCCATTCCAATATAATTATTGGAAATTCTGGTTATTTTCAAAACCATTTCTAACCCAGTTTATTTATTTTAAAAATAAATAGAATTATAATTCTAGTTCAAAACTAGTTCATTTCGATAAAAATCTACTTTTATCTTTTCAAATATGGAGTATTTCATCCCAATTCTTTCTAAATCATTTCTTATGATTTTACACAAATTATTACTATTTTTAATAATTTTATCAAGGCCCATACAGTCGATTTCCATCAACGGCCATCGAACTGCACTTACAGCGACCTTTTTCAAATTTGATTTGGACATAATTCCAAATCCAACCGTTAGATTTCAAATTTCTAATATTCGTTAGAAAGCTCTTTTCGATACGAACCCAACGGTTCCGGTTTTAGGAGAATCCGACGGTCGGATCTCCTGCAATATCCATTCGAAGTCAATGGTCGAAATTTGCGAACTGCCGCGGCGCGGCGCGTTCTATTCAGGCCATTATATTATATATATAATATATATTTCATCGATTCCAATTCAAAACGTGCTTTATAAATTGTTTTAAATTCGTTTTCAAAACGGTTTCAACTTTATATTCAATTTCAAATCAAAATTGAATATTCCAATATAAATTCGTTTTAAATTCATTTCAAATTGATTCCAATTAAAATCGATTTTTAATTCAATTTCGATTCGTTTTCAATTAAATTTCAATTCGAATTCATTTCTATTCGAATTTCAAATCATTTCAGTGTATTTCGAATTTCAAATCAATTCAGTTTAATTCGAATTTCAATTCACTTCAATATAGTTCGAATTTCAAATGTATTCAATATTCATTGAAGAATGAATAAAATCGATATAAATATCGTTCACGTCAAAATGGCGTCAATCTAACCAACACGGCTTCATATGTTCCTGTTTTCAAATATTATTTCAAATATTTCTATTTCAAATATTTCTATATCAAATATTTCTATTTCAAATATTTCTATTTCAAATATTTTTATTTCAAATATTTCTATTTCAAATATTTTTATTTCAAATATTTCTATTTCGAAACTGGAATGAGGCCCAATCAATTACCATATAATGTTAATTATATGGATTTTCTACAACACATGCATATATCAACGATGACAAATAATTAACCATCATCCAAAGTGCATTCTACACTGTATAAGCATCAAATATAAATATCTAACGCTTATAACAGTCTGTCAATCAATCGATCGACATACAGCTAATTATTGGGACTAGTGTATGTCATATATCATCCCAATACCCGTGTGGGGTTTCAAGCAATCAAACACAGATTTTTATTTGTGCAGTTGGGCGATGTGTAAAATTTATCGTCCCAATCAATGTCCTTCAAATAGGTGTACATAAACAAACCGCCCGGTTTGTAAATGAATATTTATTTATTCACATTCACGTTAAAAATTATATTTTTAACGATCAAACTATTTTATTCAACCTATGAATATTCTATTCGGTTCATTTATTAAATAAAATGTTATCTTTATTTTTCTAACTTATTTTTAGAAAATTTCGGCGGCATAACGGCACGATACTAGAAACGGGACAAGGCCTAGCCTTATCCCCGGTCTAGTGAAGGCCCACTCCATTCACACATCAATCAAATCAATTTCATTTCACCAAACAATTCAATTCAAACCAAATAATCTAGCCAACTATACAACCAAACAATTAAACAAACAAGCCATCCATGGTCTGTGGATGACGGGTGTCGGGTGCTGCTAAACACCGTCTGCATCCTAGTATATATATAACTAGAAAAAGAAATTGAAGAGTGAGAAGTTCTCACAGATAGCTATCCGATCCCACGACTCTTCTTAGGTAGAAGTCTTCGTCGTTCTTGCCTCTTGTCACTTTCTTTGCCCGTATTCTCTACATATGTAAAAATCACATTTTTACTTCGCTATTCGATATATAAAAATCGAATTTTTGCTACATATATAAAGATGATATTTTTACTATCTATAAAATATAAAAATTATATTTTTATACTTATACAATATAAAAGATTATATTTTTAATCTTTCTATCATGTAAAAATTATATTTTTAATACCTATACTATATAAAGATCATATTTTTAATCCATTACATATGTAAAAATCACTCCTTTCTCCATTTAAAAATATCGTCTTTCTTCCTTTAAAAAAAACACTTCTTTATTTGATTAAAAATATGTTCTTTCCTTGATTAAAAATCAATGCTTTACCTTGTTTAAAAATATAACCTTTCTTCGTTATTCATAATATATAAAAATCGTGTTTTTAATTTAAATCAATATACATTAAAATCAAATTTTTATTCTCTAACCCATACTATAAAAATCAGAGTTTTAATCTCGGGAAAAAAAGCTGGAAAGAAAATCGAATAAAAACTCACTTTGCATTTTTCAGAGGGGGGGGTTCACTTTGCTGCGAAGGGGGAGGAGCTTCGTTGGCTTTTGGCGGCGGAGGCTGTAGAGCGGAGGGCGACGCGGTCTCGGGTTAGGGTTTCAGGAGGAGGCAGCAGTTTGGGTCTTCGTCAATGGGGCTGTAGGGGGGGAGGTCGCGAAGGAGGGAGATCGGGAAGATGGGGAGGGCGCGGCGTTGGGTGGAGCGCCACTGGTGGCGGAGCGGAGACATCGACGCATTTTTTTCAGATCGAATAGGAAACTGAACGGCGCGGGGGGGGGGGGGGGGCAGAGTATAATAGGGAGAGGAAGATATATATATATATTTTAATTATTTAATTCAAAAAGTTGACTTTTACATACGACCTTGAAACGAGGCCCACCGCCTGTCGTCCATAGCGTATTACCCCCATTCCAAATACAATGGGATATGCCACGTAGGCTGATTCAATCATTTCGATCAGCTTTCGTCAAAATCAACATATAACTCTACATATTGAATTTGAACGCGTATTTCAATTTACGGGGGTCACATACTAACTCGAAAAATTCCAGAAAAATATTTTCTAGCTTCGTATTGACGATACGGTCTTAACAAAACTAGTTTCGTCGAATTCTGAGACCGTTTGAAAAATGGCCAATTTCCAGTCGATTAAAATCAACTGAAACTGGTCAAACGCGTTTTCCTTTGCCACGCTCACATATTGATTCGAAAAATTATGAAATTTGGAATCTAGCAATAACTTTACATCATGGACCCCACAAAAGTGGTTTCGTCAAAATCCGAGGTCGTTTGCAAAATTCCCATTTTTAAGGGCCTGAATTCCATAGCGACTATTCAGAATTTTCAACTGGACATATCTTTCTACCCCCGCTATGAAATTTCAATTTTTCGGATTCGTTGGAAAGATATTCTCAAATTGATTCCATTATTTTTTCTTTCACTAAAATCCGGATTGTTTTGCACCCGGTACATTCAATTGAAGTTTGAAATCGAATTATCGAACTACCACGCCATTTTCAATTCCTTTTATAATTATAAATAATTATTTATATTCTAACAACGAACTGTATAATATATACGTTCGATTCTATTAAAAATAAATTTCTCGTCGATATTATTTAAAATAATTCATTTTAAATAATCAAAATTCGCCAAAATTGCCAAAATAAAATTTTTAAACTGGCCCAGATTTTCGGGTTGTTACAAGTTTGTATTGATTATATACATCGATTTGTTTTCCATCAAGATTCCATTGTTAATGGAATGTGATTTTGCGTTGTCGTGAATGGTGTCTTTAATAATACTATTCTTAGACCCAACGGAGATAAGAAAATCAGAAACTAACTGGAGATTATTGAGTTGAATGGTTTCCTGGGTATCGATCTAATGTTGGTTTCGGCCTTCGGTGTTAATATTAGGGAATTGTTCACTTGCTAATTTACGATTAAAGGCTGATGGAATGGAATGTGATTTTGGGTTTATCGTGAACCGTGTTTTAAATGACATTGGTTCTTTAACCCAATTAAAGACAGGATATGATTTCCTAAGTTAAACAATCGTTAATATTGGTTTTTGGGAAGATTAAAACCAAGTGGAGTTTTAATGCATCTTTAGTTAGATTGAAATGATATCCAAAGGAAGATTAAAGAATAAATCTAAAGAATTTATCTTTGATAAAATTAATGGGAACCTTTCCCAAAGTATAAGAATATTTGAATAAAGGAATATTCTGGATGGGAATGAGGCATATGTTGTGTTTTTGGAGCACTTGTTTATTATATACGCGAGTTATTCAGAAAGATCGGGTTTATCCCATTCTAAATAACTAATTCGAAGATGTGTCGAGGATGAAGATGGTGGTTGAAGACTGAAGGTCTTCACATCGTTTGGATGATTGCTGATGTCTTGATTTGGGCTGTACACCCGAGACAAGGTAATAAGTGGTGATCGTCCAGACGTACTTGGAGATCGACCGACCTGATATGCGAGGGCCTTTCCCCTGTATTGGACATATGGGGGAGGAATAAGGTGCCTTCGGTTTCGTTCAAACCCAGAGCGAACTTGTAAATGGATGCGTGTCTGACATCATATTTCATTCTGTGCGATTGGTATACATCGGTTGCATAGCGTGAATTGCCTGTGTGGCATGCTGAGATGCAAATGATCAAGGCTTCTGTTGAAAAGCAGAGTCTTATGGTTGATGATCAAAGCACGGCTTTAATATAGCGTAGCTTTGTGTAGCGTTAATTCGCGAGCCTCACACACCGGTGTGAGCCAGAAACGAGAGAGGACCTTAGGGAGGGCATGCGTTTCCTTCTAGCAAGGATTGGTGTCAGCGTTTTACTAGCCCTGACATTTTACTTATGTGGATGATGGATAGCGAGCCGCCTCAGTTATATAGGTCGATCCGGGGCCGATGAAGTCATTTGGCTCATTTACGCTCCATAGGGCAAGGAAATGTAGTGTTCAGGCATTTTAATCCACATCGAGTGGACCGGCTCTGACGATCCAAGAGACGATGCGTTCTGTTCCTGAGGCTCGGGCCAGAGAGTCTCGAAGCGATAAGGATGATCCCTTGCCTTGGTTCATAGATGGAAATCCAACTTCCAATACGACATCATGCAGTTTTAATTGTAGAACTAGTATGGCGACATGATATATGGTACCCATGCCGTCTATGATTGATACATTTATATTTGAAGTTGTTTTCTTTACTTATAGTAATAATTAAAGATGAAATTTAGCGTATCAAGCATTCTTTGGCTATTATAAGGTAAAACCCTATCCTTTGGCTTGCGTTGCATTGTGTGATGGGGCCTGGGTCTTATAATAGCTTCATTGTTCCTTACTTAGCATTGCGCTGTTATTTTTATGCACTGGTATTCTTAGGAGGAAACCCCGTTCCGAGCGTGGTCTCTTGATTTACCTAACTTTAAAAATAAAGATTAATAACTGTTTTAGTTCTCGCACCAGTCGCATGACTGACCTGGAGTTTATTGTTTTAACCTAAACTCATGGTGCCCTTATTTTCCACGGGCAGCTAGTAGTTTTGGTTTTGCGGATTTATATTCACAGGATCCTGATTTACAGCTGGAATGATATTCGAAAAACTCTGTATCCGCATATTCTTTTCATTTGTGTTTTGTATTATTTACCGCTACATTGTAACTTGTAAATCTTTGATGTTTAGTAAATGTGTAATATTTATTCATACTTT
Organism: Allium sativum; assembly: GCA_030737875.1. Taxonomy (NCBI): domain Eukaryota; kingdom Viridiplantae; phylum Streptophyta; class Magnoliopsida; order Asparagales; family Amaryllidaceae; genus Allium; species Allium sativum. The sequence continues at coordinate 86,172,424 of CM060909.1, forward strand.
GTATATTCTTGTACTCTGATGAAGTTGTTGGAATAAGCAATGAAATGTTCTTCTGTTTGTGTTCTGATTCCTCTTGTTCTCAATTCAAGCCGGGTTTTCCATCACGGAGAAGTTCTGGTCGTTTTACTTATGTAAATGAACCTTTTTAAAAATGGTCATTGAAATAACAAAAAGTGTTTTCTTTGAAAGTTACATTTTTAATGTAAACAAAACATTAAAAGTGACCATTGTTATATTAAAGTGTCTTTACTTTAACAATTATATTTTTAATGTAACCCAACATTAAAAATAGTCATTGATTAAATAGAAATGTATTAATATTGAAATATTCATTTTAATACAATGCAAGACTAAAAATAGTCACTTGTTAAATAAAATGTATTTACTTTGAAATTGTACATTTTTAATGTGGTGTAACATTTAAAATGAACACATTCGAAATAGAAATATATTAACATTGACATTTACCTTTTTTTAATGTATATATAATATTAATATAATACATTGATAAATAAAATGTATTGGCATTGACATATACATTTTTAATGTAAATGAAATATTAAAAATAAATATTTGTTAAATAAAATGTACTGGACATTGGAATTTACATTTTTAATGTGAATGGAACATTAAAAATGTCCATTGCTATTTAAAATATGTTTTTTCCTTTAAAATTTACATTGTAAATGAAATAAAGATTTTATTAGAAGAACTTACATTTTTCAATGTAAATAAAGATTATAGAAGAATTTACATTGTAAATGAAATAAAGAATACATAGGAATTTACATTTTTCAATGTAAATAAAGATTACACAGAAATTTACAATTTTTAGTGTAAATAAAAGAATGATTAGAAGTTTACCTCTTCAATGTAAATGATAGAAGTTTACATTTCAATATAAATAAATATTGAAATAGAAAGTTACATTCTCAATGTAAACATATATTGAAATAAGAGATTACATTTTCCAATGAAATACTGTATTGAAATAAAAGATTAAAATTTTAATTCTATAGATGAATGACAAAACAAATTTCATTTCCATGTATAGTATATATAAATCATACAAAAGATTCAATGTACAAAGAGAATGTTATGACATTAAAAGTCACAATTTTAATGTAATATATGATTTCATATATAAAAGAAATCAATGTTGAATTGAAAATGGTTTGAAATCGTTTGAACGATTTATATTTATATAGTTATTTATAAATATAAATTAAAATAAAACGAATCACACGGCTGCAGTTCGCGTTTTGAAATCGTAACTTCAAACGATTATACCGAGAGATCCGACCGCCGGATTTTCCCAAAACTGGAACTGTTGGGTTCGTTTTGGAAAGATCTTTCCAACGATATAAAGTTTGCTAAGATCCAACGGTTATATTTTGAGAAATTTGTAAACCAAATTTTGGTAAAAACAGCGCTAGGGCTATGTAATGACCCGAAGCATCGTTTAATTGAAAGTGGATATTTTTAAATAAAAAAAATAGCGATAAATCATTATAAAATATTATTAACGATATGGAATGATAAGAATGATTTAAATTATATATATTCGAGAATTATTTGAAAAGGCCGAGTTAACTCTCATTTCAAATAATTATACGACGACTGGAAGTCGAAGATTTGAAGACGGTGATTGAAGACCGACGATCTTCACATCTAATGGATGACTACTGATGCCCTGTACTGATTTTCTCCGAGGAAAGGGTTATAGTGGTAGTTGTCCAGACGTACTTGTTGAATGTTGATTAGCGAGCACCTCTCTTCCGTATCGGACATATGGGACGAGGAATAAGGTGTCTCCGGTTTCGTTCAGACCAAGAACGGACTTGTAAATGGATGTGTGTCTCAAATTGGATTTCATTCCATGTAAATTGATTTCTATTTAATATATATATATATATGTTGGCGGCGGAGAATTTATTCTGTTTCTTAACACCCTTCTCTGAGATGCACGAGCTCAAAGGTTATAAATGGGTAGTTATCGATTGCATGACGTGAATTGTCAGTGTGGCATGCCAAGATGCAAATGATCAAGGCTTATTGTTGAAAAGCAGAGCCTTGTGGTTGTTGATCAAAGCACAGCTTTATTGTAGCATAGCTTTGTGTATAGCGTTACTTCACGAGCCTCACACCCTGGTATGAACCTCGGATTTGAGTCCCTAGTGGCTCTATTTACGCCCCACAGGGCGGGGAGACATATTGTTCAGGCATAACTAATCCACTAACATTATTTGTGGACCGACCCTGGCGCTCCAAGGCTCATTCGAGCTCTGAGCCTGAGACATGGGCTAGAGTGTATCGAATTCGGTAAGGACTATCTCTTGCCTTGATGCATGATGGAAATCCAACTTCCAATACGACCCATGCGGTTTTGATTGTAAACCTACATTTGGCGACATAGTATATGGTAGCTATGCCATCTATGATTGATACATTATGATTAAAATGTTTTTGAAAATATATACACAATAATAATAATATCAAATCCGTTTTTATCGTATCAAGCATTTTTGACCGTTATAAGGTAAAACTCTATCCTCCGGTTTGTGTTGCATTATATGATGGGACTTGAGTCTTATAATGGTTTCATTTTTCTAAAAAGCATTGCGTTGTTTAATGATTCACTTTATATATGCACTGGCAATCCAATGGAGTAATCCCATTCCGCATTAGCGGCGTGGTTCTGTGATTAGCCTTATTTTTAAATAGGTTATAGAAGATTTCTCATACCAATCCCATGACTGACTCGTATTTTGTTTCACTTTGCAAACTCGGGTTCCCTCTTTTCCACACGGGCAGCCTTGTATACAGGTTTCAGCAGATTCACTCTGGATAGCTATGGAGTTGAAGATGGATCTAACCATTCCTATTATGCTGTTCAGATTTCATTTAGTATATTATGTTTGATTCCGCTGCAGACATTTTATATTAAGTTGAAAACTGTATTACGTTCCAAGTATGATCCTATTATGCTGTGTAACTCTGATGATATTATTTCCAGTGTAATTTGAGGTACATTTTCTGCGGTAATTCTATATTTATGTTCTGCTGTTATTGTTTATGTGTTATATTCCAATGATTATCCTTGCTTTCATGCTACGGGAGTTTGGGGTTGTCACATAATGTTTTCGAGTATACATGAATTTTGATAATTTCCGATACATAATTGTGTAATTTTCGAGTGCTTTGATTGGTGGAGGAGGAAGTCTCTCCTTCGTAATCAGAATGTTTGGGAGTAGAAGGATGAGTCAAGTATTCGTGAATCCCAAGCTTTGCTGAGTGAGGATGGAGAGGCAATTGAGCTTTCATGAAGCTATCATGGCCATGGTGGCAAGGAGGTCCAAAGATGGTGTCTTTATCATCTTCCTGGATGCCAAAACACCCCAAAATGGTCTAATGTCCAAAAGTGTGATCAAATGTCTATGGATATGGTCATATGTTCAGGAATATGGTTCTTCTTCTTAGAGTGATGGAAGGTGCAAGGGAGGCTTTGGGAAGGTTATTTCCTTCTTAGGCAGCCATTAGAGCTTGGAGATGAGTAAGAACCAACCTTCCTCACGCTGGAAGCGGAGAAGGTGAGCTGGAGTGGCCAATACCTGGATTTCGTATCCCACACGTCATATGCGAATTTTGCATCCTAGGATTCAGATACAAATTCATATCTCGCGAATGGGGTACGAATTCGTATCCCGTGTTGAGATGCAAGGTCGCATCCGGGTGATGCGAATGGGGCACAAATTTATATCCCACGAAGGGATATGAGTTTGTTCCTTGGAGGCAGAGATAGGAGACAAATTCGTATCCCACGGAGGGATACAATTTCATATCCCCTGGTATGTGCCAGATGCATTTGTGTCCCTCAAGGGGATACAAATTCACATCCCTTGATGTATTGTGGGGTACAACATCCATATTGACACAACACCGAGGAGTTGTGATGCTAGATGGCGAGTTGATGGCGAGGACAGAGGCAAATCATGGAGCACTGGTTCACCGTTGAGTAGTATGGTCGAGTCAGATTGATTATTCTTCTGCGATTCTATCTTGACTCGGGCTCTAGATGTCTCAGCAATGCTTTTGAGCTGTTGTCCCATGCAATGGGATGAGTCGATGGTCTTTAACTACTATTAGGAACTGGTCCAAAATACTGGTTAACAATTTTGTTTATGTATTATCTTACCTTACTTTATCCACGAAAGATGAGTTTGTCAGGACTAACATTTTATGTGCAGTAAATTTACCGATTTCCCAACATATATATATTTGATACTAAATCATTAGATTTTTGTTTATGATTTTAAATTAGCGTTGAAATTTTAACACCACTACATCACTACAAGTTGACACTCTGCATTGGAATTGAGTTAAATTAATTGATTGTTGGTTGATTGGTTGTTAATATATATATATATATATATTTAATTGTTAAATCAAAATTGAATTGAAATAATTGTGTTGAATTGAAAATGACTTAAGCTAATTGTCAGTTGATTGCAATCGATTTCACATGAAATAATAACGCGTTGATTTACAAAAAAAATGGTTGTATATGAAATAATAGTGATTGACTTATGATTGGTGATTGTTGTTATGTTGGTTTGTATGAATTGTTCATTTATTTTGACGTCATCCTTTTGTCACACTACAAGTTATCGACCTTTGAAACTATATATAAAACTGTTATGAATTTGAATTGGTGTTAGAATTTAAATATTTAACTAATTTGAACACTATGTTTAAATTAGAAAACAATTAAACTTTCACTTGATTTTAAATTTAAATTTGAAATCTGGATTGATTTTAAGTTTGAATTTGGAAAATGTTTGATACTTGGTTTGGATTGGAATCTGGAACTTGAAACCTAAATTTGAATTCAATGGTTTAATAAAGAATAAACTCTTTTATTCAAAACTAGTAAATTAGAATTAATTTCTACTATTTTATATTAACAATTTTAAGTAAACTATATTTTTTTAATTATTTTCATACAACTATATATAACTATATACAATTAAACTAGCTTTATAAAATTTAACGATTTGTATTTTATAAATATTTTTAATAAACTTTTTGATAATATTTAACAATTTATATTTTATATCTATTTTAAATTAATTATTTTACATTAATTTTGACTATTTTATTTATAACAAAGTTTAATGAACTATTATATATTAAATTAGACTACTATATTGATATAGATAGTTTTGGTAAAAATTCTATTTCCAATCTATATTGCTTGAGTTTAAAGTGTCTGAATATTAAAATTTCATCGAGATAAATTATGATTTAGAAATCTAAAATCAAATTTGAAGTTTTGATAATGAACTATCTTGTGATCTAGAAATTTGAACTTGAAATTGAATTGATATTGATTGGTTTTGTGAAAATGATAATGAAAATCAGTGTTTGAACCGAATCAACTTATAATATGAAATAAAATGTTTTTTGAACTTGAGCTTTCCACTTGTTAAGTTACTTATACATTTTAGTCAAATTAATTAAACTGCATAAGTATGTAAATCCCGACTTGAGGGTTTTGCACTACTTTAAGCTCGGGTCAGACCGAGTATTTCAGTATTTCGAAGGTCTTTATTCTTGAAGACAAGTATATAGTTGAAGACTGTATTTACTATTATTATTCCATACCATTAATTTGTTCTATCTGTTAAATGTAAAAATTTGTTTATGGTGCAAAATGTAAACCTTGATTTTGTTTTTAACCATCTTCATGAACTGTATATGTACTTATTATAATTGTTTCTTATATTTTGTCGTTCTGCTGTGAGATTCTATATTTGTTATTTTGAAATTTTATTTTTTTGTAACAAGCCCAATAATAATCTATCTTTTTGAAAGGTTTGAATTCGGCATGTGTGGTTTATTGTTAATTTGAACTATCTAGAAAAATGGGTTGTTACATTTGGTATCAGGAACTTTGGTCGAGTGAATTCCAAAGCTTGTTTGGGTTAAAATTATTAAAAACAGCGTCAGTATACCCTAGAATAAGTTAGGCATACTGAGAGAGCATATTCGTATTTTTATATCTGTATTTTAAGTTTTTGAATAATTATTACAATATGAAAATTCAAGGATTTAAATATTGTAATTATACAATAAGCTGAGTATATTATAAGCCTGGATTTCATAATTTAAGACTAAATGAATATGTTGTTGATCTAAACCTGTTGAAATAATGAATGCAAAAGATATCCATTCAAAATATTTAATTTGTCATCAATGATAGTACACTTAAAGTTAATAACTAAAACACTAACTAACGAAGCTTTAAAACGATGTGTAATTATATTAAATGAATATCATGTATTAATAAGATGCTAATATTAAAATCTGATATATATGAAGTTGTAATTAAAAAGTTATTCAATTAAAATTTGAGGTTTGATTTCTGAAATTTTGTATAAAAGTACTTTTCAAGTAGAAATGTTTCAAAATAGTTTTCCACATGTTTTCAAAAGAAACAAAGGATGGAGAACTCACTTCTACCACTGGAAAATAATTTCGGTGATACTGGCCGCATCATCGGGAATTCATTTTTGTGTTTCACAATGAGGGAGACCACTAGAGTAACATTCTACTTGTTATTTTGATGGAGTAAATTTGATTTAAATCTCTAAAGTATGATTATATATGCATATATATATATATATATTTGTGTGTGTGTGTTGAAGGGGGTGTATATATATATATATATATATATATATTTCGAATGATTGAAATTAAAATTAAAATTCAGAGTTTGATTCTCGAATTTTGTTCGACTGATATCATGAACACACAAAAATCCTATGCTTTAGGATGATTTGATTTTACATCTCAAAGAGATGATTAATTGCTAATTTCCAATTATTAAATTAATATTTTATTTTACCGCCTATTTTGAATAACTTGACCCATCTAAACCAGATTTAAAATTTTATGCTAAGCATAATCTAAACAAATATTTTTTGAGGCTAAATATTTAAAACAAGATGTTATGTTATATGTTATACTATATGAAATATGTTTTTGAAATGGTTTGAGTAAATGCTAACTCAAAATTGGAATGACGATTACATTAACTTGAGAATGATTTTCATCTGAATATTAAATAATGATGCTAATCTAGTTGAATGTTAATAAAGTAAAGATAGAGTTTTTGAACATAAATGCTTAAATACATATGTGAAACATATATTGAAATGAATATTTATACAACATTAATAAGCGAAATTTACTTTACAGAAATTGAGAAATCTTATAAATAAACCTTCTAAGTAATCAAACTCAAAATTACTAATTTGATATAAACAAAATTCATACAAATTATATTAAAATGCTCCCCGTTTTGAATTTACATGAAGAAATGATCTTTGACAGATGTTTGAAATATCAAGAACGAACTTTATTTGAAAGTGAGCTGAATCCAAACTTCTAAATTTGAATGTAAAAATTGATGATCTCACATTTTTATAAGTGTGGATCCGAATAGCTTAACTGATTGTTAAAATCTTTGAATTCAACAAAGTTTCGGTATGAGAAAAATGGTTGGTATATTAAAAGGAATTTGGATTTTATATAAATATGAATTTTTAAATATAAATGAATTTTCTAAGCTACTGATTTTTGATTTTGAAAGGTTTAAATTTGATTAATGTTCAATTTAGAAACATATTGCTAAAATCATACATGAATTTGAAACTGAACAGATATCGAAATGAATAAATTTTGATAACCTTTGACTGTATAAATATTCTAATGCAGTAATATTCAAACTTATATATATATGTATTTATGAATGAAGTTAACTCAAAAACTGTTGGTTTGAAAAGTAATCGATATGAAATGATAATTTTATATATAACCAAATTTATATAAGAATGATATGTTTAAAAATATGATTTGAGGAATCTTATGTAATGAAATTTTATATAAGCACAATATATGTGGAGTATGAAATGACAAAAATTATATATAGTATTATATTTTTCCAAATCAAAGATGTGTGAAGTACCTTATATCGAAGATCACGATCCTACTTGGTAGAGTTGTGGTTGAAGTTCGCACAGAGGGTCCATCGAAAATACGGTAAATATGATAACCCGTAACTTCCTCGGTAAGGAAAGCCCGGATAATCTGAGGACAAGACACATCGGAATGCAGACAGAAGAACATTTCATTAGTTATTACAACAATTACATTAGAATACAATAATATACGGAGTATGAATAAATAATACACAGAAAATATCAGAGATTTAGATTACATTTGAATACATCGCAGTGGAAAAAAAATACAATACACAACTAGAAGTGATACACGGGTACAGAGCTTTCCGAGTATCGTTCCAGCTGTAAATCAGGATCCTATGAATATAAATCTGCAAAACCAAAACTACTAGCTGCCCGTGTCAAAATAAGGGCACCTAGAGTTTAAGTTAAAACAATAAACTCCAAGTCAGTCATAGGACTGGTGTGAGAACTAAAACAGTTATTAATCTTTATTTTTAAAGTTAGGTAAATCAAGGGACCACGCCGTATAACACGGAACGGGTTTCCTCCCAAGAATACCGGTGCATAAAACAACAGCGCAATGCTAAATAAAGAACAATGAAGCTATTATAAGACCCAGATCCCATCACACAATGCAACGCAAGCCGGAGGATAGGGTTTTACCTTATAATAGCCAAAGAATGCTTGATACGCTAAATTTCATCTTTTATTATTGCTATAAGTGTATAGTGTTAAAACAATTTCAATCATAAGTATTAATCATAGACGGCATGGGTACCATATATCATGTCGCCAATACTAGGCTCTACAATCAAAACCGCACATATCACGTATTAGAAGTTGGGTTTCCATCTGTGAACCGAGGCAAAAGATAGTCCTCGCCGATTCGAGACTCTCTAGCCCGAGCCTCAGGATCAGAGCTTGAGTGACCCTTGGATCGTCAGGGCCGGTCCACCGATGTGGATTAATGTGACGGCCCGCCCCGCACCAACCGACACTTCCTCCAAGTGTGCGCTGTACACATGTCCAACTAGCACGGAACGGTCGTCATAAGAAAAGAAAGAAGAGAATGAACTAATCAAGAACCTGTAGAATGTCTCACAGCGCATAGAACAAAATATAATAATAACATACTTGACATAAAACAGGAGAGACAGTGCATAAGCTGAAAGTCAGAACTAAACATCATAGCAGCGGAAATCCAATATACAGCTTATTACAACTTTCAAACTGTCTCAAAGCAAAAGTAAGATAAATGTGGGACACTACTAATGCCCAAGTAGCGACCACCAACGACACAGGGAGAATGCGTATATATATATATAATACGTGGAAGCCTCCTGTCCGTCTCCGAATCAGCTACTCGCGCATCACCAGCTAACCTGTCTCTAGTCTGCTCGTGTGAGCACCCAGAGTAATAAGAGGAGACATAAAACTCTGGGTCAGACATAAAGCCTGGTATGAGCGATAAGCATCTAAAGTGAACAATAACAGGTAGACTAAAACATACCTGAATCTGGACTTGCAACCAAAGAGTTAGCACTACATACTGTACAACACTCTAAGGTATCATATCAAACGGTATAAAGATACGGAGGTGGGGGAGGTGTGCATGTCATAATGATGGCAAACAATCAAGCATAGCATCCATCCTCACATCTCTCACTCAGTGCGTAAAGCATACGATATTCACCACTTCGATCACCCAACATTCCTTGCTACGATCACTTTGCCCCATGAAGTCATAAATGGCTTCACTGCACTGATAACGTAGCCACTAATTCCTCGCTATGTCCACTTGCCCCATGGAGTTATTCACCCCATCTGCGCTGGCTCATAGCCTTACTAATCCTTACTATGTCCACTTTCCCCATGGAGTTATTCACCCCATCTGCGCTGGCTCATAGTCTTACCACGCATCACCTTGCCCCTCAGGTCATAATGACCCTACTGCACTGATAACGTAGTCTTGCTACCATCACTTTGCCCCTCAGGTCATAATGACCCTACTGCACTGATAAGTAGCCCATCATTCCTTTTTAGTGGTGAATCAAAGTTATGAACATCGACAACTCCTTAGCACACGTCCCGCAGCAAAGTCCAACCATGAAGTGAACTCATTGGTTCCCAACTGGTTCCGAGATCCTGAGCTCTAACTTCCATTTGGACTACCTTTGCATCTTGGGTTATTGGTCATCACAATCGAATCGGATCGGATCAGCCTTCACATTTTTCATCGGATCGGATCGGCTTAGTTCGGATCGCCAACACCCCATGCAGATCGAATCGTGTTCCTCCAGCGTGCGGCTCCTTCTCCTGGCTCGGATCGGCGTCACCACTTCGGATCGGATCGTGGTCACCCAGTCGGATCGGGTCGGGGTTCCTCCTTCAAGTCAGTTCGTGCTTTCCCCGTTGGTCGGATCGGGTCGGGTGCAACTTCCCAGATGGTCAGCTCGTGAACTTCTGAAATGGATCGGTTCGTGCTCCTCCCTTCGGATCGTTGCGCCTCATCAATCTGGATCGGATCGTGGAGAGGATTCGCGATCGGGGGTGAACATGCGGATCGCTGTCTTCGGATCGGATCGTGGCATATGTCCACGATCGGTTCGGGTCGGGAAGTCCGATCCGATCCCACTTGCAACTTCCTGCAGTCCTTCCAGCGAGCAGTTTACGCCATTCGACGGCGTTTTTGACCAAACTAACACTTCTAAACAATCACAAAGCATACCATATAGTCATAGCAGCATACATAATCAACCCCAAACATCAAAACATCAACATGATAGGCTAAAATGGATCAAACATACCCAAAATCCCAAATTTCCCCTTAAGCATACTTAGGTGAAACTAATGATAGTATTATCAAAACTTAACCAAATTAACCCAAATTCATATCAGAGGTCTAAAACATCATTCCGAATTTTATAAATATTTTTCCAGAATTTTATTATGTTTAAATTCGCTAATTAACACTAATCACCCCTAATTAGCCATAATTAGTGCAAAACTAAGCAAATCACTCACCTTAGCCACAAAATAAACTAAGATCTGAAATGATTCTCTGATTTGATGCGAATTTCAATACCAAACAGCAGCTCCTTTGTTGATTTGGTGAAGATCCTTCTTGATTAGGGGTTGCTAAGCCAAATCCTTAACCTAAAGGTGATTTGGAGGTGATTTAGAGGTTGGAGGCCATTTTTAGGGTTCCTTGGTGATAAGTGGAGGCTAGAAAACTGAAATGGAATGATTCTCCATCTCATTTCAGCCCTCCCATAACCCTAATCCCGAAATGGGTTATGGGCCTACTCACTAATCACCCGATTTGGCCCGGTTAAGCAGTTTTTCACCCTCCAAATCTTGTTTCAGCCATATCTCCCAAACGGTAAGTCCGTTTGGCTAATGTGACCACTCTACGGAAAGAGAAACATCGAACGAATAAAATGGAAGTGGTTTCAGGTCAAAATTCCTTTCCAATCTAAAGTTATGGCCAAAACAGTACCAACTAGGGGCAAAATGGTCATTTAAAAATCGACAAAAATCATAAGCATGGGAAATGACTCTAATAGATGTTTCCCAAAGTTACATGACCATACGACTTCACATGGGAAAGAAATAAATATTCTACGATCCTATGATGTGTAGAATACGGGTCATTACACTCTCCCCTCCTTAAGAAATTTCGCCCCCGAAATTCCCTAATCCAAACATACACAAAGGTCCCCGCATGCCTATCAATCATAAAACAACAATCAAACATGCAAACAAGCAAAGCAAGTCTATCCTAGCATGCGGAAAACTAAATTGCAAAGTAAATCTTACCAGGCAAAGAGTTCTGGATAGGCCTTCCTAATGCTCTCCTCTGTCTCCCAAGTACAATCATTCTCGTTCTCGCCCCACTGAACCTTGACTAGCTTCACCGCCTTCCTTCGAAGTTGCTTCGTATCATGCCCCACAATACAAATCGGCTTGCGGTTCCCAACCGCCTCGGGTTCTACTTCGAAGTCCTCTAACTGATCAGGTGAAATAGTCACATCTGAGTCGTGAACGAACTTCCTTAGATGGGAAACATGAAATACATTATGAACTCCCGCCATCTTCTCTGGTAAGCCAACTCTATACGCCAAATTCCCGACTAATTCAAGAACAGGGAATGGCCCAACAAATCTTGGTGCTAACTTGCCTCTCCTGCTAAATCGAATCACACTCTTTAACGGGGAGATCTTGACGAACACCAAGTCACCAACGGAGAATTTCAAGTCTCTTCTCCTCTTATCGGCATAGCTTTTCTGCCTATCTTGAGCAGCTTTCATTCGTTGCTGAATGACCTTAATCTTATCCGATGTTTCCCTCACCACATCTGGTCCAAGCACAAACTTCTCGCCAGTCTCTATCCAACATGATGGTGAGTTGCACGGTCTTCCGTACAAAGCTTCATATGGAGCCATACCGATACTGGATTGGTAGCTATTATTATATGCAAACTCTACTAGATGCAAATGATCATCCCATGATCCACCAAAATCCAATATACACGCTCTCAAGAGATCTTCCAATATACGATTCACCCTCTCCGTCTGACCGTCGGTCTGAGGATGATATGCGGTACTGAGATGTAATCTTGACCCTAGAGCCTCTTGTAAGCTCTTCCAAAACCCACTAGTGAACAACGGGTCTCGGTCACTCACAATGCTTTTGGGTACTCCATGAAATCTCACTACCCACTTCATATACAATTCTTCCAACTTGGTTGCCGTCCTGGTCGATTTGACCGGTATAAATCTTGCGCTCTTAGTCAATCGATCCACAATTACCCAAATGCTATCATATCCCGATCTAGTCCTTGGTAAGCCATCGATGAAATCCATCGAAACTTGCTCCCATTTCCATTCGGGAATTTCTAATGGTTGCAACAACCCACTAGGCTTCTTTTGTTCGGCTTTAACTAGCTGACAATTCATGCATTTGGATATAAACTTCCCAACGTCTCTTTTCATCCCTTCCCAGTAGTAAGTCTATCTCATGTCTCGATACATCTTATTACCACCGGGGTGTATAGTCAGTTTTGAGTGATGACATTCTCTAAGCACTTCATCTCTCAATCCATTGACATTGGGTACAACGAGCTTTCCATTCTTTCTAAGCCATCCATCTTGATCAAGCCCATACTTGCTCATCTCCTCATCGATACCCATCTCTAACTTGGAGATGATTTCCAATAGGTTAGGATCATCCCTCTGACTAGAGCCGATCCACTCAATTAAAGTGGGTCTGATCGTCAAACTTGCTAACATTTCTGGGTCCAATTCGCACTTTGGTCTGAAATCAAACCCCGCGATATACTCCGGTTGCTTCCATTCAAGGAACATAGCCCCTAAACTGGCATGTCTTCGACTCAACGCATCAGCTACCGCATTGCCCTTTCCCGGTGTATATGCGATGTCGAAATCATATGAAGTTAAGAACTCTAACCATCTCTGCTGACGAAGATTCAAATCCTTTTGAGAGAAAAGATACTTCAGCGACTTATATCAGTAAACAGCTCGAATCTTTCTCCCAAGAGATAATGTCTCCACATCTTCAATGCGAATACGATCGCTGCCAATTCCAAATCATGGATAGGATACCTCTTCTCATGCGGCTTTAGCTGTCGACTAGCATAAGCAACAACCCTACCTCCTTGCATCAATACAGCCCCCAGTCCGGTACCACAAGCATCTGTGTATACCGTCATCTCTTCATTCCCTTTAGGAATGACTAACACTGGCGCACGCGTCAACCTCTCCTTTAGACTTTTGAAGGCATCCTCACACACACCGTCCCAGACGAAGGACTAATTCTTCTTAGTCAACTGAGTCAACGGTGCTGCAATCTTGGAGAAGTCCTGGATAAACTTACGATAATATCCGGCTAATCCCAAGAAACTTCTTACATCTGTAGCATTCTTGGGCGTAGGCCAATCTTGTACCGTAGCCACCTTCGCAGGGTCCACGGCAATACCACTCTCTGAAACAACATGACCCAAGAATCTTACTTCCCTTCTCCAAAAATGACACTTAGAGAATTTCGCTTTCAATTGGTGTTTCCTCAACACCTCCATCACTATCCTCAAGTGTCCCTTGTGTTCCTCCTCTGTCCTTGAGTAAACAAGGATATCATCCACGAACACAAGAACAAACTTATTCAACTGATCTCTGAATACTCGATTCATAAGATCCACAAAGTAAGTTGGTGCATTGGTCAACCCAAACGGCATGACTAACCACTCATAAAATCCAGACGGCGTCCTAAAAGCCGTTTTCAGAACACTCTCATCTGCTACTCGAAGCTGATGAAATCCTGTCGCGAGGTCCAACTGGGAGAACACTCTAGCTCCTTCCAGCTGATCAAACAAATCATCTATCCGCGGTAGAGGATACTTATTCTTCCTCGTCACCTTATTCAACTCGCGATAGTCCACATACAAACGAAGGGAACCATCTGCCTTAGTGGCAAATACAACTGGTGCTCCCCACTCGGAGACACTCCTTCTAATCAATCCCTTCTTCAAAAGATTGCTGACTTGCACCCCGAGCTCTCGCTGCTCCTTTGGTGCCATACGACGAAGTGGCATCACTATAGGTCTGGCATCTTTCACTAAATCAATACGGAACTCAATCTCTCGGTGTGGTGGAAGCCCGGTCACCTCCTCGAAGACGTCTGGATACTGGCCAACCACGGGCACATCTGACAACTCATCTTGCGGGATGTCGAGGGAATTTACAAAACTAGCCATAACCCCATCACTAGGTAGGCTACCAAACACTATCCTCCGCCCATCATCCACTCTAGCTGTCACCAAAAAGCCCTCACAGTCTACCACCACCCCGTATCTTCGGAGCCAATCTACTCCCAAAATAATGCCAAACCCAGTAAAGCCCAAAACAAAGCAATCACAAACAAACATGCATCCATGACTCGATAAGACCACATTACGACAAATCATGCTAAGGCTAGTAGAACCACCAATCGGGTCCGTCACTACTAAAGGTCTATCGACAATCTCGGGCTCCAATCCCAACCTATCTACCAGGTCACTAGATATGAAAGAACTGGAAGCTCCGGTATCAAACAAAACTCTAACAGGAACATCATAAACAGAAAGCATACCTTGAATGACGACATTCTTTCCCTTCTCCGCCGCAGTTGGGGCATTCGACGAAGAAGGAATAGCATTAAGGGCGTATGCTTTCACCATTTGCTTTTCTTTAGGGGGTTGCGGACACTTGTCCTTGTGATGTCCAATTTGGCCACAGTTGAAGCACTTCCTATCCGCTGGCTTGGCCCGACAATTACTAGCATAATGGCCCTTCTTACCACAGCTGAAGCACTCAACATCTTGTTTATCCTTTTTCTTCTGGCCATCCTTAGTCTGACTCTGCTTTCTTTTATTCTGGGAACCACCCTTGCCTCCACCACTTGCTTGTGGCTTTGGCTCATCTGCGGATGCAACCTCAGTCTTCGGCTTAGGGTAGAGACTCTTTGATCTTAATGCTTTCCCCACAATCGACTCAAACGTCTCATCGATGTGGTTAATAAGCCTTTCCCCTAAGTACTGATCTAACCCAGTTATGAATTTCTCATTCTTCTTCTCGGCAGTATCAATAAGAGATAACCCATACTTTGACAAAGTGTCGAATTCAGCAATGTACTCCGAGACAGCTCTGCCATTCTGCTTGAGCTCCAAGAATTTCTTAAACAGCACTGACTTCTGAGCAGCTGGAATGAACTTCTCGCTAAAGCGAGCTTTAAACTGCTCCCAAGTAATCTGATCTTCGGGAGTAGCTGCCTTTATAGCATTCCACCAATTCATTGCCCGCCCTTGCAGCTGACGGGACGCTAGCTTTCTCTTCATCGCATCCTCGATACCCAAATCCTCGAAGATACGTTCGCAACTATCCAACCAATCCTGAACATCTGTGGCTGACTCCGTTCCGTGGAACGGCTTCCCACCAAGGCTAGTATAATCCTTATTCAGCTTGGCGAAGTCGACTCTTGGCGCCTGCACTATTGGACCACCACCATTTCCACCATTGGGAGCTTCCCTCCGTACATCTCTAAGCATCTCTCTCATGAGGTCAGTAAACATCGTCCTCGTGTCAGCATCATTCCCATTATTGGCTCCCCTACTAGCACCTCTAGTATCTCGGCTCATCGTCAATCTGAAAAAGGAAACGATTAACGATTCCATAGTGGTGCTAGTGCAGTACGACTTCATTCTTATACTACTAATAGTATATATATAGCTTTTGAAAACCAAAATAACCACAAATACGCTCTCTCGTATACGTATATTATCTCTCCTTGATAACTTCCCTAGGTTAACTACCCAACCTAGAGCTGTGATACCAAGTGTGACGGCCCGCCCCGCACCAACCGACACTTCCTCCAAGTGTGCGCTGTACACATGTCCAACTGGCACGGAACGGTCGTCGTAAGAAAAGAAAGAAGAGAATGAACTAAAACCTGTAGAATGTCTCACAGCGCATAGAACAAAATATAATAATAACATACTTGACATAAAACAGGAGAGACAATGCATAAGCTGAAAGTCAGAACTAAACATCATAACAGCGGAAATCCAAAATACAGCTTATTACAACTTTCAAACTATCTCAAAGCAAAAGTAAGATAAATGTGGGACACTACTAATGCCCAAGTAGCGACCACCAACGACACAGGGAGAATGTGTATATATATATATAATACGTGGAAGCCTCATGCCCGTCTCCGAATCAGCTACTCGCGCATCACCAGCTAACCTGTCTCTAGTCTGCTCGTGTGAGCACCCAGAGTAATAAGAGGAGACATAAAACTCTGGGTCAGACATAAAGCCTGGTATGAGCGATAAGCATCTAAAGTGAACAATAACAGGTAGACTAAAACATACCTGAATCTGGTCCTGCAACCAAAGAGTTAGCACTACATACTGTACAACACTCTAAGGTATCATATCAAACGGTATAAAGATACGAAGGTGGGGGAGGTGTGCATGTCATAATGATGACAAACAATCAAGCATAGCATCCATCCTCACATCTCTCACTCAGTGCGTAAAGCATACGATATTCACCACTTCGATCACCCAACATTCCTTGCTACGATCACTTTGCCCCATGAAGTCATAAATGGCTTCACTGCACTGATAACGTAGCCACTAATTCCTCGCTATGTCCACTTGCCCCATGGAGTTATTCACCCCATCTGCGCTGGCTTATAGCCTTACTAATCCTTACTATGTCCACTTGCCCCATGGAGTTATTCACCCCATCTGCGCTGGCTCGTAGTCTTACTACGCATCACCTTGCCCCTCAGGTCATAATGACCCTACTACACTGATAACGTAGTCTTGCTACCATCACTTTGCCCCTCAGGTCATAATGACGCTACTGCACTGATAAGTAGCCTATCATTCCTTTTTAGTGGTGAATCAAAGTTATGAACATCGACAACTCCTTAGCGCACGTCCCGCAGCAAAGTCCAACCATGAAGTGAACTCATTGGTTCCCAACTGGTTCCAAGATCCTGAGCTCTAACTTCCATTTGGACTACCTTTGCATCTTGGGTTATTGGTCATCACAATCGAATCGGATCGGATCAGCCTTCACATTCTTCATCGGATCGGATCGGCTTAGTTCGGATCGCCAACACCCCATGCGGATCGAATCGTGTTCCTCCAGCGCGCGGCTCCTTCTCCTGGCTCGGATCGGCGTCACCACTTCAGATCGGATCATGGTCACCCATTCGGATCGGGTCGGGGTTCCTCCTTCAAGTCAGTTCGTGCTTTCCCCGCTGGTCGGATCGGGTCGGGTGCAACTTCCCAGATGGTCAGCTCGTGAACTTCTGAAATGGATCGGTTCGTGCTCCTCCCTTCGGATCGTTGCGCCTCATCAATCTGGATCGGATCGTGGAGAGGATTCGCGATCGGGGGTGAACATGCGGATCGCTGTCTTCGGATCGGATCGTGGCATATGTCCACGATCGGTTCGGGTCGGGAAGTCCGATCCGATCCCACTTGCAACTTCCTGCAGTCCTTCCAGCGAGCAGTTTACGCCATTCGACGGCGTTTTTGACCAAACTAACACTTCTAAACAATCACAAAGCATACCATATAGTCATAGCAGCATACATAATCAATCCCAAACATCAAAACATCAACATGATAGGCTAAAATGGATCAAACATACCAAAAATCCCAAATTTCCCCTTAAGCATACTTAGGTGAAACTAATGATAGGATTATCAAAACTTAACCAAATTAACCCAAATTCATATCAGAGGTCTAAAACATCATTCCGAATTTTATAAACATTTTTCCAGAATTTTATCATGTATAAATTCGCTAATTAACACTAATCACCCCTAATTAGCCATAATTAGTGCAAAACTAAGCAAATCACTCACCTTAGCCACAAAATAAACTAAGATCTGAAATGATTCTCTGATTTGATGCGAATTTCAATACCAAATAGCAGCTCCTTTGTTGATTTGGTGAAGATCCTTCTTGATTAGGGGTTGCTAAGCCAAATCCTTAACCTAAAGGTGATTTGGAGGTGATTTAGAGGTTGGAGGCCATTTTTAGGGTTCCTTGGTGATAAGTGGAGGCTAGAAAACTGAAATAGAATGATTCTCCATCTCATTTCAGCCCTCCCATAACCCTAATCCCGAAATGGGTTATGGGCCTACTCACTAATCACCCGATTTGGCCCTGTTAAGCAGTTTTTCACCCTCCAAATCTTGTTTTAGCCATATCTCCCAAACGGTAAGTCCGTTTGGCTAATGTGACCACTCTACGGAAAGAGAAACCATCAAACGAATCAAATGGAAGTGGTTTCAGGTCAAAATTCCTTTTCAATCTAAAGTTATGGCCAAAACAGTACCAACTAGGGGCAAAATGGTCATTTAAAAATCGACAAAAATCATAAGCATGGGAAATGACTCTAATAGATGTTTCCCAAAGTTACATGACCATACGACTTCACATGGGAAAGAAATAAATATTCTACGATCCTATGATGTGTAGAATACGGGTCATTACAATTAAAATGCCTGAACACTGTGTTTCCCCGCCCTTTGGGGCGTAAATGAGCCAACGAATGACTCCATCGGTCCCGGATCGACCGATATAACCGAGGCGCCTCACAACAGCAACAACCACACAGATGAAAATAATATAAATGTCAGCCAGTTTGAGCATTGACACCACCCTTGGCTAGAAAGAAACACATGTCCTCCCTGAGGTCCTCTCCCGTTTCTGGTTCACAACCGGTGTGTGAGGCTCGCGAATCAACGCTACACAAAGCTATGCCACACAGGTCGTGCTTTGATCATCAACCACAAGACTTTGATTTTCAATAGAAACCTTGATCATTTGCCACTTAGGCATGCCATACAAGCCATTCACTCCATGCGTTTGATATCGATCAATATATAACCTCTGAGCTCGTACGTCTCAGAGAAGGGCGTTAAGCAAGAGAATAAATTATCCGCCGCCAAACAGATATATATTTAATAGAAATCAACCACACAGAATAAAATCCAATGTCAGACACACAGTCCATTTACAAGTCCATTCTTGGTCTGAACGAAACCAGAGGCACCTTGTACCTCGCATATCCATCAATCTCCAAGTACGTATGGATGATCACCAACTGATTCCCTCCTCTTGGATGTACGGCCCAATCAAGATCATCAGTAATTATCCAAACAACGTGAAGACCTCCGGTCTTCAACCACCGTCTTCATCTTCGACACCACGTCGAATCAGTTATTCAGAATGGGATAAACCCGGTCTTTCTGAATAACTCGCGTATATAATAAACAAGTGTTACACAAACACAACATACGCCTCATTCCAATTCAGAATATTCTTTTATTCAAATATTCTTATACTTTGGGAAACCCATTAATTTTATCAAAGATAAATTCTTTAAATTTATTCTTTAATCTTCCTTTGAATTTCAATTCAAATTAGTCGTGATTAGCGAACCACACCGAAGTAATCATTTATTTTTTTCTCCCAATCCCAATCTATTCATCCCATGAAGTAAAACTGGTAATACTTCATATCTAACACCACAGTGTTATCGGTAAATTCAATTACCATTTCACGTTCAAATCTAATTACAGATTTAACTATCGTCTGGAGCAAAACTTTTGATACTCCATTCTCGATTATTTCAATCTAATTAAAGATTCATTAAAACTCCACTTAGTTTTAATCTTCCCAAAAATCAATATTAATGATTATTTAACTTGGGAAATCATATCATGTCTTTAACTGGGTTAAAGAACCAATGTCATTTAAAACACAGTTCACTATAAACCCAAAATCACACTCTATATCAATTCCGATTAAATATCATTTAATTGGTATACTTCATTTAATCTAAATAAAAAGATTTAATCTTTTTCTCAACTGGGTTTAAGAACAGGGTTAATAAAGACACCATTCACGACAAACCCAAATCACATTTGATATTAAATACAAGGCTCTAAATAGAAAATATATCGGCTTATATTCAATATCAAATTCTACGACCCACAAATATCTTATTGGAAATAGCGATATAAATATATCTTTCAAATTTCCATAACAATATCGGTATAATCACGAAATCCAACATCGAAATATTCCAAAGATAAATTTCGATTCATATCCATTCCAATTTAATTATTGGGAATTCTGGTTTGTTTTAAAAACCCCTTTCTAATTCAATTTATTTATTTCAAAAATAAATTGATTTTAATTCTAGTTCAAAACTAGTTCATTTCGATAAAAATCTATTTTTATCTTTTCAATTATGGAATTTTTCATCCCAATTCTTCACCAATCATTTCTTATGATTTTACACAAATTATCACTATTTTTAATAATTTTAGCAAGCCCGTACAGTCGATTTCCATCAACGGCCATCAAATTGCACTTACAGCGACATTTTCCAAATTTGATTTGGACATAATTCCAAATCCAACCAGTAGATTTCAAATCTCTAATATTCGTTAGAAAGCTCTTTTCGATACAAACCCAACGGTTCCGGTTTTAGGAGAATCCGACAGTCGGATCTCCCGCAATATCCATTCGAAGTCAATGGTCGAAATTCGCGAACTGCAGTAGCACGGCGCGTTATATTCAGGCCAATATATACATACATATATATATATATATAATATATTATATATGTTTCGTCGATTTCCTTTTAAAACGTATTTTATGAATCGTTTTAAATTCGTTTTCAAAACGATTTCAACTTCATATTCAATTTCGAATCAAAATTGAATATTCCACATCATCGATTTACAAATGATAATTTTTTCAAAACGTTATATTTTTAAATCACTTCCTTTTCTATATTCATTATAAAAATAAATAAAACCGATATAAATATTGTTCATGTCAAAATGGCGTCAATTTAATCAACACGGCTTTTATCCAATACATGAATTTATTTTCTATTTAACACATGAATTTTTTTTCTGTTCAACACTTGAATTTATTTTCAATTCAACACCTGAATTTATATTCAATTCAACACATGAATTTATTTTCAATTCAACACATGAATTTATTTTTCTATATTGGAATGAGGCCTAATCAATTACCATATAATGTTAATTATATGGATTTTCTACAATACATGTATATATTAGCAACGATAAATAATCAACCATCATCCAGAGTGCACCACACAACTGCATCATCCTTAAATATAAATAATTAACGCTTACACAGTCTGTCAACCCATCGATTGACATACAACTAAACAATCGGGATTAGTATACGTCAAATATCATCCCAATACCCGTGTGGGGTTTCAAATCAACAAACACATATTTTATTTGTGAGGTTGGGCGATGTGTAAAATTTATCGTCCCAATCAATATCAATCAAATCAGTGTATATAAACAAATCTTCGATTTGTTTATAAATATTTATTTCATATACACGTTAAAAATTATATTTTTAACTATAAAATATTTTCCACTATAAAATATTTTATCTCGTTCCACATCACACAATCAGATTTCACAACACAGCAATTAAACAAACAAGTCATCCATGGTCTGTGGACGACGGGTGTCGGGTGCTGCTAAGCACCGTCTGCATCCTAGTATATATTTCAAACTAGAAATAAATAAAAATGAGGAGTTCTCACCGATTAGCTCAACCAAACGCCATGACTCTTCATATGTAGAAATCTTCGTCGTGCTCGCCTTTTGTCAATTTCACTGTCCGTATCCACTACATATATAAAAATCGCATTTTTATATTGTTGCTATGTATATAAAAATCACATTTTTACACCGCTACTATATAGATAAAAATTCTATTTTTACACCGCTACTATATAGATAAAAATTCTATTTTTACACCGCTGTTCATATAATAAAGATCATATTTTTATCACGCAAACTTCATAATAAAAATCATATTTTTATATCACTTCCATATATGTAAATATCACTCCTTTACAATGCTACTTCCATGATAAAAATTATATTTTTATTTTGCTAGTAATATAATTAAAATCATATTTTTATTACCCTGCAGAAATAAAAATCATATTTTTATTCTTCCTATGATATAAAAATCATATCTTTATTATCTATACTATATAAAAATCATATTTTTATAATCTCTACTATATAAAAATCATATTTTTATTTTCACTACATATACAAAAATTATATTTTTAACTTCTTGGTTATATAAAAAATATATTTTTAACTTCTTTTTCCTTAACAAAAACCACATCTTTTCATTGACAAAAATCATATATTTTCATTCGCAAAAATCATATACTTTCATCGCAAAAATCATATATTTTCATTAGCAAAAATCATATACATTTATTCGCAAAAATCATATACTTTCATTCGCTAAACTAAAAAAAACAAATTAAAAACTCACCCTTTATTGTTTTGGTGGTTGGAGGGGCTCGGGGAGGAGCTGGAAGCGGCGCCGGCTAGAGGGGCTGGCCTGAGACGGCGGAGCTCGTCGGAGCTGGTGGCAGGAGGGCGCGGGTCCAAGTTTTATGGGGCGGTGGCTTTTGAGGGGGGGGAGCGACGCGAGGTTGGGGTTTTTTAGGGGATTGGGGGTTTTCTACAGAGGAGAGAGAGGGAAGCGAGGGGGGTCGTTGAGGGTGGAGGCGGCCGGTAGAGGGGGAGGGCGACGCGAGGTTACGGTGGTGGTGGGTGAGGAACATCGCGGTGGCTCTGCCTTTTTTTTCCTTTTGTTTTCAATCTGAATGAAGTAATAGGAGAGAGAGGGAGTAAGAGAGAATTATATAATATTTAATTTAATTTAATTCTCCCCTAAAAGTTGACTTTTCATTCGAACCCCAAACGATGTCTAACGACTATCGTTCCTAGCGTATTACCCCCTTTCCGAACACAATGGGATATGTTTCGTAAGCCAACTCCCTTGTTTCGATCAGTTTCTGTCAAAATCAAAATATAAATCTATACATATTGAATTTGAACGCACATTTCAATTTACCGGGGCCACATACTAACTCTAAAAATTCTTGAAAATATTTTATTGCTTCATGTTGACGATGCGGTCGTAAGAAAACTAATTTCATCAAATTCTGAGACCGTTTGAAAAATGGCCATTTTCCAGTCGATTAAAATCAACCGAAACTGGTCCAAACACGTTTTCCTGTGCCACGCTCACATATTGATTCGAAAAATTACGAATTTTGAAACCTAGCAATAACTTGACATCCCGGATTCAACAAAAGTGGTTTCGTCAAAAACCGAGGTCATTTGCAAAATTTCCATTTTTAAGGGCCAGAATTCCATAGCGACTATTCTGAAATTTCATCTGGGCATAACTTTTTATCCCCGTTATGAAATTTCGATTTTTCGGATTCGTTGGAAAGATATTCTCAATTAGATTCTAATATTGTTGGTTTCACTAAAATCCGGTATATTTTGAATCCTTTACATTCATTCGAACTTTGAAATCGAATTTTCAAACTACCGCGCCATTTTCAATTCCTTTTATAATTAAAAATAATTATTTATATTCTAACGACGATCTATATAAATATATATGTTCTAATTCTATTCCAAATAAATTTCTCGTTGTTATTATTTAACATAATTCATTTTAAATATTCAAATTTCATTAAAATTGCCGAAATAAAATTTTTAAATTGGCTCGGATTTCTGGGTTATTACAGTAAAACTCGGTAGGAACATGTATCAGAATCTCACTCCGTGGGGTCAAATTGAATTTATTATATTATTTGATATTTTTACATAACGTAAATCGAGGGGCTGGTGATGCCTATTATTACAAGCGATTCCACTTAGATATTAGTGTAACCATTGCCTGTAATCTATGAACCATGGCGTAATTCGAGGGGCCGGTGATGCCTACAATTACAAGCGATTTCGCTGGGACGATGTAACATTATAGAACTACGATCCATGGAAGGATGTGCTTTCCATTCTATTTTTTAAAGTTTATAAGTATATCCACTGGAAGTTGAAACAAATATATTAAGTGCTCCGTGATTTCTACTCATGCGCTTGATTGACGTATGCCTAGATCCTATAAGAATGAAACAAACTTGTTAAGACTTTGAGTTATAATGTATTTTGACCATAGACAACAAATTAATTACATGAAAATTATATATTATATAACTTCAACATAAAAATCTAAGATAGAGTTTTCAGTGTTTTACAAATTTGTTGTTTTGAAATATATCAAAATGTGAATTTTCTTCATCGAAGTGGACAGAGCCATTGGAATATCTACGTAGTTAAACGTAAATCATTTGATCTGCATGACAGTTTTGATCTTGTTTCGAATGTACGCTTTCGGTTTCAAGTAGAATGGTTCGCTCAGTTGTCAACGACGAGCATTGATATGGGTTTTTGCTACAGATTTGAAGTTCTCTATCAAGTTTATTTCTGTGCAAGGAGAATAAAAGTTTTTGGTCAAAAAGTCGAATCAGCGCCTATACTAGGATGATCAGGTTACCAATACTAGTTATAAGAAAATTTTGGTATTCGAACAAATAATCAATTTTGATATGCGCTTAAATGGTATATCAGTTAAATATTAGTTTCCTTACTTCGCCCCTTTCCATTTATGAAATTTTTTGAGCGGAGGAGAGTTTAGTTACCAGTAAATTTTAATGTTTCTAAATGATACTGTTATTGGAATTTAAGTTAAAATTTTAAATTTGAATAATGAAATTGAGATGTTGGGAAATATATATTACTAAATCTAGAAGAATGAAATAATTTCTTAAGAAAACCAGCTTTTGTTAAACTTAGTTAAATCTAAAAATTTATTGAAATTTGAAAAGTTTTTTTTAATCAAATACAAGGCAAATTTCTAAGGTAGATATCACTTTCCATTTTTTCAAAATCGGATATCTGTAGCTCTGCATTTTACTGTTTTAACTGTCAAAATGCGCTGAGCCAGTGTACTTGTGAAAATTTTCATGTGTCCTCCTTTGGTTCCACTCCCTGCATATTTGTGACTGGTTCTTAAATTTGGGAAAGAATTAATTAATTATTTTGAATTTTGAATTAGCAGTTTATTTTTTGTTTTGAATTTAATTCGGAATTTATGTTATTAGACCACCACATCAATTGATGTTTATTTACGAGTATTCTTCCCTATCTCCTTTCCTTTTATTTGTATATTATTTCTCGAAATTAAGGAAGGAAATAAATATAGGATTGGGGTGCCAACTCATGCCTAGTCATTAAACTTTATTTTCTATGTAACTTACCAGGTATAAAGAGATCTTCTTCGGAGTAAAATACGTACATGTTTATTCTTCCCCTTCTCATTCTCATTTTTCTTCTGTCATTCTTTGTCGCAGCCATTTTTTTTAGATCTATCTCATCTCTTTCTATGACACCCCACATCCATTAATGTCACCCATATGAGAATGCATTAAGTTTCGTGAAGCACAATAGGCAAATAGTAACTAAAATTCACTAGATAGATGTAAATATGCAGCAGAAAAGGTAACTTTTATTATTAAAGAAAAACATCGTTTAACCTCAATTACAAATATATGTCTCATAATACTAAACATCAGAGTACAAAACTGCAAAATTATATCCCTTCTCAAAATCCATAATAAGATATAGCAATAATGAAAGCAATAAATGAATCAGAAGATGTCCAAGCCCAAGAATGAAATCACAACTACTGTCCACTGCCACTTTGAGAACTTGAGGGGGGATGGAGAGAGAGAATGGAAATAAAATAGGTCAGACATAAAGTCTGGCATGTTCCAGTGATTTTTCGCAATAGGATAAGATAAAAAGTGTCATGACATATAAATAATGTTGAACATGAAACTATAGTATAGACAAGTACAAGATAACAAAATAATGGTGTAACATAGGTATAAGATACCAAATCATGGTAAATGTCATATACGCTTCTCATTCATATTCCAAGAATAAAATTACTGCACCAATTACTTGTTTTAACAAGATTAAGGGTTACATTTATTTCTACCCTTGCGATCATCTCCCTACTACATAAATATCCTGTGCCAACCCCGACAGTAGGGTGTATCAGTCCCTAACCCAACGAGTTATAGGACACAGACCTATTTCTTGATGTTATGACATCTTAGTATCCCTTAATCGAACCCAGGAACGCTCATGACTCCGCTGGAACGCACATGTACCCACCTTCCACCTTAAACCTTTTACAATCCAGATCAGTATAGCATGCCTTGGCCCCTAGTTAGTGCGAGGCCCCTCTCTAAGATCCTAATAGGGAAACTGACTGATACGGGATTCACACAATAGATGGACACAAATCACCCCTAGGCTTGTGCCCTCACCCTTGGATTTTAGGAGACCTAAAATCAGATACCAACAACATGATAGTGGGACCTCTTAGCTTATTAATCAACATGTAATAACTTAGCAGGTTTAGGTTTATTAATAAGCATAGTTGTTAATGACATTTCCTATAAATGTTATTCTGTATTCACCCCCCTTTCCCAAACAAGTATCTGCCCAAATTTATGTATATATTAAGTTGCCTATTTTTCTTAATTACGTCTGATACTACCAACATGTTCTACATAATTATTTAATCAATTTTGACCTAACATGTTTACATATTGTCCCAATTTTACAGTTATTGGATTTCATGTTTAATATGCCTAATTCTTCCTTTTTACTGTCATTTTAAGTTATTCCAAGTTTTATCCAGTGCAATTCTAACGTGAATAGCTTAGGCATTAGATAGCCTAGGTTTAATGCAAAATATGAAGAAAAAGGAGAAAAACATAGATCTGATTAAGAAACACACAAACTGAATAAAAATAGGCATAAGACTATAAATAAATCTAAAACAGAAAAGGGATAATATGATATACATGTAATAATAAAACAACTGAAACTGAATAGATATGTGATAGTAAACTAATAACATATAAACATGTAATGTAACAACCAGGATTTTCGAGTAATCGGGAAGTGCAGTTTTATTTTTTTTGTGATACTTAACATAATTTATTGGTGATACGAATTTGTGAGACCAACTCATATAATATTTAAAATAAGAAATAAAGTCTTGAGCAATTCTATATTGAGTATTTGGAATAAATTATATAACTTTGATATAACAGAAATTTATTCCAATCTATAATCTTAAGACTATAATCAATAATTAAAGGGGATGTTTAAAATATATATAACTATTGGGAATCAATATTTAAGAGGAAAAATATTTTCAATATTGAAGATAAATTATTGGTTATGTTATTAAATTATTAATTGGGGTCTTAAATAAAAGATGCACTTTTATAACAATATTAATAGTGGAATTATGTAAAAAAAAATACATTAGTGAATTTAAAGTGTACATGTGCACTACGACAAAATGATCCAATTACATCGGTGGAACACCGTTGTTATATACATTTTACAACGGTGGGCTAACCGTCATGTATTAAGAAGTTGTAATAGACTAAAATCTTTTACAACTTTTTTGCACCATTGCAACACCGTTGTAATATATATATATATATATATATATATATTACAACTTTTCTCCACCGTTGTAATAAACTTTATTACAACAGTTATGCACCGTTGTAATATATCCTCAAATTATATGCATAAGAATCTATATATATTTAATATGCGCAACAATAAATAGATAAATAACATATGAAATAGATGTAAGTTTAAAAGCATCATAATCCATTCATTGATAAAAGTCACAATTTTATATCCAAAATACAAATTATAAATAATATACCACATAAAAATGTATAAAATTACAACCATCATTATGTAATCACAATTTTACAACTTTCATCCTATTTGATAATAGTCAAAAGGGTTGTCCCGGTTCAATCCACCATTATAGCTCCTAATGATAATGGTCACAGGGATATGCAGAGGGATATTGCTGAAGTGCTCAGTCTTCCTGGAATTGATATTCAGAATTCTTAGAACAACTCTTCTGGCGATATGGTGAACAAAAGTACTCTATCTCTTGCAACGCATCATGAATTGTAGACACAAGCTCCATTACTACAATGCTTTTTATAGCTTTCTTGACCACTGCAAAACAAAAGGAACTTGATCACAATAAATACATCATACATAACCAAATGCAAACATTCATTAGAGAAATAAGGCTTTTTTAATAAAAATTACTACAGCTAATAATATACTGCGAAGAACTTAATCCAACCGATCCTTCCAGTGCCCAATATTTTGTTTAAAATCATCAACTTCAAATTTAAAAAAGTCATAAGTGGTTCCTCTAAAAGATAGTGCAATCTGACTATATACTTAATACACAATTCACGATGCTTACTATTTAAATTAACTAGCATTTGTAATGTACAAAGCTTTCACTAACCTTAAATAGAACTTCAAAATTGATATGAATTAGAAGATACGTAGCAAGTTTTCAAACCCGCCTTAGTATTCCTCTAGACAAAATATGAAAGAAGTTGTTCTCAATCCCTTGCCCATTCATGACCGCATCATTTTCATCCATAGCACACTCCACTTGCTTTCGTTAAATCACTCTGCAAAATCAAAGGATGCAAAAACTATCATTTCGGAAGTTTAAAGATCCATGGTATAATAGTGTTTGTGAAGCAAACAAAATAAATATCATCGTATCAAACCAAATAAAACCGTAAAAAAAATGAAAAAAGAAAAAAGTACCAAAAGGAAGCAATATCTTCGATTACACTACCAGATCCATGCATAGATCTGCTGCGCATAGATCTTCTGGGCATAGATCTCATCCGAAACCTCAACCAAAAAGAAAAAAGTACCAAAAGAAAGTTGTTCTCTCCACCTATAGATCCACTCATAGATCTGCTGTACGCGAATCCAAACCTGAAATCTCCAAACTTGCCTTCGATTGCACTACCAGATCACTTATTTATTTTGTGAAGAAAAGAAAGAAAGAGATGACGGAGAGAGAGAATAATAGGCGACGTGGGTAGTTTTTTGGTTTAAGATGATAAAGGGATTTCTGAAATTGTGTTACCGTGAAAATGGAAAAGGCCTGATGGAAAAGTTAAGGACATACGAGCCAAAAAATTTACTTTGGAGCCAAATATTCGTGATGGTGCCAAAACGAAAATTTTAGATAGCCGCCTTTGATATTTGTGCCCTGTTCAAGCAGTAGAGGGGAAGTCCACCTTTTGGCCTTATTTAAAACTCTAACGTGTTTACTTGAAAATTGTTATAACATAATAGCAACTAATAAATGCTTGCAATAGAAAAAATTAAATTGTTGTTAAAAATTCTTGTTAGTCATTATTAAATAGTTGTTGATAATTATTAAATACTAATTCTAATTATTGACATTAAACCTAATTATTATTAATTACATATAAATTAAATTATTAAAATTGTTTATTATTTAGTCATTTTTACTTATTCATTCACTATTGTATAATTAAAATTATTTATTATTTAGTCATTATTATTTATTAGTAGTTATTATTAATTATTATTGAATATGAATTATTCTTAAATGTTAATATTACTGATTAGTAAATATAAGTTGTTATTAATATTTAATAGGTATCTAATACAAAAAATAGAAAAAAGAGTTACTAAAAATAAGTTTAAACAAATTTCTAATTTAAATATTTATTATTAGAAATTAATTAGTATATATTAATTATTACAACAGATAAAAAAGAAAAGTTGTGATATATATGTTTATTACAACAGTGGTTTTTTCACAATTGTAGAAAACATTTATTACAACAGTGCGTTTTGCACAGTTGTAAAAAAGCATTTATTACAACTGTGCTTTTTGCATAGTTGTAAAATTAAAGTTGTAATATGGTGTTTTTGTTGTAGTGGTGGCTTTTAAAATACGAATCAAAGAATAAGTTGGTCTGTGGATTGTATGAAAATATAAATGTTGATGTGAACCAATATTTATAGGATTAATGTGTCTATTGTCGTTGATAATAAATTTAAATTGTTTAGTAAACAAAATATACAACAACATAGTTGTATTAATAAATTTGGAGATTTTTGTTTTAATTACAAAAGATATGTATAAACATATGTATGCATTGTAGCGTGGAAATAAAAAGAGTAAAAGTGTTTAAAGAGGTAATTATTGAGTTAAAACCATTTTATTATGGGTTGATAACAATCATTGCAACTTTGGGTTATGATATATATATATATATATATATATTGTTGTACAAATTTTAAGTGTTCAAAATTGTTGTATTTAATAATAATAAAAATATGAATTTTGATATGTTCTAGTGGTTTATTAAGTTCAAATAAATCATTGTGATAAGTTATTTTAGTTGTCTGCAAAGACTACACAAATATAAGGAAGTAATCATTATTGTTAAACATATTTATATACGTAAGTTGAATCAAAATTGATATTTTCAATATTGTTTGGAGTGTTTGAAATTTATTGTAGTGTGTGTATTTGTGTTTTACGAGTTAAGCACAATTTAATTAGTGTCAATAGGATAATAACAGGTTAATAATGTTATGATACTGTAAATATCTAAATTTGCTTATTTAGTGTACTTGTAACAACCCGTAAAATCTGGGCCAGTTTAAAATTTTTATTTTGGCAATTTTAGCGAATTTTGATTATTTAAAATGAATTATTTTAAATAATATTGACGAGAAATTTATTTTGAATATAATTCGAACGTATATATTATATACGTCGCCGTTAGAATATAAATAATTATATATAATTATAAAAGGAATTGAAAATGGCGCGGTAGTTCGAAAATTCGATTTCAAACTTCAATTGAATGTACCGGGTGCAAAACAATCCGGATTTTTGTGAAACCAAAAACATTAGGATCTAATTGATGATATCTTTCCAACGAAGTTGAGAAACTGAGATTTCACTTTATAAATGATGAGATATGTCCAGTTGAAAATTCTGAATAGTCGCTATGGAATTCAGGCCCTTAAAAATGGACATTTTGCAAATGACCTCGGATTTCGACGAAACCACTTTTGTTGGGTCCGTGATGTCGAGTTATTGCTAGGTTTCAAATTTCATAATTTTTCGAATCAATATGTGAGCGTGGCAAAGGAAAACGTGTTTTGACCATTTCAGTTGATTTTAATCGACTGGAAATTGGCCATTTTTCTAACGGTCTCAGAATTCGACGAAACTAGTTTTGTTAGGACCGTATCGTCAATACGAAGCTAGAAAATATTTTTCGGGAATTTTTAGGGTTAGTATGTGACCCCGGTAACTTGAAATGTACGTTTAAAATTCAATATAGTGATTTAAATGTAATTTCAACGGAAACTGATTGTAACGATCAAACCAGCTTACGATACATATCCCATTGTGTTCGGAATGGGGGTAATTAGCTATGGACAACAGTCGGCGGGTTTCGTTTCGAGTCCGAACGAAAAAGTTGCTTTATGGATTTAATATAAAAATTAAATTATTAAATTAATAAATAAATAATAATAAAATTAAATAATTGGGCCCCCATTTCCCTCCCTATACCCGGTCAACGCCCTCCCTTTCCCCTTTCTCCCTTCAGATTCGATCGTAGAAAAGAAAAAAAAAAAAAAAAAAAAAAAAGACATCGTTCTCGTTTTCGTCGACGACCAGGAGCCCGTCACCGTCGCGAGCCCCTCCCATCGCCGGAGCGCCGCACCCCAACGCCATCACCCTAGACAATCCGACCCTCCTCACGCCGCCCTCCTCCGACGAGAAGCTCTGACCCCCTCAGCCCCTCCTCTTCGCTCGCCTCCATTCTCTCCCCCTTCTGAAACTCGAGCCCAAACCCACCGAGACCGCCGCTGGCACCCCCAGGCCCCCTTCCGCGACACTGGACCACCCTCCAGCACCTCCTGCCGCCGGTGCAGGCCCCACCACAGCCATCTCCACCTCCCAAAACCCAGTAAGCTTCTTTTTATATATTTTATTTATTAGGAAGAATACTTTTTTTTTTGGGTTTAAATATTGATTTTAAAAGGGGTTCAAAACTGATTTTAGAAATGACTTAAAAACTGATTTTTATGTATTTAAATTCTGTTTTTAAAAAGATTATAAAACTGATTATCGTGAAAAGGAAAACTGATTTTTCTTGAAAAGGAAAAAAACTGATTTTGGTTTAAATAGAAAAAACTGATTTATGTTTAAAAAGAATTCAAAACTGATTTTTTGTTTAAATAGAAAAAAACTGATTTTAAGAAAAGTAAAAGATTTGAATTTTGAAAAGTAGGAAAAAAAAAAAGTATTGAACTTTGAAATAAAAATTCGATTTTTAAGTATTGAACTTTGAAATAAAAATTCAATTTTTAAGTATTGAACTTTGAAATAAAAAATTCGATTTTTATATATTGAACTTTGAAATAAAAATTCGATTTTTATATATTGAACTTTGAAATAAAAAATTCGATTTTTATATATTGAACTTTGAACTAAAAATTCGATTTTTATATATTGAACTTTGAACTAAAAATTCGATTTTTATATATTGACCTTCGAAATAAAAATATGATTTTTAAATATTGAATAGCGAAGTAAAAATTCGATTTTTATGAATGTAGTGGCTACGGGCGACGAAGCTGACGAAGATGCGATAGCGGTGAAGATTTCTATCAAAGAAGAGCCGTGGAGCTAGGATAGCTAATATGTGAGAATTTCTCACCT
The DNA here is from genome assembly GCA_030737875.1 of Allium sativum. Classification (NCBI taxonomy): domain Eukaryota; kingdom Viridiplantae; phylum Streptophyta; class Magnoliopsida; order Asparagales; family Amaryllidaceae; genus Allium; species Allium sativum. The sequence goes on from CM060909.1 coordinate 86,205,649, forward strand.
TTCTATTTTATTTCTAGTTATATATATATACTAGGATGCAGACGGTGCTTAGTAGCACCCGACACAATCGTCCACAGACCATGGACTTGTTTGTTTGGCTGTTTGGTTATTGATTGTGATATTGGTTTGAATGTGGTTTGTGGTGTGAAAAATCGAATCGATAAATTGGTTAGGATTAGACGTGCGCCGTTATAAGGCGAAGGAGTAAGGCTAGGTTAGACACTTACTCCAGATTTTGTGGTTTGCATAATGAAATTGATTTGATTGATGAGTGAATGGCGTGGGCCTTCACTAGACCGGGGATAAGGCTAGGCCTTGTCCCGTTTCTAGTATCGTGCCGTTATGCCGCCGAAATTTTCTAAAATAAGTTAGAAAAATAAAAATAGCATTTTATTTAAAGAATGAACTGAATAGAAATTCATATGTTAAAATAAAATGTGTTATCGTTAAAAATATAATTTTTAACGTGAATGTGAATAAATAAATATTCATTTACAAACCAGACGGTTTGTTTATGTACACCTATTTGAATGACATTGATTGGGACGATAAATTTCACACATCGCCCAACAGCACAAATAAAATATGTGTTTGATTGATTGAAACCCCACACGGGTGTTAGGATGAAATTTGAAGTTCACTCATCCTGATTGATTAAATATGTCGATCGATTGATTGACAGGCTGTTATAAGCGTTGAATATCTATATTTGATGCTTATACAGTGTAGTGCACTTTGGTTGATGGTTGATTATTTTCAATGCCATTATATACATGTGTTGTATGAAAATCCATATAATTAATTTTATATGGTAATTGATTGGGCCTCATTCCAGTTTTGAAAAAGAAATATTTGAAAAAGAAATATTTGAAATAGAATATTTGAAAATAAAGGAATATATGAAGCCGAGTTGATTAGATTGACGCCATTTTGACGTAAACGATATTTATATCGATTTTAAAACGATTTCGAAATAAATTGAATTGAAAACGATTTCGAAATAAATTGAATTGAAAACGATTTCGAAATGAATTGAATTGAAAACGATTTCGAAATAAATTGAATTGAAAACGATTTCGAAATAAATTGAATTGAAAACGATTTCGAAATGAATTGAATTGAAAACGATTTCGAAATGAATTGAATTGAAAACGATTTCGAAATGAATTGAATTGAAAACGAATTCGAATTGAATCGAAAGTGAATTGAAATGAATTCAAATTGAATTGAAATTTGAATTGAATAGAAATGAATTTTAAAACGAATTTATAGAGAAGAATTCAATTTTGCTTTGAATTGAAATGGAAGTTGAAATAGATTTTGAAAACGAATTTTGAAACTATTTATATAATTCGTTATAAATAGAAATCGACGAAATATATATTATATATATTATATATATAATATAATGGCCTGAATAGAACGCGCCGCGCCGCGGCAGTTCGTGAATTTCGACCATTTATTTCAAACGGACATTGCGGGAGATCCGACCGTCGGATTCTCCTAAAACCGGAACCGTTCGGTTCGTATCGAAAAGAGCTTTCTAATGAAAGTTAGAAATTTGAAATCTAACGGTTGGATTTGGAATTATGTCCAAATCAAATTCGAAAAAGGTCGCTGTAAGTGCAGTTCGATGGCCATTGATGGAAATCGACTGTACTGGCCTTGATAAAATTATTAAAAATAGTAATAATTTGTGTAAAATCATAAGAAATGATTTGTGAAAGTTTGGGATGAAAAACTCCATATTTGAAAAGATAAAAATAGATTTTTATCGAAATGAACTAGTTTGAACTAGAATTATAATTCTATTTATTTTTAAATAAATAAATTGAATTTGAAATGGTTTTGAAAATAACCAAAATTTCCAATGATTGCATTGGAGTGGATTTGAATCGAAATTGTCTTCGGAATATTTCGATGTTGGAATTCGTGATATTACAGGTGTTGTTATGGAAATTTGAAAGATATATATTTGTATCGTTATTTCCAATACGACATTTGTTAGTCGTAGAATTCGATATTGAATATAAGCCGATATATTTTCTATTCAGAGCCTTGTATTGAATATCGAATGTGATTTGGGTTTGTCGTGAATGGTGTCTTCACTAACACTGTTCTTGAACCCAGTTGAGAAAAGATTAAATCTTTTTATTTAGATTTAATGAAGTGTACCAATTAAATGATATTTAATTGGAATTGAATTGATATTGATTTTTGGGTTTATCGTGAACAGTGTTTTAAATAACACTTGTTCTTTAACCCGATAATTAATGAATGTGATTTGGGTTTGTCGTGAATGGTGTCTTCACTAACACTGTTCTTGAACCCAGTTGAGAAAAGATTAAATCTTTTTATTTAGATTTAATGAAGTGTACCAATTAAATGATATTTAATTGGAATTGAATTGATATTGATTTTTGGGTTTATCGTGAACAGTGTTTTAAATAACACTTGTTCTTTAACCCGATAATTAATGAATGTGATTTGGGTTTGTCGTGAATGGTGTCTTCACTAACACTGTTCTTGAACCCAGTTGAGAAAAGATTAAATCTTTTTATTTAGATTTAATGAAGTGTACCAATTAAATGATATTTAATTGGAATTGAATTGATATTGATTTTTGGGTTTATCGTGAACAGTGTTTTAAATAACACTTGTTCTTTAACCCGATAATTAATGAATGTGATTTGGGTTTGTCGTGAATGGTGTCTTCACTAACACTGTTCTTGAACCCAGTTGAGAAAAGATTAAATCTTTTTATTTAGATTTAATGAAGTGTACCAATTAAATGATATTTAATTGGAATTGAATTGATATTGATTTTTGGGTTTATCGTGAACAGTGTTTTAAATAACACTTGTTCTTTAACCCGATAATTAATGAATGTGATTTGGGTTTGTCGTGAATGGTGTCTTCACTAACACTGTTCTTGAACCCAGTTGAGAAAAGATTAAATCTTTTTATTTAGATTTAATGAAGTGTACCAATTAAATGATATTTAATTGGAATTGAATTGATATTGATTTTTGGGTTTATCGTGAACAGTGTTTTAAATAACACTTGTTCTTTAACCCGATAATTAATGAATGTGATTTGGGTTTGTCGTGAATGGTGTCTTCACTAACACTGTTCTTGAACCCAGCTGAGAAAAGATTAAATCTTTTTATTTAGATTTAATGAAGTGTACCAATTAAATGATATTTAATTGGAATTGAATTGATATTGATTTTTGGGTTTATCGTGAACAGTGTTTTAAATAACACTTGTTCTTTAACCCGATAATTAATGAATGTGATTTGGGTTTGTCGTGAATGGTGTCTTCACTAACACTGTTCTTGAACCCAGTTGAGAAAAGATTAAATCTTTTTATTTAGATTTAATGAAGTGTACCAATTAAATGATATTTAATTGGAATTGAATTGATATTGATTTTTGGGTTTATCGTGAACAGTGTTTTAAATAACACTTGTTCTTTAACCCGATAATTAATGGGACGTGACTTTGGGTTTATCGTGAACCGTGTTTTAAATGACACTGATTCTTTAACCCAGTCACAGATTAAAACTAAGTGGAGTTTTAATGAATCTTTAATTAGATTGAAAAGATCGAGAATGGAGTATCACCAGTTTTGCTCCAGGCGATAGTTAAATCTTTAATTAGATTTGAATGTGAAATTTAGAAACTAACTGGCGGTTAGCCAAGCAGAATGGTTTTCTGGATATTGATCTGATGTTGGTTTCGGCCTTCGGGGTTAATATTTGGGGAATTATTCTCTTGATTAATTTACGGTTAGTGACTAATGAATTGGAATGAGGCGTATGTTGTGTTTGTGTAACACTTATTTAAAATATACGCGAGTTATTCGGAAAGACCGGGTTTATCCCATTCTGAGTAACTGATACGACGATAAGTCGAAGATGAAGACGATGGTCGAAGACCGGAGGTCTTCACGTCGTTTGGGTGATAACTGATGATCTTGATTGGGCTGTACACCCAAGAAGATGGAAACAGTTAGTGATCGTCCAGACGTACTTGGAGATCGATGGATATGCGGGGTACTAGGTGCCTCCGGTTTCGTTCAGGCCCAGAACGGACTTGTAAATGGACTGTGTGTCTGACATTGGATTTCATTCTGTGTGACTGATATCGGTTGCATAGAGTGGTTTGCCTGTGTGGCATGCTAAGATGCAAATGATCAAGGCTTCTGTTGAAAAGCAAAGTCTTGTGGTGATGATCAAAGCACGGCCTTTGTGGCGTAGCTTTGTGTAACGTTTACCTCGCGTGTTTCACACCCGGTATGAACCAAAAACGGGAGACGGACCTCAGGGAGGACTTGCGTTTCTTTCTAGCTAGAAGTGGCGTCAGTGGTTTTACACGCCCTGACGAGTTTGACTTATGTGGTTGTTGCTGTTGCGAGGCGCCTCGGTTATATCGGTTTCGGCCGAATGCATTCTGGTCGGCTGACGGACCAGACTTACGCCCCAAAGGGCGGAGAGACGTATTGTTCAGGCACTATAATCCACATCGGTGGACCGGCCCTGACGATCCAAGGGGCAGTTGCGGCTGTTCCAGAGACATGGGCTAGATTGTCTCGAATCGGTTGAGGACTATCTTTTGCCTCGGTTCATAGACGGAAATCCAATTTCCAAATACGTGACTTTGCGGTTTTATTTGTAAACCTATATATGGCGACATAGTGGCATGGGACGCTCATGCCGCCTATGATTGATACTTATGATTTGAAGTTGTTTTATGCACTATGCACTTATAATAGTATCAAACGATTTGTTTTCACCGTATCAAGCATTCTTTGGCTGTTATAAGGAAAAACCCTATCCCTCGGCTTGCGTTGCATTGTGTGATAGGACCTGGGTCTTATAACAGCTTCATTTTTCTTTATTTAGTATTGCGCTGTTTGTTTTATGCACTGGTATTCTTGGGAGAAAACCCGTTCCGTGTTATACGGCGTGGTCCCTTGATTTACCTAATGATTTAAAATAAAGATTAATAACTGTTTTAGTTCTCACACCAGTCCCATGACTGACCTGGAGTTTATTGTTTTAACCTAAACTCTGGGTGCCCCTATTTTGACACGGGCAGCTAGTAGTTTTGGTTTTGCAGATTTATATTCACAGGAACCTGGTTTACAGCTGGAACGATATCCGGAAAGCTTTGTATCCTTATATCTCCTTCTAGTTGTGTATTGTATTATTTTCCGCTGCTATGTATTTAAATGTAATTTAAATCTCTGATATTTCTGTGTAATATTCATTTATACTCTGTATATTCTTGTAATCTGATGCATTGTTGTAATATACAATGAAACGTTCTTTTATATGTTTTCTGTTGTGGTTTGTTCTCGAACTATCCGACGCTTTCCTTTACGGGGAAGTTGCGGGTCTTCACACGTGGTATCAGAGCTTTGGTTTACAAAGCTCAGAGAACAAGACACATTAGAAACATATGAAAGAATTCATCAGATATTGGATTAGTAATATCCAATGAGGATGACTCGTTAGAGATGGGATCAGTAGTGTCCTAGAACGAGTCGAAAGAGTGTTGTTTTTGAAAATAAAAGTGAAAACCCACTTTGTTTTGGAAATTCAAATCTTAAGTATTCGTATTTGAATAGTCTTTTTAAATTGAATTTGGGCAATCGAGTATATAAAGATTTTGCATACACGCTTAGCGGCTTGTATTCGAAGTTTTAATATATTGGGTAGATATAGAATCACATTCTAGTTGCCCGGGGATGATTCTGATGATGAGGCATCGTCATCTGTGTTGTGTTCGACTGGCGAGAGTGGGTTATCTATATATTTCCATATAGGCTGGTGTGAGAACCAAAATTAGATAGGGCTTATTGTTGTGATTTAGCATCAAAAATCTGATTTTTGTCTATGTATCAAAATTATGAATTTGAAACTTTAAATTCACTAATTGATTGATGTTTGTGTTGTTTGGTTAATTGTTTGCTAATTTTGAACCATTATGCATAATTTAAATCGAATATTGAGCTGTATCGAAAATTGGTCGCATTTGCTTGCATATATGTACTTACATTGAACAGGTCATAGCAAGGAGGCTAGAGCCGAGAATAAAATTTGTTTGCCCGACAAATAGGTACATGTTTACTACATAATTTCCTGCGTTGTTTGGGTGATGATGATTTTGTGAGCCTATTGGCTAGCCGCTTGGCTTTTTCTTTTTCTTTTTGAGATCTGAAGGACCGGGGAAGCTATTTGAAATTCCCCGATGCTCCCGGTGCAGGGGAGGTTATGGCGAAATTTTTCAAAAATTTAGGGTGTTAGCCAAAATTTTGAAGTTTTGAAAATTCTCAGAAACTAAAGAGTTGGAGAATGGAAGCCAGATCGAGCGTAGAGTTGATTAATCAAACCACTTTCGACTTTGTTCCTTTTCGGGGACGAAAAGTTTTAAGTGGGGGAGATTGTAACAACCCGTAAAATCTGGGCCAGTTTAAAATTTTTATTTTGGCAATTTTAGCGAATTTTGATTATTTAAAATGAATTATTTTAAATAATATTGACGAGAAATTTATTTTGAATATAATTCGAACGTATATATTATATACGTCGCCGTTAGAATATAAATAATTATATATAATTATAAAAGGAATTGAAAATGGCGCGGTAGTTCGAAAATTCGATTTCAAACTTCAATTGAATGTACCGGGTGCAAAACAATCCGGATTTTTGTGAAACCAAAAACATTAGGATCTAATTGATGATATCTTTCCAACGAAGTTGAGAAACTGAGATTTCACTTTATAAATGATGAGATATGTCCAGTTGAAAATTCTGAATAGTCGCTATGGAATTCAGGCCCTTAAAAATGGACATTTTGCAAATGACCTCGGATTTCGACGAAACCACTTTTGTTGGGTCCGTGATGTCGAGTTATTGCTAGGTTTCAAATTTCATAATTTTTCGAATCAATATGTGAGCGTGGCAAAGGAAAACGTGTTTTGACCATTTCAGTTGATTTTAATCGACTGGAAATTGGCCATTTTTCTAACGGTCTCAGAATTCGACGAAACTAGTTTTGTTAGGACCGTATCGTCAATACGAAGCTAGAAAATATTTTTCGGGAATTTTTAGGGTTAGTATGTGACCCCGGTAACTTGAAATGTACGTTTAAAATTCAATATAGTGATTTAAATGTAATTTCAACGGAAACTGATTGTAACGATCAAACCAGCTTACGATACATATCCCATTGTGTTCGGAATGGGGGTAATTAGCTATGGACAACAGTCGGCGGGTTTCGTTTCGAGTCCGAACGAAAAAGTTGCTTTATGGATTTAATATAAAAATTAAATTATTAAATTAATAAATAAATAATAATAAAATTAAATAATTGGGCCCCCATTTCCCTCCCTATACCCGGTCAACGCCCTCCCTTTCCCCTTTCTCCCTTCAGATTCGATCGTAGAAAAGAAAAAAAAAAAAAAAAAAAAAAAGACATCGTTCTCGTTTTCGTCGACGACCAGGAGCCCGTCACCGTCGCGAGCCCCTCCCATCGCCGGAGCGCCGCACCCCAACGCCATCACCCTAGACAATCCGACCCTCCTCACGCCGCCCTCCTCCGACGAGAAGCTCTGACCCCCTCAGCCCCTCCTCTTCGCTCGCCTCCATTCTCTCCCCCTTCTGAAACTCGAGCCCAAACCCACCGAGACCGCCGCTGGCACCCCCAGGCCCCCTTCCGCGACACTGGACCACCCTCCAGCACCTCCTGCCGCCGGTGCAGGCCCCACCACAGCCATCTCCACCTCCCAAAACCCAGTAAGCTTCTTTTTATATATTTTATTTATTAGGAAGAATACTTTTTTTTTTGGGTTTAAATATTGATTTTAAAAGGGGTTCAAAACTGATTTTAGAAATGACTTAAAAACTGATTTTTATGTATTTAAATTCTGTTTTTAAAAAGATTATAAAACTGATTATCGTGAAAAGGAAAACTGATTTTTCTTGAAAAGGAAAAAAACTGATTTTGGTTTAAATAGAAAAAACTGATTTATGTTTAAAAAGAATTCAAAACTGATTTTTTGTTTAAATAGAAAAAAACTGATTTTAAGAAAAGTAAAAGATTTGAATTTTGAAAAGTAGGAAAAAAAAAGTATTGAACTTTGAAATAAAAATTCGATTTTTAAGTATTGAACTTTGAAATAAAAATTCAATTTTTAAGTATTGAACTTTGAAATAAAAAATTCGATTTTTATATATTGAACTTTGAAATAAAAATTCGATTTTTATATATTGAACTTTGAAATAAAAAATTCGATTTTTATATATTGAACTTTGAACTAAAAATTCGATTTTTATATATTGAACTTTGAACTAAAAATTCGATTTTTATATATTGACCTTCGAAATAAAAATATGATTTTTAAATATTGAATAGCGAAGTAAAAATTCGATTTTTATGAATGTAGTGGCTACGGGCGACGAAGCTGACGAAGATGCGATAGCGGTGAAGATTTCTATCAAAGAAGAGCCGTGGAGCTAGGATAGCTAATATGTGAGAATTTCTCACCTTTCTATTTTATTTCTAGTTATATATATATACTAGGATGCAGACGGTGCTTAGTAGCACCCGACACAATCGTCCACAGACCATGGACTTGTTTGTTTGGCTGTTTGGTTATTGATTGTGATATTGGTTTGAATGTGGTTTGTGGTGTGAAAAATCGAATCGATAAATTGGTTAGGATTAGACGTGCGCCGTTATAAGGCGAAGGAGTAAGGCTAGGTTAGACACTTACTCCAGATTTTGTGGTTTGCATAATGAAATTGATTTGATTGATGAGTGAATGGCGTGGGCCTTCACTAGACCGGGGATAAGGCTAGGCCTTGTCCCGTTTCTAGTATCGTGCCGTTATGCCGCCGAAATTTTCTAAAATAAGTTAGAAAAATAAAAATAGCATTTTATTTAAAGAATGAACTGAATAGAAATTCATATGTTAAAATAAAATGTGTTATCGTTAAAAATATAATTTTTAACGTGAATGTGAATAAATAAATATTCATTTACAAACCAGACGGTTTGTTTATGTACACCTATTTGAATGACATTGATTGGGACGATAAATTTCACACATCGCCCAACAGCACAAATAAAATATGTGTTTGATTGATTGAAACCCCACACGGGTGTTAGGATGAAATTTGAAGTTCACTCATCCTGATTGATTAAATATGTCGATCGATTGATTGACAGGCTGTTATAAGCGTTGAATATCTATATTTGATGCTTATACAGTGTAGTGCACTTTGGTTGATGGTTGATTATTTTCAATGCCATTATATACATGTGTTGTATGAAAATCCATATAATTAATTTTATATGGTAATTGATTGGGCCTCATTCCAGTTTTGAAAAAGAAATATTTGAAAAAGAAATATTTGAAATAGAATATTTGAAAATAAAGGAATATATGAAGCCGAGTTGATTAGATTGACGCCATTTTGACGTAAACGATATTTATATCGATTTTAAAACGATTTCGAAATAAATTGAATTGAAAACGATTTCGAAATAAATTGAATTGAAAACGATTTCGAAATGAATTGAATTGAAAACGATTTCGAAATAAATTGAATTGAAAACGATTTCGAAATAAATTGAATTGAAAACGATTTCGAAATGAATTGAATTGAAAACGATTTCGAAATGAATTGAATTGAAAACGATTTCGAAATGAATTGAATTGAAAACGAATTCGAATTGAATCGAAAGTGAATTGAAATGAATTCAAATTGAATTGAAATTTGAATTGAATAGAAATGAATTTTAAAACGAATTTATAGAGAAGAATTCAATTTTGCTTTGAATTGAAATGGAAGTTGAAATAGATTTTGAAAACGAATTTTGAAACTATTTATATAATTCGTTATAAATAGAAATCGACGAAATATATATTATATATATTATATATATAATATAATGGCCTGAATAGAACGCGCCGCGCCGCGGCAGTTCGTGAATTTCGACCATTTATTTCAAACGGACATTGCGGGAGATCCGACCGTCGGATTCTCCTAAAACCGGAACCGTTCGGTTCGTATCGAAAAGAGCTTTCTAATGAAAGTTAGAAATTTGAAATCTAACGGTTGGATTTGGAATTATGTCCAAATCAAATTCGAAAAAGGTCGCTGTAAGTGCAGTTCGATGGCCATTGATGGAAATCGACTGTACGGGCCTTGATAAAATTATTAAAAATAGTAATAATTTGTGTAAAATCATAAGAAATGATTTGTGAAAGTTTGGGATGAAAAACTCCATATTTGAAAAGATAAAAATAGATTTTTATCGAAATGAACTAGTTTGAACTAGAATTATAATTCTATTTATTTTTAAATAAATAAATTGAATTTGAAATGGTTTTGAAAATAACCAAAATTTCCAATGATTGCATTGGAGTGGATTTGAATCGAAATTGTCTTCGGAATATTTCGATGTTGGAATTCGTGATATTACAGGTGTTGTTATGGAAATTTGAAAGATATATATTTGTATCGTTATTTCCAATACGACATTTGTTAGTCGTAGAATTCGATATTGAATATAAGCCGATATATTTTCTATTCAGAGCCTTGTATTGAATATCGAATGTGATTTGGGTTTGTCGTGAATGGTGTCTTCACTAACACTGTTCTTGAACCCAGTTGAGAAAAGATTAAATCTTTTTATTTAGATTTAATGAAGTGTACCAATTAAATGATATTTAATTGGAATTGAATTGATATTGATTTTTGGGTTTATCGTGAACAGTGTTTTAAATAACACTTGTTCTTTAACCCGATAATTAATGAATGTGATTTGGGTTTGTCGTGAATGGTGTCTTCACTAACACTGTTCTTGAACCCAGTTGAGAAAAGATTAAATCTTTTTATTTAGATTTAATGAAGTGTACCAATTAAATGATATTTAATTGGAATTGAATTGATATTGATTTTTGGGTTTATCGTGAACAGTGTTTTAAATAACACTTGTTCTTTAACCCGATAATTAATGAATGTGATTTGGGTTTGTCGTGAATGGTGTCTTCACTAACACTGTTCTTGAACCCAGTTGAGAAAAGATTAAATCTTTTTATTTAGATTTAATGAAGTGTACCAATTAAATGATATTTAATTGGAATTGAATTGATATTGATTTTTGGGTTTATCGTGAACAGTGTTTTAAATAACACTTGTTCTTTAACCCGATAATTAATGAATGTGATTTGGGTTTGTCGTGAATGGTGTCTTCACTAACACTGTTCTTGAACCCAGTTGAGAAAAGATTAAATCTTTTTATTTAGATTTAATGAAGTGTACCAATTAAATGATATTTAATTGGAATTGAATTGATATTGATTTTTGGGTTTATCGTGAACAGTGTTTTAAATAACACTTGTTCTTTAACCCGATAATTAATGAATGTGATTTGGGTTTGTCGTGAATGGTGTCTTCACTAACACTGTTCTTGAACCCAGTTGAGAAAAGATTAAATCTTTTTATTTAGATTTAATGAAGTGTACCAATTAAATGATATTTAATTGGAATTGAATTGATATTGATTTTTGGGTTTATCGTGAACAGTGTTTTAAATAACACTTGTTCTTTAACCCGATAATTAATGAATGTGATTTGGGTTTGTCGTGAATGGTGTCTTCACTAACACTGTTCTTGAACCCAGCTGAGAAAAGATTAAATCTTTTTATTTAGATTTAATGAAGTGTACCAATTAAATGATATTTAATTGGAATTGAATTGATATTGATTTTTGGGTTTATCGTGAACAGTGTTTTAAATAACACTTGTTCTTTAACCCGATAATTAATGAATGTGATTTGGGTTTGTCGTGAATGGTGTCTTCACTAACACTGTTCTTGAACCCAGTTGAGAAAAGATTAAATCTTTTTATTTAGATTTAATGAAGTGTACCAATTAAATGATATTTAATTGGAATTGAATTGATATTGATTTTTGGGTTTATCGTGAACAGTGTTTTAAATAACACTTGTTCTTTAACCCGATAATTAATGGGACGTGACTTTGGGTTTATCGTGAACCGTGTTTTAAATGACACTGATTCTTTAACCCAGTCACAGATTAAAACTAAGTGGAGTTTTAATGAATCTTTAATTAGATTGAAAAGATCGAGAATGGAGTATCACCAGTTTTGCTCCAGGCGATAGTTAAATCTTTAATTAGATTTGAATGTGAAATTTAGAAACTAACTGGCGGTTAGCCAAGCAGAATGGTTTTCTGGATATTGATCTGATGTTGGTTTCGGCCTTCGGGGTTAATATTTGGGGAATTATTCTCTTGATTAATTTACGGTTAGTGACTAATGAATTGGAATGAGGCGTATGTTGTGTTTGTGTAACACTTATTTAAAATATACGCGAGTTATTCGGAAAGACCGGGTTTATCCCATTCTGAGTAACTGATACGACGATAAGTCGAAGATGAAGACGATGGTCGAAGACCGGAGGTCTTCACGTCGTTTGGGTGATAACTGATGATCTTGATTGGGCTGTACACCCAAGAAGATGGAAACAGTTAGTGATCGTCCAGACGTACTTGGAGATCGATGGATATGCGGGGTACTAGGTGCCTCCGGTTTCGTTCAGGCCCAGAACGGACTTGTAAATGGACTGTGTGTCTGACATTGGATTTCATTCTGTGTGACTGATATCGGTTGCATAGAGTGGTTTGCCTGTGTGGCATGCTAAGATGCAAATGATCAAGGCTTCTGTTGAAAAGCAAAGTCTTGTGGTGATGATCAAAGCACGGCCTTTGTGGCGTAGCTTTGTGTAACGTTTACCTCGCGTGTTTCACACCCGGTATGAACCAAAAACGGGAGACGGACCTCAGGGAGGACTTGCGTTTCTTTCTAGCTAGAAGTGGCGTCAGTGGTTTTACACGCCCTGACGAGTTTGACTTATGTGGTTGTTGCTGTTGCGAGGCGCCTCGGTTATATCGGTTTCGGCCGAATGCATTCTGGTCGGCTGACGGACCAGACTTACGCCCCAAAGGGCGGAGAGACGTATTGTTCAGGCACTATAATCCACATCGGTGGACCGGCCCTGACGATCCAAGGGGCAGTTGCGGCTGTTCCGGAGACATGGGCTAGATTGTCTCGAATCGGTTGAGGACTATCTTTTGCCTCGGTTCATAGACGGAAATCCAATTTCCAAATACGTGACTTTGCGGTTTTATTTGTAAACCTATATATGGCGACATAGTGGCATGGGACGCTCATGCCGCCTATGATTGATACTTATGATTTGAAGTTGTTTTATGCACTATGCACTTATAATAGTATCAAACGATTTGTTTTCACCGTATCAAGCATTCTTTGGCTGTTATAAGGAAAAACCCTATCCCTCGGCTTGCGTTGCATTGTGTGATAGGACCTGGGTCTTATAACAGCTTCATTTTTCTTTATTTAGCATTGCGCTGTTTGTTTTATGCACTGGTATTCTTGGGAGAAAACCCGTTCCGTGTTATACGGCGTGGTCCCTTGATTTACCTAATGATTTAAAATAAAGATTAATAACTGTTTTAGTTCTCACACCAGTCCCATGACTGACCTGGAGTTTATTGTTTTAACCTAAACTCTGGGTGCCCCTATTTTGACACGGGCAGCTAGTAGTTTTGGTTTTGCAGATTTATATTCACAGGAACCTGGTTTACAGCTGGAACGATATCCGGAAAGCTTTGTATCCGTATATCTCCTTCTAGTTGTGTATTGTATTATTTTCCGCTGCTATGTATTTAAATGTAATTTAAATCTCTGATATTTCTGTGTAATATTCATTTATACTCTGTATATTCTTGTAATCTGATGCATTGTTGTAATATACAATGAAACGTTCTTTTATATGTTTTCTGTTGTGGTTTGTTCTCGAACTATCCGACGCTTTCCTTTACGGGGAAGTTGCGGGTCTTCACAGTACTTTTGGGCTTAAAAGTAAAAGACTGGACCAAAATTGAAATAGTAAAAGTTGGTTTATAAACTTGTTTAAGAAGAGAGGGTCTTAGTAAAAAAATCCTTACCCTAATCGGTTGTCTGAGTAGAACATTACATTCTTTTTTCCTGGAGGATACTTCTTCTTCCTCTCTTTTTATCCTTCCCTTAGAATTACAGTGAAACAAATTCATGGCTTCCCACAAATTAAATGCTTAGAATCTCTAATTCAACTTAAAAATTAGAGAGAGGAGAGTCCTAGCAATACTCTCTTCCATTAAATTGCAAATTCATGTTGGACAATCATTCAAATCTCTGGAGAATAGAATTATAATAAAGCTTTTCCCTTACATGTCTGTTTCTTTTAATTCTCAGGCTTAAGAAGCTCAAATTCGCTGCATGCAAGCTAAAGTGTTCCTTAAATCCAAGCAAGGTGAGTTGGTAGACTCTCTCTCTAGTTTACTATAATTTTGTGTTATCAACATATTCTGCCTGTCGAATGGAAATATAATTTTTCTTGCTTGTGTTTAATATGGTTCTAAGCTGAAATCATAGCCAAAGTTCAATTTTGGGTTTTCATAACATTTCGGTCCTTGATTATTTGAATGAAATTCTTTTTTTTACTTCTGTAGTCACAGTTTTCTCTACTCTTGCATACCAATTTTCATGTATTTTTGGATTCTTTTGGTCATCCATGTTTAATCCTGAAGCTGATAGTTTGTCAAGATAATTCCATTTCTAAGCTGAAATCTTAACAAAAGCTCATGTTCAGAGCTGCGTATCTTCTTCAGTTCTTGATGAAATGTAGAAACTCTTATTCCAATGTATTCACAACTTTATCTAGTTGTTGCATTCCAATTTTCATGTATTTCTGGGTTCTTTTGGTCATCCATATGCACTCCGAATTTGATATTTTGTCAAGATAATTCCTTTTTTGAGCTGAAATCTTGATGGAAGCTCATGTTCAGAGCTGTGTATTTTCTTCAATTCTAAACGAAATTAAGAAATTCTTTTTGCTGTATATTCATAATTTTCTCTTGTTGTAGCATACCTTTTTTTTATATATTTTCGGGTTGTTTTGACCATATGTATTCAAATCCAAAATTGATAGTTCGTCAAGATAATTCCATTTTTGAGCTAAAATCTCGACGAAAGCTTATGTTCATAGTTGTGTATCTTCTTCAATACTTCACGAAATGAAGAAACTCTTCTCCAGTGTATTCACAACTTTCTCTAGTTTTTTCATTTCAATTTTCACATATTTCTGGGTTTTTTGGTCAGCCATGTTCAGTCCTGAAGTTGATAGTTCGTCAAGATAATACCATTTCTAAGCCGAAATCTTGACGAAAGCTCTTGTCCAGAGTTGTGTATCTTCTTCAATTCTTAACGAAATAAAGAATTTTTTTGCAATATATTCATAATTTTCTCTAGTTGTTGGTTACCATTTTTTATATATTTTTGGGTTATTTTGATCATCCATATTCAAACCCAAAGTTGATAGTTCATTAGCATAATTCCATTCTTGAGTCTCTTGTTGCATGTTGTAGTGCGTTTTTAGATGATTTTCAGATATGGTTGATGTGTTTATGATGTTATTTCCACATCAGTCGATTTAGCCAAATTTTTCATGAATTTAAGTGGGAAATTCGTGGTAATTTTCAGTAGTAAAGAAGCAATGTTTCTTTCTGTTTTCCAGAGATTTTGATAACCTTTTGTGTGTCCCCTTTCGGTGATATTTCATGTGATTCTATGAAACATGCACGACTTTCATAAATGGTTTTCAAAATGTTTACAATAAGAAAATATGATTTTGAAAAAATAAATATTGTTTTGAAAAAATATATAAATTTATTAAAATACCATTTTAAACAAGAATTTTCAAACAATACGAATTTCAAAATAAATATTGTTTTGAAAAAATATATAAATTTATTAGAATATCATTTCAAACAATAAGAATTTCAAATATTTTCTGATATGCTATGTTTTTGAAAAGTATTTAGGTATCATATGTTTTTATTTTAAAACCAACACATTTGCACTAATCGAGAGCGAGTGTTAGTGATAAAATAATGTTGCATACACCGTGGTATGGGACGTGCTGGTGCACGCTTTTATTTAATCCCAGATCCATCCAATCGATGTGAAAATCTTAATGTTTTCTGTGACCTCTATTACTCTTTGTGTTATTCGGTGTATTTGGGATTTCTTGTCATTTACGTAGTTTGTGGTGGGAAGCTGACTTTCAATGTGTGAACTGTTAAGTGATGACGTGTGGTATGGGACACACAATTATCACTTTTTGTGTTAATTTTTGAGAGTCCATGACACATTCCTGTGTTATCGCCAGTACTAGACCTTCGGGTCAATCCTGTGTGAATTCTGAGTGGACCTTTATGTCAATCATGTGTGAACTCTATGGACCTTCGAGTCATCCGGGTACCCTTCTATGTGATATAGTACTGGCTATGGCTTTAATCCATTCTGAATAGCACGTGCATGCATAAGTTCAGCTTTCCATTTTGTGATGGATCCATAATTTGTGTTTTGGGTTTATCACTGATTTCACCACAATAATTATTATCGTTATTTGTGGTGATTTCAGAACTGGTTTTATACTCTTAATAGAGTTTCAGTAATTCCGTGTTTCTTTGGTTCAATGATTTCATGATTTTGTGTTTTAAAGATCCCATGACATCAGATTTTGTGATTCTGTGAATAGTGAATTTTTTGGTTTATGTTTCACTTTGTGATTTCTGTAATTGCAGATTCTTCCATTCATGTGATGTAATTCCAGGTGTTGACTACCCTAACCGTGGAGTTCGGATATTCGTGCTAAGGCAGGATTTAAATGCGCTTTTGTGTTCTCACTCGTACTTCCTTATTCTAATCCTTTGGACTTATGTTACGTGTTTCATTGACCTGTGTGTGTGATTGACATAGGAATATGTTTATTTTATGCTCTTGTTTCTTATCTTTTGTATATAAATAAATATTACTTGGGTATTGTTTTGTTATTTTTACAGATAGTCCAACCCAGCCCGCATGCAACCAGAAATGTAGAGAAATAGAGTTCAATTTGTTGTGTATTTGCATTTTGAAGAATTGTAGATGAAGATATCACATCTAGTTGCTGTTGGACAAGAAAAGGAGTGATAAAAAGGCTTTGCACATCACAAATCAATGAAGAAATATCAAGGAAGCAAGAGGAAAAAGAGAAAAGGCCCAAATTTGCTTTATTTATCCAAGGCCCATTTATGTTTCTCATTGTAACTAATTAGTGGTGTAATGACCAGGCCCATTTACCATTAGGGTTAGGGTTAGGGTTTGGCTATCTACCCTATATATACCCTTGTAATAACCTTGTAGCCACCATCCTATCTCATCTCTTATTCCATTGTTCTAATAAAAGTTCTTCTTTCTCTTTTATTTTCTGCATTTTTTTTTGTTTTCTTAGCAACTAGTGTTGCCTACACGATTAGATTCGGTAGAACACTATTTGTATTTTGCACTTATTTGCATTAGTGATTTACCGTCTGATTAGATTCAGCGGAAATCCTAATTTTAATTCTTGTTTGTTATTTCAATTTATGCAATTTCAATTTCTTCTTTTTATTATTTTCTTGGGTCAAATTGGATTTGATTAGATTCAATTCTAATTCATAGTTTCATTGCTTTTCCATTGAAATTGTGATTTGATCGTCGGTTCAGTTAGATCTGTTCTGAATCAAATTACAGTTTTAATTTTGTTTTGTTTTATTTTCAAAATCAACCTCCAAAGTTCGTCTAACACGCCCACGAAACATATAAATAATAAAATTTAACTTTCCTCCCTGTGTTCGACCTGTATGCTACACACCTGTATGCTTGCAGAATTTATTACAAATGTCACGCTTTTCTAATTCATAGATTAGCGTCGATCAGTGTGCAACATTCCTTTCTGATGGAAAGGTATTCATTGTATCAGAGTTTCCTTGTAAAGCCCTATATTTAGACCCCTTTATTAAGGAAAGCAATTAGTATTTGACTGATATTTCATTCAACACCCTGCAATTTTAATTGAAAAGAATTTCGAATGGTAACGAAATTAGCTTCATTGCATCAGTGGCAATTTTCTGATCAATTTAGACCTATGCTTTGCAGGAAACGGATTTAAGATGAAAAGATATCTTTAATGAAATGTTACAACAAACATGAAAAGAAGGTATAAGAATGAACAGTACCACCATTGTTTTTGTTCTTGTTAACAAAAGCCTATCTAGCTCAGTTGTTAAAGACATGTCTCTCCCAAGTGAGTGGTGTAAGTTCGAGTGCCGCTGACATCATATTTTTATTTTAGAGGAACAATCAAACATATGCATATTCTAAGAGGAAAATATGTATAAATGAACATTTAAGGAAAACTATAAATAAAAGCGAGTATAAAAATATATGTATACATGCATATGTAAATATATGCGTACGTGTGAGCAAAAATATATACATATGAAAGAGAAATCCAAATGAACCGGCAATCAATGAAAACTAGGTAATGATTAAATGACAAAATAACGCCGTTTGAATTTTGAAAATAAAAATTAAGATTACATGTATATATACGTATGTATGTATATACATATAAAACCGATTGTTGAGATAAAAAGTATAAGTTAAGAGAAGAATATAATTAATGCATAATAAATGGAAAATGGACGAGAAACAAGCTACCTTCGAAATTAAGTGCATTAAAAGGAATAAATAAAGTAACATTAATTGAATTGATTAACGGACAAGAATTTGGAAGGTTATATGAGTGTATACAAACATACATTTGAAATTATATATGTGTTATAAACGGAAAATTATAATTAAGATAAATTATAATAGAAAGATTATAATTAGTCAGGTCATATTAGGAAGAGAATTAATGTTATTAATTAACGTTTTTAAATCGGAAACCACAGTTGGGAAGAAATCTTGTCGGGACCCAAGATAGGTCGACCCAAGTTGGCATAGGTCGACCTATGGGTCAACCCTAGATGGCTTGGGTTGACCTATGGGTCGACCCAAGAGTCAACCCCCATATTTTGTTTTTCTATATAACATGTTTTTCTGATATAAACGGTTCGGATTTTATTTGAGTAAATCCGATGGTTCAGACTTTCTGAACACCTATAAATAGACTAGCAGGGCCTAGCTCTAAACTCATATTTTTTGAGATGCTGCCTAGGCTTTGCCATTCTCTTCTTCCTCCAAATCTTTTCAGAAATTAGAATATTAGTTTTAGGAAATTTTAATTCAAGATTTGAAGAATAAAAGAATGTAAATCTACAAATAGTTGTTCAGAATTCTGATCAACCCGAGGTAAGTTCTTGAATCTGATTTATATATGTTTCTCCCTTTCTTTCCCTTTTCTTTTAGTGATAGATTTGTGAATCTCTGGTTGCTTAATAATAGAATCAGTTAAGGATGTCACGGAACAACAAATCTGGATCAGATTTACGGATTGGAAAGTTATTAGGTGAGTAGATTTTAATTACAACTTTTTAAATAATGGTATATTTACCATTTACATTCCCCGTCATTCTTAACATGTTAAATAACTGTAAGTTGTGATAACTGCGATTTAATTCATTTTTAGTTATGTTAAGAATATTACTTTTGTATAGATCTATTCTACGAACCTGTTAACATTGTAATTATGGAACTTACAATAAACATGAATATTTCCTTATGGAAAATATTATACCAAAAGGTTGTAAATAGAATTATAGTAGAATTTGGGATTAATGAAAAAGGCTAGATATGCCTAATTTGCATATAATATTTACAGTAATTGGGAAATTATAGGTAACTGCACTGAGACACGAGGTTAAGTTCAACTTGTGGAAGAAGCCTGCTGGGAACTGCCTGGCAAATCCAGTATCCACAAGTTGTCAACTTAATGTGAGAGGTCTAGTGCATAAACATATATAAAGATATATGTCTGTAATATGAAATAAATAAGTATGTAAATGGCATTAATTGTAATCATTGAAAACAAATGGTACGTGTGAAAATTTACAAGAAGGTAAAGAGATAAATGTTACAATAGTAAGAGTTTGGTTAACCTTAAAGAACCAAGGAAAATGTAATGACCCGCATTGTCAGAGGTATTATAATTAATTTATTTAATTATATAAATAGTGATTTAGGGAATTAAATCGTCGTTAATTAAATAATATGGAATATTTAATTAATTTAAATAATAGAATAATATATTTAATTCAGAAATAATCAAAATATTGGAAATCACAATATTCTGTGAACTGGGTCATCCCTGAGATTTAATTCAGTTTAGAGTTGAATTATATTGACGAATATATTCAATCGATGTCAGACTGAAAGTATAATTATATTATAATTATAATCGAGCTCGAAATGGCGCTGCAGTTCGTAAATTGGCGATTCGAACTTCAACTGAATGTATAGGGTTCGTTTTAAATCGGATTTCTTTGAAATCAGAAACGTACGGAGCTGGTGGAGTATATCTTTCTAGTGGAAGAGAAAAATCAGGATTTCGTCGTGTAGATTTTTAGTTATGTCCAAATTAAATATTCAGGAAAACAGCGGTATATTTGTTCGTGGCCATAACGGTTATTTAAAATATTTGAATATCGGGTTTGAATTTAAACAAGGTTCGACATATAATTTAATTTTTAGAATTTTATAGAAATTTTTAGTTAATTAAATAAGCAATTTTTTATTTGGGGTATTTTGCACCCTGTAACAATACATTTGGGGTTCCAAAATATGAGTTAATCTACCAATATTATTATATTTTTGCGACCCTGGGGCATTGCTTGTCGAAACATTACGTTTATTTCAATCTGTAGCAGTCTCTGTATGAATAAAATTTTAAGTAATGGATACCCTTATTTTCTAAGTTTTGAAACACAAATAGATAAGTGACAACAGTAAGGCTGCATTTTTATTCGGCATCACGTAAGCACTTAAAACAAAAATATCAGGTTGCTTGGCTTATAAGGTTACCACGTCTCCTCACTTCAACCACAACTATAGGCCTACAAATCTAAATGCGCTACCATACATTTTCTCCAGCTACTGATACTTGAGCCTTAAGTATTTACCCATTATAAATACCTCATCATCTAACATAACCTTAAGATTTTTTTTTTCTGTAGTCAACCAACAATACGAGCCGCCACTCTCGTTCTCTCCACATGAAAATTCCGAACTTCGAAAATCAAGAACAATCCAAACAAAAATTCAAACCAAAATCAAATAAATTCCCTAAAATTCTAAAACCAGTTCCAATCATCCTCTTTTGGTAGAAGCTTCGATTTCCAGTGGGTATTGATAGGTGCGATCATTTTTCTGGAGCTCGATTAATTTCTAGTCTTCGCTAGGGCCTGGAACGATCATCGATGGTGGGGGATTCAGGGAAGCTCGGGGTATTGGATTAGTTTCTGGCATCAAGGTGAACCCATTGGCAATGTTGGAAGAATTCTGACACAAAGTGTGTAGATCACCTGTAGCGTTAGCTACTGTGGAATGGGACGTCGGATTTTGAAGTAAGCTACCGGAGTAGTGGAGGAGTAGTTAATCAGGTCGAGATTCAGGAGGGAAAAATGCTGACGCCGTTGGTGGTGGATGGGACTCTGGAGCCCGGTGTCACCATTAGTGATTCACACGAGTTTGTTGTGCATAGGAAGAAGAAGGAGCGCAGCGTTAGTCTTGGGGGAGCAAAGTTTTAGGTTGGTGCCATTTGTTTTGGCGTGATTGAATTATACTGAGGAAAGAGGGAGTATAAGGGCTGGAGCATGTTTTCAGAATGGTAGAATGGAGCTCTGTTTGTGGAAATGGCTTACTGGAGTGGGATGTTTGTGAACTGGAGATGAAGGGCACTGTAGTCGTGAGTTGGAAGGGAATGGATCGGTTCTGTAATTTAAGAACGGAGGCAAGCCAGTTCTGTAATGGGGAAAGGAGGAGTGGCCTGAGGATCTTTCGAACTGAGGAAGAAGGATTTATTTGGCCGTGTATAATTAGAAATAATGATGGAAATTACTGTTTGAGGATTTATGAAGTATTGATTGGGAAGAACGATTGGAGATGAATTTCATGAGTGGCTGAGTTATTGTCTGGAGCACGGTTGTCTTCGATCTAGGAAGAGGGTATTGGAGCGGACTTGAGGTGTTTTGGGCTAAGGGTTAAAGTGAATCCCAACGGAAAATAAAAGGTTATGGCCCGTTACGAAAAACTAATCCATGTTTTTATTTAATTAAATTGTATATATCTTGCAAATCGTATAACTATTCATATGTGAACAGAATTTGATGAAATTAGATCCGACAGGATCGTTTGAACGGACATTTCAAAATGAAACTGACTGGAAGTCCATCTGAGCTCGTTACAATTTATGGCGAAATAAATTATCCATCGCAATCAAATAACGCAAACCGTTATTTAACGATTAACGCACCAATGTGAGTAAACTCACCAACTCTAAACAGTTCTATTTTTACAACGTATTCTTAGAATTGATAATTATCTATTGATTGTTGTGTGTTGACTGTTTGATTGAACTGCTAGTCAGTTAATGGAAATTATGTATATATATATAAACCGTTAAACATTTATATGTCGATTCTGTTTATCAGAATATTTCATATCGAAGTGAAATCGATGTTATTATATTGTTTAACATCTGTGGATTTAGGAAACAGGTCGGAGGAATCCAACTGGATTCCTCAACATATATTTTTCTATTTTTCATACACTGTGATGTATGATGTGGTATATAATCTGTGTTGATTATATGTGTTTGAACGGTATCGATCACTGTATGTGGTATTGTAAATCTCGTAAGAAATACCAGAATGTAGTAAAGGGATTTTCAAAGTATATTTTGAAAATAATCTATGTATATAAAATCAATGGATTTTATATACATAAAAGAAAAAGGATTTTGAATAACGGAAAAATATTTGAAAGCAAATATAAAGGAAATGTATTTGAAAGCAAATATAAAGGAATTATATTTGAAAGAAAATATAAAGGAAATGTATTTGAAAGCAAATATAAAGGAAATATATTTGAAATAAAATATAAAGGAATATATTGGTAAAACATAAAAATAGAGTTAAAAGGATTTATTTATTTAGGAAATAAATAAAAGATTAAAAGGAGATATTTATTTGTTAAACTAAATAGAATAAAGAAGATATTTATTGGTTAAATAAATAGGATTTAATCAAAGGAATATTTATTTGGAAGATAAATAGAACTAAATCAAAAGAATACTTAGAAGGTGAATAGAAAATGGAAATCTATTTTTAACAGATAAATAGAAAGGATTTATTTATAAATAACAGTTTATAAATTAATTAAATATTTATCATTCGATAAACGAAATATATACGTCTGAACTTATATAGATAAGAGATATTGGTTTTAACACCGATAGTTTTAAATAGAATTGGTACACAACACTTGTATAAGTGAAGTTACGTTATTAAAGAGAACGTTTATAATGTGAAGAACCGTTACTAAAAGTAAATCTTTATAAATGTATAAACATTATAAAATAGGAGTTATTCGAATAAGAGAAATCAATTAGAGTTAGAAATGATCGATTAGAGTTAGAATAAATCAATTTGAGTTAGAGATTACCAGTTAGAGTTAATCAGTTAGAATTTACCAGTTAGGGTTGACCAGTTAGAGTTAACCAGTCAGAGTAAATCATTTAGGGTTGACCAGTTAGAGATTTACAGTTAGAGTTAACCCAAAAGGAGTAAATCGATTAGAGTAACCCAAGGGGGTTAAATCGATTAGAGTAACCCAAAGGAGTTAAATAGTGAGGGTTGACCAGTTAGAGTTAACTAATTAGAGTTATTCAAATGGAATTAATCGAGTAGAGTTATCGAATATCACTTATTCGAAGTAGAGTTATCGAATATAGTGTATTTGAGAGAAGAGTAATCGAATATTGGTTATTCGAGCTGAGTTAATCGAATCTAGTTATTCGAAAGGAGTTATCGAATATAGTTTATTCGAATAGAGTTAGAGAAGTTAATCGAATATAGTTTATTCGAATAGAGTTAGAGGAGTTAATCGAATATAGTTTATTCGAATAGAGTTAGAGAAGTTAATCGAATACAGTTTATTCGAATAGAGTTAGAGGAGTTAATCGAATATAGTTTATTCGAATAGAGTTAGAGAAGTTAACTGAATACAGTTTATTCGAATAGGGCTAGAGGAGTTATCGAATGTATTTTATTCGACAAGAGTTAAGTGAATAGAGTTAATCAAATAGAGTAAATCAAATAGAGTTAATCCAATAGAGTTAATCGATTAGAGTTAAATCAATAAGAGTTAGTTGAATAGAGTAAATCGAATATAGTTTATTCAAGGAAAGGTTATCGAATGTAGTTATTCGAATGGAGGGGTTATCGAATAGAGAATATTCGAAAGAGAATTTCGTAAGGAAGTTTGTTAAAGTTTTAAAGGATAAACCTTGTCTATCTCGAAGTTTAAACCGTTGTTCAGTTAAGGCCTGAGAGGTAATTATACCCCAACTTGATTGACTTCGTTTTTAACTAAGGAATGGCTACGGTTTGATAGATAGTGATGGTTAAGTGAATATAGTTAATAAGTGTAATGGTTTGAGTTGGCATTGCGATGGTTTGTTTAAACATCCGCCTAAGTCAAATGTACGAGTTTTGGAAATGTTTTCCAATAAGAACCAGAAATGTTTTCTAATATAGAAAACAAGAAATGGAATATTCCCAATGTTAATAACGTATATTTTCTAAATTTAGAAAATAGCAAATGTTGAATATAGGGAAACATGAGATGAAAAATGAACTAAAAAGATAAATGTTAAATGATGTTTGATCGATATAATTTCCATCTGGAAATAATATCGTTGTTTGCACACTTGTTTTTCTTTGATAGTTAACTCACAGACTATCGAAGTTTTGACCATTTTAACGTTGTTAATTTGGAGAGACCGGTCGGATTATTATCCAAAGAACCACTCTGTATTGGCATAAGCGTTGCGAATCATTTATGCCAAAAATAATTGAATACAGAGTAAAGTGCAAGGGCTGTTGTATAAGTCTTAGATAACAGTGACTAAGATGGATATACTGAATAGTGCCTTCGGTTTGTCCAGTCCCAGGACAACTTGTATGGACGAAGGTCTGACAGAGTATATCCAATGGATCACATAAGTTGATCTCTTCAAACGTATATACGTTGGTGGCGGAGGAATTCGTTCCTCTTAGCTGTATACCCATTGTATTTTGAGGAAATCAATTTGTGATTTGGTAGGTATGACGATGTGACATTCTAAGTGAATGGAGATGTGGCATGTAAACCTGGATGACTTGTGTGGATGAATGTCTAACCGAGTATTTTTAGAAAGGTCACGTACATTGATTTCTTCAACCGTACCAAGAGTGGAAGCGGAGAAGGAAACTTCTTTAGCTAACACGTAATGTACTGTTGTAGACGTCAATTAGTGATTTTTCGATGGATCTGACAAGGTGGCATTCGACGTGAATCTGATGTGATGATAAAGCGTAACCTCAAGCCTCATCATCCGGTAAATGACAGAAATCGGGCAGGCAGCATGGCTATGTAGGTCGCACCTATTAGGGTGTAAAATCACCTGATGTAGAGTTTCATTTATTTCTAAAAATCTATTGTCGATACTGTCCCATTCTGGAAACGTTTGCTGATCCCAACCGTTGGTGATATACATTCGATACACTCAAGCGAAATGAGTGGTCGGTCATGTATGGCCAGGTTGCAAGATGTTCTTGTTGAACCCAGTGTATTCCTCTCTAGAGGTACACTTGCGAAAGGTGGTTCCATACCTTGTCATAGTTGGAAATCCATTACCCAATACGTGCTTGCGGTTTTGATTGTACACTATATATGTAGAACGTGAGATGAAAGCGTTTCTGCTAGATGATTATTGTATTGTGGTTGATAGACATTATTATAATATCAAAAGGTTTTTGATATAAAGATAATTTGGATTCTCATAAGGGAAAACCCTGTTCCGTTATACGGCGTGGTCTTATGAGATATCGTTTACTTGTTCAAACTATTTTAAACTGTTTTACTCATACCAGTCCCATGACTGACCCGGAGTTTATTTTGTGTTGTTTTCCCTAAACTCTTGGGTGCCCAATTTTGTACGGGCAGTCAAGTAGTCTGGAATTTGCAGATACTTGAAGAGCTGGAGTAGGAGGCTTCAGGATTATATAGCTATAGTATTTCCGCTGTGTTGTAAGTGTTGTACTCTGATAAGTGCTATTGTATACATAACTGTTATATGTCAAAGTTATGTTATATATTATATGTTATTCGTTCCGCTGTGAGATTCGTGTTACTCTGATGATGTAAGTTCTTCTTTTTCTTCTTCTATTCTAAGTTTCTATCTTATCTATCCTCAACCTCTAATTTCTTTCATTAACTACCAGGATTTTTCTGATGTTTGGTTAGTCGTCATCGTGTTTATGTCGATAACCAAAGTTGCAAAAATCCAGGTCGTTACAGTTGGTATCAGAGCTTAAGTTAAGAATTACCTTGGCTCTGTGGCGTGACTCGGTAGAGATAGGGTTAGTAATACCCTCGATTGAGTTTGAGTGTACATATACGAGTGCGTATTTGTATTTGATATAAAAAATGTTTTATATTGTGGAGGTTCATTGGTTGAGTTGTTTATGGGTTCTGGTCGATCAGTTTGATCCACTGTGTCGGTAGGAGTTTATAAACACTCGAATACGATGGGTCGACATGAAATAAGAATTGAAATTAAAATCCCAGTAATTGGAATAAGTATTTGAAAATGAATTTGGATTAAGTATATGAGAATTTTAAAATCCTGGGAGATTAGAAATTTGTTTAAAAGCATTACATATGATATTTTTAACTGATTTCAAAATAGAAGTGTTTAGAAATGGGTTTTGAAAGTGATATAGTATTGAACTCACTTTGATAACTGGGAAATAACCCTGATGATGAATCGCGACATCATCAGTGCTCATTTTCAAGTTGCTAAGTGACGGATTGCTACCAAAGAAATTGTTTTTGAATTTGTTTAGAAAAACAAGTTGTTTGAATCCTGCAAAGGAAAGTTTGATTTTTGAGAAAAACAAAACCGTTTAAAACTCCCAGAATTTGTTTGGTTAAATTGAAAACAAATTTAAGTAGAAATTCGGAAAAGCAAATTGAACTTGAAATAGAATTGGATTAGAATGATATCGAGACGAATTGGATTTTTGAGATTCGAATTTGAAGTGAATTTGATAATCAAGTTAAGGGTTTGGAATCGAGAATAAAACTCGAATTTGAAATGATATTTGGCGTAGATAAGCGAATGGTTGTGTTAAAGATAAACTGATTTGAGATCAAGTTGGAATGACATTGGTATATGCTGAATTGACAGCAGGTGAAAGTGATAGAGTTGATGTGCCCGACAAAAAGGTACAAGTTTATATTTGATATAAGCATGAGATTTATGAGCCAAATTGGCAAGCCGCTTGGCTGTTTGATTTTCTTTTGGGTTGGAGAAGGCCTAGAGAGGCGAGTTATGGTTTTACCGATAGGGCTGTACGAAGGAGGTTATGGCGAAATTTTCTGAAAATTTAAAGTGTTAGAAAATTTTCAGAATTTTTGAAAATTTTATTTACTTGGAATGAATAAATATTTTAGTCGATATTAATTGGTTCAGCTGAAATCAGAAATAAGGGGTAAACAAATCTTAGGAATTCCAATAGATAGGGTCATCCTCTAACTTAGCAATTTCGAGGACGAAATTATTTTAAGTAGGGAAGAATGTAATGACCAACATTGTCAGAGTTATTATAATTAACTTATTTAATTATATAAATAGTGATTTAGGGAATTAAATCGTCGTTAATTAAAAAATATGGAATATTTAATTAATTTAAATAATAGAATAATATATTTAATTCAGAAATAATCAAAATATTGGAAATCACAATATTCTGTGAACTGGGTCATCCCTGAGATTTAATTCAGCTTAGAGTTGAATTATATTGACGAATATATTCAATCGACGCCAGATTGAAAGTATAATTATATTATAATTATAATCGAGCTCGAAATGGCGTTGTAGTTCGTAAATTGGCGATTCGAACTTCAACTGAATGTACAGGGTTCGTTTTAAATCGGATTTCTGTGAAATAAGAAATGTGCAGAGTTGGTGGAGTATATCTTTCTAGTGGAAGAGAAAAATCAGGATTTCGTCGTGTAGATTTTTAGTTATGTCCAAATTAAATATTCAAAAAAACAGCGGTATATTCGTTCGTAGCCATAACGGTTATTTAAAAATATTTTAATATCGGGTTTGAATTTAAACAATTTTCTTTGGGGACATAACGATAATTTAATTTTTAGAATTTTATAGAAATTTTTAATTAATTAAATAAGCAATTTTTTATTTGGGGTATTTTGCACCCTGTAACAATATTTTTGGGGTTCCACAATATGAGTTAATCTACCAGTATTATTATATTTTTGGGACCCTGAGGCATTGCTTGTCGAAACATTACGTTTATTTCAGTCTGTAGCAGTCTCTGTATGAATAAAATTTTAAGTAATGGATACCCTTATTTTCTAAGTTTTGAAACACAAATAGATATGTGACAACAGTAAGGCTGCATTTTTATTCGGCATCACGTAAGCACTTAGAACAAAAATATTAGGTTGCTTGGCTTATAAGGTTACCACGTCTCCTCACTTCAACCACAACTATAGGCCTACAAATCTAAATGCGCTACCATACATTTTCTCCAGCTACTGATACTTGAGCCTTAAGTATTTACCCATTATAAATACCTCATCATCTAACATAACCCTAAGACTTTTTTTTGTAGCCAACCAACAATACGAGCCGCCACTTTCGTTCTCTCCATATGAAAATTTCGAACTTCGAAAATCAAGAACAATCCAAACAAAAATTCAAACCAAAATCAAATAAGTTCCCTAAAATTCTAAAACCAGTTCCAATCATCCTCTTTTGGAAGAAGCTTCAATTTCCAGTGGGTATTGATAGGTGCGATCATTTTTCAGGAGCTCGATTAATTTCCAGTCTTCGCTAGGGCCTGGAACGATCATCGATGGTGGGGGATTCAGGGAAGCTCGGAGTGTCGGATTAGTTTCTGGCATCAAGGTGAACCCGTTGGCAATGTTGGAAGAATTCCGACACAAAGTGTGTCGATCACCTGTAGCGTTAGCTACTGTGGAATGGGACGTCGGATTTTGAAGTAGGCTACCGGAGTAGTGGAGGAGTAGTTAATCAGGTCGAGATTCAGGAGGGCAAAACGTTGACGCCGTCGGTGGTGGATGGGACTCTGGAGCTCGGTGTCACCATTGGGGATTCACACGAGTTTACTGTGCACAGGAAGAAGAAGGAGCGCAGCGTTAGTCTTGGGGGAGCAAAGTTTTAGGTTGGTGCCATTTGTTATGGCGTGATTGAATTATACTGAGGAAAGAGGGAGTATAGGGGCTGGAGCATGTTTTAGAAATGGTATAATGGAGCTTTGTTTGTGGAAATGGCTTACTAGAGTGGGATGTTTGTGAAATGGAGATGAAGGGCACTGTAGCCGTGAGTTGGAAGGGAATGGATCGGTTCTGCAATTTAAGAATGGAGGCGAGCCAGTTCTGAATGGGGAAAGGAGGAGTGGCTTGAGGATCTTTCGAACTGAGGAAGAAAGATTTATTTGGCCGTGTATAATTAGAAATGATGATGGAAATTACTGTTTGAGGATTTATGAAGTATTGATTGGGAAGAACGATTGGAGATGAATTTCGTGAGTGGCTGAGTTATTGTCTGGAGCACGGTTGTCTTCGATCTGGGAAGAAGGTTTTGGAGCGGGCTTGAGGTATTTTGGGCTGAGGGTTAAAGTGAATCCCAACGGAAAATAAAAGGTTATGGCCCGTTACGAAAAACTAATCCATGTTTTTATTTAATTAAATTGTATATATCTTGCAAATCGTATAACTACTCATATGTGAACAGAATTTGATGAAATCAGATCCAACAGGATCGTATGAACGGACATTTCAAAATGGAATTGACTGGAAGTCCATCTGAGCTCGTTACAATTTATGGCGAAATAAATTGTCCGTCGCAATCAAATAACGCAAACCGTTATTTAACGATTAACGCGCCAATGTGAGTAAAACTCACCAACTCTAAATAGTTCTATTTTTACAACGTATTCTTAGAACTGATAATTATCTGTTGATTGCTGTGTGTTGACTGTTTGATTGAACTGCTAGTCAGTTAATGTAAATTATGTATATATACATATATATAAACCGTTAAATATTTATATGTTGATTCTGTTTATCAGAATATTTCATATCGAAGTGAAATCGATGTTATTATATTGTTTAACATCTGTGGATGCAGGAAACGGGTCGGAGGAATCCAACAGGATTCCTCAACATATATTTTTCTGTTTTTCATATATTGTGATGTATGATGTGGTATATAATCTATGTTAATTATATGTGTTTGAACGGTATCGATCACTGTATGTGGTATTGTAAATATCTTAAGAAATACCAGAATGTAGTAAAGGGATTTTCAAAGTATATTTTGAAAATAATTTATGTATATAAAATAAATTGATTTTATATACATAAAAGAAAAGGATTTTGAATAAAGGAAATATATTTGAAAGCAAATATAAAGGAAATGTATTTGAAAGCAAATATAAAGGAATTATATTTGAAAGCAAATATAAAGGAAATGTATTTGAAAGCAAATATAAAGGAAATATATTTGAAATCAAATATAAAGGAATATATTGGTAAAACATAAAAATAGAGTTTAAAGGATTTATTTATTTAGGATATAAATAAAAGATTTAAAGGAGATATTTATTTGTTAAACTAAATAGAATAAAGAAGATATTTATTGGTTAAATAAATAGGATTTAATCAAAGGAATATTTATTTGGAAGATAAATAGAACTAAATCAAAAGAATATTTAGAAGGTGAATAGAAAATGGAAATCTATTTTTAACAGATAAATAGAAAGGATTTATTTATAAATAACAGTTTATAAATTAATTAAATATTTATCATTCGATAAATGAAATATATAAGTCTGAACTTATATAGATAAGAGATATTGGTTTTAACACCGATAATTTTAAATAGAATGGGTACACAACACTTGTATAAGTGAAGTAACGTTATTAAAGAGAACATTTATAAAGTGAAGAACCGTTACTAAAAGTAAATCTTTATAAATGGATAAACATTATAAAATAGGAGTTATTCGAATGAGAGAAATCAATTAGTGTTAGAAATGATCGATTAGAGTTAGAATAAATCAATTTGAGTTAGAGATTACCAGTTAGAATTTACAGTTAGGGTTGACCAGTTAGAGTTAACCAGTCAGAGTAAATCAGTTAGGGTTGACCAGTTAGAGTTAATCCAAAAGGAGTAAATCGATTAGAGTAACCCAAGGGAGTTAAATCGATTAGAGTAACCCAAAGGAGTTAAATAATGAGGGTTTACTAGTTAGAGTTAGAGTTAACTAATTAGAGTTATTCAAATGGAATTAATCGAGTAGAGTTATCGAATATCACTTATTCGAAGTAGAGTTATCGAATATAGTGTATTCGAGAGAAGAGTAATCGAATATTGGTTATTCGAGGTGAGTTAATTGAATCTAGTTATTCGAAAGGAGTTATCGAATATAGTTTATTCGAATAGAGTTAGAGAAGTTAATCGAATATAGTTTATTCGAATAGAGTTAGAGGAGTTAATCGAATGTAGTTTATTCGAATAGAGTTAGAGAAGTTAATCGAATACAGTTTATTCGAATAGAGATAGAGGAGTTAATCGAATATAGTTTATTCGAATAGAGTAAGTGAAGTTAATCGAATACAGTTTATTCGAATAGGGTTAGAGGAGTTATCGAATATAGTTTATTCGACAGGAGTTAAGTGAATAGAGTTAATCAAATAGAGTTAATCCAATAGAGTTAATTGATTAGATTTAAATCAATAAGAGTTAGTTGAATAGAGTAAATCGAATATAGTTTATTCAAGGAAAGGTTATCGAATGTAGTTATTCGAATGGAGGAGTTATCGAATAGAGATTATTCGAAAGAGAATTTCGTAAGGAAGTTTGTTAAAGTTTTAAAGGATAAACCTTGTCTATCCCGAAGTTTAAACCATTGTTCAGTTAAGGTCTGAGAGGTAATTATAGCCCCAACTTGATTGACTTCGTTTTTAACTAAGGATTGGCTAAGGTTTGATAGTAAGTGATGGTTAAGTGAATATAGTTAATAAGTGTAATGGTTTGAGTTGGCATCGCGATGGTTTGTTTAAACATCCGCCTAAGTCAAATGTACGAGTTTTGGAAATGTTTTCCAATAAGAACCAGAAATGTTTTCTAACATAGAAAACAAGATATGGAATGTTCCCAATGTTAATAACGTATATTTTCTAAATTTAGAAAATAGCAAATGTTGAATATAGGGAAACATGAGATGAAAAATGAACTAAAAAAATAAATGTTAAATGATGTTTGATCGATATAATTTCCATCTGCAGATAATATCGTTGTTTGCACACTTGTTTTTCTTTGATAGTTAACTCACAGGCTATCGAAGTTTTGACCATTTTGACGTTGTTAATATGGAGAGACCGGTTGGATTATTATCCAAAGAACCACTCTGTATTGGCATAAGCGTTGCGAATCATTTATGCCAAAGATAATTGAAGACGGAGTAAAGTGCAAGGGCTGTTGTATAAGTTTTAGATAACAGTGACTAAGATGGATATATCGAATAGTGCCTTCGATTTGTCCAGTCCCAGGACAACTTGTATGGACGAAGGTCTGACAGAGTATATCCAATGGATCGCGTAAGTTGATCTCTTCAAACGTATATACGTTGGTGGCGGAGGAATTCGTTTCTCTTAGCTGTATACCCGTTGTATTTTGAGGAAACCAACTTGTGATTTGGCGGGTATGACGATGTGACATTCTAAGTGAATGGAGATGTGGCATGTAAACCTGGATGACTTGTGTAGATGAATGTCTGACCGAGTATTTTCAGAAAGGTCACGTACATTGATTTCTTCAACCGTACCAAGAGTGGAAGCGGAGAAGGAAACTTTTTTAGCTAACACGTAATGTACTGTTGTAGACGTCAATTAGTGATTTTTCAATGGATCTGACAAGGTGGCATTCGAAGTGAATCTGATGTGATGATAAAGCGTAACCTCAAGCCTCATCATCCGGTAAATGACAGAAATCGGGCAGGCATTATGGCTATGTAGGTCGCACCTATTAGGGTGTATAATCACCTGATCTAGAGTTTCATTTATTTCTAAAAATCTATTGTCGATACTGTCCCATTCGGGAAACGGTTGCTGATCCCAACCGTTGGTGATATACATTCGATACACTTAAGCGAAATGAGTGGTCGGTCATGTGTGGCCGGGTTGCAAGATGTTCTTGTTGAACCCAGTGTCTTCCTATCTAGAGGTACACTTGTGAAAGGTGGTTCCATACCTTGTCATAGTTGGAAATCCATTACCCAATACGTGCTTGCGTTTTTGATTGTACACTATATATGTAGAACGTGAGATGAAAGCGTTTCTGCTAGATGATTATTGTATTGTGGTTGATAGACATTATTATAATATCAAAAGGTTTTTGATATAAAGATAATTTGGATTCTCATAAGGGAAAAACCCGTTCCGTTATACGGCGTGGTCTTATGAGATATGGTTTACTTGTTCAAACTGTTTTAAGCTGTTTTACTCATACCAGTCCCATGACTGACCCGGAGTTTATTTTGTGTTGTTTTCCCTAAACTCTTGGGTGCCCAATTTTGTACGGGCAGTCAAGTAGTCAGGAATTTGCAGATACTTGAAGAGCTGGAGCAGGAGGCTTCAGGATTATATAGCTATAGTATTTCCTCTTTGTTGTAAGTGTTGTACTCTGATAAGTGCTATTGTATACATAACTGTTATATGTCAAAGTTATGTTATATATTATATGTTATTCGTTCCGCTGTGAGATTCGTGTTACTCTGATGATGTAAGTTCTTCTTTTTCTTCTTTTATTCTAAGTTTCTATCTTATCTATCCTTACCCTCTAATTTCTTTCATTAACTACCAGGATTTTTCCGATGTTTGGTTAGTCGTCATCGAGTTTATGTCGATAACCAAAGTCGCAAAAATCCAGGTCGTTACAGAAAATGTGATGAACGGGGAATATAACCTATTATAATTAATTATATTAATGAGAATGCAATATAATAGGTAGGCTTATCCTAGGTAAAAGTGGAAATTGTGACATGGGTTATAATAAATGAAAAGGAAACTTATTAATAAACCTTAGTTAAGAGAACTAAGTTAATAAGTAAATAACAACAAGTTATGATGATAGTGTAAGATGAGGTTATGATTAAAAAAGAAAGAAGGAGGTAGACATTTGGAATAAAATAAGTTATATTTAGTCATATATATTAGGTAATATCTTAACAGGAAACATGTGGATTGGATTATACATTAAGCAGAACATGTTATTGGAACTTGTAAACATGCAATTGATAGTAAATGACATGGTGATAAAAAGGGGTTGTAGATAACTTTTGTTAATTACAATTCAAGGAATAGGGGTGTAGATTACTGTCGTTAAAGCAAGCGCAATTAAAATATTAGACATAGGGTCTAATAACATGTTTGCATGATGCGCTTGGACCAGTCAGCGGCAATCAATGGGGTGCGGAAAGACTAGAGCTAAACAAATATACCATTGTCCTTTTACTATCGAGGCATGGTTGAGGGACACGCCAAATTGGATGCCAGATCGGATGTTAGGGGCATGTCACTTAGCTCTTGAAGTAGTCTTTCACTAGTTGAGGGAAGAGCCTGGGTGGGGCCATAACCACCGTGAAAACGTAGTCCATACTTAAAGGACTGCCTATACAGATATAAAAAGGCTCCCGACCGTGTTTTGTGCATTAGATGCAGCCTTATTATGGGACTCAGGTTACATAAGACAGAACGTACGCGTGAGGGTCTAGGTACATGCACACCGCATCGGGTGGTGTATCGTAGACGTTAGGGCATTACTCCGTATGCTTGCACGACATAGAGAGGAGGGTTCTATGCGGTAACATGACGTTATTGTTTGGATTTCCGTACATCGTTCAACGTACGATACGTTTTCACGGCATGACAGTAGGGACCATACGAGGAGGGTACTATGGGAAGTACCCAGATATATTCGGGGTAGATATATATATACTATATTAGGTTAATCTACTGGGATATAGATGGATACAATTTGTGTGTAATGCCTTGAGTGCTATTAACCCAAAACAACCTAATAAACAAGAAAATGTAACTAAACGGTATATGTAGGGTTATTTCAGAATGTGTACTTGAAGTCTAGTCACTAGAACTTGTGTTCTGACCTCCTCCTCATAACATACTCGCATGTTAGGTTTATGGCAGGGATATTATTGCTTCGGATACTGGTTAGGCAGTATTATTACTTTGGTAAATCTATATTTGACTATATTTTATTTGATTATATTACGCTGTGAGATGTTTTCTGAGCTCTGATATATTATATATTTCTGTCTTTTCTGCAGGATATCAAACAAGCCAACTCGAATTTCGATAGATTGGGATTTAAAAAAAATCGGTCTGTCAGAATTCGGGTTGTTACATCTTGGTATCAGAGCTTGGATTTAGGATTCCTATATAAATATTGAGTGAACATATTTGTATTTTTAAGAAATATAATTATCATATATATATATATATATACACCTAGATCTATAAAGGAACCCAGTTAATAAGAAGAGAGGCCTATGGATAGAATTGGGATATCAATTGCAAGCAGTAAAGAAATGTTATAGGAATAATAGACCCTTAGGATGTTTGTGTGAAAAATGTACGATGTATTCAATAATGAAAAAGAAAAAAAAAAGTGGATCCCATGGTTAGAATTTGAAATGATAGTGTTTCAGATAGGTGGGTTTGGCAGTAGAGCCTTATAAATTGGGAAAGAAAATGGATTAGGAATACAAACATACATATATACACAAACACACACACACACACACACACACACACACACACACATATATATATATATATATATATAAGAGAAATGACTTTGCGGGAATAATTTAGAGAGGTCTAAGTATGTTGGAAACCCACTCTGAGTTTATCCTTACTGTTAACCATTGAGAACTTGAAAAATTAAAAGCTTTTGGGTGATATTTTTATACTATTTTTCAAGTTTTGATGTTAAAAGTTACAATTTTAATACATGTACTAGCTAAATTGTGTAGAAACAATTTTTGAAACAAAATGGGAGTATTTTTATGTTTAAAAATATATATATACATATAAGTAACATATTTGAAAAGCACATATTGGGTTTTGGGAGAAATGGAGTATATTTTGAAAACATTGATTTCTTATGAAATTTTTGTTAAAATTCAATTCTTTCACAAAAATGTGTACATTATAGAGCATGTATAGCTCACTTATTTAAACTATAATGTATGAAAGAGTTAAATGACAAAGCATAGAAAAGATTGAATTTCGTTAAAAACTAAAAATTTTGAAAATCTATATTCTTTTGGCAATAATTTTTTATAATTGTTTTGGCATAAGATTTTGTTAGGTGGGAAAGTTGTTAAAAATAATAAAAAAGTAGATGTTTGCACCTAGTTATGAGTAATTAAACTAGTATAATAAAAATGAACGGTTGTGAAATTGATCAAGAAATAAGTTGTTCTTTTCTACTCTAATTTTTATGATTTGGAAAAAAAAGATATTTGCTTTTTTTTATGGAAGGACATATTTTTATGGTTTGGAAAAGGAAAGTTTAATGAAGAAAAATAAAGTTTTGAAAGGAAAATGAAATGAGAAACCTAAACCAAGTTTTTTAATCATGGAGTCGGCAAGGATTAATACCTCGGGTGTAACGTCCAGCATTTTTATAGGTTTTATTTGAATATTTAAATCAGTTTAAATATTGAATTCGTAATATAAATGGATTTATATATTAATTAAAAACGAAGTTGAACGTATAAAAATAAATATTAAATATAATCAAGCCCGTAATATCGCGGCAGTTCGTAGTTTAACGTTCTGAACTTCAACTGAGTGTACAGGATCCATTATTAGTCGGATTTCTTCGAAACAAGAAACGTTGGAATCTATTGGACTGTATTTTTCTAACTGAAGTGAAAAACCAAGATTTCGTGTTACAAATTGTGAGTTATGTCTAAATCAAATTTCCAAATAGTCGCTATAGAATCGTTTATTGACCGTAACAGATTATTAGATATAACTAGATATTAGTTTCGAATTTGGACAAGATTCTTTTCAGACATAGTGATAATTTAATTTTTAGAATTTTAGTGTAAGTTTTAATTAATTAAATACGCAATTTTTTATTTGGAGTATTTTGCCTATATCAATATTTTAGGGTTTCACAATATGAGTTAACCTACTGATATTATTATATTTTTGGGATCGTGACACTTCATTGAGCACAACTGTACTTTTACTTCTGTCCGTACATAAGTGTAATTTCAGGAACTGGAATTGAAAGAAAACAACAAGAATTAAGATTTAATACTTACAAACTCTTTTTAAAAATATCTTAGCTACTTGAAGTAGACCTATGTTCCCCATACGCCCATACTTAAGATACGTATAGACCTTACCATAATAAATGCATGAAAACCCATTGGCACATTTACTTGTTGAAAATGTAAGCTACACGAGAGCTAGTGTATGATACTTGAATCCTAAGCAAAGGATTGAAACAAAGGACACCCTATGACCGATAGCGTGTATAGTGTTAAAAGCCTTTCCCTATTCCTTGGCCGATAAGCCTACCTTTAGCTTAAATTGTTAAGCAATAGTGCTGATATGCCATACCCAAGTTAAAGCTACCTAGCCAACACACGTACCAACCTATTACTTCGTCCTTAAGGCTTTTTAACTTTATAAACACCCAGTTGCATCTTCTACTTTCGAAGACAAAACGCTGAAGGAAAACAAATAAAAACACCACATCAATAACTTAAACGAATTCAACGAAACCCTGTGTGCTTCAATACAAAGTTTCCAACTGATTCTTATTCAATCAAAACCAAATGGAAACTCACCACTTAAAATCCAAGATATATATAAAAGTCGAAACCACGGTGCAAATGTTAAGAGCACGACTGGAGTGTAGTAGAGTTTGGTGGTGGCGGGTTTGCTGTATAGAAGGAAATGGACGCGGGTTGAAAGAAGCGTTCGAAGGGGCCATATTTTCCATGTGATGGGAATCATGAAGCAAAATGAGAGAGGAGAATGCTGGTAGAGTACCGAAGAAGCATATACTTGTTCAACGCAGGCATGTATGGGACTGAGAGGCTTGGTTATATGCATGGACGCTAGGCATGCATGGAGATGGGAGGTGAAGTTGCTATGTTGAAGATGGGAGTTTTAATGCATGCAAGTTGTTCATTTCAGGGATGGAGTGATGAAGATCATGGTGAGAAGGGGTTTAAGGTGCTTGCGGATTCCATGTGAGGCGTGAAGGGCAAGCTGAAAACGTATGGAGAAGGTGGCTGGATTTGTGTTAAAGGATATGGAGGATCCTTGCGTGGCCCAGGTCTGGTAAGACCATAGAAAAAAATTATGAAAGTAATGTCCATGGTGGAGCACTCAAGTGGATATGTGGGTCGAGGCTGATGACGCATGGGTGAACAGAAGTAGTATGGTGTCTGTAGGAGGATCCGTTGGAAACTATACTTGAACAGTGCATGCGAACCTCTGTATATGGAAGAGAGTGAAATGGTGGAGTACCATGGCGTTGTTTTACTGCTGTGTTGGACGAAATGGTGAAGACCCATTCTGTTTCGTGAGATAAGGGAGAAATTTGAGTGGGCCGAAATTAAGTGGTCAGCCCACTTAAAAAAATGTGAAGCCCAAAGAAGATAAAAAGGATGGAGGGATCAACAAAAAGCATGTTTGGGGGGGGGGGTGTGCATGGTACTGATTCTGGAATGAAATAGCTTATGATAAAGGCTCTGATATACTTTATTGGTTGAAGAGGAAAAGCGATGTCGTGATGAGGATTCCTGGAAACAGTAGGTTGTTTAAATGTGAGGAAAGAGATGTTAATATGTGGATAACGTGACGAGGAGTGGTTGGAGTGGTGATCAGATCGTCGGAGCTGATGGTGGCATGATGAAGTTGGTCGTTACCGGTATCATTTGGTCTAAACAAAGAATTCAACACAGTCAGTCGCGTTGGATACGCATGGACGTAGGCAAGGAAATAGAACTGGTTTGGAGCGATTCGAAGCTCGTGAGATTTGGAAAATTAAAACGTCTGTTATAAATCGACTGACGCAAATCGTTATTTAACGGTTAATGCGCAAAAGTGAGTAAATCACTAACTCTGATCTATTTTAAAAATATTGTAATTATATTTTAATATTGGTTGAATGTTATGTGATGGCCGCTTAGATAAGTTACATTTAAATTGGTTGAATTATATATACATCGTTGTAATATATATACATCAGTAGCTAGATACTAATTCAGTTGATTATAATATTTCCTGGTATGGAATCAGTGTTAATTGTTTTAGTAACATTTGTTGATGCGGGAAATCGGTTGGAGGGTCAAACCGGATTCCTCAATACTTATATGTACTGTTTGTTTTTGCACTGTTTGAACCATGTGAGTGGAAATTCAACGTTATGTTGATTTAATAAATGATATCGATTAAGAAAATAGTAACCGTCGACCATAAACCCAATTTTGTTAAGAAGTTGATTGGTCGTTAAGCAAATCAACGAAGATAATTATAAAAATTATGTTTTTATAATTTAAGCAAAGTTTAAATTATAAAGTTCTATTATAAAAGTGGAATATAATAGCGTATTGCAAGTCTTTGAACTATAACGATAAAATAACGCTGTTGACTACGCTTAAGCGTGACTGTTATGTCGAGATTAGTTATGAAGGTGAATATTACACCGTATGACAAGTTTTTGAACTATAACGATAAAGTAACGTTGTTAAGAAAAACTTAACCGTGATATTTATATACAACACTATCCCTAGGGAATGAAACAATTAGGTTTGAAATGCACTTATTCTGAAGTAATAAGTAACGACGTTTGTCCAAAGAAATATAAGAATGGGTTTAGAAAGAGAAATCGGAGAATCGTTTCAGAAAACGATGACATCATTTCAATGTTTGGAATATGATTAGAACTAGATAACAAAATTAAAAATTGGAACTATAATTCGTCGATGTCGAATGTAGTAAAGTAAATTATTTTTAGGAATTATATTCTAATAGGATAGTTAATATTTAGTTTTAAACCAATAAATTATAATAGCATATGTAATCAATATTTAGTTATAAACTTGATATTGAGTTAACAAGAAGTTGATTTAGAAACTAAGTTTATAAAGTGGAATGGGAATATAGAATTATGAAAGAGATTCGGTAAACAAGGTAAGGGTATTTATTTCTTAAATGAAGATTTATTTGATAACCGTGTTCAGATTCTATAAATGGATTATATTCACATTTTACAGTGAATAATGTTTAAAATGGCGAATATTACAAATTAAATTGTTGTAATGTAAACTGGAAATGTTTTCCAAGAAGTGTAAAGCTTAAATGGGTTTTAGGGAAATATCTAGGAAGGTATAGGAAACTGGAAATTTAATGTTAAAATAAAAGGCCAGTGATTGTGTGATGTTTAGTTATACATTAGAATGGATGTTTTTTTACCCCGATAGTTAAATAACCGACTATCGAAGTGTTTTGACCATCGTTGTCAATACGGAGAGATCGGTTGGATATATTATCCGAAAACCACTCCGTATAGGCCAAAGCGCTGCGAATTAGATCATGTTGAAGATAATAGAAGACAGAGTGAAGTACGATTGTCGTCCTATTCCAGAAATGGTGCTTTCTGTTTGTCCAGTCCCAGGACAATTTGTATGGATGAGTGTATGACAGAGTATACCTATCAAATCGCGTATGGTTGTTCTCTTAAAGGTATTGCGTTTGGTGGTGGAAGAATTCGCTCCTCTTAGCTTTTTATACTCGTGATATTTTTGGAAATTGATTAGTGAATTGATGGGTTTGATGATATGGCATTCAAAGTGAATGGTGATCAGATGTTTTAAAGATAGACGTAGCCTCTAGCCTCACAACCAGGAAGTAACAAAAGTTGGTCTAGGCAGCATGGCTAGTTGGGTCATCCCCAAGCAGGGTGTATTGTCACCGATCTAGAGAAAATTCATATTTGTTCTTCTTTTTCGATTCTGTATCTTCAGATGACGGTTGGATGGCCAACAACCATGGGTGGAAATATATTCGATACACTCAAGCTAAATGAGTGGTCGGTCATGTGTGGCCGGGTTGCAAGACGTTCTTGTTGAACCCCCAGTGTATATCCTCTAGAGTACACTGATCGGAAGGTGCTCCCATACCTTGTCTGTTGGAATCCAATCTCCAATAAGCGCTCTGCGATTTTTGGTTTTATACTATATATATGTGGAGCGTGAGATGTAAGCGTTTTGCTACTTGGTTATTTACTTGAGTAGACATTATTATAATATCACTGGATTTTGGTATCCAAATATCTTGGGTTATAGTAAGGTAAAAACCGTCCATGTTTATGTGTGAGCTGGTCTTACTATTATCTTTTTGTTTCAAAACGATTTCCAAAGTTAAACAATATGGTTGGATTTACTCTCACAAAGCCCATGACTGACCCAGAGTGTATTTTGTTTGTGTTTTTGGGCAGTCAAGTGTTTCAGGCTTTTACAGATACACTTGGAGGAACTAAAAGCAGAAGGCTTCACCGTTAATATTTAGAGATTATTTCCGCTGTTATATGATGTATTGTACCCTGATAATGATATGTAAGTACAAATTCAGATTTGTATTTCAAAGTTATGTTATATAATACATTTTATTCGTTCCGCTGTGAGTTTCGTATTTACTCTGATTCTGTTCAGTTGAGTTCTTCTTCTTCTTCTATTCTATTAGTTCTATCTTATCTTTCTCATCCTCTAATTTCTTTCTTTTAATGATCGGAATTTTCGTGCAATTTGAGTTGAATATATAGGATATTAGTCAGCTCAAATTGGTACGGATTTTCGGGCCTCTACAGCTGGTATCAGAGCTAAAGGTTGAGTAATTACCTTGGCTCTGTGGCATGACTTGATACAGATGGGGTTAGTAATACCCTAGATTGAGTTTTAATGTAAATATATGAGTGCATATTTGTAAATTAATATAAAAACTATTTTATATTGTGTTGACTAGTCAGTTGAGTGGTTTATGAATTTTGGTCAAAACAGTAGTGCAAACTGCGTCGATAGGTCTTTCTAAACTCTTGAACAAAGTTATTCGACACAATATTGTTTTAAAAGCTGGATAAATGAAGTAATTATATTTTGATATAAAGAAGTATATACCTTGATATTATTATAATATATTGGATGTGTAGTCATTATTATAATCAAATAAGATCGTAATTGAGTTGGTTATGTGAATAACCAATCGAAATTCATGTAAGTGTAAAATAGAAATCAGATGAACTAAATAAATCAGATTTGGAATTTAAGACTATGGTAATTTGGAAAAAGATTTGTAAATGAATTTGGACTTAATATATGGAATTTTAAATCCTGGGAATTTAGAAATGTTTT
The DNA here is from genome assembly GCA_030737875.1 of Allium sativum. Classification (NCBI taxonomy): domain Eukaryota; kingdom Viridiplantae; phylum Streptophyta; class Magnoliopsida; order Asparagales; family Amaryllidaceae; genus Allium; species Allium sativum. The sequence goes on from CM060909.1 coordinate 86,248,404, forward strand.
TCCAAGCATTTTGAAAGGATATTTTGATGCAATTTCAAAATAAAGTGTTTAAAAATGAGTTTTGAAAGTAATATAGTATTGAACTCACTTTGGTACTGGAAAGTAATTCTAATGATTATCGTGAAATCATCGGTGTTCATTTTCGAGTTTCTAAGTGACGGATTAAGACCATTGATTTGGTTTTGAATTATTTTGAGGAAACAAGTTGTCCTAGAATTCAAAAGTTTTGAATTGTCGTCATTATATGTAAATATATATGATTTCCAACTAATATGAAATAAAACCCAGGAATTTGAATTTATGAGATTTAAGTTATGAAGTTAAAAGATTGAAAAGGGTAAAAGTGGATAAATAATATTGGAATTTAACTTAAGCTAGGATAAATAAAAATCATATTGGATTAGAGATAATCTGGGATGGAATTTGATTGTTGAGCAAAAATTTGGAATGGAGATTGGAATTGGAGCTTGAAATGGAGTTGGCTTGGATGTAAGAGAATTATTGATTAAGGATGAACTGACTGGAGATCGGTTGGAAATGCATTTGTGTATGCTGAAGGGATTGCAAATGAAAGAGATAGAGTTGAATGCCCGACAAAAAGGGTACATATTTATATGAGTGTGAGATTTTTATGAGTCTATTTGGCAAGCCGTTTGGCTGATTGATTGTCTTTTGAATTGGAGAAAGCCCAGAGAGGCAAGTTGTAGTAGTACCGACTGGGCCGTGCGAAGGAGATGCTGGCGAAATTCTCCGAAGATTTAAGCTGTTAGGAAATTTTCAGAATTTCTGAAAGTATTTGTTAATAAAAATAAATTTGATATTTTAATTAAAGTTAATCAATTCTGTTGAAACTGAAGGTAAGAAGAAAAGCAGACGATTTTTTACCAAATTAATTTGGAGTGTAGCATTTTTTCTATCTTAGTAATTTCGGGGACGAAATTCTTTTAAGGGGGAAGGAATGTAACGTCCCGCATTTTTATAGGTTTGTATTTGAATATTTAAATCAGTTTAAATATCGAATTCGTAATATAAGTGGATTTATATATTAATTAAAAATGAAGTTGAACGTATAAAAATCTATATTAAATATAATTGAGCCCGTAATATCGCGGTAGTTCGTAATTTAACGTTATGAACTTCAACTGAGTGTACAAGATCCATTATTAGTCGGATTTCTTCAAAACAAGAAACGTTGGAATATGTTGGACTGTTATTTTCTAACAGAAGTGAAAAACCAAGATTTCGTGTTATAAATTATGAGTTATGTCCAAATCAAATTTCCAAATAGTCGTTATAGAATCGTTTATCGACCGTAATAGATTATTTGATATAACTAAATATCGGTTTCGAATTTGGACAATATTCTTTTGAGATAGAGTGATAATTTAATTTTTAGAATTTTACTGTAATTTTTAATTAATTAAATACGCAACTTTTTATTTGGAGTTGCACCCTGTATCAATATCTTGGGGCTTCACAATATGAGTTAACCTACCGATATTATTATATTTTTGGGATCGTGACACCTCATTGAGCACAACTGTACTTTTACTTCTGTCCGTATGTAAGTGTAATTTAAGGAAATGGAATAGAAAAAAAACAATAAGAATTAAGATTTAATACGTACAAACTCTTTTTGAAACTATCCTAGCTACTTGAAGTAGACCTATGCTCCCCATATGCCCATTCTTAAGATACGTACAGACCTTACCATAATAAACACATGAAAACCCATTGGCACATCTACTTGTTGAAAATGTAAGCTACACGAGAGCTAGTGCATGATACTTAATTCCTATGCAAAGGATTGAAACGAAGGACACCCTATAACCAATAGTGTGTATAGTGTTAAAAGCCATACCCTATTCCTTGGCTGAAAAGCCTACCTTTAGCTTAAATTGTTAAGCAATAGTACTGATACGTCATACCCTAGTTAAAACTACCCTAGCCAACACTTGTACCAACCTATTACTTCGTCCATAAGGCTTTTTAACTTTATAGACACCCAGTGCCATCTTCTACTTTCGGAGACAAAACTCTGAAGGAAAACAAATAAAAACACCACTTCAATAACTTAGACTAATTCAACGAAACCCTGTACGCTTCAAAACAAAGTTTCATGTTGATTCTTATTCAATCAAAACCAAATGGAAACTCACCACTTAAAATCCAAGATATATATAAAAGAAGAAACCGCGGTGCAAACGTTAAGAGCACGACTGGACTGTAGTAGAGTTTGGTGGTGGCAGGTTTGCTGTATAGAAGGAAATGGACGTGGGTAGAAAGAAGAGTTCGAAGGGGCCATATTTTCCACGTGATGGGAACCATGAAGCAAAATGTGAGAGGTGGATATTGGTAGAGTATCGAAGAAGCATATACTTGTTTAACGCAGGCATGTGTGGGGACTGAGAGGCTTGGTTATATGCATAGACACTCAGCATGCATGGAGATGGGAGGTGAAGTTGCTGTGTTGAAGATGGGAGTTTTAATGCATGCGAGCTGTTCATTTCAGGGCTGGAGTGATGAAGATCATGGTGAGAAGGGGTTTAGGGTGCTTGCGGATTTCATGTGAGGCGTGAAGGGCAAGATGAAAACGTATGGAGCAGGTGGCTGGATTTGTATTAAGGGATATGGAGGATCCTTGCGTGGTCCAGGTCTAGTAAGACCATAGAAAAAATATATGAAAGTAATGTCCACTGTGGAGCATTCAGGTGGATATGTGGGTCGAGGTTGATGACGCATGGGTGAACAGAAGTAGCATGGTGACTGTAGGAGGATCCATTGGAAACTATACTTGAACAGTGCATGAGGACCTATGTATATGGAAGAGAGTGAAATGGTGGAGTATCATGGCGTTGTTTTACTGCTGTGTTCGACGAAATGGTGAAGACCCATTCTGTTTCGTGAGATAAGGGAGGGATTTGAGTGGGCCGAAATTAAGTGGTCATCCCATTAAAAGAACATGAAGCCCAGAGAAGATTAAAAGGATGGAGGGATCAACAAAAAGAATGTTTGGGGAAGATGTGCATGGTACTGATTCTGGAATGAAATAGCTTATGATAAAGGCTCTGATATACTTTATTGGTTAAAGAAGAAAAGCGTTGTTGTGATGAGGGTTCCTAGAAACAGTAGGTTGTTCAAATGTGAGTAAAGAGATGTTAATATGTGGATAACGTGATGAGGAGGGGTAGGAGTGGTGATCAGATCGCCGGAGCTGATGGTGGCATGATGAAGATGGTCAGTACCGGTATCGTTTGGTCTAAACAAATAATTTAACGCAATCAGTCGCATTGGATACGCATGGACGCAGGCAAGGAAATAGAACTGGTTTGGAGCGATTCGAAGCTCGTGAGATTTGGCAAATTAAAACATCTGGTACAAATCGACTGACGCAAATCGTTATTTAACGGTTAATGCGCAAAGGAGAGTAAAATCGCTAACTCTAATCTTTTTTAAAAATATTATAATTATATTTTAATATTGGTTGAATGTTGTGTGATGACCACTTAGATAAGTTACAGTTTAATTGGTTGAATTATATATACATCATTGCAATATATATACATCAGTAGCTAGATACTAATTCTATTGATTATAATATTCCCTGCTATGGAATCAGTGTTAATTGTTTGACTAACATCTGTGGATGCGGGATATCGGTTGGAGGAATCCAAACGGATTCCTCAATATTTATATGTACCATTTGTTTTTGCACTGTTTGAACCATGTGAGTGGAAATTCAACGTTATGTTGATTTAATAAACGATATCGATTAAGAAAATAGTTGCACTCGACCATAAACCCAATTTTGTTAAGAAGTTGATTGGTCGTTAAGCAAATCAACGAAGATAATTATAAAAAATTATATTTTTATAATTTAAGCAAAGTTTAAATTATAATAGAAGTTCTATTATTAAAGTGGAATATAATAGCGTATTGCAAGTCTTTGAACTATAACGATAAAATAACGTTGCTGACTATGCTTAAGCGTGACTGTTATGTCGAGATTAGTTTTAAAGGTCGATATTACAACGTATGACAAGTTTTTGAACTATAACGATAAAGTAACGTTGTTAAGCAAAACTTAAGCGTGATATTTATATACAACACTATCCCTAGGGAATGAAACAATTAGGTTTGAAATCCACTTATTCTAAAGTAATAAATAACGACATTTGTCCAAAGAAATATAAGAACGAGTTTAGAAAGAGAAATCGGATAATCATTTCAAAAAACAATGACATAATTTCAATGTTTGGAATATGATTAGAACTAGATAACACAATTAGAAATTGGAACTATAATTCGATGATGTCGAATGTAGTAATGTAAATTATTTTTAGGAATTATAATCTGATAGGATAGTTAATATTTAGTTTTAAACCAATAAATTATAATAGGACATGTAATCGATATTTAGTTGTAAACTTGATATTGAGTTAACAAGAAGTTGATTTAGAAACTAAGCTTATAAAGTAGAATGGGAATATAGAATTATGAAAGAGATTCGGTAAACAAGGTAAGGGTATTTATTTCTTAAATGAAGATTTATTTGATAACCATGTTCAGATTCTATAAATGGATTATATTCACATTTTAAAGTGAATAGTGTTTGGAAAGGCGAATGTTGCAAATTAAATAGTTGTAATGAAAACTGGAAATGTTTTCCAAGAAGCGTAAAGCTTAAATGGGTTTTGGGAAAATATCTAGGAAGGTATAGGAAATTGTAAATTTAATGGTAAAATAAAAGGCCAGTGATTATGTGATGTTTAGTTATACATTAGAATGGATGTTTGTTTTTACCTCGATAGTTAAATAACCAACTATCAAAGTGTTTTGACCATCATTGTCAATACGGAGAGACCGGTTGGATATATTATCCGAAAACCACTCCGTATAGGCCTAAGCGCTGCGAATTACATCATGCTGAAGGTAAATGAAGACGGAGTGACGTACAAGGGTCATCCTGTTCCAGAATGGTGTTGTCTGTTTGTCCAGTCCCATGACAACTTGTATGGACGAGTATGTGACAGAGCATACCTAACAAATCACGTATGGTTGATCTCTTAAAGGTATTACGTCTGGTGGCGGAGGAATTCGTTCCTCTTAGCTTTTTATACCCGTGATATTTTTGGAAATCGATTAGTGAATTGACAGGTTTGGCGATGTGGCATTCAAAGTGAACGGTGATCAGATGTTCTGAAGATAGACGTAGCCTCTAGCCTCACAACAAGGAAGTAACAAAAGTTGGGCTAGGTAGCATGGCTAGTTGGATCATCCCCAAGCAGGGTGTATTGTCACCAATCTAGAGAAAATTCATATTTGTTCTTCTTTTTCGATTCTGTATCTTTGGATGACGGTTGGATGACCAACAACCGTGGGTGGCAATATATTCGATACACTCAAGCTAAATGAGTGGTCGGTCATGTGTGGCCGGGTTGCAAGGCGTTCTTATTGAACCCAGGTGTATACCCTCTAGAGTACACTGATCGGAAGGTGCTAACCATACCTTGTCTGTTGGAATCCAATCTCCAATAAGCGCTCTGCGGTTTTTTATTTTATACTATATATATGTGGAGCGTGAGATGCAAGCTTTCTGCTACTTGGCTATTTACTTGAGTAGACATTATTATAATATCACTGGATTTTGATTTCCCAATATTTTGGGTTATAGTAAGGTAAAAACCGTCCATGTTTATGTGTGGGTTAGTCTTACTATATCTTTTTGTTTCAAAATGATTTCCAAAGTTAAATAATATGGTTGGATTTACTCGCACCAGTCCCATGACTGACCCAGAGTTTATTTTGTTTGTGTTTTTCCTAGACTCTTGGGTGCCCAAATTTGGGCAGTCAAGTTTTTCAGGCTTTTACAGATACACTTGGAGGAGCCAACAGCAGAAGGCTTCACCGTTAGTATTTAGAGATTATTTCCGCTGCGATCTGATGTTTTGTACTCTGATAATGATATGTAAGTACAAATCCAGATTTGTATTTCAAAGTTATGTTATATAATACATTTTATTCGTTCCACTGAGAATTTTGTATTTACTCTGATTCTGTTCCATTGAGTTCTTCTTCTTCTTCTATTATATTAGTTCTATCTTATCTTTCCCATCCTCTAATTTCTTTCTATTAATGATTTGAATTTTCGTGCAATTTGAGTTGAATATATAGAATATTAGTCATCTCAAATTAGTATGGATTTTTAGGCCTCTACATAGGGATGACGGGAAAATCTTTGAGGCTATGAAGTAAATAGCAAGGACTGTTTTAAAATAATGGTAAATTCCCGTAGAAGGCGTAAGCATTATATAGCTTAGTTTGTTGCTTGGAAAAGTCAGTTAGTACACATTAATGACTAGTTTTGACAAGTACATTGTAGTGGACAAGCAAGTTGTTTAGATCCTGCTGTCCGGACTTTTCTTTGTCAGTGGGGACGTAGTCCTAGGATTCTTAGCCCTTGGTAGTAGCTGTGTAGTGTGCTTGTTTTCCTATTTTAGTTTTGGTAGAATTAGAAGGCATATTCAAAAATTAAACTTAGATTTATGGATTCAATTAAATAAGGTAGGGGAAGAGTAATCACATAACTAAAGGAAAACAAACAATAATGACAATTGTGAAAATAAAGCAACAAACATGATAATTAGGAAAACCAGAGAATTTCGTGAAATAGAAAAAAAAATGAGTTTCTCCAAAAAAAGTTGGAAAAGAAAATTTATAATAAAGAAAAGTTTCTTATGCAAACTGTGCTTGGGTAGAAAGATAGGAAATCTTTGCAAATAGTTGCATTAAAATTTAGGTGCAATTAGAAAAGGTACATAAAAGAAAACGAAAGACGGGAAGATTTTCGTTTTCCACCTTTTTGTAACATAAGAAATCGAATTTAGAAAATTAGACTTTTCAGTAATTCGCAAATTTAAAGTTGTTTGGTAGGGGTTGGATGCAAAAATTGGATGAACTACATTCTTGCTCTGTAAAAGTGTATGAAAAATTGAATGAAAAAGTATTTTGATTATCAAAATATTGCATTCATATTGAAATTGCTAGTTTTTAAGGATGTGTGCATCATGGTTTCAAAAAGATTTTCAAGAAAAATTCACATTCATATAGGAGGTACCGCTTAGGCATTCATTTCATATACGTATTATTATGTTGCATTACACTTTGCACAAGTGCACAAATTATTACAAAATTGGATGTAAACATGATAGTTGTGAGTTATGTGAGGAATTACTTAATTTTGCCCTTACCAAATTTCGGGGATGAAATTTCCTTAGGGTGGGAGAATGTAACACCCATAAATAAAAAAAATAAAACATCATTCAAAATTTGGTCACCTAATTAGCGTCATTGCGTCCGAGGCGATTCTAACCATATCAGACCTATAATTTGCATGAAGCAGATTAAAGATGAAAAGATATCTTTAATGAAATACTGCAATAACCATGAAAAGAAGGTATGAGAAAAGAACAATGACCACCATTATTTTTAGTCTTGTTAACAAAAGCCTATGTAGCTCAATAGGCAAAGACATGTCTTAGGTTTGAGTCCCATTGGCGCCATATTTTTATTTTAGAGGAACAGTCAAAGATATGCATATTCTAAGAGGAAAATATGTATAAATGCACATATAAGGAAAATTATACATAGAAGTTAGTGTTTAAATATAAGTATAGCATATGTTAATATATGCGTATATATGTGCAAAAATATATACTTATGAAAGAGAAATCCAAAATGAACATGTAATTAATGAAAAGAAGGTAAGAATTAAATGACGGCATAACGCCGTTTAAATTTTGGAAAAAAAATAAAGATTGCGCGTGTACATATACTCACAAAATCTAATGGTGAGATAAAAAGTACTAGTTAAGAACAGAATACAATCAATGCATAATAAAAGGAAAATGGACAAGAAACAAGCTGCCTTTGAAATTAGAGTGCATTAAAAGGAATAAAATAAAGCAACAATTATTGCATTGATTAACAGACAAGAATCTGGAAGGTTGTACGAGTGTATACACATATATTTGAAATTTGAAATTATATATGTGTTATAAGCGGAAAATTATAATTAAAATAAAATATTATAGAAAGATTATAAGTCAGTCAGGTTATATTAGGGAGATAATTAATGTAATTAATTAACATTTAAAAATTAGGAAACCACAACAGGCCAGAAATCTCGCTGGGACCCAAGATGTCCTGGGTCGGCCCAAGATGGCCTGGGTCGACCCAAGATGGCCTGGGTCGACCCAGGGATCGACCCACCCCTTTATTTTGTTTTTATATATAATGTGGTTTTCAGATGTAAATGGATCGTATTTTTTTGAGTAAATCCAATAGTTCAGAATTTCTTTTACACCTATAAATAATCTAGCAGGGCCTAGCTCTAAACTCATGTTTCTGAAATGTTGCCTAGGCTCTGACATTCTCTCCTTCCTCGAAATCTTTTCAGAAAATTAGAATATTAGTTTTAGGAAATTCTGATTCAAGATTTGAAGATAAAAGAATGTAAATTTACAAAAAGGTGTTCGAAATTCTAACCAACGTGAGGTAAGTTCTTGAATCTGAATTATATAGGTTTCTCCCTTTCTTTCCCTTTTCTTTTAGTGAAAGATTTGTGAATCCGTGGTTATTTAATAATAGATTCAATTAGGGATGCCATGAAACAACAAACATGGATCAGATTCATGGATTGGAAAGCTGATAGGTGAATGGATTTAAAATATACCTTTTTAAATAATGGTATATGAAGCGATCTGAACTTCCCGGCCGGCCTAAACCAAACGAGAAGGCGGTTTGCTTTGAGAATAAGACAAATCGAAACGCAAACCGAAGAACATTTCATTGATACTACAATAATTACATCAGAGCACAAGAATATAATATAGTATGAATGAATAACATACATTAGAAAATTACATGAGATAAAATACTTTACATAGCAGCGGAAAAATAATACATAACACAATTGAAAGAGATATACGGATACAATTTTTTCCGAATATAGCTCCAGCTGTAAATCCAGTATCCTGGGAAAAGAAATATCTACGAAAACCAAAACTACTAGCCGCCCGTGTGGAAAATAGGGGCATCCAGAGTTTAGGTTTAAAAAAAAATTCAAGATCAGTTACTGGACTGGTGTGAGAACTAAAACTATTATTTAAAACTTTACTTTAGAAATAAAGTAAATCAAGGGACAACGTCGTATAACACGGAACGGGTTTACTCCCAAGAATACCAGTGCATAAAACAAACAACGCAATGCTTTTTTAAAAATGAAGCTATTATAAGACACAGGTCCCATCCACATAGTGCAACGCAAGCCGGAGGATAGAGTTTTACCTTGTAATAGTAAAATATGCTTGGTACATTAAAAAACAAATCATTTTGATATTACTATAAGTGTATGCTGTCAAAATGAACTTCAAATATAAATGTATCAATCGTAGATGGCATAGTACCCCATCCTACTATGTCGCCATACTAGTTCTGCAGTTAAAACCGAAATGTCACGTATTGGAAATTGGATTCCATCCATGAGTCGAGGCAAGGGATGTACTCCTCATTGGCTTCGAGACACTCTAGCAAATGCCTCAGGATCCCCCGCAGTGAACCCTTGGATCTGGCAGGGCCAGTGCACACTTACGTTAGTGGATTGGCAATTCCTGAACACACGTTTCCCTGTCCTATCAGACCTATCCATCGGCCCCATAGTGACCGATATATCCGAGGCACCTTGTTATCCATCATCCACATAGGTAAAAATAAATAAATGTCTGGGCTTCATATCATGACACCACCTATAGCTAAAAACAAACGTCATGCACTCCTTGCTGTCCCTTATCCCGTTTTTGATTCATACTGAGGTATAAGGCTTGTGAATTAACGTTATACACAAAGCTATGCTATTTAAAGCCGTGCTTCAATCATCAACCACAAGGCTCTGCTTTTCAACAAAAGCCTTGATCACTGCATCTCTGCATGTCACGTTGTTAATCCATACCATACCATTGATGTCTACCAATATATAACCTTTGAGCTCGTACGTCTTAGAGACGGGCGTTAAGCAAGAGAATAAATTTTCCACTGCCAAGAAGATATATATTTAGTGGAGATCAACGAATATAGCACATAATACAACATCAAACACACATCCATTTACAAGTCCGTTTTGCGTCTGAACGAAACCGGAGGCACCTTATTCCTCATCCCATATGTCCAATACAGGAGAGAGGTCCTCGCATATCACGTCGATCTCCAAGTACGTCTGGACAATCACCACTTATTACCTTATCCTGGCTGTATAACCCAATCAAGACATCAGTAATCATCCAAACGATGTGAAGATTTCCGGTCTTCAATCACCATCTTCATTGTCGACATTTAGTAGTCGTATCAATTATTCAGAATGGGATAAACCTGACCTTTCCGAATAATTCACGTATCTTATAATCAAGTGCTATAAAAACACAGCATATGCCTCATTCCAATCCAGAATATTCTTTTATTCAAATATTCTTTTCATAATTTAAACTAAATTAAGGTTTTCCAAACTAGTCGGGATTAGCGAACCTACCGAAGAAATCATTTATTTTATTTCCCAATCCCAACCTATTCATCCCATGGAGCAAAACCGGTAGTACTCCATATCTAGCACCACAGTGTTATCAGTAAAATTAATTACCATTTCACGTTCAAATCTAATTGAAGATTTAACTACCGCTTGAGAAAAAACTGGTGACACTCCATTCTCGATCATTTCACAAATTTGATAATTTAAATTATCACATTCACATTTCAATCTAAATAAAGACTCATTAAAACTTCACTTAGTTTTAATCTTCCAACAATCATTATTTAACTTTGGAAACACAAACATGCCACACTGACAACTACACCGTACCACTGATTTCTGCCAATATATAACCTCTAAGCTCATACGTCTCAGAGAAGGTGTTAAGCAAGAGAATAAATTCTCCGCCACCAAACAAATATACAATTAGTAGAGATCAACAATACAATTCGAAATACAATGTTAGACATGTAATCCTGTATTTAACTAGATTAAAGAACTAATGTCATTTAAAACACAGTTCACGATAAACCCAAAATCACATTCCATTTTATTCCAATTACTAAATATAATTGGAAACTCTAACAATCTTAATTAAAAGATTTATTCTTTTTACATGGGGTTTAAGAATATCGTTATTAAAGAAACCATTCATGACAAACCCAAAATATAATTTGATATTAAATATAAGGCTCTGAACAGAAATTATACTGGCTTATATTCAATATCAAATTCTGAAACCAACACATATCGTATTGGGAATAACGATATATATATCCATCTTCCAAATTCCTCCACAATATTCGTATAGCCATGGAATCCAATATCGAAATATCCCAAAGATGATTTTTATTCAAATCCATTCCAATTTATTCGTTGGAAAATTCTGGTTAGATTAAAACCATTCACAAATCCAATTTATTTATTTAAAAGCGTTGGATTATCCTTCTAGTTAACAACTAGTTCACTTTGATAAAAATATATTTTTATCTTTACAAACATGGAATCTTTGATCCAAATTCTTTACAAATCATTTATTTTGATTTTACATCAATTATTAATATTTTTAATAATTTTATCAAGGCCCGTACAGTTGGTTTCCAACAACGGCCACCGAACTGCATCCATAGTGACCTTTTCCAAATTTGATTTGGATATAATTCCAAATCCAATCGTTAGATTTCAAATATCTTATATTTATTGGAAAGGTCTTTCCGATACAAACCGAACGGTTCCGGTTTTAGGAGAATCCGACAATCGGATCTCCCGTAATGTCAATTTGAAGTCAATGGTTGAAATTCGCGAATGGTCGTTGCGCGGCGTGTTCTATTCAAGCCATTATATATATATATATATAATATTTCCGTTTAAAACATATTTTATAAATTCGTTTTAAAACGATTCCCACTTCCATTTCGATTTTTAATCAAAATTGAATATTCCTTATCATTAATATATAAATGATAATATTTTCAAACATCAGATTTTGAATTCATTTCCTTTTCGATATTCATTATAAAAATGAATAAAATCGACATAAATATCTTTCGCGTTAAAATAGCGCATATCCAACCAATATGGCTTCGCACATTTTAATATTTTCGTGTCCATCCAAAATCGGACATCAAATTCACATTTTAATCCTTTACTGAATATTATTTTAAAATATTCATTATTTCAAAATATTCGTTATTTCAAAATTGGAATTAGACACAGTCAAGTACCATACAATGTTATTTATATGGATTTCATACAACACATGTATACAACAACAATGATAAACAATCATCCATCATCCAGAGTGCATTATACAACTGCATAAGCATTAAATATAAATAATTAACACTTACAACAGTCTGTCAACCAATCGATCGACATACAACTAAACAATTGGGATTTGTGTATGTCAAATATCATCCCAATACCCATGTGGGGTTTCAACCAACAAACACTGATTATTATTTGTGCAGTTGGGCGATGTGTAAAATTTATCGTCCTAATCAATGTCAGTTAAATGGTGTACATAAACAAATCATGCGATTTGTAAATGAATATTTATTTTCATTTCAGGATAATTTTATGTCGTTCATATATATGGTTAAAATTATATTTTTAACCAAAAAATATATTTATTTCAACACTTGACTATTTTATGTATTACATACATTCAATAAAAATGATCTTTTTATTGTTCAAACATTTTATTCAACACATGAATATTTTATATAATTTATTTTAGAAAATTTCGGCATTATAACGGCACGATATTAGAAGCAGAGTAATGTCTAGCATTACCCCTCTCCTGATATTGGCTCGCGCCATGCATAATAATCAACCAAAATCAACAAAACTACAATACAATCATTTCTCAACCACAATCAATTTACAACCAAAATTCAATCCATACAACCAAACAATCATGGGTTGTACAATAAAATAGTGTCAGGGGCTACTAAGCCTCGTCTGCGACCTAGTATATATTTAATTGTAAATTAATTTGAGTGAGAAGGTGTTCTCGCTTTGGGATCCACTCTGTCATTCTTTATTGAATGGTTTGGATTTGAATTTGCCTAAATTCCTAGCATGCTCCAAATTGGACCCGGTTAGTCTTGTTGTGAAGCTCTCGTCCCCACGATCGCAACAGATCCAGTTTCACGCGATTTGGACCTCTTATGGAAAAGATATAATTTTTTTATTCGTTAATTAAACTTTGCAATGCTTTTAAATGTTGAAATTAATTAAAATAAATCACCTCGTTCATCTGGTCGCACGTTCAACTCACGTTAAAAACTAGGTTTAAATCCTGCACTCAAACCGTTGCACGAGGGGGCGATCAGCTAGCGGTACATTGAAGAGCTAGAAGAGGGCATCCCGGTGCTGGTGGTCTCGCCCAGTTCGACGGCGGCAAGATGGGACGGCGGCGGTTTGAATGGCGGCGGTTCTTGTTGAGATTCCGATCAAAATACACAACGATAATTTTCCAAACTTGTATGGATTTGAAGATGGGAAATTCTCTACAAAATTGCTTTAAGAATCATTGAATTTCATTGAGTAAATCAAAAGATATCGAGGAGAGAAGGATTGAATGCTTTTCTGTCGTCGGTCTGTAGGTTACGGGGGGGTTTTCGATTTTTTTGGGATAATAATTAATGAATGGAATTTTCTGATTGGCCGATATATATATATATATATATATATATATATATATATATATTACAAAAATAGTATTTTTCCATTCGTACTCCAAATCAAACCCAACGACTATCGCCTTTAGCTAAATACCCCCATTCCGAACACAATGGGATATGTCTGGTAAGCCAATTCGACTGCTATGATCAGTTTTCCTTTAAATTAAATATAAATTAATTTAACATTCAAAATTGATTTCAACGTACATTTTAATTTTCCGGGGCCATATACTGACTCCAAAACTCCCAGAAAAATAAATCTAGCTATGTTTTGACGATACTGTCCTAACAAAACTTATTTCGTTGAATTTGGAGACCATTTGAAAAATGGCCTTTTTCTTATCAATCCAATTTAACTGAAATTGACAAAACATGTTTTCTTTTTCTACGCTCACATATTAATACCAAAAATTATGAAAATTGGAATAATCTGACATTCCGGATCCAACAAAAGTGGTTTCATTGAAAACGGAGGTCGTTTGCAAAATGGCTATTTTTAAGAGCTTTATATATATATATATATAATATATATATAAATTCCATAGCGACTATTTTAAATTTTAAATTGGCCATAACTTTTAATTTATAATATGAAATCTGAATTTTTCGCATCCGTTAGAAAGATATAATTAAACAGATTCAAATATTTCTGGTTTTACTGAAATCCGATTTATTTTGAATTCTATACATTCAACTGAAATTTAAAATCGAATTTTCAAACTACCGCACCATTTCAAACTCTATTTATAATTAAAATAAATTTATATGTTATAACTTTGATAAAAATAGATTTTTAGTCGTTATTATTTAAAATAAATCATTTTAAATATTCAATATCCATTAAAATTGCTAAAATAAAAAATTTAAATTGGTTCTGAAAATTCGGATTGTTACAATCTCCCCCACTTAAAATCTTTTTGTCCTCGAAAAGGAACGGAGCTAAAAGTTGTTTAACTAACCAATTCAACTTTCATTCTTCAACTTTTCAGTTTCTAAGAATTTTCCAATTTTTCAAAAATTTGGCTAACACCCTAAATTTTCGGAAAATTTCGCTATAACCTCCTTTATACGGGGAGACCTTTAAAACCGCAACTAGCCTCACAGGGCCCTCATCATCCAAAAAGAAAAAACCAAGCGGCTAGCCAATCGGCTCATAAATTCATTAAAACCCAAGAAAATAGTAAACATGTATCTATTTGTCGGACATACAATTTTAATCCTCTTCTTAGCTTACTTGCTATGACCCATTCAATGTATATAAATGTACATATATGCAATTTCAATAAATTTTTAAATCAGTTCAATATTTGATTCAATTGAGCTTAATTTACCATTCATTTTCTTATTGATTCCAACATTTTAATTAGTCAAACTAATTATCATACAGCACAACCATCAATCAATTAGTTGATTATCTTTTCAAATATATACAATTTTATATACTCAAAAATCATATTTTGTGTCAAATCACAAATAATAACCCTAACTAGGTTTTGCTTCTCACACCAGTCAATTGGAAATATATAGGTATCCCACTTTCGAAGCTCGAACATAAATGCTGATGATGCTATAGCGATCATCGGAATCTTCTCCGGGCAACTAGAGTGTGATTCGATATCTATCCAGTATATTTGAGACTTCGAATATACGTTCATGACGCATATATGCAAAATCTTCATATACTCGATTGCCCATATTCAATATAAAATAAAATACTCAAATACGTATAATAGGGTTTAAATTTTCAAAACAAAATTTGTTTTCATTTTTTTACTTTAAAAATAACACTCTTCACACTCGTTCTAGAGTATTACTGATCCGATCTCTAACGAGTCATTCTTATTGGATATTACTAATCCAATATCTGATGAATTCTTTCGTTTGGTTCTAATGTATCTTGTTCTCGAGCTCTGTAAACCAAAGCTCTGATACCAACTGAAGCGATCCGAACTTCTCGGCCGGCCTAAACCGAACAAGAAGGCGGGTTGCTTTGAGAACAAGACAAATCAAAACGCAAACAGAAGAACATTTCATTGCTGTTACAACAATTATATCAGAGTACAAGAATATAACAGAGTATGAATAAATAATATACATCAGAAAAATACCATAGATTAATTACATTACATAGCAGCGGAAAAATAATACATTACACAACTGGAAGAGATACACAGATACAAAGCTTTCCAAATATAGCTCCAGCTGTAAATCCAGGATCCTAGAAAAAGAAATATCTACGAAAACCAAAACTACTAGCTGCCCATGTGGAAAATAGGTGCACCTAGAGTTTAGGTTAAAAAAATAAACTCCAAGTCAGTCATGGGACTGGTGTGAGATCTAAAACAGTTATTTAAAACTTTACTTTAGAAATAAAGTAAATCAAGGGACAACGCCGTATAACACGAAGCGGGTTTTCTCCCAAGAATAACAATGCATAAAACAAACAACGCAATGCTTTTTGGAAAAATGAAGCTATTATAAGACTCAGGTCCCATCACATAATGCAATGCAAGCGAAGAATAGAGTTTTATCTTATAATAGCCAAATATGCTTTGTACGTTTAGAAACAAATCATTTTAATATTACTATAAGTGTATAGTATCAAAATCAACTTCAAATATAAATGTATCAATAATAGACGATATAGTACCCCATCTTACTATATCGCCGTGCTAGTTCTACAATTATAACCGAAATGTCACGTATTGGAAATTGGATTCCATCTATAAGTCAAGGCAAGGGATGTACTGCTCGCCGACATCGAGACACTCTAGAAAATGCCTCAGGATCCCCCGTGGTGTACCCTTGGATCTTACAGGATCGGTGCACACTTACGTTAGTGGATTGAAAATTCCTGAATACACATTTCCCGGTCCTATCGGACCTATCCATCGGCCCCGTAGTGACCGATATATCTGAGGCGCCTCGCAATCCATCATCCACATTAGTATAAATAAATAAATGCCTGGGCTCTATACCATGACACCACTCATAGCTAGAAAGAAACGTCATGCACTCCCTACTGTCCCTTATCCCGTTTTTGACTCATATCGAGGTGTGAGGCTCGCGAATTAACGTTATACACAAAGCTAAACAATTTAAAGTCGTGCTTTGATCATCAACCACAAGGCTATGATTTTCAAC
Organism: Allium sativum; assembly: GCA_030737875.1. Lineage (NCBI taxonomy): Eukaryota > Viridiplantae > Streptophyta > Magnoliopsida > Asparagales > Amaryllidaceae > Allium > Allium sativum. The sequence continues at coordinate 86,265,315 of CM060909.1, forward strand.
AAGATCCTTGATCATTGCATATCTGCATGCCACGTTAATCCATACCATACCATTGATGTCTACCAATATATAACCTCTGAGCTCGTACGTCTCAGAGAAGGGCGTTAAGCAAGAGAATAAATTCTCCGCCTCCAAACAATTATATATTTAGTAGAGATCAACGAATACAGCACACAATACAACGTCAGACACACATCCATTTACAAGTCCGTTCTAGGTCTGAACGAAACCGAAGGCACCTTATTCCTTGTCTCATATGTCCAATACAGGAGAGAGGTCCTCCACATATCACGTCGATCTCCAAGTACGTATGGACGATCACTACTTATTACCTTTTCCTAGGTGTACAACCAATCAAGACATCAATAATCATCCAAACGATGTGAAGATCTCCGGTCTTCAATCAACGTCTTCATCGTCGACATTTAGTCGTCGTATCAATTATTCGGAATGGGATAAACCTGACATTTCCGAATAATTCACGTATCCTATAATCAAGTGCTATAAAAACACAACATACGCCTCATTCCAATCCAGAATATTCTTTTATTCAAATATTCTTTTCATAATTTAGAAAAAATTACGGTTTTCCAAACTAGTCAGGATTGGCGAACCATACCGAAGAAATCATATATTTTATTTCTCAATCCCAACTTATTCATCCCATGGAGCAAAACTAGTAGTACTCCATATCTAACACCATGGTGTTTTCGGTAAAATTTATTACCATTTCATGTTCAAATATAATTAAAGATTTAACTACTACTTTGAGAAAAACTAGAGATACTCCATTTGGATCATTTCACAAATTTGATAATTTAAATTATCACATTCATGTTTCAATCTAATTAAAGATTCATTCAAACTTCAGTTAGTTTAAATCTTCCAACAATCATTATTAATGATTATTTAACTTTGGAGACACAGACATGCTACACCGACAATCTACACCGTACCACTGATTTCTGCCAATATATAACCTCTAAGCTCATACGTCTCTGAGAAGGGTGTTGAGCAAGAGAATAAATTCTCCACAACCAAACAAATATACATTTAGCAAAGATCAAAAATACATTTCGAAATATAATGTTAGATATGTAATCCTATCTTTAACTAGGTTAAAGAACTAATGTCATTTAAAACACAGTTCACGATAAACCCAAAATCACATTCCATTTTATTCCAATTACTAAATATAATTGGAAACTCTAACCATCTTAATTAAAAGATTTATTATTTTCACACGGGGTTTAAGAACAGTGTTACTGAAGACACCATTCACAACAAACCCAAAATCCAATTTGATATTAAATATAAGGCTCTGAACATATATTATCTCGGCATATATTCAATTTCAAATTCTGAAACCAATACATATTGTATGGGGAATAACGATATATATCTATCTTCCAAATTCCTCCACAATATGTGTATAGTCATGGAATCCAATATCGAAATATCCCGAAGATGATTTCTATTCAAATCCATTCCAATTTATTCATTGGAAAATTCTGATTAGATTCAAACCATTCACAAATCTAATTTATTTATTTAAAGCATTGGATTATCTTTCTAGTTAATAACTAGTTCATTTTGATTAAAAAAAATTATCTTAACAAACATGGAATTTTTTGTCCAAATGCTTTGCAAATCATTTATTTTGATTTTACTCAAATTATTAATATTTTTAATAATTTTATCAATGCCCGTACAGTCGGTTTCCAACAACGGCCACCGAACTTCATCCATAGCGACCTTTTCCAAATTTGATTTGGACATAATTCCAAATCCAACAGTTAGATTTCAAATCTCTTATATTCAATCGAAAGCTCATTTCGATACGAACCCAACGGTTCCTGTTTTAGGAGAATCCGACGGTCGGATCTCCCGTAATTTCAATTTGAAGTAAATGGTTGAAATTCGCGAAAGGACGCTACACGACTCATTCTATTCGAGCCATTATATATATATATATATATAATATTATATATATTTCCATTCAAAACGTGATTTATTAATTTGTTTTTAAACGATTCCCACTTTCGTTTCAATTTTTAATCAAAACTGAATATTCCTTATCATTAATATATAAATGATTATATTTTCAAACATCATATTTTGAAATCATTTCCATTTTGATATTCATTATAAAAATGAATAAAATCGATATAAATATCATTCGCATTAAAATAGCGCATATCCAATCAATACGGCTTCACACACTTTAATATTTTCGTGTCCATCCAAAATCGGACATCAAATTCACATTTTAATCCTTTACTGAATATTATTTTAAAATATTCGTTATTTCAAAATTGGAATCAGACACAGTCAATTACCATATAATGTTATTTATATGGATTACATACAACACATGTATACAACAACAATGATAAACAATCATCCATCATCCAAAGTGCATTACACAACTGCATAAGCATTAAATATAAATAATTAACGCTTACAACAGTCTGTCAACCAATCAATTGATATACAACTAAACAATTGGGATTATTATATGTCAAATATCATCCCAATACCTGTGTGGGGTTTCAACCAACAAACACTGATTATTATTTGTCCAGTTGGGAGATGTGTAAAATTTATCGTCCCAATCAATGTCAGTTAAATGGTGTACATAAATAAATCGTCCGATTTGTAAATGAATATTTATTTTTATTTCTGGAGAATTTAATGTTGTTCATATATACGTTAAAAATTATATTTTAAATGTAAAAATATTTATTTCAACACTTGACTATTTTATATAGTTCCTTCATTTAATAAAAATGATCTTTTTATTGTTCAAACATTTTATTCGACACATGAATATTTTATATAGTTTATTTCAAAAAAAATCGGCATTATAACGGCGCGATATTAGAACCGGAGTAATGTCTAGCGTTACCCCTCTCCTGATACTTGCTCTCGCCAAATACAATAATCAACCACATTCAACAAAACCACAATACAATCATTTCACAACCACAATCAATTTACAACCACAATTCAATCCATACAACCAAACAATCATGGTTTGTACAACAAAATAGTGTCAGGGGCTACTAAGCCCCGTCTGCAACCTAGTATATACTTAACTGTAAATTAATTTGAGTGAGAAGGTGTTCTCACTTTGGGATCCACTCCATCATTCTTTATTGGACGGTTTGGATTTGAATTTACCTAAATTCCTAACGTGCTCCAAATTGGACCCGGTTAGTCTTGTTGTGTCTCGTCCCCACGATTGCAATGGATCCAATTTCACGCGATTTAGACCTCGTATGGAAAAGATATAATTTTTTTATTCCTTAATTAAACTTTGCAATGCTTTTAAATGTTGAAATTAATTAAAATAAATCACATAGTTCTTCAGTTCGCACTTTCAACTCACGTTCAAAACTAGGTTTGAATCCTGCGCTCAAACCGTTGCATGAGGGGACGATCAGCTGGTGCCACGTCGAAGAGCTAGGAGAGGGATCCCGACGTTGGTGGTCTTTCCCAGTTCGATGGCGGCAACTTGGGACGACGGCGGTTTGAACGGCGGCAGTTCTCGCTGAGATTCCGATCAAAATACACAACGATAATCTTCGAAACTTGTACGGATTTGAAGATGGGGAAATTCTCTACAAAATTGCTTCAACAATCATTGAATTCCATTGAGTAAATCGAAAGATATCGAGGAGAGAAGGATTGATTGCTTTCCTGTCATCGGTCTGTAGGTTACAAGGGGTTTTTCGAATTTTTTGGCAAAGTAATTAATGAATGGAATTTTCTGATTAGCTGATAGTGTTTTTACATTCAAACACCAAATCAAACCCAATGACTATTGCCCCTAGCTAAATACCCCCATTCTGAACACAATGGGATATGTACGGTAAGCTAATTCGGCTATTACGATCAGTTTTCCTTCAAATTAAAATATAAATTAATTTAAGGGTGCATTTTTTAGAGGTCCCTGTTAAGTTATAAAATTAGGCTCACATCCGCTCATAGTTTCATATACATTTCCAGTCCCTATTTTTGAACAGCCGCCTCCTACAATCAAGGATCCGCTCCCTACTTTCACGTCCAGCCTACTCACTTCGCTCCCTTCGCTCCTTCGCTTTTTTCAAAAAAAAAATGTGCGGTCGTGTATAAAAAAAAATTCAAAAATCTGGAAATAATCCCAGAAGTCCGCGCCAATAAGAAAAAAACTTGCATATATGTATGCAAGTATTGCCAATACTTGCATACATGTATGCAATTATTGCAAAAGGTAAATTATGCTATAGTTTTGTTTGCATATATGTTGCACACATATGTGCATGTTTTGGATTTAATTGCATACTTGAATGCAAATAAAAATGAACTAAGTTACACTACTATGAAATTTTGCATACATATACGCAAGAAATTGAAATTCTTGCATAACAAAATGCATTTAACTGCATTTTTTGCTGTTTTTCCTGTTTGATTTTATTTTTTACATTTTTTTGATTTTTTAAAGTGAATTTATGGTCGAATGAATAATTTATTTAAATAATAATTTTTGTATTTTTTTTAGTTTTTATTTTCATTTATTTCGCAACTTTTGAAAAGTAGGGACCTAATTTATAATAAGTTTATCACTGGATGTGAGCCTAATTGAGTTTGCTTTTAGGGACCTGAGCCTTATTTTCACTTAATTTAATGTCCAAAATTGATTTCAACAAACATTTTAATTTACCGGGGCCACATACTGACTCCAAAAATCCCAGAAAAATAAATCTAGTTATGTTTTGATGATATGGTGCTGACAAAACTAATTTTGTTGAATTTAGAAGCCGTTTGAAAAAATGGCTTTTTTCTGGTCGATCCAGTTCAAATAAAATTGATAAAACACGTTTTCTTTTGCCACGCTCATATATTAATTCCAAAAACTATGAAAATTGGAATCTAGCAATAATTTGACATTCCGTATCCAACAGAAGTGGTTTCATTGAAAATGGAGGTCGTTTGGAAAATGGCTATTTTTAGGGGCTTTATATATATATATATAATATATAAATTCCATGGCGACTATTTTAAATTTTAAACTGGCCATAACTTGCAATTTATATTATGAAATCTGAATTTTTCACATCTGTTAGAAAGATATAATTAAAAAGATTCAAATATTTCTGGTTTTACTGAAATCCGATTTATTTTGAATTCTATACATTCAATTGAAACTTAAAATCGAATTTTCAAACTACCGCGCCATTTCAAACTCTATTTATAATTAAAATAAATTTATACATTCTAACCTCGATAAAAATAAAATTTTAGTCATTATTATTTAAAATAAATCCTTTTAAATATTCAAAATCCATTAAAATAAATTTTTTAAATTGGTTCTAAAAATCCAGGTTGTTACAGCGTATTTACCGTTTACATTCCCTGTCATTCTTAACATAACTACAAGAAAAGCTGTAAACAGTTGCAGATTTTAGCTGTGGAAAATTCCATCGAAAATTAGCGATAGATTTTCATGGAATCTGTAATGGATATTATCTAGGATTTTACACTTAAACTTGACTTAAATTATTACCGTCGAGTTTTGTTTTCCATCGCAAAATCATAGCAAATTGCAATAATTTACCATCATCTTTTTTCATTGCTAAATTCCGTTGCAAATAGAGGCAGTTTACCGTCTTCTATGTTTTACAGCAAATTTGCAGTAGACATTCAAGGGATTTGCAAGAGACTGGTGTGCTTTTTTTGCATAAAATGTTTTTTTGTTATCTTTTTACTAAGTAATTGGTAATTAAAAAATAACAATTTTGAATATTTAATGTTAATAATAATATACTAATAATAAAGAATAAAAAATTTCTATTAACTATAAATAAAATTCAATAGTCAGTATTGATTAATTAATAATTACTAAATAATCAAGAGGTAATAATAACTAATAACGTATATTAATAAGTGATCTTTAATAATCAATGATTAATAAGTAATTTTTAATAATTAAGAAGTAAAATTTATTATCTAGTATCTAAAATTAATAATTATAATTGATAATTATGTTTAATACATATTAATTCAAAAAAAATAAACTTTCACATTTTCTAAAGTAAACATAAAGTTTAATCATAAATTTTTAAAGTTTTCATGATTTTGAAGTAAATATAAAATTTTGTAAAATGTTCAAAATTTAGAAACAATTTTTTTATAAATATTAAAGAATTCGAAAATTCAAAGAATACAAACATTACTATACAAGTTATTATTTCCATGCCCATTTATAGGCTTTCACATGTAACTGTCTTCTCTACACATAGCAAGTGTTGAAATGTTTTCAATTATGCTGAATTTGTTAATAATTACACACTGAATTTTGTGTGTTTTTTAAAAACTATTTTTCCTTGAACATTTTTTTAATAAATCAGTACGAATAATAACTTATTTATTTAAAAAAAATTTAGTTATCAATTAAAGTTCATATTTTTAAGCTACCATTAAATTATTTGATGGTTGAATTTGAATTCAAACGGAAATAAACCGGCTAGCAAACAATTGTCACCATTCAAACTAAAGGCTGACAAATGAGAAAAACCATCTCTCCATGCTAAAAAAATTAATCCCACTATAATTTTAATTTAACTACCATACCCCTTTAAATTTCCTTATAACCGAAATCGACCAATCCCTAAATCCCAATTCGCTTATGGCGATTTGCTTCTCAACCTTCGATTCAAAATCCCTAAATCTCAAATCCCAGTGCATCACTTTTCCATCTTCTTCATGCTTTTCAACAACAGCTTGTAAGCCTCTTCTCCAGCTACAATCATCATAAGAAAAAACACATTTTACAACATGACTTCTGCAACATTTGTTGAAATCATTGTAGATAAAATAGGTGTTTTACAACATTTTCTTTATAAGTGGTATAAAACATTTATGAACAACATTTGCTTTGAAAAATGTTAGAATACATCTTTTCTTTACAACATTCCAAAAGTAGTTACAGCTAACTATCTTCAACAACCACTACAAAAAAGAGGATAATTTTCCAACCTAGAATTTTCTATGCCATCCAAAAATATGTGAAAGGTGTGGGGACTGTGTAGGAAATTCCTTACTCATTTCTTTTGCATTTTAAACAGGTTGGAATTTGTTTAGTCAGGCTCTAAATGTATGGTCAAAATAATTGCACCCGTTCAAAACAACCACTCTGCCCTTGCCGTCAATTCTTCATTCAATCACGACCCCTTTTTCATTTCATCGTTTTAGATTAAATCCAAAATAAAAAACCTAAATCTTATCTCCACCGCGTCGCCAAGCCGCTGCCCCTGCCTTCAACCGCGCTACTGCGTCGCCGAGTCGTTGTTCCTGCATTCAACCGCGTCGCCTCACCGTCCCTCAACCTCCTCTACTCGCGCCGCCTAATTGGGCTAAAGAAGACCTTTCACATGTTAAGAAAATTGATTCTTGTGCAAACTGTATCCGGCTAAAGATTTTACCCAGATCTGGTTATCTTGACAAGGATCAGAATAGGTACTACATATTCACTTATTTCTTACATTGGATTATATTTTTATAATAAAAAAGTTGATGTATCTGGTGTCCTAGGAGGCGCTCCTCTTGTGTTACATATATTTAAACAACTCTATCATTGTCTGTTATTTCCAATAGTATAAATTTGAGACATTTTTAATCTACATTACCTAGATCATATTTCAAAAGAGGGAACAAAAAAATATCTCATTAATCAAAATTATGTGTGCCTAAAATATCTCATTAAACACGTTGTATAATCTATAGACTATATACAATTAGCCTTTCATGATAATCTGTTAATCTAAATCCAATATTTAAAGAATTATCATTATAGTGTTATATTATAACATCATGCAATATCATTTATAACATAGATAAACACATTCTATACGTGTACCGTATCAAATCAGATATGCTTCAGATATCCATACTACCTACTTAGGTTTTAGGGAATCACATTTAGCTTCGTATAGGTACCACTTTTACCGATTAAAGCGTGAAAAAATGCAATTTAAAGTTGATCTTTTTTCAAGTTCATCTTTACCATTTGTCAACTCTTGGGTGGGTAAGTGATGAAATTTGCACTAACAACTAGATTTAGCGTTGGCCTGCCCCACTGCAATGAGACTATTTAATCCATAGGTAGTAGTTGTGAAACGTTAAAACTGAACTTCACAATATATGTGCATGTATATATCTCAGAAAAGAAGTGATTTTAAATTCTTTTAAAAGAAAAGATATTCTAACTCACTTTGACCCGTTAGACGTCACTTTTTCATTCCTAAATGGTTACTGCGTTGTAGTGTCATATGGGAGTTTACTTTGCATACTCAAACTGTTTTATTTGAACTAATCCATCATTAAAACACTGTAGTAAAAAATGCATGGTAGCCCCATTTAAGAGGTTATATAGATTCAATTTTATTTGAATTACTTTCAAAAATCATTCGAATTTTGGAAATAACTACTAATTCTATTAGCAGTTGGTGGGGGACTCTAGATTGAGATTATATAGATTCCAGGTTCGACATCTTCAAACACCAAAATGAGTACACTTCTGTACAAAAAATCAAGCAAATAGAAAGTAATGAATGACCACACCAGTAATTGTGTTAAGAGTGTCTTTAAAAATCATTAAGTCATGCCAAATTTAAGAGGTCTGAGCAACTATTATTAGTCAGCATTCAGGGCAAGATGATCAGAGCCTACCACATAGACAGATTAGCTTAAGTTACACATAATTTTTTTCCAATTCAGTAGATTATCCCTTCAAAATATAGTGGAATCCCTTATGATTGGTTGAACCTTTGTAAGTTGTAGAATTTATGTTATTCACTTTCTTGCCCATTGAATTATATTATGTCAAAATGTTTATTCAAATGTATATTGAATGCTAAATGAATTTAATTATATCAAAAATAACACAAAGTTCTGCACTTTGCAAAGTGTATATGTGCATTAGCCGAGTTACGGTAATGGTAGAAGTTTATCCTGATATGATGTATAAGTACACTAAACACAGTATCCACAATATTTTTTAAGTTTTATCCATGAAAACACAAAAAGTTGCTTGATATGGGATATTATCAAAGGTAAAACGTAAGAATCAATGGAGTCGATTAGAGGAGAAAATGGTATTTTCGTTACAAGCTACAATGCTTTTTCAATACTTAAACACTGTCCGCATTCTATTTTGTTGGTGGTATTCGTCGTCGGTTCTCCTTTAACACTGAAAACACAAATCTTTGAGGCACAATGTAGTGATCATTATCCTAAAACAGTATTTGCCCTCTTAATTCTATGCATGAGTAATGGAAAATCTGTTCGATGATATAACGGAGGAGATATTGAATATCTTTAAATGGCGTGTTTGCAAAGACCCGATGATTCACTCTCTTGGAATTGATCGCTGCAGTGACAAGATGAAGGAGTTATAGCCTGCAAAACTGTAACTTATATAATTTATCAGAAATTTGGCAGAGTCTTGAGAATATTTTAATGACATAAAGAGTCTAAGGAAATAGAAGAAGAAAGAATTCGAGATGAGAAAAAAAATGAAATCGGGGAAACCTATTTGTAGGCCATCAAGGGATGCAACCATTTTCCAACGATTATTGCTGTTTTAATTCAACCAGTCACATCTCTTTGTTTGCAACAGTTCAGAAGCGTTACAAATTTAAATGAATAGAATTGTTTGTTCATTCGCAACAATTTTGAATCGTTACGAATTTGATTTCTGTGCACGTCTGTTTCCGTCGTTTATAAAACATTAATTCCCCCTTTTTTTATTTTAAACCGGCCCACCTTATTTAAACTCATTTCTGCGTTGTCTGTATTCGGGACCTTAACGGGCTTGGCCCGCTACTATTTATTCCGGTCCAAAAATATATCTTATTTGACCCAAACCCGAAACCTGTACCCGGCCCGATTCGGTCGGTCGAACGGACACGCGCGTGTTCTTGCATGACCTCTTCTCTCTCAATAAAGCATACATGTGGGAGCTTCAAGGCCCCAACATGCTCATGAAAAAGCTACATAAGTAGTGGCAAACATACTTATATTTCATCATATAGGGCAAATCAAATTCCCCCTTTTGTGCTTTCCTTCTTCCCTTTTATTTTAATTTTCCTCCAACAACCCTCCACCAAATTTTAGATAAATACCTCTTGTCATTTATATGCTGGAAAATTTATGCATAAGTATAGATGTCTTACAGACTTGAATCTATACGTAGTGAAAACCCATCAGAGTATATCAGGATGGAGTGGTTGACTAAGCATTAAACCAACAGTCCTATATAATCTACAGGACGTGATTATCACACACTCATTTTCATATTTTTTAGATGGTATGTATGCTCGACCGATGGATTGGACTTGGGTCAACATTTTTTTTCTTAAAATGCCCTTAAAGATCAAGCCAAAATCTCGTAGAAGGTGGCACCACCTTTGTTGCATTCATATAGGTAGGTTTATCAGAAATGCCTTATAACACAACCTCAACAGTATATCTGTTATAAACCTATTAAGTTCTAAGCAGAACATCCTCTCTTTATCATTATAAGTACCAATCACTTTTCCTTGGAATGTATGATAATACTTAGTTTTTCATACTAATATTATAGTGCTTCCAACCTCAAACATATGAAGTACTTTTGCTCGTTGAACTCAATATAAAAAATTTCTTTATTATGTTGAGTTGAGTTTCCTTCATTGGCAATTGTATTGTATAGGTTTTAAACTCATTCCCTATGATGTTTTTACCACTAAGTTCCTTGCAAGTCCTTTAGTAAATGGATCTGCCAAATTCTGGCTGGATCTCAAAAAATTTATGGTAATTGCCCCTTCAGTGAGCATTTGCCTAACTAAACTGTAGACCAATAAGTACAGATTTAGCATTATAAACTTGGTTGTATGCCTATGATAATGTATATTGACTATCACATTGCACATATATTGGTGGCATATGTTTTGTCTACACAGGAATTTCTAGTAATAAATTCCTTAACTATTCCTCTTCTTTACTACCAGAAACATGTGCAATAAACCCAACAGCCATGGTTGAGTCAGCAATACCTGTTTGTTTCTTTTAGGCCCATGATATTTCTCCCCCACCAAGAGTGAATATCCATCCACTAGTTGATTTATTATCTTCACTTCCAATGTTCCAACTAGCATCTAGATATCCTTCTATTACACTCGGATAACCATTGTAATGTATACCATAAATTATGGTACCTTTTTTATATTTTAAAATTATATGTATTGCATTCCAATGGATATAACTAGGGTTACTAGTATATCTACCCATTTTGCCAACAACATAGGGAATATCCGGTTGTGTGCGTGTCATTGCATACATCAAACTTCCGATAACTCTAATATATTCCTATTGCTCTATAGCTCTTCCAGTATTAGTGTATAACTGCATATTTGGATCAAACGGAGTAGACATAGGTTTTCAATCGAATAGGTTGAACCTTTTCAAAATTTTCTTAATGTAATGAGGCTAGGTAATGATAACCCATCTTTTGTTTTCATGATTCTTGTTCCAAGAATCATTTCAGCTACTCCCATATCAAACCTTTCATGCCATTGCTTTGGTGCTTGTTTGAGACTATACAGTGATTTGACAAGTTTATATACTTTGTGCTCTTGTCTAAGCATTACAAAACTTTCTAGTTGAGACCTATATATCTCTTCATCAAGTTCATCATTTAAAAATGTTGTCTTGACGTCCATTTGATGAATTTCAAAATTATAGATAGAAGCTAATGTAATTAAATTTCTAATAGTTGAAATTATAACTACTGAGGCGTATGTATAAACATAATCTATTCCTTCTTTCTGTTTGAATCCTTTGGCAACTAATCTAACTATAAAATTTTCGATTGTGTCATCTGCTTTTAACTTTTTCTTAAATATCCATTTACATCCTATTGTTTTAGAACCAGGAAGTAAATCTACTAGTTTCCATGTTTTATTTCTCATAATCGAATCCATTTCATCATATACGGCTTCTTGCCAAAATGATGAATCTTGAGATTTCATTGGCTCAGCATATGTTAAAAGGTCAGATTCTATATTTGTAGATATCATTAATTGATGCTCTACATTATTTCTAGATCCTTCAACCAAATATACGACAAAATTTGGTCGAAACATTTCTTTATCCTTCTTCGTTTACTTCTCCTAAGAGAATCACCGTTTTCGTCGATATTTAAGTCAATGTTTTTTATAGGTTCATTAACCTTCACCATTTCACCAGTAGGTGCATTAACCTCCACCATTTTGTGAATCATTTTATTTTTAATAGTTGTAAATTTATTCTCATAAAACACTGCGTCCCTTGATTCTATTACTATATTTACATCAATAGAGATATTAGGTTCTATTATTAGAAACCTGTATCCTTTACTATGTTGAGCATATCCTAAGAATATGCACTCGATAGCCTTTTGTCCAAATTTCCTAATTTTTGGTTCAGGTAATCAGACAATAGCTCTACATTCCCAAACTTGATAATAGTCAAGATTTGGTTTTCTTTTCTTCCAAAGTTCATAAGGAGTAACTTTGCTTTTCTTATGAGGTATTCTATTTAGAATATAACATGCAGTAAGTAAAGCTTCTCCCTAGAAACTAGTATTAAGTCCAGATTGCACAACATTGCTTTTACCATTTCGGTAAGAGCTCTATTTTTCGTTTCAGCCACTCCATTTTGTTGTGGAGTATAAGCAATAGATGTTTCATGTATAATTCCTACTGATTCGCAATATTTAGGAAATTGATACTCGCCACCCCTATCAGACCTAAGTGTTTTTATTTTAACATCACATTTGTTTTCTACTTTAGTTTTATAAGTAATAAATGAATTTAACACTTCAGTTTTAACACGCATAAGATAAACATTACAATAGTTAAAGTAATCATTTATAAATGTGACAAAATACCTCTTTCCTCCTCTAGTAGGAGTATAATGTATATCACATACATCATTATGAATAAGTTGTAACAATTTTGTTACACTTTCTGGTTTATAAGGAAATGGTTTTCTAGTGATCTTAGTTAATGAACATATCATACATTTATCTAGCATATCATTTTTGTGTTTGGGAATTATATTCGAAGATATCATATCAAGCATGTGTTTATGATTGACATGTCCTAATATATTGCACCATAATGAAAATGAATCAACAATATAAGCAGAATTAATACTTTTATTAATATCAACATTTAGTTTAAACATACCATCACACATGTACCATTTTCCTACAAACACACCGCCTTTGGTCAACACATATTTGTTTTACTTAAAACTTGTTTGAAACCTGACTTATTAATAAGAATTCTCGATACAAGGTTCTTCCAAATTTTAGGTACATAATATGCATCATTTAATGTTAAAACTTTTCCAGATGTGAATTCCAAATCCACAATCCCCTTCCTTTTGACCGTTGCCTTTGCTGAATTTCCCGTATAAAGGTAATCTTCATCTTCAGTCAGTTCTGGTTTCTTGAATTGATTCTTGCCAATGCATACATGCTTAGTAGCGCCAGAATCGATCCACCAAGAATTGTCTTGTTTAATCATATTCACTTCTAATATGACTGCTGCAAACTTTTCTTCTCAGATTACTGCTTCTTTTTCCAGAAGCGACAATCCCTTTTGAAATATCCTGGTTTACCACAAAAGTAGCAACCCATTTTTCCTTTCTTGTTCTGGTTTTGGGGATTTTTGTTGTTCTGCCCTTTCCTCTTTTTATTAGAAGAGTTATTCGAAGCATTATTTGCATATAGACCTTTGATGTATCGACAACTGTTTCATCTTTGGTATCTTTCTGCCTAAGTTTTTGTTCAACCTGCAAATATTGTGCAAGGCTGTCTAGACTCATATCCTTATTCTTGTGTTTTAGTAGTTTCCATTGATCTTTCCAAGAAGGGGGTAAATTTTCTATTATCGACGAGACCTTAATCTCCTCATCCATATTTAAATTATATTCACTGAATTGGTTAAGTATGTGTATGATATCATTGGATTGCTCTACACCTGAACGATCATCATTCATTTTGTTATTAAAAAAATTGGTTGCTAGAAATTTCTTACTTGTTGCGTCTTCCATCAAATACTTCGCCTATAATGCATCCCAAACATCCTTTGCAATTGCCTTGTTGTAGCGCATATTGCAAAGTGTGTCCGTCATCGCATTGCAGATATGGTATTTGCAAATATAATCATCTTATTCCCATTTTATCCTTTCCCGTGTCTGCGCAATGGTTTCACCTTCTGTCTCCACAGGTTTTGGCGTAGTCAAAACATGACCAACTTTCATACTAACCAATAAGAAATGCATCTTCTTCTGCCAGCATAGGAAATTAACACCATCAAAGAGCTGTAGGTTTGTGAAATCAGCAGCAAATTCCTTGAGACTGTGAGAGGCCATTGCAAAAATATTGTTTTAGATTTTTGGTGGTGGAATTCATCGCTGGTTCTCCTTTAACTCTGAAAACACAAATATTTGAGGCACGATGTGGTGATCGCTATCCTAAAACAACATTTTCCCTCTTAATTATGTGTAGGAATATTCACTACAACGGAACTAGCATTTTATAGCGGCCTACAGCCGCTATGAATAACAATTATAGCGGTTTCATAACTGTTGTATATCGACATGTTATAAAAAATGACTACTTAGTTATAACGCTTAACTAGCCGCTATAAAAGATATGGTTTTATAGCGTATTTTGACCGCTATGTTATTTTTCTATAGTAGCTCAAGTTAACCGCTATAATACATCTACATTTCATTGAAAGCGAGAATATTTATAACATAGTGATGCCGCTATAACATAATTATTCAATAGTAGATATGTGACGCTATTAACTAAACATGTAATAGTCTTACTAAATCCTTTGACAACTCAAATTTACCGCTATTATACATCTGAATTTCATTAAAATTGACATTATTAATAACACAACTTTGTTGTTATAACATATATCTTCGATGGCTTCTATATGACGCTATCAAATTAACATGTTATAGTATTGTAACATCCTTTTCACAACTCATACATTTTGATGGCAATCAAAATGAATCTTCATAAAAAGTTAAATATGAAAACACAAATAAAGCATCAACTAACAAAAAAATAAATCAAACCATGAGTTAACAAATTCAATACATATTTTTCAATTCCCATTGATGTCAACTTGAGTACACAAAATACAAAACATAGTTCATATTTGTTCGGTTAACACACAAAAAACAAGACAAAATATAGTACACAAAAGACAACACCCAAACCTGCTAGACAGACAGAACACCCCAAACAACTTAGCACCTCCGTCTTACTTTCATTTGCCTCATCACCCTTTGTCAGCCTGTATACAACAAACACGAATCATTGGTAAGGAGTAAAATATAAGAACAATGTGAATCACATGACAATGTGAATGAAATCACGATCTTTAGTAGTTTGAAAGGAAAAATTTTACAATATTTTTGTATAAGTAAAAAAATTAGTTTACAGAAAGAATTGCAATAATAAGTTAATTAGTTTACATTTTGGTCATCTCCACTTGTTTTCGATTCTGCCACTACCTACACATACTTACAACATGTATCAGCCTGCATAGTTGCACCTGAATACATGTGAACCTAGCTACAGTTTCAAGCTCGCTCTACCTCTTACATGTTTCAATTGTTAACGCTACAGGTTCACGCTTCGGCTTCACTGATGCCATAGCCTTCAGCCTGCCCTTGTCATGGTTGACTTAAAGCTTCACTAGCATATAAATTACCTTTGTATGTTTGTTCTTTCATTTGAACTTCTGCTTAACTTTTGCATACAATAAGAATATGTAGAACATTATAATTAATGTAATAATCTATAATTGTTTAATACTTATTACATAAAGGCATTGAATTGGCATATCGCTCAAATTTGTTTTCATTTTCTGCCATGTTGATTTGTTTAATTTAGAACTTATGATAACAAAAAGAACTCATAGTTCAGTGTTGCCTGCATTAATTTTTAGATTAATAGCTGCATTGCTGTGAGCATTTGGGAATAGTTAAATGTCCATTCCATTTCGTGATAGTCATTTTTTTTTCTTAGAAGAAAACTTGTTACAGCACATCCTTTAGCAGGATGATACTTAAAAAAAACATATACATAAAAAAGAAAGCTTTGAAGAAATAACGTGCATATCAAAAAAAACTGACATATTATAATACCAAGTGTTTACAATTAAACGTAAAGGAAATAGAAAATTTTAATTGCTGTAAGAAAGGATTAACATCAACAAAGGATTTTTCCATATTAGCCTAAAACAATGGTGTGCATCAAGAAGCAGTAACTTAGCGATCAATATGATTATCTTTGTAGTAAATGTAAGCGCAATGGAACCAACATCCGTAAAGTAGAAACCAAATCAAAATTGCTTATTTTTTTGGGAAAATAGGGACATATTCATCTGAACTTGAAGTAAACTAATTCATAAATTTGTACAGCATGTAAGTTTTGGTACTCAAACACCAAGCACATACAATGGTTGTGGTTGATTTGAAAATAAAATATGAACGGCTAAACGTGTAAATTTTTTACTCTCAATATAAATCCATTTTTTTCCTCACATACCCCGAACAATATGTTTACCACAACGAACATGAAGAATGCAGCAAAGAAATGAAGCTATCAGGCGAAATCCATGTACATAATCAGAAAATGAGACAAAGGTTAGCCAATCTGAACCAATCATTTACACGAGCGTCTTGTATACATTTTAGAAAGATGATACTTTATTATGAGTCAAGAAAAATTGTGAGATAAAAAGTGTAAAGCACAATTCTAAATGAATGGCTTTTCAGCATTAAAAATAGGCTAAGATCGATTGGAAAACAAGAGGCTTTAGCAGGAAAAATGAATCTATAAAATAAACCAACGTGTAAACAAAGTAAAAGGAGATAAACATCATCTGAAAATCGCTAATTTTATAAGACTTTTTACAATCTTCTTTAAATCTTCTAATGCATTTTTGGAAAATCTAAGAATCCGCTTAACTTTAGCCATTGTAGATGGTGAAAATGAGTTAATGAAACTGAAAATAGGGTAAAAATGTAACCTGTGTTAGGATGTTTTGAAAAGAAAATGCCCTAACTGATTTCAATCGGCTGTTGGAAATGTTTTACAAACATTAAGTGAATTATTAAAAATGTTGAATAAGTGTATGAGTGGCTCCTATGTGTGAATAGTCCCACATCATGGGATTATATGGAAGAGGCAAGGATTTATACTTGTTTCAAAGAAATCATGTTGGGGCCTTGGGCTCCCAATACATGCTTTGTTATGAGGAGGGAGACCATGCATCATGAACACCACACACGCGTGCGATCGACCGACTGACTCGACCCGACCCGGCCCGGCCCGGTTCGGTTCGGGTTCGGGCTTGGTGGTGTAGACACTTATATTTTTGGACCATAAAAATTTGAAGTTTTCGAACCATTTTTTTTTCGGAAAATTATTTTCTGCGCCGATAATTTTTTCTGCAACGGTAAAAAGTCTGTCCCTCGAAATTTTAGCTGATCCCATTTTTTCTCCCAAACCCTAATTCTCATTCTACATATATAGTTTTTATCTGCAGACACAAAAGAATATTGAATTCTACTTTCTTTTAGCCTCCGCCATTAAATCTTTCTTTCAGAAAAATCGAGCAATATTATTTTCAAAAGTGCAAATCTGCAATGATTTGTGGTGCAAGCAAATCGGTTATCCTTTTTAGAGGCTGTTTTATCCTAGTGGCGGCGGAGAAGGAACGAACTGGTTTGCACCTCTGACCAGATCGCCGAATCGTCTTCAAGAAAGCGACCTAGTCCGCGACTCAGCCATTGTTTTCCAACAAGTTGAAGACGATTTTGAAACAATGGCTTCGAACTCAACCGTACACGATGCTGCTCCACCCTCTGCTTTCCAAAACCCTCTCGTGATTGCTGCTCCATTCAAATTCGAAGGCTTGCATTTCAAGCGATGACGTCAGAAGATGGAGTTCTTCCTCACGATCAGAAAGGTTGTGGCTGCGCTGACTGCTGAAAAACCGCAGCTACCAGATAAACCTGACGAGGCTGACGCAGCGAAGATGGCATCATGGACTGAACAGTCAAAGCAACTACAGACCTGGACTGAACAAGATTATCTATGCAAGAACTTTATTCTGAATGGACTGAGCGATGATCTATATGATTACTATAACTCAGATGAGAAGACATCAAAGGAGATCTGGGAAGCACTGAAAAAGAAGCATGATACAGAAGAGGCAGGGGCAAAGAAATATGTTGTAAGTCGCTACCTAAAGTATCAGATGGCTGACGACTGATCAGTTGAGATGCAGTCACATGAGCTGCAGAAAATAGCTCATGAGATCATCTCCGAAGGTATGGCACTGGACGAACAATTTCAAATTGTTGTTATCATTGACAAATTACCCCCTGGCTGGAAAGATTTTAAAAATGTTTTACGTCATAAGACTAAGGAATTTTCCTTAGAAAGTTTGATCATGCGCCTCCGTATTGACGAGGAGGCACGCAAACAGGACCAGAAAGAAGAGGTGTTGATTGTCAATAACAACAACACTAAAAAGACCACACCTGTTGTTCTGAAACCGAATCAGAAATCTTTTAAGAATCAGAACAGGCGCAACAAACAAAATGGGAATCCGCAAGGAAACCCAAAAGGACAGCAGAAACCAGCCCAAAAGAATGATTCTGGACAGTTGTTTCTATGCTACAATTGTGGAAAACCATATCATATGGCATGAAAGTGTCAGAACAGGCCAAGCTCTGCACCGCAGGCTAACCTGACTGAAGAGCCTCTTACGGCTACGATTACTGAGATTCACCTTGTTGGTGGATCAGAGGGTATGTGGGTAGACACCGGTGCCTCTCGCCATGTCTGCTATGATCGTGGCTTGTTCTCTACATACATGGCTGCTGAAAATCATAAAGTGTTGTTGGGAGATTCTCACACCACTAAAGTTGCAGGGATTGGCAATGTGAAAATTAAGTTTACCTCTGGAAAGACTGTAATTTTGAAAGATGTTATGCATATTAGAAAGAATCTGGTGTCTGGCTTTCTCCTTAGTAAGGCTGGGTTTACTCAAGTTATTGGGGCTAAATTGTATACCCTAACTTATAAGGGAACTTTTGTGGGAAAGGGTTATGCTTGTGAGGGTATGTTCAAACTGAATGTTGAAACTAATAAAGTGACTACTTCTGCTTATATGTTGTGTGACTTTAATATTTGGCACTCTAGATTATGTCATGTTAATAAACGAATAATTCACAACATGAGCACCCTAGATATGATTCCTAAATTGACAGAATCTGAACTTGAGAAATGTGAATTCTGTACACAAGCAAAAATCACAAAGAAACCTCATATATCTGTTGACAGAGTTTCTGAACCCTTAGACTTGATTCATTCTGACATATGTGAACTTGATGGCACTTTGACTAGACAAGGACATCGTTATTTTATCACTTTTATTGATGACTGTTCTGATTTCACATATGTATACCTTATGAAAAATAAAAGTGATGCTTTTGACATGTTTAAAACATTCAAAACTGAGATTGAGAATCAAGCAAATAGGAAAATTAAGAGACTTCGTAGTGATAGAGGTACAGAATATGAATCCACTTCAATTCTGGAATTCTATAAACAACATGATATAGTACATGAAAGAACTGCACCCTATTCTCCTGAGATGAACGGTAAAGCTGAAAGGAAAATAGGACATTTACCGAACTTGTAGTTGCCATATTACTAAATTCTGGTGCAGCAAAACATTGGTGGGGGGATATTTTATTGACTGTATACTATGTTCCGAATAGAATCCCCAAATCTAAGAATAAAATTTCACCTTATGAAATTTTAAAGAATCATAAACCCAATGTCTCATATTTTAGAACTTGGGGTTGCTTAGCATATGTTCGCATTCAAAACCTTAAGAGAATAAAATTGGCTAGTAGAGCATATGAATGTGTATTTATAGGCTATGCTATTAATAGCAAAGCATACAGATTTTATGACCTTAGTGCACATAATATAATTGAATCAAATGATGCCGATTTTTTATGAAACTAAATTTCCTTTTAAATTTAGGAATAGTGCGGGCACTTCAAGTATGCCTATTAGAACAGAACTTAATGAAAATTCTGAAGCTGAACCTAGAAGAAGTAAAAGAGCAAGAACCATAAAAGATCTTAGTTCAGATTTTTATGCATTTACTATTGAGGAGGATCCCATAAACCTCCAAGAGGCCTTATCTTCCTTAGATGCTGATTTCTGGCAAGAGGTTATAAATGATGAGATGGATTCTTTAGAATCCAATAAGACTTGCCATTTGGTAGATTGACCTCCTGGTTGTAAGTCTATAGGCTGTAAATGGGTACTTAAAAAGAAATTAAAACCTGATGGCACTATTGATTAATATAAAGCACGACTAGTAGCCAAAGGTTTTAAACAAAAAGAAAACATGGATTTCTTCGACACTTTTTCACCTGTTACTAGAATCACATCCATTCGGGTATTAGTCTCACTTGCCTCTATTCATAATTTGTTAATACACCAAATGGATGTGAAAACCGCATTTTTGAATGGTGAATTAGACGAAGAAATATATATGGACCAGCCTGAAGGATTTGTGGTACATGGTCAAGAACATAAAGTATGAAAATTAGATAAATCATTATATGGTTTAAAACAAGCACCTAAACAATGGCATGAAAAATTTGATAACTTAATCATTTCACATGATTTTAAAGTTAATGAAACTGACAAATGCATTTATTACAAATTTGAAAATGACATTTGCACTATTATATGCCTTTAAGTAAATGACCTACTCATTTTTGGGTCAAACATTCATGCCATAAACTCCGTCAAATCCTTATTAAGTGCCAATTTTGATATGAAATATCTAGGTGAAGCGAGTGTAATCCTTGGTATTAAAATTACTAGGTCAGAAAAGGGAATTTCTTAGGATCAATCTCATTACATTGAGAAGATCCTAAAGAAATATAATTACTTTGACTGTAAACCTGCAAGTACACCATATGATCACAGTGTAAATTTATTTAAGAACACTGGTGAAGGTGTAAGACAGTCTGATTATGCGAGCATCATTGGCAGCCTTCAGTATGCCACTGATTGTACTAGACCCGACATTGCCTATGTAGTGGGATTATTGTGCAGGTTTACCAGTAGACCTAGTATAGAGCACTGGCATGTTATTGAAAGGGTGATGAGATACCTTAAACGAACCATGAACCTTGGATCACATTATGAAAGGTTTCCAACTGTACTAGAAGGATATTCTGATGCAGACTGGAAAACCTTATCTAATGATTCTGAGGCGACCAGTGGCTATATATTTAGCTCGCTGGAAGAGCTGTTTCTTGGAAATCCAAGAAACATACTATTTTGGCTCAGTCTACTATGGAGTCTGAGATGATAGCACTAGCCACAGCTAGTGAAGAGGCAGAGTATTTGAGAAACCTGCTAGTTGAGATTCCCTTATGGGAAAAACCGATACCAGCTGTGTTGACACATTGCGATAGTACCGCGGCTATTGCGAAAGTTCAGAACCGTTATTATAACGGTAAGAAACGACAAATACGTCGTAAGCACAGCACGGTTAGAGAACTACTTTCCACAGGTACCGTTAGAGTGGATTACGTATGTAGTGAAGAAAATTTGGCAGATCCTTTGACGAAAGGACCGTCAAGAGAGAAAGTCCACAATTTTTCTAAAAGAATGGGACTATTGCCCTTAGATTGTTGAGTCATGCACAATGGTAGCCCGACCTAAATGACTGGAGATCCCAAGAACTAGGTTCAATGGGTAAAAACAAGTTGTGTAGCGATAGGACTTGAGCATGCTATTTAATAAACCAAGAAGCATGTATTCCTAAAGTGATTAGAGGATGAGTTAATAGTAACTCTTAATGAGATCTATACTCTATTTGGAGTGGAGTACCTACCTTCATGAGTACTCTTGATAGACTCACCTTGGTGAATGTGGAAATGTGGCTGTTTCCTATGGAGTTTTGGGCAGAACTTCTAGAGCATTGACTAAACTAGGATAGACGTGCAGGGCCATAAATGCACGGGCTTAATTGATTGCACTATAGAAAAGGGTGTGTGTGGTTTGATGTCAGGAATAGAGTTCAAGACTACGTGTCACTCTAGTAAAAACTGAATCTTACTCACTATGCAAAGGTTCAAGTCGGATGACACCTTTGTTTATGCACAATCTTATAGTTTTAGAAATTGCTCGAAAATATTTTTAAAAATTCAAGTGGGGGATTGTTGGAAATGTTTTACAAACATTAAGTGAATTATTAAAAATGTTGAATAAGTGTATGAATGGCTCCTATGTGTGAATAGTCCCACATCATGGGATTATATGGAAGAGGCAAGGATTTATACTTGTTTCTAAGAAATCATGTTGCGGCCTTGGGCTCCCAATACATGCTTTGTTGTGAGGAGGGAGACCATGCATCATGAACACCACACACGCGCGCGACCGACCGACTCGACCCGGCCCGGTCCGGTTCGGGCTCGAGCTCGAGCTCGGGCTTGGGCTTGGTGGTGTAGACACTTATATTTTTTGACCATAAAAATTTGCAGTTTTCGAACCATTTTTTTTCAGAAAATTATTTTCTGCACCGATAATTTTTTCTGCAACGGTAAAAAGTTTGACCCTCGAAATTTTAGCAGATCCGATTTTTTCTTCCAAACCCTAATTCTCGTTCTATATATATACTTTTTATCTGCAGACACAAAAGAATATCGAATTCTACTTTCTTCTAGCCTCCGCCATTAAATCTTTCTTTCAGAAAAATCGAGCAATATTATTTTCAAAAGTTCAAATCTGCACTGACTTGTGGTGCAAGCAAATCAGTTATCCTTTTTAGAGGCCGTTTTATCCTAGCGGCGGCGGCGAAGGAACGAACTGGTTTGCACCTCTGACCAGATCGCCGAATCATCTTCAAAAAAGCGACCAAGTCCGCGACTCAGCCATTGTTTTCCAACATCGGCTGATGCCATGAAGGGTAAAAAGATTTAAAAAAAATGAATGGGAAGGTTTTGTTGTGGGTTGAAACCGCAAGAGCAAAAGAATAAAAGGAGAGATCTGTTTGCAGATATCTATAGGAGAGAAGGTTAATTCAAAATAAAGAACAAACGTTGGGACATATCAGCAGTAGTTATGGTTCTGTTTTCTATTATAAGTAATAGATTATTGCACTTGTGATTTTTGCATGTCATGATTTCTGTCACATCTATACATGAAAACTTTATGCCGATACATATATCAATGCAATCCAAAATAATCAAGAAAAAAAGTCAAGTTTGTAACATATGTACGTACTCTGTAAACTTGAAAATAACTACCATCTCTTGCATTGTTATCATGACCAGACCGGACCACCGGTCCAACCGTGGACCACAGCCCAGTCCGGCCCGTTGAAGGGAAGAACCATGCTTATGCGAATAAACCACTAAAATGGCAAAAACCAGATTACAATATTGTAAATAGCCGGTTTCTACGGAGAAACTTAACAAATAAAGTTAAAGTTTGTATTATTTCACACGTCCAGGCCCAATAACATAAGGCCACGTCGAAGCATCTTTTGCATTATAGAATACATTACATTAAAGCTCCAGGGCATCATTTATTTATAGGCAGAAAGCTTCCTGTTGCTTCCTTCGCTCTAAGATGTGGGACCAAAATATAGAAAATTCGAACCTGGTTTGTGCAACTAAATCACAAATCATAGGAAATATAGTTTTGCGAGACTAAATCACAAAAAAAAAAAAAAAAAAAAAAAAAAAAAAAAAATAGCACGGCTTTTTTTGGTTCGACTGGTCGCACCGTCGTAACCTTGAACCTTGAGATGTTACGGTTCGACTTGCGGTTCGGTCTTGATAACAATGATCTCTTGTCAAACTGATGTGCTACACTATGCAGGTTAATTTAATAGATTTTATTTAACAATTAAAGTAAGTTAAGTATAGTCATTGATTCATACTTAAGTTTCAAGGATAACTTATAGGCTTAGGTTAAGGTATAACGTTTAAGATGACATCCCATATTTTAGGAATTCTATTTAGTCTGTTATATAGACAATACCAATTAAAAGGAAATGGTTGTTTCTTTGACAACCATGCAAAACGATGAAATTAAATGTTAAGTTTGATACAAAATATACCTAGCATCGGCTCGGGAATAATTTACTGGTACAGTTAGTTGCCTCCTAGGAGATTCCCTGGCTTTGAAAAGATTTACACTGAACGGAAGCCAAATCCAAACTAAATCAATCAAAACAACCTGCATTATGAACAATCCCCCCTATTAGAACAGTCTACACATGTAACCATAACTCTAATCATGACTCCATTTCTGTATATACATTGACAAATATAAATAAAAGTACACCTAGTCCGCTTAATATTTCAATGAATATATATCGACTTTGGAGTCCATATTTCAATTAACTTACTGGTAAAGAAAGCAGAGTCCATAGAATAATTAATAGTTAAACACAAAAGAGGTCTTTTAATCAATTAACAATTAACAATTTCAAATCAGATATTAATAGCTGCAAAATGTGATGCAAATAGTAGCACTCAATTATTTTCAGCCTTTTCAGTGCAAGTGTTGTGTTCAAACTCTGACCATAAGATGCACAAATTGACAGTAACGTCATCTTAGAGAATGCATTGATGGTTCAACAAGTAAAAAAAATGTTGACAGAAGAGAAATGCCAAGGAGGACTAATGTTATTTATGCTGTTTTGCGAGAAATGTTTTCTTTATATTGACAGAGAACGTGTAGTAAATAAAATCAAAGTAGATTTATGCTGTTTTGCGAGAAATATTTTCTTTATTTTCTATGTGTGTATCTATTTTATCAAACATTCTTTGTTTTACTGCATTGCATCTGTTGTCTCTTGCTTTCCATCTACATACATGTATCCTTGACATTGCATAATTTCTCAAACAGTATCATCAATTCAAAATTAAACAAGAAAACGGGTTTTATGAAGGCTATCGCTACCAATATAGATTTCCTTATCAGGTTAGATATATTAACTACCAACTATATCCAATGTTATAAATATATTTTGATTCTCAGTTTGTTCAAGATACGATTATTTTGATCGTCTTTGTTGTACAAATTGCTTCTCAATTAGTCCAAGGTACGATTATTTCCATTGTCTTTGCTGAACTTATCTCTTTTCCAAGATGACATATGTAAGGCCACTTAGTATAAAGTGTAGGCAGTCAATGGAAATCTATATCATTTTACTCGATTTAGTATCTTAAATAATATCATAAGCTAAAATCTTAAAACCAATGTTTTCATAATAATTACACAGTAATTTTTAAGCAATTCCATTTCTGTAAACCTACAAAATTAATTCTTTAGTTTATATGGGAAATTTGACCAATATAAACACTCCTACAAATGTGTTGCATTCATTAAGCTGACTGATTAACTACTTTTTTACCACTGGAAATCGTTTATGTTTTCTTGATACAAAGATCAGTATATAGATTCTGCAATTTCACCTTTTATATTGTTTGTGTTGGATCTCTTGATAACTGCAGTTTCACTTCTTAAGTTCAAGTCTAAGTTTTTTATCAATTTATCTGCATATGTGAAGTTGATGTCAAAATCATGAAGTGTTTGTCTTATTAGTAAAAACAAATTATTCATTTACCGTTGGGATCGGCCATCCGTTAATGTCAGTATATGTTGGCACTATCGGATGCTTATTTTACTCCTACTGTTTTATGTTTATTACCATGCAGACATTTTACAGTCCTAGAACACTCTATTTTGTAATATTTAGACATCATGTATTTAACGTAAGCAGTTTATCGATGGGTAAGTTTTTTAAAACCTTAGTAGAAATGGAGTTTCTCTAGATTTTACACTCCTAGGTCACTTGATTTTGTAAAGCTACCAGATACCTTGATTTTGAAAAATAGTTTCAGTATCATCATCTGATAAGATAATTTGAATTTTGCAAAGTTTTGATGAAGCAAAGTTTTCCTTGGATATCATTAACCCTTCAATGTTAGTTGTAGATGAGGGCTGTAGTACATGAGTTGTAACTATACAGAATGATAAACATACATCTTGTCTCAAGTTACATGCTTTTATATAAGATTCTTTTCCTTGAAATCATGTCAAGAGTCGAAATTGTTAAAAAAAAATTATGAAATCAGTAGCTATTTAGCAAACAAATCCCATAACTTTTCTGACAATGAAAATCATTTTAGTGCATAACTATTATTATAAACTGAGTCATTGTGTATTTTGTTATTTAATGTGTCCAATAATTAATACAAAGTTTAATAGTTCACTAACTGTAAACGTTGAAACCAATATAACTCACTTTGTTTATCTGGAGATTCTGAAGAATTATTCATCATTTGTATTTTTACCATTACACTGTTCAACATTATGCTATTATGGTTATTTTAAGACCATTTTTGTTTTCTCAAAAATTTATTTTCTTATAATTGTTTTGCCATTTTTACAATGAATACTATTAGAATGCCTATGGGTGTAGGAGCATTGTCAGACTTTGCATGGGCACCAAAACCAAATGGGATAGTCATTACATGATTCACTTCTTGTATGCAGAAATTGCTTGCTAACGGAAAAGAGTATGAACTATAAAGTGCAATACCCATAACTTCATATTTTTAATTATTTCAGAATTGCTATTTTATTGCATGCATAATTAATTTCAACCAAATCATTAATAGTTTTATACTTTGTATATTTGATCAGAAACCACTGGGGAACCGAGGGAGTTCCTCTAAGTCTTACCGCTCTGGCTCTGCAATCATTAACATAAATATATCGCTATTGTCGGCTATAGGGAGAATGATGTATGTGTTCATTTGTCCTTTTTTAACCGCACCAATTCTTCTGTTCCGAAATTGTATGTCCCCAACCAATCACAGCCCTTGATTTCCACCTTTTGCAGTTACACCCTTTAATTGTCCGGGGACTTAAATGTAAAAAAGCGGGAATGGGGAGAAATGATTGGTGGGCACACACGGGGACAGGGAGAGTGGGCACAGAAGAATTGCTCTCTTTTTTTACAATGGAAAACGAATAAGATTTAAGTTTACATATCACACATGGAAAAAATATTTTGATATCATATCATGTTGAATATTCGAACTGTGCTTATGTAGGTATGTTTACACACAACTGCTCTTTGCCACATCGGTTGTATTTCTTCATGCATTTCCATGTTAATGGTTGTAGGCTGCCACGTTTTTATAGAAAATTTTGATGAAAAATCCCTATTTATCGCTATTGAGAAACAGGTGACATCTCTATTCATCAATATTGCAGTTCTATTCTTTAGTTTCTTAGATAAACAACTATTGTTCATCATATTCCTACTAAAGAAAACTATAATCTATATCAGATTTAATTATAAATGGGAAATATATAACTACACTTTGTCGAAAATTGTCGTACAATTTTACGTATAGAATGTTATATCTTTTATAGTATGTGGTTAAAAGTGGCTATCAGTTGTGTATGTTCATCGATTATTGTTTATTACATTTTGCAACGGAACTTCTCTCGCTGCGCTTGGCTTATGCAAGTTCAAGAACAGAATATTATCCTACCATTCGAGCCTGCATCAATCAAGTTACTGCCATGGGTACGTTCATAAATATTGGTTTCTTCATGTCACTGAATTTGAGCGGGTAGAGCTACAGGCAAGTATCATAACTATATTGGTTTTTACATAATACCCATTTTATTTTAATCAGTACTAGAATTTTGTATGCATATCAATAGTCCTATACAAATCCTCATTTAAAACACATTTTAAATTATAGTAAACTTAATGTCCACATTTAAACCAAACAACATTGTAGTGCGAAAACTTATAAGCTATAACAAGCTTATCAAAGATCTATATGGGCATAAAATAAGATAAAGACTATTAATATAGAGTTACCTTAAATGAAAGACGAGACAAAGATGCATGTAAATTCTTCAAAGAAGGAAATCCAATATCATGTGTAGGACTCCCATCAGGTTTATATAACCCATAGTGTCTCTCAGGCGCGCATCCTGAATTCAAATCCTCATTAAATATAGCAAACACATATGAATTGTGAATGATACATAAAAATTCAATACATGTACATCTTAGTGATCCTTAAGTGAACTGCTGCAAGTTCCTTTTTGAGCTTAAAAAGAATCCATAACTTTTATATCACACATTTAGCCTTTCCTTTCTTATGTAACTCGGTTATCATAAATCAATGACAGCAGAATGAACATTTCGAGATTAGAAAAGAAAAATCACCCGAAGTTAAACTTAAATGGAATGACTACAATCCATGAAATTTACTTGTGTAGTAAGAAGATATGAATTGTATATTATTTATAATTCTCTAAAAATGATAAGGAGTCGATAAGATTGAACATGATATACATAAATCATATATAGTGAATTTTATATTATTTATAATTCTCTAAAAATTGGAAAGCTATTGTATTGATGAATACAACACTCTAAATTTGTACACATCCGACCAGCGCATACATTTAACTGAAGTTATAAAGTATTGTTAAATCATGCAAAAGATAAAAACAGACTTCATACTATTCAACTTACACTTCATTAGCATTTTCAACATACATTACACTTCATTTCAATATTCAGTTTTGATACTATTTTGGTGCATTCTTTTTTGTTACCTTTTTTTGCCAAAAATAAATATTCTATATTTTACTACATTAACCGTCATTACATAAATTTAAAGAGCTAAAATAATTTTACTCCTTAGATCAAGAAAAACAGAAACTATGTGTTGGCACACTTTTTGGTAAAAGTTGTCACACTGAATATCTGGATAGCATCACACTCGGATATGGAGAACGTTGTCAGAAGACAGAAAGCGATTTGGTCAAAGTCGCATCATCAACAAAGAACTGCCCGGAACTCCTACCAGATGACCTTTTCTGGGCCCGAAAACGGCAATTATGGCGTTGAGTTCTGTAACTCTTGTAGCTCTCTGAATTATCTTCAGTTTGAGCTTTGATTTGGCTCAATCGGCCTTACGTATTGAAAGTTATGCCTATTTCCGTGAAGGGGTGTAACCTAGTACCGAAAACTCAGAACATGACATTGGCTCGTGGGACCCGCCCCCGCTCATGATGCACCTCGTCTCCTGAAGCACTTCGTCTCGTGAAGCACCCCGACGCGTGGAGCACATGTAGACCACGACCCGACCACTCCAGCTCGTCACCACTGAACCATCGGCTCGGCTCGCCCTATGTGACCACTACCCGACCCCCGAACATGCTCTTGCGCAGCTTGTTCTGACCTATTCTCAAGGCTATTCGCTCTCCTATTTTCCCGGATTAGGTGCCACGTACCCCATCACGAACTGTCTTCCCAGACGCTCTCCTACAGCTATAAATACACCATTTGAAGGCACTTTCAAGGATCTTTTGGCTTTAACACCTCATGGCTTCCACTATTGCTCTCTGCAAAGCATTTTCAACAGCCAAGGAGCCAAATTCCACATTATAACACGAGGATTTCATGTATAATCTTATGATTTCTTACCTCTTTTCATTGTAAACACGAGGATTTCGTGTATAAACTGAGAAAATTGTACTTGTAACTTCTTAGGATTTAAGAAGAGATAAAGTAGACGTATGCTTGGTTTGAGCTGAACCACTATAAAAACTTCGTGTATCTCCTCTTTATTTACTATTTTCTGCATTATGTGATCTGTGATCTGTGATCTGTAATTGGTTATTAGGCCCAGATTTTGGTCTAACACTATACATCAAGCAGATCACCTTAGTTGATTGAACCAATGCGTCATTGTGAAAACCCGTAACTTCCCCGTAAAGGAAAGCATCGGATAGTTCGAGAACAAGCCACAACAGAACACATACAGAAGAACATTTCATTGTATATGACAACAATGCATCAGATTACAAGAATATACAGAGTATAAAAGAATATTACACAGAAATATCAGAGATTTAAATTACATTTAAATACATCGCAGCGGAAAATAATACAATACACAACTAGAATGGGATATACGGATACAAAGCTTTCCGGATATCGTTCCAGCTGTAAACCAGGATCCTGTGAATATAAATCTGCAAAACCAAAACTACTAGCTGCCCGTGTCAAAATAGGGGCACCCAGAGTTTAGGTTAAAACAATAAACTCCAGGTCAGTCATGTGACTGGTGTGAGAACTAAAACAGTTATTAATCTTTATTTTAAAGTTAGGTAAATCAAGGGACCACGCCGTATAACACGGAACGGGTTTCCTCCCAAGAATACCAGTGCATAAAACAAACAGCGCAATGCTAAATAAAGAAAAATGAAGCTGTTATAAGACCCAGGTCCTATCACACAATGCAACGCAAGCCGGGGGATAGGGTTTTTCCCTTATAACAGCCAAAGAATGCTTGATACGTTTAAAACAAATCATTTGATACTATTATAAGTGCATAGTGTATAAAACAACTTCAAATCATAAGTATCAATCATAGGCGGCATGAGTACCATATATCATGTCGCCATACTAGTTCTACAATTAAAACCGCAAATGTCACGTATTTGGAAATTGGATTTCCGTCTATGAACCGAGGCAAAAGATAGTCCTCAACCGATTCGTGACTCTCTAGCCCGAGCCACAGGACCCAGACTCAGGTGGGCCCTTGGAGCGACAGGGCCGGTCCACCGATGTGGATTAAACTTAAACCCTGAACATGCGTCTCCCCGCCCTATGGGGCGTAGGTGAGCCAACTAAATGACTCCATCGGTTCGAGAACGACCGATCAATCTGAGGCGCCTCGCAACAGCAACAACCACAAAAGTCAAACTCGTCAGGGCGTGTAAAACCACTGACGCCACTTCTAACTAGAAAGAAACGCATGCCCTCCCTGAGGTCCGTCTCCCGTTTTTGGTTCATACCGGGTGTGAAACACGCGAAGTAAACGTTACACAAAGCTATGCCACAAAGGCCTTGCTTTGATCATCACCACAAGACTTTGCTTTTCAACAGAAGCCTCGATCAATTGCCACTTAGGCATGCCACATAGGCAATTCACTCCATGCGTTTGATATCCATCAATATATAACCCCTGAGCTCGTACGTCTCAGAGAAGGGCGTTAAGCAAGAGAATAAATTCTCCGCCGCCAAACAGATATATATTTAATAGAGATCAATCACACAGACTAAAATCCAATGTCAGACACACAGTCCATTTACAAGTCCGTTCTGGGTCTGAACGAAACCGGAGGCACCTAGTACCCCGCATATCCATCGATCTCCAAGTACGTCTGGACGATCACCAACTGTTTCCATCTTATTGGGTGTACAGCCCAATCAAGATCATCAGTTATCACCCAAACGACGTGAAGACTTCTGGTCTTCGACCACCGTCTTCATCTTCGACTTATCGTCGTATCAGTTATTCAGAATGGGTTAAACCCGGTCTTTCCGAATAACTCCCGTATATTTTAAATAAGTGTTACACAAACACAACATACGCCTCATTCCAATTCATCAGTCACTAACCATAAATTAATCAAGAGAATAATTCCCCAAATATTAACCCCGAAGGCCGAAACCAACATCAGATCAATATCCAGAAAACCATCCTGCTTAGCTAACCGATAGTTAGTTTCTGATTTTCACATTCATAGGAAAAGGTTCCCATTAATTCTATCCAAGATAAATTCCTTGAATTTATTCTTTATTCTATTTTTGAATCTCAATTCAAACTAGTCGGGATTAGCGAACCTTACCGAAGTAATCATTTATTTTAATTTCCCCATCCCAACCTATTCATCCCATGAAGTAAAACTGGTAATACTTCATATCTAACACCACAGTGTTATCGGTAAATTCAATTACCATTTCACGTTCAAATCTAATTAAAGATTTAACTATCGCCTGGAGCAAAAATGGTGATACTCCATTTTCGATCATTTCAATCTAATTAAAGATTCATTAAAACTCCACTTAGTTTTAATCTTTAACTGGGTTAAAGAATCAGTGTCATTTAAAACACAGTTCACGATAAACCCAAAATCACATTCATTAATTATCGGGTTAAAGAACGAGTGTTATTTAAAACACTGTCCACGATAAACCCAAAAATCAATATCAATTCAATTCCAATTAAATATCATTTAATTGGTACACTTCATTAAATCTAAATAAAAAGATTTAATCTTTTCTCAACTGGGTTCAAGAACAGTGTTAATGAAGACACCATTCACGACAAACCCAAATCACATTCGATATTAAATACAAGGCTCTGAATAGAAAATATATCGGCTTATATTCAATATCAAATTCTACGATTAACAAATGTCGTGCTGGAAATAACGATATGGATATATATCTTTCAAATTTCCATAACCACATCTGCATAATCACGAATTCCAACATCGAAATATCCCGAAGACAATTTCGATTCAAATCCACTCCAATGCAATCATTGGAAATTATGGTTATTTTTAAAACCCTTTTCTAATTCAATTTATTTATTTAAAAATAAATAGAATTATATTTCTAGTTCAAAACTAGTTCATTTCGATAAAAATATATTTTTATCTTTTCAAATATGGAGTTTTTCATCCCAATTCTTTCTAAATCATTTCTTATGATTTTACATAAATTATTACTATTTTTAATAATTTTATTAAGGCCCGTACAGTCGATTTCCATCAATGGCCATCGAACTGCACTTACAACGACCTTTTTCGAATTTGATCTGGACATAATTCCAAATCCAACCGTTAGATTTCTAATTTCTAATATTCGTTAGAAATCTCTTTTCGATACGAACCCAACGGTTCCGGTTTTAGGAGAATCCGACGGTCGGATCTCCCGTAATGTCCGTTTGAAATAAATGGTCGAAATTCACGAACTGCCGCGGCGCGGCGCGTTCTATTCAGGCCATTATATTATATATATAGTATATATAATATATATTTCGTCGATTTCTATTTAAAACGAATCATATAAATAGTTTTTAAAATTCGTTTCAAAAGCAATTTCAACTTCCATTTCAATTCAAATCAAAATTGAATTCTTCTTTATAAATTCGTTTTAAAATCCATTTCTATTCAATTCAAATTTCAATTCAATTTGAATTCATTTCAATTCACTTTCAATTCAATTTGAATTCGTTTTCAATTCATTTCGAAATCGTTTTCAATTCAATTCATTTCGAAATCGTTTTTAATTCAATTCATTTCGAAATCGTTTTCAATTCAATTCAATTCGAAATCGTTTTCAATTCAATTCAATTCGAAATCGTTTTCAATTCAATTCAATTCGAAATCGTTTTCAATTCAATTCATTTCGAAATCGTTTTCAATTCAATTCATTTCGAAATCGTTTTCAATTCAATTCATTTCGAAATCGTTTTCACTTCATTTCATTTCGAAATCGTTTTCACTTCATTTCATTTCGAAATCGTTTTCAATTCATTTCATTTTGAAATCGTTTTCAATTCATTTCATTTCGAAATCGTTTTCAATTCAATTCATTTCGAAATCGTTTTCAATTCAGTTCACTTCGAAATCGTTTTCACTTCATTTCATTTCGAAATCGTTTTCAATTCAATTCATTTCGAAATCGTTTTAAATATCGTTCACGTCAAAATGGCGTCAATCTAATCAACACGGCTTCATAAATTTCTATTTCAAATATTTTATTTCAAATATTTCTTTTTCAAAATAGTTGTTATTATAAAAATATTTCGTTCAACACATGACCAATCTCAAAGGATGAGTACTGTCAACACATGAACCGTTATTTTATATTGATAAAGATGTAAATTTTATTATCAAAATATTTTGTTCAACACACATGACCAATCTCAATGGATGAGTACTGTCAACACATGAACTTTTATTTTATATTGATAAAGATGTAAATTTTATTATCAAAATATTTCGTTCAACACATGACCAATCTCAATGGATGAGTACTGTCAACACATGAACCTTTATTTTATATTATTCTTTATTTTTCAAATTGGAATGAGGCCCAATCAATTACCATATAAAATTAATTATATGGATTTTCATACAACACATGTATATAATAGCATTGAAAATAATCAACCATCAACCAAAGTGCACTACACTGTATAAGCATCAAATATAGATATCTAACGCTTATAACAGCCTGTCAATCAATCGATCGACATATTTAATCAATCAGGATGAGTGAACTTCAAATTTCATCCTAACACCCGTGTGGGGTTTCAAACAATCAAACACAGATTTAGTTGTGCAGTTGGGCGATGTGTAAAATTTATCGTCCCAATCAATGTCCTTCAAATAGGTGTACATAAACAAACCGTCTGGTTTGTAAATGAATATTTTATTTTATTCACTTCACGTTAAAAATTATATTTTTAACGATAAAAACATTTTTATTTCAACATACGAATTTCTATTCAGTTCATTTATTCAATAAAATGATATTTTTATTTTTTTAACATATTTTAGAAAATTTCGGCGGCATAACGGCACGATACTAGAAACGGGACGAGGCCTAGCCTTATCCCCGGTCTAGTGAAGGCCCACGCCATTCACACATCAATCATATCAATTTCATTTCACCAAACAATTCAAATCAACTCAAACAATCTAACTAACAACACAGCCAAACAAACAAGTCCATGGTCTGTGGACGATTGTGTCGGGTGCTACTAAGCACCGTCTGCATCCTAGTATATATATAACTAGAAAAATAAATTGAAAGGTGAGAAATTCTCACATAAAGCTATCCTAGCTCCACGGCACTTCATTGATAGAAATCTTCATCGCTATCGCATCTTCGTCATCTTCGTTGCCCGTAGCCACTACATATATAAAAATCACACATTTTTATATTTTGATGTCTTTGAAATAAAAATCACATTTTTATTTATTCACTTTAAATTTAAAAAACATATTTTTATAATTGCTTCATACCTGTAAAAAATCGAATTTTTATCACTCTACATAGAGAAAAATCATATCTTTAATGAAATAAAAATCATACCTTTAATGAAATAAAAATCATACCTTTAATGAAATAAAAATCAAATCTTTAATGAAATAAAAATCAAATCTTTAATGTAATAAAAATCAAATCTTTAATGTAATAAAAATCAAATCTTTAATGTAATAAAAATCAAATCTTTAATGTAATAAAAATCAAATCTTTAATGTAATAAAAATCAAATCTTTAATGTAATAAAAGATATATTAATTCACATAAAAACTATATTTTTTAAAACAACATTATATGAATAAAACTCTGATTTGATAAAGGCTTATAAAAAAACTCAAATTAAAATAAAAATAAAAAAACTTACGGTCAAATTTTCAGGGCGTTTGGGGGGGGGGGGGAAGAAGCTCGTCGGAGCAGTGGGGGCGGATGGTGGTTCGGATTTTGGGCGCGTTGGTGGCCAATGGGGGTGGCGGCTAAGGTTTTCAAATCGATTTGGGGGAGGGTCATGTGGCATCGTTGGCTTAAAAAGGGGAGAGGGGAGAGGAAGGGAAGGCGGAGAACTGAGGGGGAGGCGCGACGCCTGAGGCACGACGGTGGCGACGATGGGTGGATCGACGGGGATAGGAGCGGCTGTCGAAGTCGGGTTTATTTTTTCCTTTATTTTTTCTTTTCTAAACGATAGGAAGTCAACGGGGTTAAGGGAGAAAGGAGTGGGGTATGTAATAATATACAATATTATTTTATTAATTTATTTTCTCCATTTGATTTTAAAAAGGTAAGTTTTAATTTCAACTCCAACTCGGGCCCAATGACTGTCGCCCCTAGCTAATTACCCCCATTCCGAACAAAATGGGATATGTATCGCAGGCTGATTTGATCGTTTCGATTAGTTTCTGTTGAATTTACATTTAGATCACCATATTGAATTTTAAACGTATATTTCAAATTACCGGGGTCACATACTGACTAGAAAAATTCCAGAAAAATATTTTCTGGCTTCGTATTGACAATACGGTCCTAACAAAACTAGTTTCGTCGAATTCTGAGACCGTTGGAAAAATGGTCAATTTCCAGTCGATTAAAATCAACTGAAACTGGTCAAACACGTTTTCCTATGCCACGCACACATATTGATTCGAAAAATTATGAAATTTGAAACCTAGCAATAACTTTACATCACGGACCCAACAAAAGTGGTTTCGTCGAAATCCGAGGTTGTTTGCAAAATTTCCATTTTTAAGGGCCTGAATTCCATAGCGACTATTCAGAATTTTCAACTGGACATATCTTTTGATTCCCGCTATGAAATTTTGATTTGTCGGATTCGTTGGAAAGATATTATCAATTAGATCCTAATGTTTTTGGTTTCACTAAAATCCGGATTGGTTTGCACCCGGTACATTCAATTGAAGTTTGAAATCGAATTATCGAACTATCGCGCCATTTTCAATTCTATTTATAATTATATATAAATATTTATATTCTAACGACGACGCGTATAAATATATACGTTCGAATTATATTCAAAATAAATTTCTTGTCGATATTATTTAAAATAATCTATTTTAAATATTCAAAATTCGCTAAAATTGCCAAAATAAAAATTTTAAACTGGCCCAGATTTTCAGGTTGTTACAATCTCCCCCACTTAAAACTTTTCGTCCTCGAAAAGGAACAAAGTCGAAAGTGGTTTGATTAATCAACTCTACGTTTGGTCTGACTTCCATTCTCCAACTTTTCAGTTTCTGAGAATTTTCAAAATTTCAAAAATTTGGCTAACACCCTAAATTTTCGAAAAATTTCGCCATAACCTCCCCTGCAATGGGAGCATCGGGGAATTTCAAATAGCTTCCCCGGTCCTTCAGATCTCAAAAAGAAAAAGAAAAAGCCAAGCGGCTAGCCAATAGGCTCATAAAATCATCATCACCCAAACAAAACAGTAAATTATGTAGTAAACATGTACCTATTTGTCGGGCAAACAAATTTTATTCTCTGCTCTAGCCTCCTTGCTATGACCTGTTCAATGTAAGTGCAAGTATATGCAAGCAAATGCGACCAATCTTCAATATAACTCAATATTTGATGCTATTAGGCATAATGGTTCAAAATTAGCAAACAAATGAACAAACAACACAAACATCAATCAATTAGTTGATTAGCTTTTCAAATTCATAACTTTGATACATAGTCAAAAATCAGATTTTTGATGCCAAATCACCACAATAGGCCCTATCTAATTTTGGTTCTCACACCAGTCTAATGGAAATATATAGATATTACACGTTCGTCACTCGAATATAAATTCTGATGATGATATATCAATCATCAGAATCACTCCCGGGCGACTAGAGCGTAATTCTATATCTATCCAGTATATTAAAATTTCGAATACACGCGGATCAGACGTATACGCAAAATCTATATATACTGGATTGTCCACATCAATATAAATAAATAACCAAATACGAATAGTTGATTTAGATTTTCAAAACAAAATTTGTTTTCATTTGAAAAATATACTCTTCACACTCGTTCTAGGATACTACTGATCCTATCTCTAACGAGTCATTCTAATTGGATATTACTAACCCAATATCTGATGAATTCTTTCATATGGTTCTAATGTGCCTTGTTCTCTAGCTTTGTAAACCAAAGCTCTGATACCAACTGTGAAAACCCGTAACTTCCCCGTAAAGGAAAGCGTCGGATAGTTCGAGAACAAGCCACAACAGAACACATACAGAAGAACATTTCATTGTATATGACAACAATGCATCAGATTACAAGAATATACAGAGTATAAAAGAATATTACACAGAAATATCAGAGATTTAAATTACATTTAAATACATCGCAGCGGAAAATAATACAATACACAACTAGAATGGGATATACAGATACAAAGCTTTCCGGATATCGTTCCAGCTGTAAACCAGGATCCTGTGAATATAAATCTGCAAAACCAAAACTACTAGCTGCCCGTGTCAAAATAGGGGCACCCAGAGTTTAGGTTAAAACAATAAACTCCAGGTCAGTCATGTGACTGATGTGAGAACTAAAACAGTTATTAATCTTTATTTTAAAGTTAGGTAAATCAAGGGACCACGCCGTATAACACGGAACGGGTTTCCTCCCAAGAATACCAGTGCATAAAACAAACAGCGCAATGCTAAATAAAGAAAAATGAAGCTGTTATAAGACCCAGGTCCTATCACACAATGCAACGCAAGCCGGGGGATAGGGTTTTTCCCTTATAACAGCCAAAGAATGCTTGATACGTTTAAAACAAATCATTTGATACTATTATAAGTGCATAGTGTATAAAACAACTTCAAATCATAAGTATCAATCATAGGCGGCATGGGTACCATATATCATGTCGCCATACTAGTTCTACAATTAAAACCGCAAATGTCACGTATTTGGAAATTGGATTTCCGTCTATGAATCGAGGCAAAAGATAGTCCTCAACCGATTCGTGACTCTCTAGCCCGAGCCACAGGACCCAGACTCAGGTGGGCCCTTGGAGCGACAGGGCCGGTCCACCGATGTGGATTAAACTTAAACCCTGAACATGCGTCTCCCCGCCCTATGGGGCGTAGGTGAGCCAACTAAATGACTCCATCGGTTCGAGAACGACCGATCAATCTGAGGCGCCTCGCAACAGCAACAACCACAAAAGTCAAACTCGTCAGGGCGTGTAAAACCACTGACGCCACTTCTAACTAGAAAGAAACGCATGCCCTCCCTGAGGTCCGTCTCCCGTTTTTGGTTCATACCGGGTGTGAAACACGCGAAGTAAACGTTACACAAAGCTACGCCACAAAGGCCTTGCTTTGATCATCACCACAAGACTTTGCTTTTCAACAGAAGCCTCGATCAATTGCCACTTAGGCATGCCACACAGGCAATTCACTCCATGCGTTTGATATCCATCAATATATAACCCCTGAGCTCGTACGTCTCAGAGAAGGGCGTTAAGCAAGAGAATAAATTCTCCGCCGCCAAACAGATATATATTTAATAGAGATCAATCACACAGACTAAAATCCAATGTCAGACACACAGTCCATTTACAAGTCCGTTCTAGGTCTGAACGAAACCGGAGGCACCTAGTACCCCGCATATCCATCGATCTCCAAGTACGTCTGGACGATCACCAACTGTTTCCATCTTCTTGGGTGTACAGCCCAATCAAGATCATCAGTTATCACCCAAACGACGTGAAGACTTCTGGTCTTCGACCACCGTCTTCATCTTCGACTTATCGTCGTATCAGTTATTCAGAATGGGTTAAACCCGGTCTTTCCGAATAACTCCCGTATATTTTAAATAAGTGTTACACAAACACAACATACGCCTCATTCCAATTCATCAGTCACTAACCATAAATTAATCAAGAGAATAATTCCCCAAATATTAACCCCGAAGGCCGAAACCAACATCAGATCAATATCCAGAAAACCATCCTGCTTAGCTAACCGATAGTTAGTTTCTGATTTTCACATTCATAGGAAAAGGTTCCCATTAATTTTATCCAAGATAAATTCCTTGAATTTATTCTTTATTCTATTTTTGAATCTCAATTCAAACTAGTCGGGATTAGCGAACCTTACCGAAGTAATCATTTATTTTAATTTCCCCATCCCAACCTATTCATCCCATGAAGTAAAACTGGTAATACTTCATATCTAACACCACAGTGTTATCGGTAAATTCAATTACCATTTCACGTTCAAATCTAATTAAAGATTTAACTATCGCCTGGAGCAAAACTGGTGATACTCCATTTTCGATCATTTCAATCTAATAAAAGATTCATTAAAACTCCACTTAGTTTTAATCTTTAACTGGGTTAAAGAATCAGTGTCATTTAAAACACAGTTCACGATAAACCCAAAATCACATTCATTAATTATCGGGTTAAAGAACGAGTGTTATTTAAAACACTGTCCACGATAAACCCAAAAATCAATATCAATTCAATTCCAATTAAATATCATTTAATTGGTACACTTCATTAAATCTAAATAAAAAGATTTAATCTTTTCTCAACTGGGTTCAAGAACAGTGTTAATGAAGACACCATTCACGACAAACCCAAATCACATTCGATATTAAATATAAGGCTCTGAATAGAAAATATATCGGCTTATATTCAATATCAAATTCTACGATTAACAAATGTCGTGCTGGAAATAACGATATGGATATATATCTTTCAAATTTCCATAACCACATCTGCATAATCATGAATTCCAACATCGAAATATCCCGAAGACAATTTCGATTCAAATCCACTCCAATGCAATCATTGGAAATTATGGTTATTTTTAAAACCCTTTTCTAATTCAATTTATTTATTTAAAAATAAATAGAATTATATTTCTAGTTCAAAACTAGTTCATTTCGATAAAAATCTATTTTTATCTTTTCAAATATGGAGTTTTTCATCCCAATTCTTTCTAAATCATTTCTTATGATTTTACATAAATTATTACTATTTTTAATAATTTTATTAAGGCCCGTACAGTCGATTTCCATCAATGGCCATCGAACTGCACTTACAACGACCTTTTTCGAATTTGATCTGGACATAATTCCAAATCCAACCGTTAGATTTCTAATTTCTAATATTCGTTAGAGAGCTCTTTTCGATACGAACCCAACGGTTCCGGTTTTAGGAGAATCCGACGGTCGGATCTCCCGTAATGTCCGTTTGAAATAAATGGTCGAAATTCACGAACTGCCGCGGCGCGGCGCGTTCTATTCAGGCCATTATATTATATATATAGTATATATAATATATATTTCGTCGATTTTTATTTAAAACGAATCATATAAATAGTTTTTAAAATTCGTTTCAAAAGCAATTTCAACTTCCATTTCAATTCAAATCAAAATTGAATTCTTCTTTATAAATTTGTTTTAAAATCCATTTCTATTCAATTCAAATTTCAATTCAATTTGAATTCATTTCAATTCACTTTCAATTCAATTTGAATTCGTTTTCAATTCATTTCGAAATCGTTTTCAATTCAATTCATTTCGAAATCGTTTTCAATTCAATTCATTTCGAAATCGTTTTCAATTCAATTCAATTCGAAATCGTTTTCAATTCAATTCAATTCGAAATCGTTTTCAATTCAATTCAATTCGAAATCGTTTTCAATTCAATTCATTTCGAAATCGTTTTCAATTCAATTCATTTCGAAATCGTTTTCAATTCAATTCATTTCGAAATCGTTTTCAATTCAATTCATTTCGAAATCGTTTTCAATTCAATTCATTTCGAAATCGTTTTCACTTCATTTCATTTCGAAATCGTTTTCAATTCATTTCATTTCGAAATCGTTTTCAATTCATTTCATTTCGAAATCGTTTTCAATTCATTTCATTTCGAAATCGTTTTCAATTCAATTCATTTCGAAATCGTTTTCAATTCAATTCACTTCGAAATCGTTTTCACTTCATTTCATTTCGAAATCGTTTTCAATTCAATTCATTTCGAAATCATTTTAAATATCGTTCACGTCAAAATGGCGTCAATCTAATCAACACGGCTTCATAAATTTCTATTTCAAATATTTTATTTCAAATATTTCTTTTTCAAAATAGTTGTTATTATCAAAATATTTCGTTCAACACATGACCAATCTCAAAGGATGAGTACTGTCAACACATGAACCGTTATTTTATATTGATAAAGATGTAAATTTTATTATCAAAATATTTCGTTCAACACATGACCAATCTCAATGGATGAGTACTGTCAACACATGAACTTTTATTTTATATTGATAAAGATGTAAATTTTATTATCAAAATATTTCGTTCAACACATGACCAATCTCAATGGATGAGTACTGTCAACACATGAACCTTTATTTTATATTATTCTTTATTTTTCAAATTGGAATGAGGCCCAATCAATTACCATATAAAATTAATTATATGGATTTTCATACAACACATGTATATAATAGCATTGAAAATAATCAACCATCAACCAAAGTGCACTACACTGTATAAGCATCAAATATAGATATCTAACGCTTATAACAGCCTGTCAATCAATCGATCGACATATTTAATCAATCAGGATGAGTGAACTTCAAATTTCATCCTAACACCCGTGTGGGGTTTCAAACAATCAAACACAGATTTAGTTGTGCAGTTGGGCGATGTGTAAAATTTATCGTCCCAATCAATGTCCTTCAAATAGGTGTACATAAACAAACCGTCTGGTTTGTAAATGAATATTTTATTTTATTCACTTCACGTTAAAAATTATATTTTTAACGATAAAAACATTTTTATTTCAACATATGAATTTCTATTCAGTTCATTTATTCAATAAAATGATTTTTTTTTTAACATATTTTAGAAAATTTCGGCGGCATAACGGCACGATACTAGAAACGGGACGAGGCCTAGCCTTATCCCCGGTCTAGTGAAGGCCCACGCCATTCACACATCAATCATATCAATTTCATTTCACCAAACAATTCAAATCAACTCAAACAATCTAACTAACAACACAGCCAAACAAACAAGTCCATGGTCTGTGGACGATTGTGTCGGGTGCTACTAAGCACCGTCTGCATCCTAGTATATATATAACTAGAAAAATAAATTGAAAGGTGAGAAATTCTCACATAAAGCTATCCTAGCTCCACGGCACTTCATTGATAGAAATCTTCATCGCTATCGCATCTTCGTCATCTTCGTTGCCCGTAGCCACTACATATATAAAAATCACACATTTTTATATTTTGATGTCTTTGAAATAAAAATCACATTTTTATTTATTCACTTTAAATTTAAAAATCATATTTTT
The DNA here is from genome assembly GCA_030737875.1 of Allium sativum. Classification (NCBI taxonomy): domain Eukaryota; kingdom Viridiplantae; phylum Streptophyta; class Magnoliopsida; order Asparagales; family Amaryllidaceae; genus Allium; species Allium sativum. The sequence continues at coordinate 86,308,275 of CM060909.1, forward strand.
ATAATTGCTTCATACCTGTAAAAAATCGAATTTTTATCACTCTACATAGAGAAAAATCATATCTTTAATGAAATAAAAATCATACCTTTAATGAAATAAAAATCATACCTTTAATGAAATAAAAATCAAATCTTTAATGAAATAAAAATCAAATCTTTAATGAAATAAAAATCAAATCTTTAATGTAATAAAAATCAAATCTTTAATGTAATAAAAATCAAATCTTTAATGTAATAAAAATCAAATCTTTAATGTAATAAAAATCAAATCTTTAATGTAATAAAAATCAAATATTTAATGTAATAAAAATCAAATCTTTAATGTAATAAAAATCAAATCTTTAATGTAATAAAAGCTATATTAATTCACATAAAAACTATATTTTTTAAAACAACATTATATGAATAAAACTCTGATTTGATAAAGGCTTATAAAAAAACTCAAATTAAAATAAAAATAAAAAAACTTACTGTCGAATTTTCAGGGCGTTTGGGGGGGGGGGAAGAAGCTCGTCGGAGCAGTGGGGGCGGATGGTGGTTCGGATTTTGGGCGCGTTGGTGGCCAATGGGGGTGGCGGCTAAGGTTTTCAAATCGATTTGGGGGAGGGTCATGTGGCATCGTTGGCTTAAAAAGGGGAGAGGGGAGAGGAAGGGAAGGCGGAGAACTGAGGGGGAGGCGCGACGCCTGAGGCACGACGGTGGCGACGATGGGTGGATCGACGGGGATAGGAGCGGCTGTCGAAGTCGGGTTTTTTTTTTCCTTTTTTTTTCTTTTCTAAACGATAGGAAGTCAACGGGGTTAAGGGAGAAAGGAGTGGGGTATGTAATAATATACAATATTATTTTATTAATTTATTTTCTCCATTTGATTTTAAAAAGGTAAGTTTTAATTTCAACTCCAACTCGGGCCCAATGACTGTCGCCCCTGGCTAATTACCCCCATTCCGAACAAAATGGGATATGTATCGCAGGCTGATTTGATCGTTTCGATTAGTTTCTGTTGAATTTACATTTAGATCACCATATTGAATTTTAAACGTATATTTCAAATTACCGGGGTCACATACTGACTAGAAAAATTCCAGAAAAATATTTTCTAGCTTCGTATTGACAATACGGTCCTAACAAAACTAGTTTCGTCGAATTCTGAGACCGTTGGAAAAATGGTCAATTTCCAGTCGATTAAAATCAACTGAAACTGGTCAAACGCGTTTTCCTATGCCACGCTCACATATTGATTCGAAAAATTATGAAATTTGAAACCTAGCAATAACTTTACATCACGGACCCAACAAAAGTGGTTTCGTCGAAATCCGAGGTTGTTTGCAAAATTTCCATTTTTAAGGGCCTGAATTCCATAGCGACTATTCAGAATTTTCAACTGGACATATCTTTTGATTCCCGCTATGAAATTTTGATTTGTCGGATTCGTTGGAAAGATATTATCAATTAGATCCTAATGTTTTTGGTTTCACTAAAATCCGGATTGGTTTGCACCCGGTACATTCAATTGAAGTTTGAAATCGAATTATCGAACTACCGCGCCATTTTCAATTCTATTTATAATTATATATAAATATTTATATTCTAACGACGACGCGTATAAATATATACGTTCGAATTATATTCAAAATAAATTTCTCGTCGATATTATTTAAAATAATCTATTTTAAATATTCAAAATTCGCTAAAATTGCCAAAATAAAAATTTTAAACTGGCCCAGATTTTCGGGTTGTTACAGTCATGGACATGCTCTACAACACTAGTTTGACAAATTCAATGCAAATAATATCCCAAAATATCATGAGACAATTCTACTGAACAAAACACAATTATGAATCAAAAAGCTGACGCACAGTAGACTAGTTTAATACTGACTGAATATAAGTATGGTAAAGCTTATGAAACAATCTCTCATTGAAAGAGCATATTCCCGGTACCTCCTTCGTGTTGCAAGACAGGTAAATAGATTATAATATTAAAAACAAAAGAACATAGAAAAACCATGGGTAAGTAGAAAAATACTAAATAGCATAAAAAATCGATAAGCATCAAATAGTAAATATTTTTTTGCACCATTGATCAAACCTCTGTGCCACAGACAAAGGTCTACATAGGTTCATCCATTAAGAAGAATATATTTTTCCTAAAGTTTAGGAGAGAACTACTCACCAAAAAAGTAGATCTTTGTTTTTCTTTTGGTTGCAAGATGGTAATATATACATATTCTATAATGAAGAAAATAAAAAAATATATGAAAATATATGCATGGTAAAAAAAATCAAACAGCACAAAACCTAAATAGCCATAAATTAGTAAATCTTTCTATGTGGCAGTGTTGACTGAATCTTGATGTCACAAAATAATGTTACCATAGGCTCACCCATTAACAAGGCAGATGATAAATCACCCATAAACAATGTTTCCTAAAAATCAACAAGAGAAATACTCATCAAAAAAGACCAAATGACACAGTCAACTGATAAATCATTTTATGTCACAAAGTAGTGAGTCTACATCATGTACGTGGTCTGCATAATGCTATCAGTGGACTGCTCATCAAAAAAAGCAGACCACTACCATTTAAGAAAATACATAGAAAAGTGAGAAATCTTATTCTTTTTGCTCTAACATCTCATACAGTGCACATTTTGGCATCCATTTTATGCTAATTAATATCACATTTAGGTATTAGGAAGCGAGAATATGTTTGCAACCGACTTTATTACTGAAAACAGAAGTCTTTCCTCGACAACGTCCACATGAGTTTAGCGATTTAACAGTACACCTAACAGCCAACAGTTTACAAAAGAACTGATTGTAAGGATGGAAAAATTTAGATCTTCAACTAACAAATATAGAACTTGTGGAAAATAAAAACTAAATATCCATGCCCTATCGTTGATTGAATCTTGTATCATAGAAGTGTCTACACAGATTCACCATTAACGATAGTTGCAATCTCCCTAAAGTTTACGGGAGACCTGATAATCAAGAGGGCAAATCCTTTATTTGTTTAACAAAGGAAAAACGAAAATAACAAGTACAGAAGAATTCAATACAAACTGCATAACTAGAAATGGACCATAAAATTCTGTAAATTCGTAAAAAAACGCAAAATTTAGACATGTCCAACAGCCACAAACATACCGGAAAATAGTTTTTACCCTTTGTAGGATTGAAAGGCTTTGTAGAATTTCATGAAAGCAAACGTTAAAATGGGAAGAATATGACAGTATGGATGGAGAGAGCGAGAGATATTGTCATCATGGCAGTGGCAACTATAAAAGACGAGCTGAAGAGCAGTTAACCCTAACCCTTCTTAGTTGCAGAGGTGGACCATGGGAGGAGGATAACCGATTAACAGGAAGGCAGCGGGCGAACAAGTGAGTTTAGGAGGTAGATACGAATTAAGGTAGAGAATTTTTGTTTGAAGATGGGAGCAGGGAAGATAATCTGTGAAAGAGGGAAAAGGAAAAATTTCAGGGGAATTAGCTGGCAAAATAAAAAGATCCCGCGCTTAGAATGCGTTACTTACCCAATTGCCGAACAAGTTTAAACGTATGATAACAATACCCAACAAAACGTTATCTAATGGCGTTATAAAAACCAACTTTTCTTGAAGTGATTGACAAATCTGTTTGAAGATACAACAGAGCAGATATTGAATATCTTTAATTGGCGTGTTTGCATAGACATGGCGATTCACTATCTTGGAATTGATCGCTGGAGTGACAAGATGAAGGAGTTATAGCATGCAGAACTATAAATCGTATAATTTATCAAAACTTGGCAGAGTCTTAAGAATATTTTAATGGAAGAAAGAGTATAAGGAAGGAGAAGAAGAAATAATTCGAGATAAGAAAAAAAATGAAATCGGGGAAGCCTATTTATAGGCTATCAAGGAATGCAACCGTTTTCCAACGGTTATTGCTGTTTGAATTCAAACAATCACATCTCTTCGTTTGCAACGGTTTAGAAGGGTTGCAAATTTAAATGAATAGACATGCCTATTCATTTGTAATGGTTGGTTCTGAAGCGTTACGAATTTGATTCCCGCGCGCGTCTGTTTGTAACGTTTATAAAACGTTAAAATTCCAGCTTCTGTTTGATTTTATACAGGCCCGCCTTATTTAAACTCGTTTCTATGCCGCCTGTATTTGGGTCCTTAATGGGCTTGGCCCGCTACTGTTTATTCCGGACCAAAAATATTTCTTACTTAACCTGAACCCAAAATCCATAACGAGGCCAACCTAGTTCAGCCAGTTAAACAACGCACGTGGTCTTGCGTGACCTCCCCCCTCTCAACAAAGCACATATGTGGGAGCCCCAAGGCACAACATGCTTATGAGAAAACTATATAAGTAGTGACAAACATACTTATATTTCATGATATGGGACAAATCAAATTTTCTCCCTTTGTGCTTTCTTCTTCCCTTTTATTTTAAATTTCCTCGAACTTAACGGTACAACAGATTTGCAACTAAAATGCATTTCAGTTGACACATATAAATTGTTGTTGTGTGCATATTTCATCCTATAATATTTTTCAATCATAATTAAATTTTGTTATAACGTGCCAGGATAGTTTCTGTTATAACCAAAAAAAGTTTAGATAATTAAAGAGAAAATGATAACTTAAAAATAATGTCTAAGCCCGGAAAACTGTTAGATTGAAAGAGGAGGAGGAGGCTTAATTTTCTTACTTACTTGCTTGCATTGCTTGCATTACTTGCATTTTTATTTCTTACAACAAAATATGACAACCCTTATATAGTAGACTAGACACACCCTTACACATACCAATAGACACCGATTGATTAATAGACACAACATTAAACGAAGTGACATAACACTTAAACTAATAGACATAACAAATTACGAGAGAATAATAAATTGGGTTTATTTTCAACATCCCCCCTTAAACTCGATTCTTTAAGCATTTTGAACTTTTCTTCAAACTTCAAAGCTTCTTAGAATAACTTCGGCTTCGATTGATTTATACCTCACATGTTTTGGTAGAAGTATAGTAATTCGCTTATCGAAACGTCTTCGAATAGCCTGATCCAGCGCATAAGGTGTATTTGTTTCAGCCAAAACAAGAACTTTCTGGTCATTGTTTCCTACACCAGTTGGAGCACATAGAAGCACATTTTCATGTGACAAGAACGCACTCTCGTACACTCTATTTTGTACTTCATTCAACTGATTCATCCTAGCAAAAGCCGGTCGAGCCCATTCAGGAAGCCCAGTTATTTTTACAAGCTCACTACGCTGCTCAAGTGGTTTACACATGGATGCTTCCTGGAATGCGATACTTTTCAGATCAAGATGCTGTCTTTGCCCTTTAGCCCATCCATTGCTCCGAGAGTCTCTATTGATAACAACCCTACTATTTTATATTTCTCCATCGATGCTACAGGCCTCTATGCCTTGAACGTTTACCGTGAAGCTTTATTTATTTATTTATTTTCAATCTCAGCGGCATCTATGCCACTCATTTGCATACCAATGACGCATTTTGCCTTTTTCATATCATCTTGATGCGGTTTCTCTAGGATCTGGTGGGAGTCATGCTTTTCCTCCCCTTCATCCATGTTGAATTCAACGGACATGCCTATGGTATCCAGTGTCACATTATCTTCATTGACAACTCCTTCACTACTATATACTTCATCATCGTCTCCTTTGTTTTCGTCATCTTCTTCCATTTTTGCCTCATCAACCTGATCTGCAATGATCATTTTTACTGACTTCTCATCGGTAGCCTCATCTTCTTTATTTGCCATTAGAACCTCCTCGTTTGCGTACACCTCTTTCAGCAAATTCCACGAATCTTTTGCGGATTTTTCTCCAATAATATGATCGAAAGCTTCTTCTTCTACGTTCTCACTCATTGCTGCACGTGCACAACGATCTTTTCATCTCAACCTGGTGAATGCCTCACTCTCTTTCTCCGTCATATTTTTGACGTCTTTTGGCCATTCGTAGTCATTCTCAACGATCTCCCAAAGCCCTTTGGAGATCAATTCTTTTTTCTTTTTATCACTCCATTCTTCGAAATTTGCTTTTGTGAGAACAAACGGTGAGAAAAATAGTATTGTCATAGTTTCAACCTGACGCTCTGATACCAATTGTTGGAATGAAAGAGGAGGAGGATACTTAATTTTCTTACTTACTTGCTTGCATTCAATGCATTACTTGCATTTTTATTTCTTACAACAAAATATGACAATTCTTATATAGTAGACTGGACACACCCTTACACATACCAATAGACACCGATTGATTAATAGACACAACATTAAACGAAGTGACATAATACTTAAACTAATAGACATAACAAATTACGAGAGAATAATAAATTGTGTTTATTTTCAACAAAAACTTCAGAGAACCAGGAAGACCAAATGAAACTTCATCTTTTGCTTTTTTTAATATTGTTTTCAAATGTTTTTATTTATATCTTTAGTTCCATAGATGCGCTAACCTATGTTTTCTCATAAGTTATTAAATTATCAATTTGACTAAAGCTTTTATATAGCTTGCTTTTAATCTACTTGGTTTGCTGTAAAAATAAAATCACGAATGGTTGAAAACCAACGGATGTTGATATTGGAGAACTTGCTGACTAGATGAAAATAAATGTTAAAAGAACCATAAGCTGTTTTTTTTACAGCAATTCGGTAATTTATTTTGCTGCATACGAAAATCATTGCATGAGCTCACTACTACTTAATTGTTGCTTTTGTTATCTTAGGACAATTTTTGCTAGTAATATGCTCTTGTATAGAAGATTGCTGCGAAGTTTATGCTCTAACTCTAGGGCTTTTGCACGCAAAAGTTATGGCCTCTGCTCAATGTTTGACATTTATGAAGTTTTATCGTTATACTATTATCCATGAAGATTCTTTCCTCATCATAGTCAGTCTTGTTATCAAAAATACTTCATTCTTGTAAAATATTGCCTGTCTCATTGCAATTGGAAGCTTTATTCGTCAGTAAGTCGGTAAATACTACATGGTTATTATCATGTACCTGAGTGTCTTTGATCTCGTTCTTTTCTTCTTGTATAATATTTGTTGTTTTCCCATTCATAGGAATTTTGCTGACATCATGATCTATAGTTTTTTCTGGGAAGGTTAAATGGAGACAGGACATTATTTTGTGATCTTTGGTTGTAAAAAGGTTAGCATTTGGTCATCTGCATCTGAAGATACGTTGCATGTTTCTGGAAGCTTGGATCTTTGTTGTTCATGTGTTTTATCCTATCTTGATGTACCCCTCTTTCTGTTGATTGTTTTGCGTCCATGACTATCTAATCTACTGCATCTGGAGATGATTACTTCCGTTGAAAGGGAACATCATAAGGTACGTCAAAATCATTTTGTTGCTTTCTAATTAACTGACTATTTTTATAGTAAGCAAAAAATTTCTGTGCATTTGTAACTGGTAGCGACTGATTGCAAGATTGTAAGTCAACCACTGTGACTCTATTTTGCTGATGACTGGTTTTAGTGTTTTCTGCTAGCTCATTTTAAATGGTTTTAGTTGGGGCTTACGACGTTGTCCATGTCCATTATTTTTGAACTATGTTTTATACCATCTTAGCTAGACCTTGTTTTATTAAAATGATTTTCTTGGAGTCGATATATTGGGCACCGAAGTTGGCATACCTGGTGTTGGAGGCGGTTGAGAATGGGTGGGTGAATCAGCTGAAACTGGAAATGAAAATTCATTTTCCTTTTTTTTTATAAAGAACTGAAGGTAAGACATCTTACTCATCTTTTTTGTAGAGCCTAATGGCAGTGCTGGCTCAGTTATACTGAGCCTTTTGGCTCAGTTTTCATAGTTACATAAAGTACCATTAAATTGTTACATAAAGTATCCACATATAAGAGTCTTGGCTTCTATTAGTTGATGTGGACCTCTGAGTCTCTAACTAGCTTCTGCTTGAACTCCATTTGGGTTATCGTGGCATCCTACCAGTCTTAACCCTAAATAACATGATTATATGCTTATTTCACTTTCTATAGAACTATCGGACTTGTTTGGCTCTTCTTTTCCCAATCACATTCTAATTTCTACTGCATGCATATGCCAACTATTCCAGCTCCATGTACATCATATCTAGTAAATTTCCGTCCGTCTTAAAGATTATATATATATATATATATATATATATATATATATATATAGAGAGAGAGAAATTTTTGTATTGGTCAGATCAAGAGTAGCGATTGATTAAGTATTGATGAAGACTTGTTTATTAATCATTGGTTTGGACCTTTTATCAACCAATCATGTTCCAAATTTATGTATTATTTTTAATATTAGATGTTAATGATATTTTTTGTCAACACCGGAATCAGGTCGACGAGAATGGACCTGAGAGGGAAATGGTCTGCTTATCCTTTGCAAGTTTGAGTCAGGTTACTATTTCTAGGTATCAAGACCAAATTCACCGTGAGATCTAAGCTCGTTGATCACTTCCGGGGTTCCGGTTTGCTTTATGGTGGGATTTCCAGGTATAACCTGGTGCTCCAGAAGGTTGTTCTAAGTGATTTGTCCGTTGTTTATCAAAACGTTCTCTCGGCATTTATGCAGTGGGTGTTTCAGAAATTGGTTATAGATAATCTTTACACTTTTTTGGCTTGATGCCCTTGGTGTTTCAACCTCTTGTCATCTCGGTATTAGGCGGGTTTGTATTGAAGGCTTTTTCGGCCTTCCGGGTTCCTATAGGCAAAGTCCTTCAACTTTCTTGGTTTCTGACCTGGATGTGGCTTCTCATCTCAAGACCACCTGCCGGGTTAATGCTGTGGGAAGGATCCCGATGGTCTGACCTTGTCAGATAGATCCTTGGTGGATAGATTATTGTCGAATGAACTTTGTTGGAGTTCTGTAGACCTTGAGTATCTTCCTTCTGGGGAGGTGCTGGTATATGTCGCTCCCAAATCATTCTTTCTGGCTTTCGGTTGTTTTTCCTGTTTTTGGAAGGTTCTTCTGCAGTTGTATTCTTCCAATACCCCTTCACCATCAGCTGGTTTCGGAGTTAATTTTGGTAGTAACATTAACTATCTATGAAGAGGTTCAAGGTTTTTGTAACATTTGTGTGTAAGGCCGTGGTTTTATTCTAGTTATGAATTATGCTAGGTATTTGAAGCTTGTAGCAGGCAATCCCTGAATATCCTATGTCTTATGAAATTTTCTGGTCAATAATATATTATGTTTATCATGCTTACAACCTATGGTTAACACTGCAATACATGTTAATCTACAAAATAATATGCTTCGGTTAAGAAAAAAATTGGAAGACGTAAACACTGGTACACTATTACAGTTCATACTATTAAGAAAAGGGCCTCATAATGAAGAATTTTGTTCCTTTTGCATTCGGTTTATTGTCATTTATAGTATTGTGCTCACTTGGTTACTACATTTGTGATACCAAAAAATTCTTCGCCTTTAAGTTTAACCAAAAAAGTAACTAGGTCATATAGTTCTTGATAAACATTTACAATGCTATATAAGATGAAATTATATATCAATTCTATCTATAGGCATATCCAAATACAGGTAGAAATTATAGTTCCAACTATTAGCAACTACAATAAAAAAATGAAATAGAAAAGGAAAAAAGAAAATGAAATTGATGTGCATCTCCTCCATGATAGGAAATTAAAGATTTGTGAGTTATGTCTTCTGGTAGTGAATAATACAAACATCTTTCTAAAAATATAGCACTTGCTTTCTAAAATTTTATGCATTTAGTTATTGAGTATGCCAAAACACATATCATAATTAATTAGTGGTCCTAACTTGTGTGAATGTTATAAACACACTGATGGCGCTAAATTATATTTTGGTTTTTAGGCTAAATGTTAGCTGTGTTAGTGATGTTGGCAAGGGTTCTGATAAAGCAGGATGGTGCAGTGCAACAATAAGATCTAGAGGTAATTAAGGTCTGTATCATTTTATGTGTGCTTGCAAATTGTGTAAAATAGGTGCGAGCTTGCAAATTTGGAAGCTCGCTACTAAAACCTTGCACAGGTTTATGCGTGCAAATTTTCTTACTTGCTAGTGCAACCTTGACAAAAGCTTGTTGCTGCAACTTGTACAGGGTTAATTAAGATCTAGAGCGATTGTATGTGGAAAAGTAGTTGTAGCATAAATTTCTAGCCAAAGAAAGGATATAAACCTAGCTTTAAGACGTAACTGAGTGGTATAAAAAACTAATTAGAACAACACTTTGAGTGACACTTGACATAACATATACATTTTCTATATTAATATGCTTGTATTATGGTTGGAAAAATCGGTTTTTTTCCGTATAATTGAAACTTTAACTTGCACTAGAAAATGTTTGCTTTTTTCCATGTAAACATATTGAGCAGCACAAGAACATCAAGTAGTGAAGGATGAAAGTCATACGCAGTCCATAACTGTAGCAAACATCCTTACACAATCAACAACCAATCTGAATATCTTTGTGTTATACTACCAAGCATTCTTCCATTTGCTCACACTTTTAGCATGCAGTTCTTCCACAGTTTACTTGGTGATAAAATCCTGAATTTCTCATGATTTGTTATGAAATATTGTAATTGATTTTTTAGTCCACATTCTCTTATGATGATAGAAAAAAAATTAGCAGCTAGATTGGAAATCTTAACCTATAGCATAGGTGATGGCAATGCTTAAGGGCCATGACAGAGTTTCGGTTCGCCTTCAGTTTCGTATTTGCTTGCGACTTCGTCGTCGTCTTCGTAAGTTGGTTGGGTATATTAGTTAGACTTATTTTGGTGTAAATATGGCGTTATGTGGTTTTAGTATGGTTATGGATGATATGTGTTTGTATTTAGGGTAATGTTAGCAGCAACTGAATAGTTTTGTTGTTCATAGTTTAGCTTGGTGTATGAATTGATGAAGGATTATGGATGTTGCGGTTCTTTCGTATGTGATTATGAATTTTATTTTCAGTTCTACATTAATATTGTTAGCTAATTTATCTTTTTTTTTAATATGTTATTTATTTCAGTGTTCACAGTTGAATGATGTTAGTAAGATATAATATGTTAGTTCGATATATGTGTGTGTGTATATACATATATATATGCTAGGATCAAGAGCACCCCAAATAGTGCAACACCCTTTTAGCTCTCCTGATTTCCATCACACAATCCCGTTTCTCTCTCTTCCCACTAATTCTTTCTCCTTCCACTAACTTATTTAATCATAAATGTGTGGCTAATATAAGGGTGCAAATGGGGTGCCATGGAAAAGGGGTGCTATATAACCCTCTTCTATATATATATATATATATATATATATATATATATATATATATATATATATATATATATATATATATATATATGTATGTATGTATGTATGTATATATATATGTTATTTATTTTAGTGTTCACAGTTGAATGATGTAGATCAGAAGGGGAATAGCGGTAGATTATCAACAAAAAAGTGAAGTTAAGTTTACCTCAATTTAATTTCCATCACTAATCCTTTGTTGAATTGTAAGAGTTTTCCGAAAAAAATACCAAAAATAGTTTTTTGGTCAAAACATTTTGTCGCTAATTCCTTGGCAATTAGTAAGGTTTTACCAACGCCTTTTATAAGTAATAATTTATAATAAATTACTTATCCGTCGATAAATAGTCGGTAAATAAATTAAAATAAAATTAATAAATAAAATTATATTTTTATAAATAGTATAATGATGGAAAACTCACGCTAAATTCCGTCGCCAAAATTTGACATAGTTACAGTCATGGTTACCGAAAACAGTGTTATACACGGGAAATCTGTTGCTAAAAGCAATATAGCGAAAGATTGGAAACAGATTTTGCCGCTGCAACAACAGCTTTTTCTTGTAGTGAACGTTAAATAACTGTAAGTTGTGACGAATTCGGTATAATTCATTTTCAGTTATGTTAAGAATATTACTGTTGTATAGATCTATTCTACGAACTTGTTAATTGGATTAAAATTATTGTAATATTGAGTTTGTGAGATTTACAATAAAAGTGAATATGTTAGAGAAAATATTGTTAATGAAAAATTAAATATTGTAAATAAAATTACAGTGAAATTGGGAATAATTGTGGTAATTAAGGCTATATCTACGTAGAATATATAATACGTTAAGAACATTTCTGTTGCATAAAGCCTAGTTCCATCAATCATCTGTCTGAATTGGGAATTACTGTAACACTGTAATTATAGATTTTACAATAAACATGAATATATTTATAAGGAAATTATTATGCCAAAAGGTTGTAAATAAAATTATGGTAAAATTTGGGAACAATGAAAAAGATTAGATATGCCTGATTTGCATATAAAATTTACAATAATCGGGAAATTATAGATAACCGCACTAAAACATGAGGTTAAGTTCAACTTGTGATAGAAGCCTACCCGGAACCACCCAACAAATCCAGCATCCACAAGCGGTCAACTTAATATGAGAGGTCTGGTGCATAAACATACATAAAAATATATGTATGCAACATGAAATAAATATGCAAAGGACATTGATTGTATTCAATAAAAATAAATGGTATGTATGAAAAATTACAAAACAGTAAAGAGATAAATGTTACAATAGTAAAGTTTGGTTAACATTAAAGAACCCAAGAAAACGTGATGAACGGGGAATATAACCTAATGTAATTAATTACGTTGATGAGAATGCAATATAATAGGTAAGCTAGTCCTAGGGACAAGCGGAAATTATGACATGGGTTATAATAAATGAAAAGGAAACTTATTAATAAACCTTAGTTAAGAGAACTATATTAATAAATAAACAACAACAAGTTGTGATGACAATGTAAGATGAGGTTATGATTAGATAAGAAGGAAGGAGGTAGACTTATGGAATAAAATAAGTTATATTTAATCATATATATTTGGTAACATGTTAACAAAATACATGTGGATTGTATTATACATTAAGTAGAACATGTTATTAGAACTTGTAAACATGTAATTGACAGTAAATGACATGATAATAAAAAAGGATTGTAGATTACTTTTGTTAATTACAATTCAAGGGAAAGGGGTGTAGATTACTATCGTTAAAGCAAGTGCAATTAGAAGATTGAACATAGGGCTAAATAACATGTTTGCATGATGCTCTTGGACCAGTCCGCATGAATGAAGGTGAAGAACCCAACGGGGTCGATCGTCGGGGTGTCTGGAGACATCGGAGGGGGAACATCCACTTAATTACTCAGTTCGACATGCGACTTGATTTCTTGGTGGGATTGGAGGGAAGCACACAACTTCCGAGGGAATGGTAGGGTACTACGTGGTGGTCTTTTGTGCGGTACACAATCAGGATGTACTCACAGAGGTGGTTGTCTACAGATACCACCCAAGGGGTATACGTTGACTGCAATAATAGCTTGGCAGTCGGAAGGCTGTGGCAGTATAGCACTGGGGTGATCCAGCGGTTTTCCTCGCTCATAGAGGGAGCTTGGTCAGGACCAAATTAGTGATAGTAATCATCGGATACCTGTCATCGACAGTCAGTAGGAAGCGCAATGACTAGAGCTAAACCAAGATACCATTGTCTTTTTAGTACTATCGAGCCATGGTTGAGGGACACGGAAATTGGATGCTAGATTGGTTGTATGGGCACATCACTTAGCTCTTGATGTAGTCTTTCACTAGTTGAGGTAAGGATCTGGGGGGAGGGGGAGGGGCATAACCACCGTGAAAAAGCAGAACATACTGGATATATGTATTATAGGCCCTTAAAGGCGGGATTATACAGATATGGAAAGACTCCTGACCGAGTTCTGTGCATTGGATGCAACCCTATTACGGGACTCGGGTTACAATAGACAGAACGTATGTGTGAGGGTCTAGGTACATGCACACCACACCGATGGTGTATCGTTGACTTTAGGGCATTACTCTGTATGCTTGCATGACATAGCGAGGAGGGTTCTGTGTGATAACGTAGCGTTATGATTAGGATTTCCGAACATCGTATGGCGTTTGATATGTTTCAGCATCATGACGGTGGGGACCGTGTGAGGAGGGTACTACGGAAAATACCTTGATATACTGGTGGTAGCTACACATATACTATTAGGTTAATCTACTAGGATTTAAATGCGTATGACGTGTGTGTAAAGCCTTGAGTGCTATTAACCCAAAACAACCTAATAAACAAGAAAATGTAACTGAACTATGTATGCAGGGTTATTTCAGAATGTGTAATTTAAGTTTAGACACCAGAACTTGTATTCTGACCCCTCCTCATAACATACTCACAGGTTAGATTTATGTCAGGATAGGATAGCTTGGGATATTGGTTAGGCAGCATTATTACTTTGGTAAGGCTATATTTGATTATATTATATTTTATTCCATTCCACTGTGAGGTGTTTTCTGAGCTCTGATATATTTTATATTTCTGTCTATTCTATAGGATATCAGACAAACCAATTCGAGTTTCGATAGATTGAGATTTTTGAAAAAAATTCAGTCTTCCGGAATTTAGGTTGTTACATCTCACCTTTATAGTACCGATTAATTGTAAGCTAGACTGACTCGTATTTGTATTCCTCGGGTCAAACCGAGTTGTTTCAGGTGTAGTGCTGAGCTTGGGTTTAGCGGTATCTTGTTTGAACTCTCTTCACCATATCCACTTCCATTCGAGTTCATGTAATCAAGTTCTTATTCATTGTTGTATCATGTTCTATAAGTTTTAATGTTGTATCTATTATTTTTGTGGCACATGTATTTGTTGTACTCTAACGATGTAATATTGTGTAACTGTTCTATGGACTGTGATTGTGTTTTTATATGTACTATGTTTTCTGCTGATCTTGTAGCCATCGTGGAATTGTATCAGGTAAGTAGTAAGTATGTTGAGCCACATAATTATTTTATAGGGATCATTTTACCGACGTACTTAAGACTTGCTGATGCAAATCTACGGGTAGTCATCCTCAACCAGCTCTATTCTTCGCTCTAATAGAAAACATTACTTAGTAATACTCTTTATTAGGGTGGGTCTTGGGGTGGTGTGTTAAAATTGGTATTAGAGCAGAGGTTCAGAACAACGTACATTAGAAACAGAACAGAACCATAATAGTGCATGTGTTATAATGTGGAAGAATAACAATCGTGTCTACTTTATTGTTTTCTTTGTTATTATATCTTGAGTTCCTTATCTGAGAGTCATGGGGGATCCTTGTGATTGAAGAATACATCTTGGAATAAGGGGTTTATTCCATAAGTATTCCATTGTTAATATCTCTTTTCGTAATGTGATTTGATAAGAGAATCTTTCCATCCTCTGTATCTTTCAAAGTTTGAACCTTTGGGTAAAAAATTTGGGAAAATTTTCACCCTACGTTGATATTTGAGTTGGATGTTAAGTTTAGTAAAAGGGAAATTGAGGGCATTTGAAACTTAAAAAAAAGTAACAGTGAATTTTACATTAAGCATAGAATATTAGAGTTTAAATAAAGTAAATCAAAGTGCACAGCGGAAGCAGGTGAATCATTATAGTTGTATAAAGTTTGAAGTAACTAAGCATGGGATACGGGATGGGAATAGTGAGGAATTATAAATATCAACGCGCTAATTACTTTGTAACCTGTTAATCAATTAAATTTTTGGGAATATGGGTTGTTTAATTGGGTAAAACTGAGAACGTTGATGATGAGTAGTAATAAAAAGAACCCTTGCACGAAATTAAGTAGATGAACATTTTAGATGTAGAATGGTTCGATGAGTGTCTTAAGGGTTTTGGTTGATACGTCTGATCAACAATATCGATAGAAATTTGTTAAACACTTACTCGAAACTATATAACACTGAAGATGAGCAGTGAAATATGATATGTTGGAAAGTAAGATACGAAATTATCAGGTTGGGATAGTGTTAGACCACCGTATGGGATGCAAGGTGTAGTGACTTTGGCGAGACGATGGCGATGATATATCGACATCACAGCCAAATGTTAAAATGGATTGATGGAAAATAGAAATTTAATGCTATTCCAATCTAATCATAAATATGAAATTAGAGTGGGCTGAATGTAATAGTGTTTTAAATATACAACTTTCTGAAACAAGTGGTCACTTTTGGGATACACATTCACAGTTACATTCACTTGACTGGTTGTCGTCATTAAATTGGATCTAAACCCTATGGAATGGCGAGGCTATATTATGATTGAAAATCCAAGTAGCAGCCATAGTTGAGAATTTTTTTATAATATCGATGGCAAGGTAGCGTCAAGTAAGGATGTGGAAGCGAGAATCTTGAGTGTGTACTTTAAAAAGACACCTTGTGAAACGTAAGTTATCTTGTTTAAAGCTTGACATTAATGATTTAATGAATGAGATTAAAACTTTGATTAAGATTTGAGTAAATTCACGTTGCAAACTGTGGTGTTAAAATTTTAATAAGTGGGAAATTTTGAATTCCGTGGGGTAATTGCCTTAATTGAAAGATTCTTAGAAAATAAATTGAGATAAGCAGCTTATAAAATTTAAGTTGATGATGAACTAATTTTAAAAAATTGCGAGGACATAATTTATTTTAGGGGGGAAGTATGCAACAACCAGGATTTTCGAGTAACCGGGAAGTGCAGATTTATTGTGTTTTCTGATTCTTAAGATAATTTATTGGTAATACGAGTTTGTAAGACCAGCTCGTATAATATTTAAAATAATAAATAAAGTCTTAAGAAATTCTAGATTGAGTATTTGGAATAAATTATATAACTTTGATATAATGAAAATTTATTCCAATCTAAAACCTTAAGATTATAATCAATAATTAAAAGGGATATTTAAAATATACATAATGATTGGGAATCAATATTCAAGCAGAAAAATATTTTCAATATGGAAGATAAATTGTTGGTTGAGTTATCAAATTATTAATTTGGGTTTTAAATAAAAGATGTATTTTTATAACAATAATAATAGTGGAATTGTGTAAAAAAAATACATTCGTGAATTTAAATTGTACATGTGACTTTTAAAATACTAATCAAAGAATAAGTTGGTTTTGTGGCTTGTATGAGAATATAAATATTGATGTAAGTAAATATTTATAGAATTAATGTGTCTATTGTCATTGATAATAAATTAAAATTGTTTAGTAAACAAAATATACAAAAAATAGTTGTATTAATAAATTTGGAGATTTGTGTTTTAATTACCAAAGATACGTATAAACATATGTATGCATTGTAGCATGGAAATAAAAAGAGTAAAAGTGTTTTAAGAGGTAATTATTGTGTTAAAACCATCTTATTATGGGTTGATAACAATTCATTGTAATTCTGGGTTATGGTATATATATATATATACATATATATATACACACACACATATACATACACACACACACACATATATATATATATATATATATATATATAGGGAGCGACTGTTGGACACAAAACTAAAGACAAAATGAGACACAAAACGTGAACCGTTGGATTTGTTTATCTTTATATGGAAAGTTTAATTCATGGGAGGATCTTATGGTTGAGATTTACTGTGTGCAATTTTGTGTCCTTATTTTGTGTCTAAATAATGTTTTCCATATTTATATTTATCTATATATATATATATATATATATTATTGCACAAATTTTAAGTGTTCAAAATTGTTGTATTTAAAAATAATAAAAATATATGTTTTGATATTAGTAGTTTATTAAGTACAAATAAATCATTGTGATAAGTTATTTTGGTTGTGTGCAAAGATTACACAAATATTAGGAAGTAATTATTATTGTTAAACATATTTATATTGTAAGTTGTATCAAAATTGATATTTTCAACATTGTTTAGAGTGTTTGAAATTTATTCTCGTGTGTATTTGTGTTTTACGAGTTAAGCACAATTTAATTAGTGTATTAAGGTGTGTGTTAATAGGATAATAACATGATAATAATGTTATAATAGTCTAAATAACTAAATTTGCTTATGTAGTGTACTTTTAGGGTTTAAAGTAAAAGATTGGACCAAAATTGAAATAGTAAAAATTGGTTTATAAACTTGTTTAAGAAGAGAGGGTCTTAGCGAAAAAATTCCATACCCTTGTCGGTTGCCTGAGTAGAACATTACGTTCTTTTTTCCTGGAGGATACTTCTTCTTCCTCTCTTTTTATTCTTTCCTTAGAATTAAAGTAAAGGAAATTCATGGCTTCCCACAAATCAAATGCTTAAAATCTCTAATTCAACTTAAAAACTAGAGAGAGGACATTCTTAAAGATCCTCTCTTACATCAAATTGCAAATTCATGCTGGAGAATCAATCAAATCTCTAGAGAATAGAATTACAGTAAACATTTTTTCCTGCATGTCTGTTTCTTTTAATTCTCAGGCTTCGGAAGCTCAAATTCTCTGCATGCAAGCTAAAATCCTCCTTAAATACAAGCAAGGTGAGTTGGTGGACTCACTCACTAGTTTACTATATTTTTGTGTTGTCAACATATTCTTTCTGTCGAATGGAAAATGTAATTTTTCTTGCCTGTGTTCTATATGGTTTTGAGCTGAAATCACAACCAAAGTACAATATGGTTTGTCATTCCTTGATTATTTGGATGAAATTCTTATTTTTTTTCTGTAATCACAATTTTCTCTAGTTGTGGCAGACCAATTTACATATATTTCTGGGTTCTTTTGGTCATTCATGTTCAATCCCAAAGTTGATGGTTCGCCAAGATAATTTCATTTCTGAGCTGAAATCTTAATGAAAGCTCATGTTCAGAGCTGCGTATTTTCTTTAATTCTTAATAAAACGAAGAAACTCTTTTTCCACTGTATTCACAACTTTCCCTAATTATTTCATTTCCATTTTCATGTATTTTTGGTCTTTTGGTCATCCATGTTAAATCCCGAAGTTCATGGTTCGTCAAGATAACACCTTTTCTAAGATGAAATCTGGATGAAAGCTCATGTTCAGAGCTATGTATCTTCTTCAATTCTTAGCGTAATGAAAAAATTCTTTTTGCAGCATATTCATAATTATCTCTAGTTACTGCATACCTTTTTTATATAATTCTGGGTTGTTTTGATTATACGCATTCAAACCCGAAGTTGATAGTTCATCAAGATAGTTCCATTTTGTAACACCCCGAATTTTAGTTAATGCTAAAATTCACTAATTACAGAATAAATACTCTCAGACGTGGGAATTGGGGGAAACGGGCTGCGTCATTGCGTTCATCTCGGAAAAATACGCGAAATAGAGTCCGAGTTTTTGAGAATCGGAGTCCGTATGGCCCGGTTATGGCCCAAAGAAGTTTGCAGAAAATTTAAAGTTAAAAAACAGATTTAAAAATTCAAATTCAGATTTCAAAGTGGAACCAGCGGGGCCAGGCGGGAAAATTCCTGCCCTGACCATGTCGACAGGGCTGTCGACAGGCCTGTCGATAGGGGGAGTCGACTTGCCTGTCGACACGGCGTGTCGAGCCAGAAGAATGGGTGCACCAGATTTGGTTTTTTGGCTAGGGCTGGGCTAGGTTCTAGAGATTTTCTAAATCTAACGGACCTAATCTAATCTAGGGTTAATCTAAGGGCCTAAAACACTCACCTAATCTATAAATACACCCTAAACCTACCCTAATCTATACTAAAAATAGAAATGATGGCCTCATGCCGCCAAATTAAAACCTAGAAGGAGCCTCCACTAATTTATGAAGGAAGTTGCAAGCTAACCATTCTCTAATCAATCTCTAATCATCATCTACTTCATATTTAGCAACTAATTTCGCTTCATAAGTTTGCTAATCTTGGTTTTGGTGAGTTTCTATCACTTTAACATCAATTGTTAAAGTAAGTAGATTGGGTGTAATGAGACCTATGGTCTTAAATGCGGATTAGTGAGTTTGAATCATTTATAATGATATGCTACTCTATGTTTTCCTATGTTTATGCATAATTAATAAGTAGGTTTATGCATGTTTGATAAGTTGGTTTATGCATGCTTAACAAGTTGGTTTATGCATGTTTAACAAGTGGGTTTATGCATGTTTAACAAGTGGGTTTATGCATGTTTAATAAGTGGATTTATGCATGTTTAACAAAGTGAGTTATGCAAGTTCATATGCAAGTCATGCGTATGATGTTATGTAAGTTATGTGTAGGTTATTATGCAAGTTCATATGCAAGTTATGTATATGCTTAAATGCAAGTTTAACATGATTTGCAAGTTATGCATGCTTATGCAAGTATATGAATGCTTATGCAAGATATGTATATGCTTAAATGCAAGTTTAACATGATATACAAGTCATGCATGCTTATGCAAGTATGTGAATGCTTATGAAAGTATGTGAATGCTTATGCAAGTATGTGAACGCTTATGCAAGTATGTGAATGCTTATGCAAGTTATGTGTATGCTTAAATGCATGTTTAACATGTTATGCAAGTTATGAGAATGCTTATATGCAAGTTCAACATGTTATGCAAGATATGTGTATGATAATATGCAAGTTTGGGTTAAATGTAGTTGGGTTAATATATGCTCATATATGCAAGTTGACATCCTCTTAACCCACGACAAAGTTATATGCTAAACCCATGATATTTGTGATGGATCTTTCCCTTTATTATGTCGTGAAATGAGAATGATTTACGTGGGAACGATGGGGTAATGAATATGTTAATAAAAGTATGATTGGGTATGATTAAGCATACCATAAAAAATAAATTAACATAAGTGGGAATTTACCTATTGAGTTAGGTCTACCCCATGGGAATTTACCTATTGAGTTAGGTCTACCCATGTTATGAAAAACTTGATATTAATTAGGGATAATTAATATGGGGGTGATTAATTAGGTGTAATTAATCGACTAAGACACGAGGTTGGACTCATTTGTAGTGTAAAACTGCCCGGACCCAACCGGCTTAACCAGTTGCTACAAATGTCAGCCCAATGTGAGGGGTCTTGGCCATAAATTAAATACGTGATTAAAGTAAAGACACGAGGTTAGACTGTGTTATGACGTAAGACTGCCCGGACCCTACCGGCTTAACCAAGCGGTCATAACAGCCAGTCTAATGTGGGAGGTCTTTATGGGGGATCACGGTCTTAATTAATTAAGAAACACTTAACCATAATAGCATGTAGGGGGACATGAGGGGTTAAGTGGGTGCCTTGGGTGGCATGTGGAAATTTAGTGGTTGCCTTGGGTGGCATGTGGAAATCTAGTGGGTTGCCTTGGGTGGCAATAGAAAATACGATTAGAATACTTAACCAAGTGAAACATGTAATTAAACATGATTAAAGGGTTAAGTGGGATACACTAGATAAGTGACAAGCTTAGGTGGGTAGCTTGTGGGGGCCCATTTCAACCAATATCCCAAACGTATCTTTGTGGGCTCGACCCATGTCGAGTGACGGGACACGCATATTGGGCTTGACTATAAGAGGCCAAAACGGGTTAGCGGTGGCAACGCAAGTCCAACGGGTTTCATATGCGTGTGTGGGCCCGGGCTGGTAGATAAGCCGTTGTTGCATCGTGTAGATATAAAGCCGTGCACCGTTGATATTATCATGTGGCCACTTTAGGGGCGTGATACACCCCACTGTGGGACCAGCACGGGTATCTACGGTAGGGAGCCGATCGCTTGGGGAGTAGTGGGGTACATCTAGTGGAGATAGGGGCAGACGGCACCTATGTGGTCAGCTAGAGGTACATGAAACTACTAGTTATATCTTTCTTAAAGTCCTTGGGAGGGATCAATCTTTGAGTAGGGATGACTGGTGTGGTGCAGTGTAGTAATTATCCTTGGGTGGGTAGATGCGTCTTTACAGTTATCTTAGTTTATCCTAAGTATACCAAGTTGCTTAGTGTAGCCATTCATCCCCAGACATTACCGTAGGTCAAGTTTATGTCTTCTCTGGTTACTTTAATGATTGTATTGTTAAAGTTATAGGACTCGCTCAGACTTATGTCTGACCCCGTTGTTTTTATCTTTTTTTCCCAACCCTCAGGTCCTACGGTGGATCCTAGCAGTAGTGGAGCTTGATCGGATTGCTGTTCCAGTCTTTAGGAGCTTGGATAGATGTAAAGCTCCAGTTACCCAGTTATCTTTTCTTTTGTCTTGGCTATTGTATGAGAGAGTGGGATTATGTACTTCTTTATTTTGATGGATATTGTACTTGACTTTTATTGTGGTTTTATGATGTAACCAGACATGTTTATTTCCGCTGTTATGAGATGATGTTTTAAATTTCAAGTACTATTTATATCTGTCTTGTTGTAATTTTTCTGTTCTATATTCACTAAAATACTCCACCGATGTTATGGCATTCCCTTAGAGAGTGACCATAGCGGGCGTGGGGTGTTACACGTGGTATCCGAGCAAAGGTTACCGGAACAGAAAAAAAATTTAGAAAACTATTTTTCTAAAAATATTTTTGGAAGAAATATTTTCAAAGACATGTCTTTTAAGAGAAAAGTTTTTGAAAGAAAAACATAATCCCCAATAGCCATATCTATATCCTTCGAATTCTCCGTTTTGAGTCTTTCCTTTTTCGTTTCAGCATGGCTGAGGATCTTAACTTCCCGGAGGGTGTGACGGTACCAGTGTGGTATAGGAGATTGATGGAGGCTAGGGCCACCACTGCAGGTCCAGCAAATATTCCTCCACCAACCGTAGCACCCGATCTTCCTCCTCCCCCTCCTCCTTGCACGGATACTTTTGCTAAGACTTGCAAGGAATTTAAAGCTATGGGAGGGAAACCTTTTCAAGGATCTGAAACCTTTGTGGAGGCTAGAGATTGGCTTAAAGAGGTGGAAGAATTGATAGATATTTTTGAGATGGAAGAAGGGAAGAAAGTCAAGTTAGCTGCTTGGTTAATGAAAGGAGAGGCCTCATTCTGGTGGGAGGTCACTAATGGAGAACGCCCCGTTGACTCTTGGGCGGATTTTAGGCAAAGATTTGTGGCAAAGTTTCTCTCAAGGGCGGAGGAAAACTTGTATATGGAAAGATTCTTGACTCTAAAGCAAGGAAATCTCTCAGTGAAGGAATATGTCAACAAGTTTAATCAATTGGCAAGGTTTGGCCTAGACATGGTGAATACACCGGAGAAGAAGGCTTTGAGGTTCGTGAAAGGCTTGAATGAACCAATGCATGGGTTGGCTATGACTCATATCCCTATGGGGGCCACCTTTGAGAAGCTAGTGGACATGGCACTCATGCATGAAGAAGAGAAGGGTCCCAATCCTAATAAGGCACCCGAGAAGAAGGGAGATCAAAAGAGACCTCAGCAACAACAACAAAACAAAGGTGGGAAAGGCAACGGTGGCAAGGGCAAGAAGAAGAAGTGTTTCAATTGTGGGACACCTGGCCACCTAAGCAAGGATTGTCGCAAGAAGAAGAAGACTGGCTGCTTCCACTGTGGTGAAGCAGGGCATCTAGTGAAAGACTGTCCTAAGAAGGGGCAAAGGACGAGGTCTACCTCAGGAGGACAGGTGCAAGCTCTTATGGCACCGGGTCAGGTTAGGGGGCAAGTACAGGCTCTCGCAGTTCCACCGATTCAGGAGAGAGGTAGAACTATTTCCGTTGAAAGTCTGTTTTTTCTATTTGATCATCCTGTCCGTACATTGTTTGATTCAGGCGCATCGCATTCGTTTATCTCATCATCATTAGTTGAGTCACTGCACTTAGACACCAGTCTGGTAGATGATCCCTTGGTTGTTTCAAACCCAATTGGGGGCTCCACTTATTTGTCCATGATATGTTTGGGTTTGAAGATTTCTATACTTAGCATTGAGTTTAGATGTGATGCTTTTGTGTTGGGCTTCACGGGCTATGGGTTGATTTTGGGCATGGACTGGTTATCCAGTAATGGTGCCGTTCTTGATTGCGAAAGGAGAGTTGTTAGGCTCATGACCCGCTTGGGTAACACTCTCGAGATTTCTTGTAATCCCATGGACTCTGTTATGCTAAGTTATCTTGAATCGCTTGACGCTTCGGTCGAGAGTTTGCAATCTGTTAAAGTGGTCCGGGAATATCCGGATGTGTTTGAGGAGGTGAAGGGCTTACCTCCGAAGCGGGAGATTGACTTCCGAATATATCTGGTGGATAATGCTAAACCTGTATCTTTACCAGTGCGCCACATGGCTCCTCGTGAGAGGAGGGAACTCCATAAGCAAGTAGGGGAGTTGCTTGAGAAGGGGTTCATTAGACGAAGTATATCGGAGTGGGGTGCTCCAGTAGTATTTGCTACGAAGGCGGATGGGTCCCTCAGACTTTGTGTAGACTATAGAGAACTCAACAAGCTCACAAAGAAGAATAGACACCCATTGCCGAGGATTGATGATCTTTTCGATCAGTTGGTTGGCGCTTCAGTATTTTCTCAGTTGGACTTAGCCACGGGGTTTCATCAGTTGAGGGTGGCTGAGGATAGCATAGACAAGACTGCCTTTAGAACTCCGGATGGTTTCTATGAGTGGCTGGTGATGCCATTTGGGTTGACGAACGCCCCTGCATACTTTGTTGATTTGATGAGTAGGGTGTTCAGGGAGTTCCTTAATAAATTCGTGGTGGTCTTTGTGGATGATATCTTAGTATTTTCTAAGAGTGAAGAAGAGCATGCCCTACATCTTGGGGAGGTATTGAAGACTCTTCGAGCACATAGCCTTAAGGCTAAATTCTCTAAATGTCACTTCTGGAGGAAGGAAGTGCGGTTCTTGGGGCACGTGGTCTCCAAGGAAGGGATAGCTGTGGATCCCGCGAAGGTAGTATCAATTCAGGATTGGAAGGTTCCGAAGAATGCTACCGAAGTAAGAAGTTTCTTGGGGTTGGCGGGTTATTATAGGAAGTTTATTAAAGACTTCGCGAAGATATCAGCCCTATTAACCCGCTTAACGAAGAAGAATCTTGTTTTCACATGGGACGTAGATTGTGATGATGCGTTCCGACGGTTAAAGAGAGCTTTAACCACTGCTCCAGTTTTAGTGTTGCCAGATGGGAGCAAGCCATTTGTTGTTTATACCGATGCTTGTGGGACAGGACTTGGCGCAGTCTTAATGCAAGAGGGAAGGGTAATAGCCTATGGTGGAAGGCAGTTGAGGGCACATGAGAAAAATTACCCTACCCATGATCTAGAGTTGGCCGCTATTGTTTTTGCGCTTAAGATTTGGCGCCATTATCTTCTTGGTGAGAGATTCGAATTGTTCACTGACCACAAATCATTGAAGTACTTGTTTTCTCAGAAGGATTTGAATCTGAGACAGCAAAGGTGGATGGAATTCTTAGCATCCTATGATTTCGAGATAGCGTATACCCCTGGCAAGGGTAACATGGTGGCGGACGCCTTGAGCAGAAAAAGGTTGTCCTTGAGTCCATTGTTCGTGGAACAACGAAGCTTGGAATTTATCTCGATGTTTGATTTCAGACCTTCCATTGATTATGTACCCGGTTTGCTAGCTTCCTTGGAAGTTAGACCTACTCTTTTGGGGCGGATTGGTGAAGCACAGAGGGACGACCCACAGTTGGTTGAGTTGGTGGAGAATCTCATAAGGGGGGAGTCGTCCAGCCATTTGAGTAGGTATACCCTAGACGATAGGAGGTGCTTGCGTAGAGACAGTAGACTTTGTGTACCACAAGACGAGGGTTTGAGGAGGGCTATTCTTGATGATGCACACCGTTCTAGGATGACTATTCATCCCGGTGGGGACAAGATGTACCAAGACATGAAGAGGGTTTTCTTCTGGGCCGGTATGAAGAAAGATGTGGCCGAGTATGTCGCTCGATGCTTGGTGTACCAACAAGTGAAGGCGGAGCAAAAGAAACCAGGTGGGTTACTTCACCCATTGGAAGTTCCGCAATGGAAGTGGGATAGCGTCTCGATGGATTTTATTGACGGGTTACCCAGATCGAGGAAGGGTAATACAGGAATTTGGGTGGTGGTAGACAGACTTACTAAGAGCGCCCATTTCATACCTGTGAAGAGCAAGAGGACCGCTCCATGGCTAGCTTCAGTATATCTTCGAGAGATAGTTCGATTGCATGGGGTACCCTCTAGCATAGTGAGTGATCGAGATCCTATCTTCACTAGCGAGTTCTGGAGAAGTTTGCAAGAAGCAGTGGGGACTCAATTGTGTCTGAGCACCGCATATCATCCTCAGACGGACGGCCAGACTGAGAGGGTGAATCGTGTTCTAGAAGACCTTTTGAGGCTTTGTATCTTAGATTTTGGAGGTACGTGGGAAGAGCATCTTCCATTGGTGGAGTTCGCATATAATAACAGCTTTCAGTCCAGTATTGGTATGGCTCCTTTCAAAGCTCTCTATGGAAGGCCTTGTCGATCACCTACATGTTGGTGGGAATCTACGGATAAGATCTTGCTTGGGCCTGATATGATTAGGGAGACTTCTGAGAAGATTGACTTGATTCAAAGAAGGATGAAAGCAGCGCAGGATAGGCAAAAATCTTATGCGGATAAGAGGAGGACGGATCTTGAGTTTGAAGTTGGGGACATGGTCTTCGTCAAAGTGTCTCCGTTACGAAATGTGGTTCGCTTTGGATCTGTTGGGAAGTTAGCACCGAGGTTTGTTGGGCCGTTTCCTATTAAGGAAAGGATCGGACGGATGGCATATAGAGTGGAGTTGCCCGACAGACTTAGTGGTGTACATGATGTATTCCATGTGTCCCATTTGAGGAAGTGCTTACATGAGACGGCAGAGGTGGTAGAGCCGAGCTTGCTTAAAGAAATGGAAGTAGAGCGTGATGCGACTATTCGACGAGCTCCTACTCGCATCCTTGGGTCAGAGACTAGGAAATTGAGGAATCGAGAGGTTCAACTAGTCAAAGTACAATGGGGAGAAGACGAGAGCAACGCAACTTGGGAGACGGAAGCGAAGATGCGTTCATCGTACCCATTTCTTTTTGAGGGTATGTCTTTACTTTCTCCTCTATCGTTGTCTAGTACTTATCTTACCTTTAGTATATCCTCTCGTTAGTACTGATTGACCTTTAGATAGGGTAAACCTATGGTTGAAACATGTGTTTGAGACATGTTATGGTTGATGGATGCAAGTGGGTGCAAGTGTTTGCTAGTGGTTGCTCGTGGATGCATATACACACACTCTAGGCACTAGATCGGCTCAGTCACTTCATATTGCATATTGCATAAAATTGTGTGTAGGAAGCTATATTTATGGATGTATAATGATTGTGTTATCATATGGATGATGCATTTTGGTGAATGATTGTGCACTCATGTAGATATTGTATGTGTCGATAGGGTTCTCTCGCATACATAATGGATGCATGGCACTATCATGGTTTGCATATGTTCATACATTAGATAGGGAACATATACACACACTTTTTGCATATGCTCATACATCATTAGAAATAGTTTTAAGGACAATGGATGCCCGTGTTTGATGGATTGAGTAGATGGTTGTTTGGATGGTAGGATATACATTCTCCTTGGCTTAGAGATTTCGGGGACGAAATCCTTTAAGGAGGGGAGAATGTAACACCCCGAATTTTAGTTAATGCTAAAATTCACTAATTACAGAATAAATACTCTCAGACGTGGGAATTGGGGAAAACGGGCTGCGTCATTGCGTTCGTCTCGGAAAAATACGCGAAATAGAGTCCGAGTTTTTGAGAATCGGAGTCCGTATGGCTCGGTTATGGCCCAAAGAAGTTTGCAGAAAATTTAAAGTTAAAAAACAGATTTAAAAATTCAAATTCAGATTTCAAAGTGGAACCAGCGGGGCCAGGCGGGAAAATTCCTGCCCTGACCATGTCGACAGGGCTGTCGACAGGCCTGTCGACTTGCCTGTCGACTTGCCTGTCGACACGGCGTGTCGAGCCAGAAGAATGGGTGCACCAGATTTGGTTTTCTGGCTAGGGCTGGGCTAGGTTCTAGAGATTTCCTAAATCTAACGGACCTAATCTAATCTAGGGTTAATCTAAGGGCCTAAAACACTCACCTAATCTATAAATACACCCTAAACCTACCCTAATCCATACTAAAAATAGAAATGATGGCCTCATGCCGCCAAATTAAAACCTAGAAGGAGCCTCCACTAATTTATGAAGGAAGTTGCAAGCTAATCATTCTCTAATCAATCTCTAATCATCATCTTCTTCATATTTAGCAACTAATTTCACTTCATAAGTTTGCTAATCTTGGTTTTGGTGAGTTTCTATCACTTTAACATCAATTGTTAAAGTAAGTAGATTGGGTGTAATGAGACCTATGGTCTTAAATGCGGATTAGTGAGTTTGAATCGTTTATAATGATATGCTACTCTATGTTTTCCTATGTTTATGCATAATTAATAAGTAGGTTTATGCATGTTTGATAAGTTGGTTTATGCATGCTTAACAAGTTGGTTTATCCATGTTTAACAAGTGGGTTTATGCATGTTTAACAAGTGGGTTTATGCATATTTAATAAGTGGATTTATGCATGTTTAACAAAGTGAGTTATGCAAGTTCATATGCAAGTCATGTGTATGATGTTATGTAAGTTATGTGTAGGTTATTATGCAAGTTCATATGCAAGTTATGTATATGCTTAAATGCAAGTTTAACATGATTTGCAAGTTATGCATGCTTATGCAAGTATATGAATGCTTATGCAAGATATGTATATGCTTAAATGCAAGTTTAACATGATATACAAGTCATGCATGCTTATGCAAGTATGTGAATGCTTATGAAAGTATGTGAATGCTTATGCAAGTATGTGAACGCTTATGCAAGTATGTGAATGCTTATGCAAGTTATGTGTATGCTTAAATGCATGTTTAACATGTTATGCAAGTTATGAGAATGCTTATATGCAAGTTCAACATGTTATGCAAGATATGTGTATGATAATATGCAAGTTTGGGTTAAATGTAGTTGGGTTAATATATGCTCATATATGCAAGTTGACATCCTCTTAACCCATGACAAAGTTATATGCTAAACCCATGATATTTGTGATGGATCTTTCCCTTTATTATGTCGTGAAATGAGAACGATTTACGTGGGGAACGATGGGGTAATGAATATGTTAATAAAAGTATGATTGGGTATGATTAAGCATACCATAAAAAATAAATTAACATAAGTGGGAATTTACCTATTGAGTTAGGTCTACCCCATGGGAATTTACCTATTGAGTTAGGTCTACCCATGTTATGAAAAACTTGATATTAAGTAGGGATAATTAATATGGGGGTGATTAATTAGGTGTAATTAATCGACTAAGACACGAGGTTGGACTCATTTGTAGTGTAAAACTGCCCGGACCCAACCGGCTTAACCAGTTGCTACAAATGTCAGCCCAATGTGAGGGGTCTTGGCCATAAATTAAATACGTGATTAAAGTAAAGACACGAGGTTAGACTCTGTTATGACGTAAGACTGCCCGGACCCTACCGGCTTAACCAGGCGGTCATAACAGCTAGTCTAATGTGGGAGGTCTTTATGGGGGATCACGGTCTTAATTAATTAAGAAACACTTAACCATAATAGCATGTAGGGGGACATGAGGGGTTAAGTGGGTGCCTTGGGTGGCATGTGGAAATTTAGTGGTTGCCTTGGGTGGCATGTGGAAATCTAGTGGGTTGCCTTGGGTGGCAATAGAAAATATGATTAGAATACTTAACCAAGTGAAACATGTAATTAAACATGATTAAAGGGTTAAGTGGGATACACTAGATAAGTGACAAGCTTAGGTGGGTAGCTTGTGGGGGCCCATTTCAACCAATATCCCAAACGTATCTTTGTGGGCTCGACCCATGTCGAGTGACGGGACACGCATATTGGGCTTGACTATAAGAGGCCAAAACGGGTTAGCGGTGGCAACGCAAGTCCAACGGGTTTCATATGCGTGTGTGGGCCCGGGCTGGTAGATAAGCCGTTGTTGCATCGTGTAGATATAAAGCCGTGCACCGTTGATATTATCAGGTGGCCACTTTGGGGGAGTGATACACCCCACTGTGGGACCAGCACGGGTATCTACGGTAGGGAGCCGATCGCTTGGGGAGTAGTGGGGTACACCTAGTGGAGATAGGGGCAGACGACACCTATGTGGTCAGCTAGAGGTACATGAAACTACTAGTTATATCTTTCTTAAAGTCCTTGGGAGGGATCAATCTTTGAGTAGGGATGACTGGTGTGGTGCAGTGTAGTAATTATCCTTGGGTGGGTAGATGCGTCTTTACAGTTATCTTAGTTTATCCTAAGTATACCAAGCTGCTTAGTGTAGCCATTCATCCCCAGACATTACCGTAGGTCAAGTTTATGTCTTCTCTGGTTACTTTAATGATTGTATTGTTAAAGTTATAGGACTCGCTCAGACTTATGTCTGACCCCGTTGTTTTTATCTTTTTTTTCCAACCCTCAGGTCCTACAGTGGATCCTAGCAATAGTGGAGCTTGATCGGATTGCTGTTCCAGTCTTTAGGAGCTTGGATAGATGTAAAGCTCCAGTTACCCAGTTATCTTTTCTTTTGTCTTGGCTATTGTATGAGAGAGTGGGATTATGTACTTCTTTATTTTGATGGATATTGTACTTGACTTTTATTGTGGTTTTATGATGTAACCAGACATGTTTATTTCCGCTATTATGAGATGATGTTTTAAATTTCAAGTACTATTTATATCTGTCTTGTTGTAATTTTTCTGTTCTATATTCACTAAAATACTCCACCGATGTTATGGCATTCCCTTAGAGAGTGACCATAGCGGGCGTGGGGTGTTACACATTTCTAGACTAAAATTTCAACAAAAGCTCATGTTCAGAGCTGCATATCTTCTTCAATTCTTAACGAAATGAAGAAACTCTTTTTCAAAGTGTATTCATAACTTTCCCTAGTTGTTGCATTTCAATTTTCATGTATTTCTGGGCTATTTTGGTCATCCATGTTCAATCCCGAAGTTGATAATTCATCAAGATAATACCATTTCTGAGCTGAAATCTTGAAGAAAGCTCATGTTCAGAGCTGTGTATCTTTTTCTGTTCTTAACTAAATAAAGAAATTCTTTTGGCAATATATTCATAATTTTCTGTAGTTGCTACGTGCCATTTTTTATATATTTCTAGTTTGTTTTGATCATCCATATTCAAACCAAAAGTTGATAGTTCGTATCATAATACCATTCCTGAGTCTCTTGTTGCATGTGTAGTGCATTTTTGGATGATTTTCATATTTCTGTTGATGTGTTTATGATGTTATTTCAACATCAAACGATTTAGCCAATTGTTTCATGAATTTAAGTTGAAAATTTGTGGTAATTTTCAGCAGTAAAGAAGCAGTGCTTCTTTCTGGTTTCCAGCAATTTTGATAACCTTTTATGTATACCCTTTCAGTGATATTTCATGTGATTCTATGAAACATGAACGACTTTTATAAATGGTTTTCAAAATGTTTACAATAAGAAAATATGGTTTTGAAAAATAAATATTGTTCAGAAAAAATATATAAATTTATTAATATATTATTTTAAATAAGAATTTTCAAGTAATACAAATGTCAAAATAAATATTATTTTGACAAAATATATAAATTTATTAGAATATCATTTCAAAAAAGAATTTTCAAGTAATACGAATTTCAAATATTTCCAATAAGCTAAGTTTTTGAAAAGTGTTTACAAATTGTATGTTTTTATATTAAAATCAACACATCTACATAATTTGAGAGGGCGTGTTAGAGAAAAAATAATGTCACATACCCCGCTGTATGGGACGTGGCAATACACGGTTTTATTTAATCTCAAATTCGTCCAATCGAATTAATAATCTTAGTGTTTTCCGTGACCTCTATTACTCTTTGTGTTATTCTGTGTTTTTGGGATTTCTTTTCATTTCCGTGTTTTGTTGTGTGAAGCTGACTTTTAGTGTGTGAACTATTAAGTGATGACGTGTGGTATGGAACGCACAATTATCATTTTTTGGGTTACTGTCTAAGAGTCTATGATATAGTACTGCTATGGTTTTAAGCCTTTCTGTGTAATAGAACATGCATGTATAGCTTCTGCTTGCCATTCTGTGATTGATCCACAATCTTTGTTTTGGTATTTTGTGTTTATCACTAATTTCACTATAGTAGTTATTATCATTATTTGATGTGATTTCATTGCTGGTTTTATGCCCTAAATTGAGTTTCAATGATTACGTGTTTCAGTGGTTCAGTGATTTCGTGATTTTGTGTTTTGAAGATTCCGTGAGATCTGGATTTTGTGATTATGTGAATCGTGAATTTTTTGGTTTTTGATTTCACTTTGTGATTTCTGTAATTCCAGGATCTTCCATTCATGATACGTAATTCCAGGTGTTGATTACCCTAGCCGTGGAGTTAATTCGTGCTAAGGCAATGTTTAAATGCGCTTTTGTGTTCTCGCTCGTACTTACTTATTCTAATCTTATGGGCTTATGAATACGTGTTTCATTGACCTGGTGTGCAACATTCCTTTCTGATGGAAAGGAAATCATTGTATCAGAGTTCCCTTGTAAATACGTGTCTTAAGACTCCTTTCTTAAGGAAAGAAATTGGTATTTGATTGATATTTCATGTAACACCTCGCATTTTTAATTAAATAAAAAAACTGAAAACCATTCTAAATTTGGTAACGGAATTAGCATCATTACGTCCATGGCGATTTTTTGATCAAATTAGACGTATGGATTGTAGGAATCAGATTTAAGATGAAAAAGATATCTTTATTGAAATATTACAACAAACATGAAAAGGAGGTATAAGAAAAGAACAATGACCACCATTGTTTTTAGTCTTGTTAACAAAAGCCTATGTAGCTTAGTTGGTAAAGACATGTCTCTCCCAAATGAGTGGAGCAAGTTCAAGTTCCGCTGGCATCATATTTTTATTTAGAGGAACGGTCAAAGATATGCATATTCTAAGAGAAAATCATGTATAAATGCACATATAAGGAAAATTATACATAAAAGTGTGTATAAAAATATATTTATAAATGCATATGTAAATATATGCGTACGTGTGAGAAAAATATATATACATATGAAAGAGAAATCCAAAACGATCCTGCAATCAATGAAAAATAAGTAATAATTAAATGACGGCATAACTCCGTTTGAATTTAGAAAAAATAAGATTGCACGTATATATATACATATATATGCACAAAATCGAATGTTGAGATAAAAAGTACAAGTTAAGATAAGAATACATTAAGTAGAACATGTTATTCCGCTTATTGGAACTTGTGACAGTAAATGACATGGTAATAAAAAGGGGTTGTAGATTACTTTCGTTAATTACAATCCAAGTTAAAGGGATATAGATTATTGTCGTTAAAGCAAGCACAATTAAAAGATTATACATAGGTTCTAATAACACGTTTGCGTGATACACTCGGACCAGTCTATACGAATGAAAGTGAATAACCCAATAGGGTAGATCGTCAGGATGTCTCGAGACATGGGAGGGGAACGTCCACTTGATTACTCGGCTCGACTTGCAGCTTGATTTCTTGGGGGGATTGGAGGGAAGCACACAGCTTCTAAGGGACGTGGTAGGGTGCTTCATGGTGGTCCTCTGTGCGGTACACGCTCAGGATGTACTCGCAGAGGTATGGGTCTGCGTATACCACCAAAGGGGGTATACCTTGACTACAACAATAGCCTCACAGTCAGAAGGCTGTAACAGTATGGCATTGAGGTGATTCGGCGGTTTTCCTCGCTCATGGAGGGAGGTTGGTCCGGACCAAATTAAGATAGGAATCGTTGGATACCTATCATCGGCAGTCAGTGGGATGCAGAAAGACTAGAGCTAAACCAAGATACCATTATCCTTTCACTATCGAGGCATGGTTGAGTGACATGCCAAATTGGATGCCTAATTGGTTGTTAGGGGAATGCTACTTAGCTCTTGATGTAGTCTTTCACTAGTTGAGGGAAGGCCCTAGGGGGGCATAACCACTATAAAAAAGCAGATCATACTGGATATCTGTATTGTAGGCCCTTAAAGGCGAGACTATACAGATATGGAAAGGCTCCCGACCGAGTTCTGTGCATTGGATGCAGCCCTATTACGGGATTCGGGTTACATTAGACATAACGTACATGTTGCACTTCAATTTTCATGTATTTCTGGGTTCTTTTGGTCATCTGTGTTCAATCCTGAAGTTGATAGTTCGTTAAGATAGTACCATTTCTGAGCTGAAATATTGACGAAAGCACAAGTTCAAAGTTATGTATCTTCTTCAATTCTTAATGAAATGAATAATTTATTTTTTCAATATATTCATATTTTTCTCTAGTTGTTGCATACCATTTTTTTATGTATTTTTGGGTTGTTTTGATCATCCGTATTCAAACCCAAAGTAGATAGTTCGTTACCATAATACCTTTATTGAGTCTCATATTGCATGTTGTAGTGCATTTTTAGATGATTTTCAGATATGTGCTGATGTGTTTATGATGTTATTTCCACATTAATTGATTTAGCTAAAATTTTCATGAATTTAAATGGGAAATTTGTGATAATTTTCAGAAGTAAAGAAGCAATGCTTCGTTTTGTTTTCCAGTGATTTCGGTAACCGTTTGTGTAAACCCTTCCAGTGATATTTCATGTGATTCAATGAAACATGCACGACTTTTATATCTGGTTTTCAAAATGTTTACATAAAGAAAATATAGGTTTGAAAAATAAATAATGTTTTGAAAAAAAAAATTATAAATTTATTAGAATCTCATTTTAAACAAAAAAATTCAAACAATACGAATTTGTGCATGGGCGCCGATCTTAACCATGACGGTCCTTTGCTTCTCGGTGGTGATTTTAACGTTACACGAGGACCTTCTGAGCGTAACAACGCCACCTATACCTCTAAATCAGTTGACTTTAATGATTTCATTAACGTTTGTGCTTCGATTGACCCTCCCATTAACAACAGGCGTTTCACCTGGTCAAACCATAGAGAACACTATCTTAGTCAAACATGATCGATTCTTATTTAACTCTATCTAGGACGACCTTTTCCCTCTCTCCAACGTCTCTGGTTTTGCTTCAACATATCCAACCACTGTTCATTGCTTTTATCCACAGACAACCGCCTTCCTTCACGTCCTCGTTTTTGCTTCAAGCAGTTATGGCTAAATGAACCAGGTTTCTCTTGCTTTGTGATTAATGCATGGAGTTCTTTCCCATAACAACATGATCCTTCTGCCACCTTTGTTTACAAACTTCGTTGCCTTCAAAAACTCATTAAACCTTGGGCAAATAATGCGTGGAGCTCTATCGAAGGCGCATTGCAACCATCCACAATTACATCCTTGATCATAATAACAAGGAAGAATCTTCCCCTCTAAATGCTGATTACTCTAGCAAACTGTTAGAGCTTGAAAATGAATTGCAGCGGCTTCTCAAGCAAAATGAAATTGGTTGGAAGCAACATGCCAAAAATAATGGCTATATGAAGGAGATAGAAACACTTCTTTTCCACAAATTTTCAAATGATAGGAAATGCTTCATGTTGATCGCCGAACTTCATGATGATGATGATGATGATGACTTCCATACCCCTGACCCTGTCGCTATGAACTCCCACTTCACCACCTTCTTCAAAAACCTCCTTGTCCACCGTCCACCACCTATTGGCTGGACACTTCTCTACCCTAACCAAACTCCCATTCTCATTGACGACCCCTTCACCAAGAGTGAGATCTTGAATGCTCTCAAAGGAAGAGATATCAACAAAGCGTGTGGACCGAATGTCTTCGGTCCTGCCTTCTACATCAACTTTTGTACTACCATTAAACATGATGTCTTTAACATGCTCCAAGCTTTCCACTCTAACCCATCGTCTATCAACCGTTTAAATTATTCCAAAATCATTCTCCTCCCTAAGCACGAAGGCGCGAACCATCCCAACAATTTCGGACATATTAGCCTCCTTATCTACTCCTTTAAACTCATCACCAAAGTCCTGCTAACTCTCTTCAAGCCTTCAATCCCTCATTGATCGATGATGAACAATCAACCTTCATCTTTGGTAGAAACATTCATGACTGCATCACGACAGCACAGGAGATCATTTCCTATTGCCACCACACCAACACTGAAGGTCTTTTACTCAAACTTGACTTCTGTAAAGCTTTTGACACGGTAAGTATGGATTTCGTTATTCAAATCCTCTCTATTTGTGGCTTTCCTCCTCGTTGGTGCACATGGATCTCCGCCATTCTCAACTCCAGTATGTCCTCCGTTCATACCAATGGCATTAACGACGGTTTCATTAAATCCGGACGGGGAGTTCGTCAAGGCGATCCTCTTTCCCCCCTCCTTTTAATTCTTGTGGTCGATACCCTTAATAGATGATCAAACTTGCCATTAACAACAATATTTTATCCAACATCCACACTAACCCTCCAATCCTAGTATGTGCCAACATTCAATTCATCGATGACACCATTCTCTTTACCACACCTTGTCGTCAAAATATACATTGTCTCAAAGTTCTCCTTTACTCCTTTGAATTAATGTCGGGTCCTTCCATTAACTTTTCCAAATGCTCCATCTATGTGCTGG
Source organism: Allium sativum (assembly GCA_030737875.1). Classification (NCBI taxonomy): domain Eukaryota; kingdom Viridiplantae; phylum Streptophyta; class Magnoliopsida; order Asparagales; family Amaryllidaceae; genus Allium; species Allium sativum. The sequence goes on from CM060909.1 coordinate 86,344,826, forward strand.
GGAACACTGACAATCATGGACCCGTAACTGCTCGTATTCTCAATTGCAAGCTCTAACATTTCCCTATGTTCTACTTAGGCGTTCCCATTCGACCCACTAAACTTTGCTGTAATGACTGGACCCCTTCCTCTCTAAGATTGACTTGATATTAGCTCACTAGAAAGCCTCTTCTCTTTCCACCGTCGGTCGTTTGGTTCTAGTGAAGACTGTTCTTTTTGCATAACCTTTATACTGGCTTTCGGTTCATCAGGCACCATGATGGGTCATTAAGCACATCGATCATGCCAGATGATCTTTTCTCTGGCATGGCGGTCCAACACAAACTCTAGTCAGTTGGAAGTTGGTCTGCATGAGTATCAACGCCTTTGGGCTGGGGATCCCTGATATCTGGTTGCTCAACCATGCACTCCTTTCTAAATGGATTTGGCGTCGTTTAACTCCTGGTATTTTCACATGGAAGGCGCTAATTCTGTGTTTCTACTACAACAACCAACCTATCTCCATTCTTCCTGACCGAGATCCCGCCCTTTCGCCGTTTTGAGGGGTGTGCTCAGATCTTTACCTCGTATTAAGAATCTTTTCTCTATCAAGGTTGGCATTGGCCTTTAAAGTTACTTATGGTTTGACACTTGGTTCTTCGAATGCCCTTTAGAATATATTTTCCCTTCACTTTGTGCCATATGTCCTAACCCTGCCATCACCATTAACAATGCTGTTCACCCGGGCATTTCAGATTTATTGCCAACCACATACTTACACCTTTCCATCCTCCATGATATCCAAGAAGTGCTTAACATCATCTAGTTAACACCGTACCACCTAATCCTGATTCTGTTTACTGGATCCCCTCATCTGAATGCACCTTCACCGTCAAGTCGTGTTAAAGCTACATTTCTCACACTGCAAGGCTCTTTACCTATCCTAGGCATTGGGGAATCTATGTGCCATCGAGAGTTCATTTCTTTCTTTGGTGCCTGGCTCATGAAAAAAATAAGACCAATGATCGTTTGATCCGCAAAGGGAAACAGTGAGTCCTACTTGCGTTCTTTGTCCTCATGACAACGAATCTATCCCTCATCTTCTCTATAACGGTGACCTTAGCTTCTACCTTTGGGTTACGGTAGCTACCTATGTTTTTAACTACCTACCACCTCAACTCCATCGTTATCAATACTGGCAATATTCTCCCCCATCAACCAGCCTTGACTCATTCTTTTCTGCTTTTGTTTGGACTGTATGGCTTGAACGCAACAAAAGATGCTTTAACAGACGTTATGCCTCAAACTTACAGTTATGTTAGAGAGTAGCTTACCTATACTATCTTTGGATAGGTACTCAAGCCTCTCCTTTCATCCCTACCATCTTTGACACTGCTATCGTTTGGGAAGAATCCGTTGGCAGCTCCGTGGCTGATGAGTTGCGTCAGCGTTGCTTCCACCCCCACCCATGGTAACCTCATCCTGCTGGCTGGATGTTGAAATGCCTGGTACCCTTATGCTAGTCTTTCGGTTCACCGTTACTAGTAATGTTTTGGAGCTGTTCACTTCAGCTTGTAGGTTAATTTACTTGCTGCTAACTGTTGTATTATACGAACCCCTATGTATGTATATATATTAGCGCTGTGCGCTACTTTGTTTGCATGCATTCTTGCATGCAAGACTAGCACTACTTCTGCCTCCGGTCAGGCTTGTTGACCGCTATATTATCTTATTTTATATTAAAGATGAACCAGCTGTGTAGATCCGCTCTACGCAACCGTTCTTCTCATTTTTTCGATAAGCTAAGTTTTTGAAAAGTATTTTCGCATTGGCTGTTTTTACTTTAAAACCAACACATTTGCACTATTCGAGAGGGCGTATTGGTGATAAAATAATGTCGCATACCCCACGGTATGGGACGTGACGGTATATTGTTTTGTTTAATCCCAGATCCGTCCAATCAAAATAATAATCTTAGTGTTTTCCTTGACCTCTATTACTCTTTGTTATTCAGTGTTTTTGGGATCTCTTGTGATTTCCATGTTTTGTGGTGCGAAGCTGACTTATAGTGTGTGAACCGTTAAGTGATGACGTGTGGTATGGGACACACAATTATCACTTTTCGGGTTATAGTCTAAGAGCCTGTGATACATTCCTGTGTGACCGCCAGTACTAGATCTTCGGGCAACCCTGTGTGAATTTTTTGTGGGCCTTCGGTTCAATCCTATGTGAACTCTATGGACCTTCGAGTTGTACGGGTACGCTTCTGTGTGATATAGTACTAGCTATGACTTTAAGCCATTCTGTGTAATAGCACGTGCAGGCATAACTTCAGCATGCCAGACTGTGATGGATCCATAATCTGTGTTTTGGTGTTTTGTGTTTATCACTGATTTCACCATAGTAATTATTATCATTATTTATGGTGATTTCATTAGTGGTTTTATACTCTTAATAGAGTTTCCATGTTCCGTTTTTCTATGGTTCAGTGTTTCCTTGATTTTGTGTTTTAAAGGTCCCGTGACATCTGGATTTTGTGATTCTGTGAATAGTAGATTCTTTGGATTATGATTTCACTTTGTGATTTCTATAATTGCAAAATCTTCCACTCGTGTTATGTAATTTCGGGTGTTTATTACCCTAACTGTGGAGTTCCGGTAATACATGCTAAGGTAGTGTTTAACTGCACTTTTGTGTTCTTGCTCATACTTTCTTATCCTAACCTTATAGACTTATGAATATGTGTTTCATTAACCTGTGTGTGCGGTTTTCCTTTCCGATGGAAAGGAAATCATTGTATCAGAGTTTCCTTGTAAACTCGTGTCATGAGACTCCTTTCTTAAGGAAAGCAATTAATATTTGACTGATATTTCACCTTTATAATACTAATTAATGTTAAGCTAGACTGACATGCGTGTGTATTCCTCGGGTCAGACCATGTTAATTTAGGTGTAGTGTTATGCTTGGGATTAGCGGTATCTTGTTTGGGCTCTCTTAACCATTGTCACTTTCATTCGAGTTCATGTAGTCAAGTTTTAATCAAATGTTGTATCAATTTGTATAAGTGTTAGCGCTGTATCTATTGCTTATGTGGCACATGTATTTTTTTTACTCTAACAATGTAAAATTGTGTAACTATTCTATGGACTGTGATGGTGTTTTTATATGTATTATGTTCTGAGTTGATCTTGTAGCCATCGTGGAATTGTATCACGTAAGTAGTAAGTATATCGAGCCACAGGATTTTTTTTTATAAAGATCATTTACCTACGTACTTAAGACTTGTTGATGCAAATCTACGGGTGGTCACCCTCCACCAGCCCTATTCTCCGCTCTAATAGACTGTATTACCTTATAATGCTCTTTATTAGGGTGGGTCTCAGGGTAGGGCGTTACATGTAAAATCTCAAATTTAGATTTATTTACTGTCATAAAACTGTTTAATTATCAAATCTGAAAATAACTAAACTCACAGTAGTTGGATTGAAGTTCAAAAAAATATCTCCTTTATGTTTTGTTGTTTGTAGAAAGTCATCTTTAGATTTGTTGTAGAAGAATAAGAATTGTCCTCTCTAATCAATGTTTATGCAACATCTTCATATTTTAATTTTAGAATTAGGCTTGGAGGAAGAGGAAACGACGAATAGTTTATGTACAGAAAATAACGAGACTGTTGCCTTTATATAGATTACCTAGGATAATCTTAACCTTTAAGTTTTAGGTTTTCAAATCAAACCGTACACCCAATGCTGAGTGAGTGCTCGAATAAAGTGAAGAAATCATTCCAAATACGTTTACAGGAGTCCACCTTGCATGCAAGTGCGTCGACCCCTGGGTCGACTTGCCTTAGACATAGGTCGACCCATGTATGGGCGGGTCGGCCAGTGAACATTGCTCTGTTGCATTATATTATTTTATATTTATATATAATATGTATATACTTTTTTGCATTCCTCTTAAGTCCATAACTTCCTCTTATTAAATCCGATTTACGAAAATCAAGAGACTATCTGAATCAAAATTTTGTAATGGACGCAATGGTAAAGTCTATTGTAACCTAATTCTAAACATTTAATTAAGTAATATTCATCTTTATTATCTTCATTATATGATTACCATGTATTAAAATATGGGGTGTTACACTCTCTATAAGTTTTCCTCTTCCCATCTAGATCTAAATCCAAATTTAAATCTAATTTTCCTACCTCCTCCATAAACCTATCCATCTCCATTTTCTCTCTCTTCTGACCTTGTCGTCAACTGCCACCAACTCACCCTACCGTTACCACCAACCATGCCATCACCAACCCAACACTTAAGCCATGACTCCCCACTCTAAAACCTAGATCAAAACCCTAGATCTAGCCCTCCCAAACAACCTTTTGTAACACCCAAAAATTAATAAACTATAACCATACTTTAAAGACAGTAAAATAGGAATTAATTAATTATTCAGAATTAAGTAAAATAGGCTTAACCGTTATGTTCGTCTCAGAATTCTGGTTGAGATATACCCGAAGTTTGCATAAATCAGATAACATATGAAGAAGTTATGAGCATTAGAAATTTGTATACCTACAGGGAGTTAGATATGAATACATTCAAACTAATTCGAACCAGAAAACAAAACGCATAAACAGACCATTAGGGGACGACCCATAACAGGCCTTGGTAGACCTATGGGTCGACCCAAGTCAAGTGGGGTCGACCCAAGGGGTCAACCTATGGGTCGACCCAGGGGGTCTGTGTGTCGACCCACCCATATCCAGGGTAGATCCTGAATTCTGTATGATTGTTTTGTTAGCTAGGTTCATCGCAGACTCAGAGCTACATATATGGCTTAGATTGAAAACCTATAATCTAAGGGTTAAAGGTTGGGTTTGTTAATCTATATAAAGGGGCTCTCTCTCCCATTTTATTTACACACAATTCTTCACCTTTCTCTCTGCCTCCACTGAATATTCTAAATTAAATAATAAGATGGGGAGACTCTGCTAAAATCTAGATTAACAAAGAAGATTCAAGATCTGTAACCAACCTTCAACCTTGTAATCAATGAAAGAAATAAAAGTGGAATTTTCTACAATGGCATATATATTTATGCATATATATAAGAGATCTAATCTCTTCTACACCAAGACTAGCTGTGATTTCCTATTATTCTTAGATTTGATACTTAGAACCATATTTTGATAGTAAATATAATTGGACCTAGAGCATATAGTGCCTATAAGGTAATGTACCAGTTTTTTCACTATTATTCACCCATGTCGTTATTATAAGTAAAATATATGCTTTTACTGTCAGTTGGTTAATAAGTTATGTGTATTTATCGTCCTTTTCCCTATTTCTATTGTTTTACTTTATTTCTTGCCTATAAGCTTGTACAGTCTGATTTGATTCTATTCTCCTTCCTCCAATTTTCCTTCTGTTTACGCCAAGCCTAGGCCTTTAAAAGCCTAGGCCATGTCCGATTAAAGTTTGCATATAGTAAAATTTGGGATAATAAGAAATGACATGAAAAGAGGAATTTAGGCATATTGTTAATTTCAGTACTGTTTGAATGTAATTTGGGAAAGGGATAATATGCATATACTTGTACTTGTTGTAACTTAGGAATATAATAAAAAGGGTTAGTATGCATAAACTTGTACATGTTGTAATTTTTAAAAAAAGGTCGACATGGTTAATATGCATAAACTTGTACATGATGTAATTTGGGGACATAATTGAACGGGATAGTATGCATATGTATAAACATGTTAGATTTGACTTAATACAGACATTAAGTAAAAGGACATGTTAAAATTATGTAAGTACCAGATGTAGGTTAGTAAATTGAATTACTATAGTAATTATACGTACATCTAGGCAGGTGTTTTGGGAAAGGGTTGTACACATAATAACTTGTAATATTACAACCATGCTTATTAGTAAACCTAAACCTGCTAGGTTAAGCCTGATTATTAATAAGATAAGAGGTCCCTCATTCTGCTGTTGTATCTGGTTTTAGTGACTCTTAAAAATAGTTACTTAAGGGCACAAGCTTAGGGGTTTCGGCTTATGTCAATCTTGCTGTGTGGAGCCCATATCTATCAGTATCCCTATTGGTATTTTATTAGAGGGCCGCGTACTAGGTTGGGGCCATGGCACACTTTACTGAACTGAATAGTATGAGGTTCAATTAGGGAAGGTGGGTATGGGCTCGTCCAGCGGAGTCATGAGCGTGAATGAGTCTGATTAAGGAAACTAAGTCGTAACACCAGTAAGTAGGTTTGTGTTATACAAGTTGTTGGGTTAGGGAGTGATACACTGTACTGCCGGGACTGGCATAGGGTATTTACGTATTAAGGAGCAGATCGCACGGTTAGTGGTTAGGGTACACATAATCCTGCTATTATGTAATTAAATACCTAATCCTATTATGTAATTAGGGTACGCCTAATCCTGTTGTTTAATCGTGTTGTTTAATCTTTTTATTTAATCCTTCTGTTGTGTAAGTAGGTTAACACCTAATCCTGTTATACTAGTATTGGTGTAGATATAACCTGTTTTTAGGGATATAAATGTGAAACATTACTCAACTACTGTTTTATCCTGTTATTCACATTTATCCCGCTGTTTTGTTTATCTGGTTTACCTGTTGCCTTATTTGATATTGTTCTTTCTTATCTAGTCTTGTTTATCAGTCTTGATATCTCTATTTGATGCATATTTGAAAATCACTGGAACTCGCTAGACTTTATGCCTGACCCTTTTGTTTTCGCTTCTTTCTTCCTTTCCCCTCAGGTCCTCAGAGTGGTAGCACTCCTCAATGATCAGGACTTTCTCTTTCAGCTTGGATATGGACTTTCTAACATGTACCACTTTAACTTACTTTCTACTCTGTTATGGCTTGCTATGAAGGGTATGGTTTTGTATTATGGAATTCTGTTATTTTGAATTATAAGATAGATTTGAGGTTCTTGGTTTTTGATGTAACTGGTTTAATGATGTAACCTGTTTTGAGACGATGTTTAATGTTAAATAATAAAGTTGAAATTTCCACTGCTTACTTTATATTTGTCTGGTGAATTTCTATACTGTTTACCTATTACGCTTCACGAAACTTAATGCATTATTTTATGAGTGAAATTTATGGACGTAGGGCATCACATTTGGTATCAGAGTTGAAGGTTACAAGATCGGAGAAACAGTTTTGAAAAATTGTTTTCAATAGCAAAGTTTTTTCAAATTATAACCTGTTTTTGAAAAACATACCCTTTATTCCATATTCAATATTCTCTCTATATCTTGTTGAGTCTTTTGTTTATTCTCTTTTCAGTATTTTTGGGGCACCCAATTTTCCTGAGGGCATTCCACTATCGACATGGTTCTATAGGTATCTTGCGACTACGGCACGTGCCTGAGTTCAAGGAGATGCCCCACCCCCAGTTGCGGCCGCAATAGCTTCACCTCCACGAGCAGATAACTTTTTTAAGTTATGTAAAGACTTTTGTGCTATAGGAGGAAAACCAATCCATGGTACCGAGAGCTTTGTTATGGTGCAAAGTTGGCTTAGAGAAACAAATAACTTGTTTGGTCTTTTTGAGATTGATGATAGGAGGAAGATACAGTTGCCCTCATGGAAACTGAAGGATGAAGCTTCATACTGGTGGCAGGTGACACAGTTAGGACAACCAGTTGTTACTTAGGATGATTTCAGACAGAGATTTGAGATGAAGTTTTTATCGCAGGCGAAAGAAGGATTACAGATGGAGAGATTCTTGGCTTTGAAACAATGGGAGATGTCTGTTAAGGATTATGTGAATAAGTTCAATCAGCTGGCGATATTTAGTATGGACTTGGTGAATTAGCCCCATAAGAAGGATCTTAGGATTGCAAGAGGGTTGAAACAACCTCTCAAAGGACTTGCATTATCTTATATACCGATAGAGGCGACGTTTGAAAGAGTGGTTAACATGGCTCTAATGCACGAAAATGGCAAGGAAGAGAAGAAAAACAGGAAGACTGAGGAGACACAGGCTAAAGGAGAGAAAAATAAATGGTGGCCCAAGAAGGGAGCACAAATGAAAGGAGGGAAACCTGACAGGGCTCAGATCAAGAATAATATCAAGTTTCATGGTTGCAGAGCTATGAGTCATTTTGTGAAGGACTGCATAAAGACAAAGAAAGCCTGCTTTAATTGTGGTTAAGTGGGACATTTACTAAGAAATTACCTAGCAGGAAAGGACAAGGGGCAAGATCTTCAGGACAAGTACATGCTGTTGAGGCTGGTGGACCTGATCGAGGTAGGAAAGTCACAGTTAAAGGTTTGATTTCTCTTTTTGACTATCCTGTTAGAACCCTCTTTGATTCTGGCACTTCTTATTCGTTTATATCCAGTTCTTTAGTAGATTGTTTGCACCTTAATACCGATATAGTCTCTGATCCTATAGTGATCTCAAACCCTATAGGAGGTACGACTCGATTATCCATGATATGTACGGATTTGAGAATTTCTATCTTGGGCGTCGAGTTATAATGCAACGCATACGTGCTGGGCTTTATGGGATATGTTTTGATTCTAGGAATTGATTGCCTAGCCATGTATTGTGTAACCCTTGATTGTGAAAAGAGAGTGGTTAGACTTCTTACTTGCCATTGTAGAACTCTCGAAATTTCCGGTTACCCACGGGGGTCGGTAATGCTCAGTGTACTAGATTCCCTTGATATTTCTGTTGACTATTTGCGATCAATACCCATAGTCAAAAATTATCCGGACATGTTTGATGAGGTGAAGGGGTTACCTCCGAGTCGTGAGATAGACTTCCGGATTTACTTGGTAGAAAATGCGAAGTCAGTTGCTCTACCAGTGTGCCACATGACTCCTAGAAAGAGAAGGGAGCTCAGCAAGAAAGTAGGGGAGCTATTCGAGAAAAGATTTATTAGATGGAGTATGTTATAATGGGGATCTCTAGTCGTCTTTGCAACTAAGTGAAACGACTCACTTCGTCTATGTGTGGACTATAGAGAGTTGAATAAGCTCACCAAGAAAATTAGGCACCAACTTCCAAGGATTTAAGACTTGTCTGATCAGCTAGTAGGCGCATTAGTTTTCTCATTGATATATTTGGCCACGGGATTTCATCAGCTAAGTGTGGTAGAGGACAACATTGATAAGACTGCATTCAGAATTCTAGACGGCTTCTTTAAGTGGCCGGTTATGCCGTTTGGGTTAACCAATGCACCAGACTTGATGAGTTGGTGTTTAGGGAGTTTCTCAAAGAATGAGGAGGCGCATGCTCTACACTTAGGAGAGATTCTGTCCAGCCTCAGATCGCATGAGCTTAAGGCAAAATTTAATAAGTGTCACTTTTGGAGATGGGAAGTAAGGTTCCTAGGGCAAGTGGTCTCACGTACGAGATAACAGTGGACCCCGCTAAAGTCATCGTAGTTTAAGATTAGAGAGCTCCAAAGAATGCAATGGAGGTAAGAAGTTTTCAAGGTTTAGCGGGCTATTATAAGAAGTTTATCAAGGACTTTGCAAGGATATCAGCCCCACTCACCCGATTGATAAAGAAGAACTTGTCTTTTTTGTGAAGCATTGGTTGTGAGGATGCCTTTCAAAGATTGAAAACGGCTATGACAACAACTCCAATTCTAACTCTCCGCGATGGAAGCAAGAAGTTTACGGTTTACACATATGCTTGTGGCACAGGACTTGGTGTCATTTTGATGCAAGAAGGAAGGGTAGTACGCTATGGTAGCAGATGGTTGAGAGTTCATGAGAAGAACTATCCTACCCAAGATCTAGACTTGCTTGCAATATTGTTCGCATTGAATTCTTGGTAACATTATCTACTTTTAGCTGTTAACCGGCCTTTTGGTCCGATTACCAAAAGTAGTCAAGACACGCTCAACTCAACCCATCGCGTGAAGCCGAAGCCAAAGGAGAAACTCAGGAAGTCCAGGAAGAAAACCAAAGTGGATCGCGCCAGCGAACCTCGACATATCCTTCTCTAAACAAACTTCGCACCCTGCTAAGATGCGAAATTTCGTACCTCCTAGGTATGAAATCTCATACCTGGAAGGTGCGAAATTTCGTACCTCCCCCAAGTACGAAATTCTGGTGGTCGACAACTGGAGGCACGAATTTCCTGAAGATGGTCCCCATTTCGATCTACTCCTACCTAACCCCTACCTAACCACTTCCTATAAATGCCCCATGGCCTCACACTTCAAAAGGGCTGGATTCTTGAGCTTGGAAACCTCCATATAGCTCCATTAATGACATCTCCTCTTTGAGGAAGAAAAAGGACAAAATTGTCTTTTTCCTTATTTATTCAATATATGATGATATTGACATCATATATCATGAAAGATGAATGTAATGAGATATCGTGAGATAGTCTCAACCTTGCAATTTTCCAATGATCAATAAAGTTCCAACGACTCTTCAAAGTGGACGTAGGCCCTCACTGAGGCCGAACCACTATAAATCTCTTGTGTTATTTACTTCTTATGTTCTATTTTATGTTCTTGTCTGTGCGACCATATTTATAATTCCTAATAATTAGGAATCTTTGGTGTTTACGACAATTTTTGCCGTCAACATTTGGTGCTTTCACTGAGAAAACTCGGATATGGCGTCTTTCTCGCACATTACCATCTCGACTTCGCCAAGCTTAAGGTTCCTTGCTTAACCTGCCGTCGTGTCCACTTACGATGGTAAAAAAGTCAAAGAACGCAATGATCGGCTCTTCAGCTGCATCTGAGGCCGGTCCATCTCAACAACCTCGACCGGCGGATATCCCGGCCACTAGTGAAAGTGAACCTCCAGTTGTGGACCTCGAAGTACCGCAACACAAGCGTAAGTCCGCACGCTTAGTGAGAAGTATGAAAATACTGCTGTCGAGCTTAACCAAGCGGTAAGGAATAACACTGACCTTATGCGGCAACTCCAAGAAAGTCAGCACGTCGTCGCTCGATTACAACTAGCTTGAAACAATGCTCGACCACCAACATTGGAAACTTCCTCTTCCGAGTCGAGGGGCCCGCACCAACAAAGGAGGTTTAGCCTCATTAACAACGTCACCACCCGAACAAACGCCCTCGACAATGGCAATAGCAATGGTATGCCAACGGCAACGGCGACCGAACCACGGTTACCTATAGCGAGGGGGCCCAATATCAAGACCGTTCTGCTTAGTCATTAATGAAGGACCTGCTCCTACAAACCTACCTCCTCCTCGACAAGATCCAACGGTCGCCCGCCGTGACAATGAACCTATTATTTTGTCGGCCCATGCCTTTCTAGAACCAAATCCTCCTGACCCCGCTCCACATCATCACGCACACCAGAATCCCATTATAGATGTCGAGGACATAGAAGAAGACAATCCAGACATCCATCATAGAAGACGCCCTCTCACCCGAAGTCCAGAACCTCGCCAAAACCCATGGACCCCGATGGCGGACCCCCATCCAACCTATCTTCCCGACATTGTCCGAAGAATCATAAGGGAGATGCGAGGGAATGTGCATGATTCATAGGAAGCGCACATTAGATGCAATCCTTTTGCTCGAAGAGTCAATGAAGCTGAATGGTTGCGACGCTTCAACATGCCGCAGATGCCGCTCTATGACGACACCACCGACCCTTCTGCCTTCCTGAACCGTTATGAATGGCAAATGGACTCGAGCAGGGGCGACGATCCAGTCAAGTGCAAATGCTTTTCAGTCTTCCTGTCAGGGACCGCCCTATTATGGTTCTCTCGCCTTCCGCTTAACTACATCAACAACTTCGGCCAATTGGAAACATAGTTAGTTAAACAGTTTAGGATGCATATCCCGACTCCAAAGAATGCCCTCATCCTTTCCAACCTATACCAAGGGCCCGCAGAGCCGCTCAAAAGCTACCTTTCTAGGTTCAACATAGCCCTCGCCGAGGTCGAGGATCTAGATCCACGCACCGTACACTTCTAACTAGCTAAAGGCGTCCTTCCAACTTTTGAATTTGGGGCATGGATCGACCGAAAACAACCAAAGAGCCTCAATGCTTTCTATGAGAAAGCGGGGCAGTTCTTATGCCAAGAAGAAGCAAGACAGAACCGCATCTCTGAGACCAGTCGCCCCAATATCCCTCGAGCAGACACCGCCAATAACCGACCTAGGGGCAAGAAGAGGGAGGGCCCTCTAATCCAAACACGGGGGCAGGACCCACCAGACCAAGGCCAAACAATGTGGGGCAAGGTGGTTGAAGCAACAATCAAGTCCAGACAGAGCCGAGGAAGCCCGTCCCTTACCAAGCTAACAAGACATACACTCCGCTAAACGAAGATCTGGAAACTATCTACCTAGTGACATGCAACACTTTGTCATACATGAAACCCCGTGTTAGGGAATCAACCGATGCCGAGAAGAACTCGGGGAGATACTTTCGATATCATGACATGTACGGCCATAATACGAATGAATGTCGCCAGCTAAGGGATGCAATTGAAAAGCTTATCCGTGAAAAGCGACTTGAACAATACATCCAAGAACCCTTTCCCCTCGAAACCAATCCAAAGCCCCCAGCACCAACTCCTCAAACCGCCGCCAAGACATCCCCAGGACCGTCTAACGCGAGACGAGGAATCATGATCAACACCATATGCGGTGGGCCCGGCCCCACACATGACAACTTCCGAAAGATGGAGAAATATGTGGGCTCCATTAAGCATGCAACCTACGAGTCTTGCTCCACTTCCGACGAGTCTATCCTGGTCAAGCTCCGGAAAACCATGTAGGGCGACATTATCTTCAATGGAAGGGAATCCACGGGTACTGAAATTCCGACCATCGATCCTTTGGTCACCACTGCCCAAATTGGCGCTGTAACTATTCGAAAAATATTGATCGATTCAGGAAGCTCGGTCAACATCATTTTCAAAGCCGCCTGTGACCAAATGAAGTTAGAGGCAAGAGATCTCAAGCCATGCCATTCCACGATCCTCGTCTTTAACGGGGCATCCAGTTGTCGGGTGGGAGTCGTCGACTTACCCGTCGAACTCGGTACGGGGGATTGGAGCCGAGTCTAAATCCTTACCTTTGTGGTTATCGACATTATCTGTCCATATAACATCTTCCTTGGGTGTCCATTCCTCACAGATTTCACGTTTTCTATCACCAATGTCTCTCCTAATGAAGTTTCCAGCAGAAAACGGGATCGAAACGATTAGAGGCGACCAAGTCAATGCTAGAGAGTGTTATGCAATATAATGGAAGAACACGCGCAATAAGGACAAGGGCAAAGCAGCGCCCGTAGCCTTTTGTGCCAAGACCATCTCCTCATAGCAATCAACGGCGTCTGGTCCATCGCTCAGACGCCACTCCTATCTTTTCGATGATCTCGACCCAAGGAAGACGAAGAGCCCGAGTACGAGAGACCTACTCCTGTCGAGCCTACAGAAGATGTACCCATCAGTCTCGACGACCCATCGCGAGTATTAAAGATAGGATCACACCTTCACCCAGGAATCAAAGATGATCTTGTGGATTTCCTAAAGGCTAATATGGACGTATTCGCATGGACTCATTTCGACATGAGGGGCATAGACCCAGCCATCGCCTGCCACTCTTTATGCATAGATCCTACGATGCCTCTAGTCAAACAAAAGCATCGCTTCCTGAGACCAGAGAGATCTAAGGATCTCGAAGAAGAGGTAGATCGCTTGCTAAATAACAACTTCATCCGTGAAGCCGACTACCCTGAATGGGTCTCCAACCCAGTCCTAGTCAAAAAGGCCAATAGAAAATGGTGAACGTGTATCGACTTTTCTGACTTAAACAAGGCATGTCCAATAGCTTCCCGCTCCCGAAGATCAATCGACTAGTCGATTCAACCGCTGGATATCAATTACTATCTTTCATGGACACTACTCTGGGTACAACCCTATCCCGATGAATCTCCGCGATCAGGACCATACCTCCTTCATAACCGACCTTGGACTTTATTGCTATCGTGTCATGCCTTTCGGTCTCAAGAATTCCAGTGCAACATACCAACGGATGGTTAATCGACTCTTCAAAAATCAAATCGGGAAATCTATGGAGGTGTATGTGGACGACATGCTAGTTAAATAAAAAATGTCCAACAACCACGTCCACAACCTCTCCGAAATATTCGATGTCGTCCATCAATACGACATGAAACTCAACCCTCTAAAATGTTCATTTGGCGTTGCTTTAGGAAAGTTTCTGGGTTTCATCGTCAACGCTTGGGGCATCGAAGCCAATCCTGAGAAAATTAAGGCCATTCGGGACATCCAAGTCCTTGAAAACATTAAAGATGTTCAAAGTTTAAATGGAAAGGTCGCCGGTTTAAGTCAATTCATTTCAAAGGCCACCGACAAGTGCATTCCTTTCTACGATTTACTTCGAAAAGGGAAGCGCAACTTCAAGTGGACCCCTGAGTGTGTTTCCGCATTCAAGGAACTCCTAGACCACTTAGAGCGACTACCTATGTTGTCTAAGTCTGTAGATCATGAGGACTTATATGTTAACTTGGTTTTTTCTGCACAGGCAATCAGCTCGGCACTGGTATGACCTGAAGACCGCATCCAATGACATGTCTACTACATAAGCAAGCGATTGACGGGAGCAGAAAAGAACTACCCGAAGCTCGAAAAGCTGGCATTCTGCTTATTGATCTCCTCCTGGAAGCTTTGACCATATTTCCAGGCTCATCCCATAAAAGTCTTCACCGACCATGCATTACGTTCGGTCCTACAGCGACCCGAGGCATCCGGCCGACTGCTAAAGTGGAGTATGGAAGTAAGCCGGTTCGAAATAACATTCATTCCCCGTTGAGCCACCCTTGGACAAGCCCTCGCCGACTTCATAGTAGAATTTAGGACTCCCGACGAAGCTTCAACAGAGAACGCCGAGGTCCCTGACGGTAGGTGGAAGTTGTTTGTGGACGGGTCCTCCAACAACAAGTGTTCGGGATCCGACATCGTACTCATCACTCCCGAGGGGTGCTCAATACACTACGCCTAAAGCTAAATTTCCCCGCTACCAACAATGATGCAGAATATGAGGCGTTGATAGCTGGACTAAGAATTGTGGTCGAGCTCAAGTTGAAGGTTATTCAGATTTTCTCCGATTCACAGCTCGTCGTGCGCCAGGTGAAGGAAGAATTCCAAACTAAGGGGGAAAAGACTTGTTCTTTACCTAGCTCAAGTACAAGAACTACTCACTCACTTTGACCACTTCATTATCACTCAAATTCCACGAGAGCAAAATGAAAGGGCCGACTCACTAGCCAGATTAGCAATTTCCGAGGATCCGCAGCTGCTGGGGTTCGCCCCCGTCGAGGTGCTCAACACCCCCGGTACCAGGCCAACACAAACCAGTACGACCATGAGCGTCGAATCCGAGCTGGAATCTTGGATGACACCGATAAAAAACTACCTGCGATAGGGAATCCTCCCAGAAAGCCGCAAATAAAGGCGAGCGCTCACATTCCGGCACAACTACTAATGGCCCACGCTCGACCAAGACGCCACGGATTATGCTCGCAAATGCGACAAGTGCCAATGTTTCTCGAAGACCCCGAGAGCCCCGCCAACGGAACTGACACAAATGACCAGCCCATGGACATTCTCCATGTAGGTAATCTTCAACATTGGGACTCTTCCCATGGCCAGAGGTGGGGCACGATACGTTGTTATAGCTGTTGATTATTTTACCAAATGGGCGGAGGCCGAGGCCCTCGCCACAATCACTTCTAAGAAGATGATCAACTATATCATGCGCAACATCATCACTCGATACGGGGTCCCTCAGGCCATCATCTCAGACAACGACACTCAGTTCGAAAGCATGGAATTCAAATCCTTTTGTCAACGGCACGACATCGAAAAAAGAATTCTCGGCCGTAGCACACCCCCAGGCTAACGGACAAGTTGAGACAGTTAACAAAGTTATCAAGTCCATCATCAAGAAGCGTCTTGAGAAGGTCGGCGGCATATCGGCAGATGAGCTTCCTTTGGCCCTATGGTCCTACCGGACAACCCACAAGACTACAACTGGGCATACTCCCTTTGCTCTCGCCTACAGGTTCGAAGCCGTTATCCCCATCAAGCTCGAGCTTCAGTCTCATCGCGCCACCTATTTTGATCCAAAGACGAACCAAGATTTACTTATGGGATCACTCGACCTGCTTGAGGAAAAAAAGAACGAAGCCGACCTCCGAGCCGCCGCCCAACGATAACGAGTTGCCCGCTACTTCAACTCTCGAGTCCGCCATAAAGATCTCAACATCGGCGACCTCGTCCTAAAAAGGGTATTCCCTCCGCCAACAGGCCTCACTCCTCGTTGGGAGGGCCCGTACTCTATCCTACGAAGGCTCAGCGATGGAACTTTCAAGCCAGCGACCGTAGACGGAGCTAAACTACCAAGGGCTTGGAACAGTGAACATCTCCGCCGCTACTTCACATAACTTAGTACATGGTTGTTTGCGCCTTCCAGCGATGTTTTGTAACAATTCAAGGCATCGTAAAGGATATTTATGCCAAAGTTATTAATCAAAATGATGTTCATCTTTCTATCCCCTTATTCTGTGTTTACTCCTCGCATGACGTGTTTGACTAATCCCGATAGCCTGCTTTCGTGTAAACTGCCGACCGCTGTGTCGACCCCTAGTATATGGGCCGTTCGAGCCACGAGCCAACCTTGCATCCCAATCACATTGGCATCGACTGGCACCCCTAGAATGGGAGTCGGCGGTGCTACTCAAGTCGCCGGCCCGCGACGCGATCGAGTATAAATAACCTCGAACTCGAACCATGGCCCAGTGCTGAGGCCGAGGATAAATCGTTCAACCACCCAACAGCCAGATGGGGCGATACAAACTCCCCCCGAACTATGGGTGGTGGTCGAATCTTGGCGCAGCACCGAGATCGACCTTAAATCGTCACTTCACCGAAGCTCCCAAGGCTAAGGGGTAGCCGGCCACGGTCAGACCTTACGGGCTGATGATTCGGCCTTATCTTTCCTGGCAAATGACGATGCCTACAGGATCTCCTTAACCCGATGAACGACGGGAGAGCCTACACCGAACAGACCGCACAACATGACGCCATGCGCCTTCGCTACTCTTGGGATTAACCCCGGGCAACTCAAGAAAGAACAGTAGGCGCCCAAGCCTGGCTTCGCCAACTACGGGTTTCCTGAGCTGAGGGAAACTTATTAGAAGCCTGCACACTATCACTCCTCCCTGGAACCATCGATCCAGGGCACAACACTCACAATCGCTCTTTTGTTATGCATAACGATAAGTATGCATATGCAAGTACGGGATGCCCGGAAACATGGAAAGAACATCCGAACATTTAACAAAAAATGCGATCTTTGCTAATTCATATTTCATTACAAACGCGTACACACATGTTACAACCAACTACATCACTAATATCTTTCTTTCTAATGACAAGGTGTACATGAGAACCACACTATGTCTTGAGAAACCAAAAGCAAGAGCCAAACTCGCATAAACTACCGGCCTACACTACCAAAATGATCTCTAAACCTATATTTAAGCAACTAATGCTAACCATGCTTCCTCTTTTTGTCTTTGAGCTTCTTCTTTGCAGATTCGGCACTCGACGGTTCATCCTTGGAGCTGGGCCTTTTCTTGTCAGACCCGTCTTTTCCACCTCTGCTCCTACGGGAAGTGGTCGACTCGTGAGAAACCGGAAGGCGCCTTTCGTCCGCCCCGCTACCAATAGAAATCTCGGTGACATTAGCAGGGGCGGTAAGCGAAAAAGGCCTGGGGGCACCACCGGCAGCAAGGCTTATCACTGCAGCGCTCGTCTCCGAAATTGCTTTCCCTTACCGCATAGCTTTCTCCTTGGCTTCTTTAGCGGTTTGACGATCAATAAGTTTCTGAGATTTAGGTGTTGGATTGCATGTCCTAGTCTTCTCGCGAGTTTCATGGCCCTTCGCTGAGCCTCCGCATCCTCTCGTTTTTTCTGAGCCTCGTCAGCCTCCCTTTTCCTCTCTGCTTCCTCATCAGCCGGCTTCTGGGCAACAGTCACAGCAGCCCTCTCCACAATATCCTCTTTGGTCTTTGCTACGGCCTCCTGCCTAGCAGCATCACCTTGCCCCTATCCTTCCTTCACCAGACTTCGGGCAGTCGCACTTTGACCATCTACCTCCTCTCCTTCGTCAAGAAGGCCTTCATAGAGGCTGGGAGTTAGCCCTATCCCCGAAAAGGTATCAAGATTATCTCCGCCCGCTCCAAACTGAATCCCCTCAAGTTCGGGAACAGACTCTATCACTTCGGGAAATGCGTGGACAGGGTTCAATACCATAGTTAATCCAAAAGGGACTGCACAATGAAAACACAATCTTTTAGTCCGCAAACTCGGTAATCACGTCATCCTCGGGGATGCCTTGCAAAGGAAATACACCTCCGACCATGGGCGGTGTAGGGTGAGCAGAAAGGGTACCCGGCGCAACAGGCAATGTGAATCCTGTCTCTCTCGGCTCCAGATGCTCGGGACTATGCTCGGTCGAAACCCGAGTCAGGGCCGTCGAGTCAATCACCGTGACCAACTCAGGAGTAGGTGACCGATAAGAACTTCCCTCCGCATGATCCTCCGCCACCACAATGCTCTTAGTCACGGCAAACTTCCCTTTTTCGGTAGCAAGCCTTTCCAATCTTTCTCTCTCCGCATCCTCGAGTAGCAATTTCATACCCTCTTCCAACTTCTGGCGCTCCTCTTCGGTCAAGAGGTCGGTCATGAGTTGTCGCTCATCTAAGGTCCTAACATCCACTTCGCGCAAGAAGGCCTCGTACAGAACTAGCCTTTCCCAAGTTCAAGCTAGCTCATGGGAACAGTCATCTATCCAAAAAATTCCATGGAATTTTAGGACCTTGACAGGCATGTCCTTGATGTCTCCCTCCACAGATGACTGTGCCCATTACTCCGCATCCGCTAACTCTTCTCTTAATTGCTCCACCTCTCTCTGGAACTCGGCTTTCGATCCTTCTATGATACCTAGCACATCCAGATTGCTGGCTTCCGCGCTTTCCTTCTCCTTCTCCGCTGCCTCAAGCTCCCTCCTTAAGCAGTCATTCTCCGCTTATAAAGGTTTGTTATCCTCCTAAAGTTGGAAGACCCAGGCATTTTATCTCTCCAATACAATGCAAGCCTGGTCCACCTTAGCCTTTTCCTTCTTCATGGTCATGTTCTAGGTGGTTAAGTCGGTTATAGTCTCTGTGTACGTAGAACAAGAGTTATCAACCTCCTTTTTGAGCGTCTCGTACCCCTGCTTCAGCTCCACTGAAAAACCACGAGACTCGTAAACTAGTATTTAAAGATACAAGAACGAAAGACTTCTAATAAGCAGGAAAGGAGGAGAACGAGGAAGACCTACCAAGTTCCGTATTCAAATTAGCAACAGATGTCCTCTCAGCATCAATAGTTAGTTGATGGTTCAGGAGGTGCAGGTTCTTCTGCCTAATCAGGTCCGATAGGTGGTGAGAGTATGTGGTAAGCTCATTGACCTGGTGATACGCGGCCTCCACATGCATCCATATCTCCCAGGATGCCCTATTAGGAGTTGGGCGAAGATTAGGAAGAGATGGCAACTTATCAAAGTAAAGATGAGGGAAGTGATGCTTCAAAAACTCCATCTTCTCCTCTGGGGAAAGCTCTTGAACTTAGGGCTCCGTCAGATCTTGCATTTCTGTCATAGTCGCCCTATCAAACCTCGGTTGGGCAAGCGATGTCTCCCTACCCTTTGAAGTTTGAACGGGGGCCACCAAAGCAGCGATAGGCGGGGTTGTTGACGGCGTACGACTCGACCCTCCTAAATCAAGCTATGAATCTCCTCTGGGCATCCGAACCGAAGGAGGAGGGGGAGGAGTCATAGAAGAATAAGGCATATCCTAGTGATGACTCATGCTACCGTGGCCCCATGGGGGCGGAACACTGCCGTATAACCTAGCTCCCCTCCTGAAGGAGCTGATAAAAGCACTTTCGGGGCGATGGCAGTCTCCACGACCTCGTCCTCCACTCCCTCTGGCCATGTCACCTGTCAAAGAAACGAAGCGAAATTAGTCAAGCAACATGCACAGGCACTCTTCTATGCAGTATGGTATATATAAGTGTATGCCCTAAGTGTTTTCTCAACAGACCAGATTGTTCCCCAATCGAGGGAGTTAGCCCCTCCGCGGCACGAGCAATATCTTCCATAGTAGCTGCGCTCGGCCATAGAGACAAGTCCATAGGGACGGTACCCAGACCAGCAAACTGATCCACTTTTTCGAGGGAAATGGAAGTGTCTAGAGAAGTCACAGGAGAATGAGGGCTAACCAACGCTTCTTCTCCCATCCTTCCCACCAGGGGTGAGACAGAAGCATCAATTAGCCCCTTATCCCGAGCAGCCGTCTCCGCACTACCAGCTTTGCTACCGCCAACATCTTCTTGGAACTTAATGACGTTTTTTGGTCCGGGCCTGGTAGAAGCTATTTTCCTCTTCAAACCAAAAACAGTAGGGCCTTCCATCATTTTCCCTTTCAATGCACCACTCGCCACGGTAGGCCTGATTATGGCCCGGTTGGCTGGAAGCAACCCAGCATGGTGAAGACGGCCCTGATCTACCACAGCATCCGTTTGGCGAGAACCCTAAGGAATAGCTCACAGAGCATCGAGACGATGCCTATACTTATCACCAGTAGGCGCCTCGGGATTTCCTGTCACAATCAGAAAACAGTGAGAAGCGGAACCCGACAGCGGTGTACGAAAAGATCGAGGGTACTCACTTCCTTGTATCCACCGCCTCGCAAATCCCAGAGGACAGCGAACGAAGAACCAGTCATACTTTATCACAGACGGCCTGGGCTACTTTCCGACGAAGAATCTAGTAGCCAAAGGCGCTTCCAAGAACAATTGGGAGGACGATCCACCGGTTGATCAGATAAAATGAAAGAGGTACCGAATGTCATCTCCGTTAGGATCTCGATGTAGAAAATCTCGGAAAAGAACGCAAGTACCAAAGAGCGCGGAATAAGCGTTCAGGTGTAGCTGTGAAGGGGCAAGGCGGAAGTATAATAACATTTCCCGAATAAAGTCATTGGCCGAGGGAACGCACCCCACAAAGCAAGCATGTCGATTCCAAGCAGTGAAGCCCTCTAGTGGTGCGTGAGCCCTTTCGCTCATTCCAGGGGCATTAGCATCTCCATCTGGGATGCTGAACCGCAATGCCAACTTCCTAACTGCCGTGGCATCCAAACGTGATGGCACCGAGTCCGGTGGATTGTCCAAAATGATTGTGTCAGGTAGCATGTCCGGAGCTACTGGGGCAGACGGCTCGCCACCATCCATAATGTCCGCATTCTCCATCTCGGCATGTACGAAAAGAGAATGTAGCCTCTTAACATGTCCCCCGTGCTCCGACACTTCAGGTGAGCTCCCTGACTGGGAAGGAACTGACTCCTCGTTGGTCTCAAGTTCGCTGCTTTCGGAGCTGGTGTTGTTTGTAGAACCCGAAGTAGAATCAGAAGGTTGAGATGGTGGCGGGGAAGCCTCGACCTCCAGAAGTTTTCCGGTCTGTGACCTTGTTTGCATGGCTTGCTACACTTTAATATACCAGTGTCAGACATCACAGTGAAATAAACCGTACCCCTCGTATTGGTGAAAATTAACGAGTGCGTGCGGTGTCATGCAAAGAATGAGAAAAGGCATAAAAACATTAAAAAATCCCAACAATTCGGTCATAGTCCAGACATATGTTCTATCCTATGTGAAAGTTTTTCCTAGGCCATGCAGTTATCAATATGCGCATTAGTACATTCATAAAATCAAACAGGCGGTATATGCGTCCAGGGGCCGGTAGTCAGGAAATCGAAGTCCGAAGTGGAGAGAGCCGACGTCTGGCAAAGGCAATACGCTCAAACTCGCCCCGGGGCTCAAGAGTTCAAATACCTAAGGTTCGAAAGTCCGAACCCGGAAATCTAGAAAATTCGAACCCCTAGGGTTCGAAAAACTCGAACCACGGTCGCTCAAAAATTCGAACCACTCAGGTTCAAAATTTCGAGCCTCAGTGGTTTGAGGTTTCGAGCCCCTAGAGTTCGAGGACTCAGACCCCAAGGGTCGAAAATTCAAACCCTCAAGGTTCGAGAACTCGTACCCCAAAGGGTCGAAGAACCGAACCTTTAGGGTTCGAAAATTCGAACCCCACAGGGTCTAAGTTTCGAACCCATCAGTGTTCGGAAATCTCGAACCTAGCGGGGTTCGAAGGTTCGGGCCCCATCAGGTTCGAGCCTCCGAACCTCTCACATCAGGCTCGAGGCCTCGAGCCTCCTCCCACTATCGTACCTCGATCTCCTTTCTCCCTTCCCTCCGTCGACCAAGTTCACTACCTAAAAAATGTTCCCTTAAGTTAAAGGGTCGGGATCAAAACTTTCAGAATAACAGCAAAAAATATAAGGAAGAAAAGTGGGGAGGGAG
This sequence comes from Allium sativum, assembly GCA_030737875.1. Lineage (NCBI taxonomy): Eukaryota > Viridiplantae > Streptophyta > Magnoliopsida > Asparagales > Amaryllidaceae > Allium > Allium sativum. Next base: position 86,367,291 of record CM060909.1, read on the forward strand.
GAGCCTATTTATAATAAAAAGAAATAAGTCTCTTCGTGTTCCGACCCCAAGTTCGAAATTTCGAGCCTGAGGGCTCAAGATTTCGAACCTACGGGGTTTGAAATTTCGAGTCTATTGGCTCGAAGTCTCGAGCCGCTACGGTGGGAGGCTCAAACCTTCACCATTCGAAATTCCATACCTTAATATATATAATCCTATTGACCACTGCACTCGCGTACGCATACTCCTCGCAAAGCGCCAATCGCCAAAAACGCGCGATGATGACACTACACGAACACTCAGCGACGTGAACACGACGCCAAACTAACGACAACTCGCCCACCTTTCCGACAGGCGAGCCCGCTAGCTAACATATTTTTTTCCTATAATTTGTAGGATAAATCCGCAATCCACATATCATCTCAGCTTTCATTCCAAAGCACATCATGTCAAGACAAGACGTACTTTGGGGGGAAAATGTTAACTGGCCTTTTGGTCTGGTTACCAAAAGTACTCAAGACACGCTCGACTCAACCCATCGCATGAAGCCGGAGCCAACGGCGAAACTCAAGAAGTCCAGGAGGAAAACCGAAGGGGATCGCGCCACTGAACCTCGACCATATCCCTCTCTAAACAAACTTCGTATCCCGCCAAGGTGCAAAATTTTGTACCTCCTAAGTACAAAATTTCATACCTGGAAGGCAAGGTGCGAAATTTCGTACATAGCAGGTGCGAAATTTTGTACCTCCCCAGTTACGAAATTTTGGTGGCCGACAATTGGAGGCGTGAATTTCCTGAAGATGGTCCCCATTTCTACCTACTCCAACCTAACCCCTACTTAACCACTTCCTATAAATACCCCCATGGCCTCACACTTCAAAAGGGTTAGATTCTTGAGCTTGGAAACCTCCATAAAGCTCCATTAATGGCATCTCCTCATTGAGGAAGAAGAAGGACAAAATTGTCTTTTTCCTTATTTATTCAATATATGATGATTATGACATCATATATCATGAAAGATGAATGTAATAAGATATCGTGAGATAGTCTCAACCTTGTAATTTTCCAAGTGATCAATAAAATTCCAACGACTCTTTAAAGTGGACGTAGGCCCTCACTGAGGCCAAACCACTATAAATCTCTTATGTTATTTCCTGCTTATGTTCTACTTTATGTTCTTGTCTGTGCGACCATATTTATAATTCCTAGTAATTAGGAATATTGGGTGTTTACGACAATTTTTGCCGGCAACAGGAGCTGAGCAGTTAAAGCACTTAGCGGTTCTATAGCGGTGAAGGTGCAAAAAGGTGTAGCGAAGATAAAGCGAGGAAATAGCGGATGTGAAAAAAGGCTAATTAGATGTGAAACCAAATATATAAAATTGACTAATTATCGTTCTCACATTTATGTGTAGAAGAAACTAACATCAATTAATTTTATATAAAAAATCAAAGAATATGATGGTCACGCACATTAAATTTAATGTTTATAATAGAAATACATAATATTTTGGACACTTACGCCATAAAATTAGTTCTTTTCACTAACTTTATTGAATTTTTTTTTAAAAGTGAACTAGCTAAATTAGGCCATCTATATTAATATTGCTAAAGTAGGTGCTAAAAAGCCTTGATTTAGCGGATGCAGCGGGAAATAGCGGGGCTAAAATCGGATCTACTCTTCATCGCGCTAAATTGAAATAGCATATCAGTTGAAGGATGCTATGAGCTAAAGAGGGGATTTTGCGGGGCGTTAGAGGGGCTTTAACTGCATAGACTTAGAGAGATATTTGAGCTATAAACAGATCATAAGTAGCTCAAATACTTGTTCGCACTAAAGGATCTCAATCTAAGGCAGCAACGGTGGATGGAGTTCCTAGCGTCCTACGACTTTGAGATAGCTTATACCCCGGGCAAGAGTAACGTAGTGGTGGATGCATTGAGCAGGCAGAGGATGACTTTGAGTCTTCTATTCATAGAAAGGCGAAGCTTGGATAACATCTCGACCTCTGATTTTAAGACACCTACGGATTTCAAATTGGGATCGTTAGCATCATTGGAGGTGCAACCTACTCTACTAGAGTGCATTGGATCTATGCAACAAAAGGATTCGCAGCAATCAAACATCTTGGACGGGCTTGGTTGAGGAGAGACTTCTAGTCACCTAACTAGATATATTGTGGACGAGATAGGGTTGCTTAGACAAGACGGAAGACAATGTGTTCCTAAGATTGGGAAAATGCTAAAGGCATTGCTTGAGGAAACTCATCATTCTCGGATGACTATCCATCCGGGTAGCGACATGATGTATCGAGACATGAAGAGAGTATTCGTTTGGACTGGCATGAAGAAGGACGTGGAAGAATTTGTAGCTCGATCTTTGACTTGCCAGCGAGTAAAGGCCGGACAAAGGAAACCTAGCGGATTGGTTCAGCCCTTGGATGTCCCACAATGGAAGTATGAGAATGTCTATATGGATTTCATCGATGGATTACACTGATGGAGGCCTTATTGGTCAAATCAGTTGAAGTGATAAATGATGACAAATGGAGGATCTCTTGTTTTCTCCAAACCACCTTGGATAAAATTATGGTTAATTCTTTTGAGGATGCTTTCCTTTTCTTTATGCAAATAATATGGACAGATAATATCGGCAGATGCTCGGATTTAAACTTTTCATCCCTCGACTCATCTTTGGTGGAAAGATTTATGTCTAAGATATCTCGCATGAGAAAGTGGGAAGAAATTCCTGTGAGGAAGGAGACTGACATGGCCGAGCTTTTGTTTATTGAGGATATCCCCTTTGAGGAGCCACATGCTGATGATAAAAGATATTTCATTGAGGTGTCAAAGGTTGTTCATGTTGACGATGATAATCCCTTCATAAATGTTGCTGAAGGCAGAGAAGAACGTAGTGGTAGTTCTGTTGGTGTTGATTACACCTTTTTGGCTCTTGATGGTTGAGATGAAGCATGTGGCAAGGATTCAGAAATTTCTGGACGTGATCTTGTTGTGGTTGAACATCCTTACCCCTTTAGAGCGCAAAAGATGAGGAAAGATCTAAGCTTTAAGAGTGCTTCTTCTATTGAGGCTTCTCAAGTTTCTACTCCTATTTCTAAGGTATAATAATTTTTGTGATATATATACCCTTCTATCTTTACTTACTTTTAATGATTGGTCTCTATCCCTTTTTGAATTAGGCGAAAAGGGGAAAATTAAGTTTTAGGTGTTTTATTCTTAAAAAGGCTCAATCGGAAGTGATCCGTCTTGCTAGGAAGCTGAATAAACAAACAAATGAATATAATATTTGTCCAATAAATACCACCTCCTTGATAAAAGTGCTACAAAACTATGCTTTTTAAAGAGAAAGAAGTCGTCCCTAGGTCGAGAACTGCCCGACTACGATGCGAGAGGCTTTTAAAAGAAAACGCCAAGCTCACGACTTTGTTCAGGATGTTGATTGAAGACAGGGACACATTAGTAAACTTTTTGTACCTAATTTATAGTATATATAAAACAGTGGATTTTTCATTTTTAGGTGATCAAAGTGGGGGCTTGCTTAGGCATCTCATAGAAGGTGGCTAGATGAACGTGGTTTCACCCGGGTGAGTGCTGGAACCTTCCCTAAGTTATTTCTACTCCCATAGAATTACCTTTAGACAAACTTAAGTTTAATAAGCATCGATTTGTATCTGAGACCTTTAAGAGATCAGTTTTGTATGAGCAGGAGGGCCATCTATAATGAATGTACTTGTTTAGCTTATGATGTAGTGAATTGCCTTTCTTCTAATCCCTTTAATATTTTCTTCAGTGCCTGTCCTTTAGTTCAAGTTTGCTTTCTAGGGATTTTGTAGGAGATTACACTAAATTGAAAAGAGAATACCGGTAGAAGTCTTTTCTTATTAAATCTTCTGCATTGGAATGGTATTGCTTCTTAAGGGACCTTGAGAAGCAATACACTCAATGTCCTCGGACAGGCCTTGATTTCATTGGCGGAGAAAAGGATCAACTTTTAAGAGAGATATGCACATATCGATCAAAGCTGGCTCGAGGTTATGACAGTCCACTCGCTGGAGGATGGGATTATCACAAGTGTCCTCTGGTTTACACACCTAATGGATTTGGGATTCCAGTCGGTTCTTCACTTAACCTCTCTGCTAACACCTTGGATAAAGTGAGAAGGATCGTTTTTCACCCTGAAAATCATACTAAGAACTTATAATTGCGCTTTTGAGAACTCGACCATGTTTACACATAAGCCCAAATATTAGAGTAAGGATGCTTTTCCTTTTGGAGATGCACTTGTTTTAAAATCCCTTTGTAGACAATTATGCAGTATGTGAGGTACTTGGTATACTATACTTCATATGTAATGATCTGCAGTGACAGTGATTATGAACGGAGTTATGAATTATTGAGGTGTCACTTAACGCGTAGTCATAGCTCGTGGTGAAGATGTTCTCTTTTCATAATCTCATTGTAACCTAATGCATAAGTTTAATGCACTCTATTAGGTGTTAGCCCGTAAGGCACATGCGAAGCATCACCTGCTCCAGTTGAAATTAATAGCATCATGATATTGGATGTATGATAAGGCGATAAGCTTATTTATACTTCCTGCACTAGTAAAAGTCTTCTTATGTAATAGGTAATTCCATTAAACCTCCATTTGTGGGATTTTTAAGAGAAGTATAATCTTTATCCGAGGTTCTGTTTGGGGGACCTCAGATACTTACTTGAGCTCTCCCTTGAATTTGTGTTCTAATGTTGTGTGGTAATATGTATTGTATATGCATTTGGCATAGTGAAATGAATTGATGTTTTTATGAGTTAAGGAAACTTCCCTGAACAATATGTGAGGTCTCTGTCCTCGCTGAAAGGCCTCTTGGGTAATAGGCTCTAGCTATTGGGTTGGTGTCATATTCCTTCCTCAAGTATTAAAACCCCATATCCTCGATTAGGGTATTAAATATAGAACTCCAGACTCCCCCTTCTGCTAGCCAAAAGAGGTATTGATCCATATTCTGGTCTAGGGTATAAGACCAGGGACCTTTTCCCGGCAATAATAGAAGTTCTGACCTAACCTAGATTCAGGTTATTAAGAGGGTCAAATATCCCCTTTTTTATAACAATTAAGCTTTAGAATCAACCCATTTTCCAGTATTTATGGTAAGGCCGGAAATCCACTTCGGGCAATAATCGAGGTCCGAACCGTCCCAGATTCGGGCATTAAGATAGGACTGGAAATCCACTTCCAGCAATAATTGAGATCCGAACTAACCCAGATTTGGGTATTTAAGATTGGACCAGAAATCCATTTCTGGCAATAACTAAGATCCGAACTAACCCAGATTCGGGTATCTTAGATAGGACCGGAAATACACTTCCAGTAATAATTGAGATCTGAACCAACCCAGATTCGGGTATCAGGATAGGGAACTGGTGACCACTTCCAATTCTAGATTTGTCACCCATTTTTGGGTGTGATTTGTGAAGTAGAGGATGTATGTGCTTCTTGATCCACACTCTAGGCTTTTTATTGTCAAAGCAGAGATTGTACGTGCTTTGTTGGCCACTCTCTGGGCCTGTGCGTCCGGTGCACTTAGCTAGCTTATCCACAAGCAGGGCCCAAGGACTTACCCAACATCCCTCCAAGAGGCTCCATATCCTGACCATCATAGGCAATGATAAATACTTAGATGCTTAAACCAGGCCATCGTAGATGCGGAATTAAGGCTTACTCCTTTGAGGCTCTACCCAAGCCATGGTAGGAGGTGATAGAGGCTTACGCTCCACCCCCTCCAATGGGTGCCTTATCCTGGCCATCGTAGGCGATGATAAGGTTTGGCGTTCCCTTCCGCGGGTAACTTGGAACATAAGAAGGGGTAAGATAGGCTCTTCTATGAACAGAGGTAAGACGTGCTTAGTTCATAGCAGAGTCAGGGTGTACTCTTCTACGAGCAGAGGTAGCGCATGCAATTAGATCCTCCATCACGACCATCTCTGGTGTGAGTCGGAGGGTTACGCTTTCGATGATTTAACTTGAACCTTTCTGATTCGGGCATGGAGAAAGGCTTACACACCCCCCTCCCCTCCGGGGGTGCCTTACCCTGGCCAACTCGGCGGTGACAAGGGTTTTTATCCATTTGTGGTTTGACCTATCTCTAGTTGTTTCGATCTTCGAGAGGGTTTCCATATTCTTAGTCACATAGGCAATCCTTTTCCTAAGGACCTTTATTGGACTTAGTTTGATCTTCTTACAAAGTCTTATAGCTGGCCTTGATTGAGGAACTTGATGATTAATCCCTTAAGGGCTTCGCAATGGTTGGTTTCATGTCTGTTTACTATATAATAATGATAGTAAGGCCCTCCCAATTTACTTTCATACTTGGGATTCTTCTTTCCGGACGACCAATAATCAAGTTCTTTTTGAGTTAGGAAGTAAATGTTTCCCATTAATGTGGTAAGGTAGCACTCATTAAGCATTTTGGGTATAAAATCATTTCCTTGCCATTGGTGTTTATCCCTTTTGTTATTAAATCATGTTGTTGCATCCATATCCATGCTTCTTCTTTTCGCTGTGTCTTGAGACTGATGCACTATCCTTTAGTCCATTTGGAAGCAAACAGCTTAAAATCCCTCGTCATTTCTTGTTCAAATACCATTCCTTTGGCTTGCTCATAGATTTCTTCTCTTACATGAGAAAATGGGTCGTACTCTTTTGGTGTATGATCATTTAGAGTAACCGTTAGTGTTTTTCCTACGTAGGAATGGTTATCATTCCAACATTCAAGATAGTATTGTTATACTTCCCTTTTCCACTTGGTTATTTATAGAGCTTCCATTCTTAACCTTTTTGATTCCGTCACTCTTGTGTCAGTAGTACCTGACATAGCCATTTGAGATCTAAGAGACTCTCGTTGGGACCTTTCACCCATAATCTTGCTTCTTTATATCTTAGTCCAACCTTAGACGGAACAACACAATTATATATATGGTAAAGTTATCCACAAGGTAGGAGGTTCAAGTCCTTCTTCTAGCGCTAAAATTTCAATGGTATTTTCGTAAACACTAGAGATAAATCTATGAAAATGGAGCTAAGGGGAAAATGGGGTTGTTTTGCTTCCACAAGTCCGAGTTAGTACACTGTTTCCTAGATATCAAGGTTAGTGCCCAAAAGAATAGCAACTCCTCCCTCGATGGGGTTAGCATCATGCTTAAGCGGCTCAAAAACAAATAGTTATCTTGGGATAAGGGTACCCTAATGAGACAACCCGAAATCCCCCTTAAGGGAAAACCCGGATTGCTTTAAGTACACGACGGATTAGAACACAAACAAAAGAACATTTCATTGCCATTACAACAATTACATCATAGTACAAGAATATAAGAGAATATATAATATACAGCGGAAAATAATATCAGAGATTTAAATTACAAAACAGCAGAAAATATAATACATGAATAAAACACAGTAGAAAATAACAACTGACACAATTGAAAGAGATATACGGATACAAAGCTTTCCGAATATAGCTCTAGCTGTAATCCAAGATCCTGTGAAAAGAAGTATCTGCGAAAACCAAAACTACTAGCTGCCCGTGAGGAAAATATGGGCACCCAGAATTTAGGTAAAAACAATAAACTCCGAGTCAGTCATGGGACTGGTGTGAGAAGTAAAATTGTTATTAGCTTTATTTTAAAGTTAGGTAAATCACGGGACCATGCTATATAACATGGAATAGGTTTATCCCCCATGAATACTAGTGCATAAAAATAACAGCGCAATGCTAAAGAGAAAAATTAAGCTATTATAAGACTTAGGTCCCATCACACAATGAACGCGGCCGAGGATAGAGTTTTCCCTTATAATAGCCAAATATGCTTGATACGCGAAATTTCATCTTTTCTTATTACTATAAGTGAAGAAATCAACTTCAAATATAAATGTATCAATCATAGGTGGTGTAACTACCATTATATTACATCGCCATATAGGTATACAACTAAAACCGTAAAATCACGTATTGGAATTTGGGTTTCCATCTATGAACCAGGCAAGGGATCATCCTCACCGATTTCGGGACACACTAGCAAGTTCCTCAAGATCACACCTACAGGCAACCTTTGGAAGCGGGGTCATTCGTCGATGATTAATTATACCATAAACTATATGTTAGCGGGTTCTATCGAACCTCCAAAATGGTAAGTAAAGTCGACCATATCGAGAGCCATTTAAGGACTTACCTCGCTTCCTAAGTACCTCGTCTATCCATCAAATAATATGCGACATCCACATGAATAAACAGTCTGGGCTCCATACCATGATGTTACCCGTAGCCAGAACTAACAAATGTCCATTTCCTTGCGGTCATTATCCCGTTTTTGGTTCACACCAGGGTGTGAGGCTTGCGAATTAACACTACACAAAGCTATGCTAATTAAAGCCATGCTTTGATCATCAACCACAAAGCCTTGCTTTTCAACAAAAGCTTTGATCCATCCAACTCAGCATGCCACACTGTTAATCCATACCATACCATTGATTTCCATCAATATATAACCTCTTGGCTCGTACGTCTCAGAGAAGGGTGTTAAGCAAGAGAATAAATTCTCCACCACTAAAAAAATATATATTTAGCAGAGATCAACGAATACAGTATAAAGGAATATAATGTCAGACACACTATCCATTTGCCAGTCCGTTCTGGGTCTAAATGAAACGGAAGCACCTTATTCCTCGTCCCATATGCTCAATATAGGGGAGAGGCCCTCACATATCTGGTCGATCTCCAAGTACGTCTGGACGATCACCACTTATTACCTTGTCTTGGGTGTACATCCCAATCAGGACATCGCAATCGTCCAAACGATGTGAAGATCTCCGGTCTTCAACCACCGTCTTCATCATCGACTTTTAATCGTCGTATTAGTTATTCAGAATGGGTTAAACCCTGTCTTTCCGAATAACTCGCGTATTTTATAATCAAGTTTTATAAAAACACATCATACGCCTCATTCCAATCCAGAATATTCTTTTATTTAAATATTCGTATCTTTAGGAAAAGGTTGACATTAATTTTATCAAAGATAAATCCTTTTAACTTATTCTTCAATCCTCCTTTCAATATCTTTTTTAAAAGATTTTATTCTATCATTTCACCACTTAAACCAAATTAAGGTTTCTTAACTAGTCGGGATTAGCGAACCTTACTGAAGTAATCATTTATTTTATTATCCCAATCCTAACCTATTCATCCCATGGAGCAAAACTGGTAGTACTCCATATCTACCACCCACGTTATTATCGGTAAATTTTATTACCATTTCACGTTCAAATCTAATTAAAGGTTTAACTATCGCCTGGAGTAAAATTGGTGATACTCCATTCTCGATCATTTCATGAATTCGATAAATTTAATTATCCCATTCTCATTCCAATCTAATTAAAGATCTATTAAAACTCCAACTTGGTTTTAATATCATAAATCATTACTTTATGATTATTCCACTTTAAGAAATTAATCTTTACTTTAACTAGGTTAAAGAATCAATGTCCTTTAAAACATAGTTCACAATAAACCCAAATTAGCTTCCATTAACTATGGAATCTTCATGGAAAACAGATCAATATATAATTGATATAAATTTCCGTATCAGACTAATACTATAAACAGAATAACGGCTAGGCCTTTTAAATTCCATATATAGTATTGGTCTCCCTTTACAGAAGCTCATCTCGATTATTCCCCATCGAGTTCCATTTAGTTCCAATTTAATATATTAAATTGGAAAACTTTACTTTGGAAAGTTTCCATTAAATCTTAATAAAAAGATTTATAAATTCCAAATCATCTCTTCGCTGTTAATTAGGTTAAAGAACAAGCGTTATTTAAAACACCGTTCACGATAAACCCAAAAATCCAATTTCAAATCAATTCCAATTAAATATTAATTAATTGGAAAACTTCTTTAAATATTATTGAAAATATTTATTCTTTTCTCGTCGGGGTTTAAGAACAGTGTTATTTAAGACATCATTCACAGTAAACCCAAAATCCAGTTTCAATTCCAATTAAATATTAATTTATTGGTAAACTTCACTAAATTTAAATTAAAAAGATGTATTCTTTTCTCAACTAGGTTTAAGAACAGTGTTATTGAAGACACCATTCACGAAAACCCAAAATACATTTTGATATTAAATATAAAGCTCTGAATTGAATTCATATCGGTTTATATTCTACATCAAATTCTGAAACTTACGGATATCGTATTGGGATAACGATATCTGTATCTTCCAAACTCCTCGACAATATCCATATAATCACGGAATCCAATATCGAAATATTCCAAAGGTTATTTCCATTCTAATCCATTCCATTTTTTATATTGGAAAATTCTGGTCATATTAAAACCCATTTTTCAATCCAATTTAATATTTAAAAACAATGGGTTATTATTCTAGTTAATAACTAGTTCATTTAGACAAAAATATATTTTTCATCTTTTCGAAACTTGAAATATTTAATACAAAATCTTTCCAAATCATTAATCATGATTGTACATAATTTTTCCATATTTTTAATAATTCTATTAAGGCAGTTACAGTTGGTTTCCAATAACGGCAACCGAACTATATTCATAGCGACCTTCTTTGAAATTGTTTTGGACATAATTTGAAATCCAACCATTCCAAATGAAATCTCTTATATTCATTGGAAATATATTTTCGATACGAACACAATGGTTCCAGTTTTAGGATAATCTGACTATCGGATCTCCCGTTATTTCAATTTGAAGTCAATTGTTGAAATTTGCGAATGGTCGTTACGCGGCGCATTTTATTCAGGCCATTATATATATATATATATATATATATATATATATATATATATATATATATATATCGTCGATTTCCAATTAAAACGCATTTTATAAATCGTTTATGAATTCGTTTTAAAATGATGCCAACTTCATTTTCAATTTTAAATCAAAACTGAATATTCCATCTTATTATAATATTAAAATGATAATATTTTCAAAATATCAGATTTTGAAATCCATTTCCCTTTCGACGTTATTTATAAAATAAATAAAATCGATTGATAAACCCGTTCAGGTTAAAATGTCGTTTAAATACCTAACTCGGCTTCATTCACTTTGATATTTTCGTGTCCATCTAAAATCGGACATCAAAACCGTAATTTTTTATTATTCACTGAATATTATTTTAATGTATTCGTTATTTCTGAATCGGAATGCGACTCAATCAATTACCATATAATTTCAGTTATAAGGATTTTATACATCACATATATTCAACAATAATAATAAATAATCATTAAATATTCAAACAACACCCAGAGTGCAATTTACAACAGTATAAGCATTAAAATAAATAACGCTTATCACAGCCTGTCAAACTATCGATTGACATACAACTAAATATTGGGATTAGTGTATGTCAAATATCATCCCAATACCTGTGTGGGGTTTCAACCAACAAATGCAGATTATTATTTGTGTCGTTGGGCGATGTGTAAAATTGATCGTCCCAATAAATATCAGTTAAATAGTTGTACATAAACAAGCCGTCCGACTTGTAAATGAATATTTATTTCAATTTCTTTTTATAAAATTTTTATATACCTTTTATATAAATTCATACATTTCAATTTTAGAAAAATTCGGCATTATAACGGCGCGATATTAGAACCGGAATAATGTTTAGCATTATCCCTCTCCTGATACTGGCTCGCGCCATACACAACAGGCAATCAATCCAATAACACCACAGTACAATCAATTTTTCCACAACACAATCATATCACACAAATCATCCAAGGTTTGTACAAAAAGTAGTATCAGGAGCTACTAAGCCCATCTGCAACCTAGGATATAATGACGTAACAAAAAAGTGATTTGAGTGAGAGAGTTCTCACCTTTGGTTTCCACTTCATCAGTCTTTAATTGACGGTTTTGGTACCGTTTAGGTTTAAATTTGCTCCAAATTCAAACAAGCTCCAAATTGGACCCAATTAGTCTTGTTGAGAAGCTCTCGACCCCACGATCACAACTGATCCAGTTTCATGCAAATCAGAGTTCGTATGGACTAGTTATTAATGTTTAAACTTTAATTACAAAATTTAAATAATTAGTTCAAACAATAACACCTTTAATAACATTTAATTAACGTTGCCTTCCTTGTTTTCTTTCCTGGATCAAAAGAACCCATACCTTGCACCTTCTCTCTCTTCCCATCGTGCACCTCAGGCCACCGGCCTCGGATCGGACCCCACCACGATCGAGCCCCCTCGCCTGGAGCGCCGCCGCGCTCTGCCTCCTCCTCCTCTCTGAAATTGCCACGAAACACACAGCCTTTGAACCCACAATTCGAGCACCACACAGTTCAATAACCGATCAACCGGGTATGGATCGGTAGATCCCTCCTAGTACTAGGATTTCGCTTTAGAAATTTTTTGAAAACACTGCGTGGATTGAGGGAAAATCGATGAAGAAATTTTGAAGGAAACTGGTCGTTCATTTTAAAACAGCTGTGGCTGATTAATGAGACAAGGGCTAGGGTTTTTCAATTTATTTATATATTTATTTTATATTATTTAATTCCAAAAATATTCGTTTATCGATCCAAACTCCAAATCGAACCCAACGACTGTCGCCGCTAACCAAATACCCCCATCCCGGACACAATGGGATATGTTCTGTAAGCCAATTCAACCATTACGATCATTATTCTCAAAATTAAAATATAAATCAATATATATTGAATTTAAACATACATGTACCGGAGCCACATACTGACTCCAAAAATTACAGAAAATTAAATCTAGCTATGTTTTGACGATACAGTCCTAATAATACTAATTTCGTCGAATTTGGAGGCCGTCTGAAAAATGGTCATTTTTTAGTCGTTTAAATTCATACTGAAACTGTCAAAACACGTTTAAATTTACTATGCTCACATATTAATTCCAAAAATTTTGAAATTTGAAACATAGCAATAATTTGACATTCTGAATCCAACAAAAATGGTTTCATCGAAAACGGAGGTCGTTTGCAAAATGGCTATTTTTAAGGGCTATATAATATTAAATATATAGATAAATTCTATAGCAACTATTTTGAATTATAAGTGGACATAACTTACTACTTATATTATGAAATATGAATTTTTCACATTCATTAGAAAGATATAATTAAATAGATTCTAACGTTTTTTTTACTGAAATCCGATTTATTTTGAATCCTATACATTAATTGAAATTTAGAATGAATTTTCAAACTACTACGCAATTTCAAACTCTATTTATAATTAAAATAAATTTATATGTTCTAACTTCGATTTAAATAATTTTTTAAATCGTTAATTCTCAAAATAAATCATTTTAAATTCTTAAAATCCATTAAAATAACTAAAATAAATTTTTTTTAATTGGTTCAAAAATTCCGGGTAGTTACACCCATGCATAACCGTCGATGGAAGATTAAACGGCTTGTAGGAAGGGGTTCTGCAATAACTTGGTGGAAGGATCTAAGCTTGAGTAGGAACCCGTGATTATGTAGAAAGCATATGGTATATCATATAGGCAATAGCTAGGAAAACTCGTAAAAACAATCATAGGAAATATGGTAAGTGTTGATCCGCTCTTTATTGATTTTTGATCTGGAGTACATAAATGATTACAATAGAAATCCCCAAATTGATTTAGAAATTAGGATTTACTCTAGATAAAAAGCATGCAAGAATGAAAGATTAGAAAATCTCCTTGAAAATGGGACCTGGGGTCTTATTTATAGACAAACTGGGACCCCTTTTGCTATTGTGCCAGCAGAAGCACTTGTCGGCCGCTTTTCCATTTGGCCCCGTTTGCTTTGGCTCTTGGTCGCTCTTTAGGATTTGCTTATGGCTTCCTATGGTGTCGGTTCCGGCTCTCGGAAGGATGATCCCGGTCTTTGGATCTTCTTGGATGTCATGCATGTCCTCCTTTCATTGATGCCAAACCTGTCGGCATGTATAGCTTTAGGAAGTCTTTGGGCTTTCGGATATAGGCTTCTGGTCATTAGCTTTCGGTCATGCTATTAATTCTTCATGGAACTTGCCTTCATGATTCAAGTGGATGGTTACCAGATCCGCCACCCCTGTCAGTATCGACACTAAGCAGATTAGCGTGGATAGTGTGTTTCTCTTTGAGGTTCTGTCTTTCCTTTCGATAGATCCCTAAAATACGCTTTCGGCTTCCAGTGGGATGCTTTCCTTTGCTTCAGTGGTTGTTTACTAAGGTAGCCTCTTGGTGACCATCTAATGGGGATCTCGGTAGTTGTTTCTCGGATGATCCCCTTATACTTCAAACTCTATGCCTTTGATGCTTTTGTCTCTTGATGTATCGGTATTAAGTAAGTTAATATCGATGGCCCTTTCGTCCTTCTTGGTCTCGGTCTGTAGGATTCCCGATCTTTCTCTTCATTGGCTTTTGATTTTGGATGACCTTCTGTTATCTACCCTTCATGTCGGAACTGCCCTGCAGGTAACCTTTCTTTGCATTGGTTTTGAGTTCTTTTCTTTAACGATGGTGTCAGTTGCCTTGCTTTCGGGTTGTTCCCTTGTGCTCTAGGTTTTACCTTGTGCCAGATTCTTGCTTACGAATTATTCTTCCATACTTGTGATGGTCTATTTCCCCTTCACCGACAGCCTGTTTCGGAGTTAATTTTGGTAGTATCAGGAATTATCTCCAAATGTGACAGTTCCTCCTTTAGAGTAAATAATATTGATCAACATTTCCTTATGTCATATGTTTTGAGCAACCACTACCGAGTATCTATTTTCCTCTACTTTTGAGTGGGAGCTGCAAAAAATATATGACATTGGTACCCACTTCCTCCGTTAGGGTCCTACGAGTTAGGTCTTAGGTAACTAAACCCATAAGGGTTCAGTATCCCTCTTAAAAATATAATTAGTATTATTATGCATAGTTTCTAATAAATTTTTAATATACTTATTCCTAATCAAATGATTATTTGTTTTTGGAACCCATATATTAATATTTTTAGAAAACTTTTTCTTTGAAACAAAATCTTGTTTCTTTATACTAGCAATAATAGTTTTGCTAGATTTAGAATTTTTCTTAGCACTAATTTTCTGTACATATCTAATCCTTTTTTGCTAGAAGTAAGTTGAGAATTTTCTAAAATTCTAGATAAATTTCCTGCTGAAATTATTGAAAATTTTAGAAATATCATCTAATTTTAACTTAAGATTAGAATTATCTAATTCGATAATTTTAATCTTAGTATTTAAATCATGATTTTCATAAACAAGCAGATTGTTCTTTTCTTTTTGAGTTTCAATTTCTTGACTCAATAAGGAAAGTTGAGATTTAACATTGGTTAGAGATTCTTGAAGATTTCTAATTTCATCCTCTAAAATCTCTTTTTTATCTTTTAACATATCTCTCTCAAATTCTGCTTTTTTCTTATCTTTATTTTCTTGTTTAAATTTTTCTTTTATAATTATTTCTAGATTCTAGAATTTCTGTATAAACTGCAACCATTTCGTCGTAAAGTAAAATCACTAACCTCAGTCTCTTTGGCCATGAAGCACACTTTAGCTTGTTCATTGTCTCTATCACTATCACTTTCCAAAGGCGAAGTGTCTGAATTAACTCATGTGACCGAGAAATCTCGCCTTTTAAATTTCTCCTTTTTGTTGTGATTTTTCTAGTTCTAGACAATTTTCCTGAAAATGTCCAGTTTTGTGGCAATTAAAGCACTTAACCAAGGATGGATCAATTTTATATTCTTTCATAGAATTCTTTTTGTATTCTTCATCTCACCCTTCTTATATTTCAGAAATTTTCTGTAATTTTTGCAGCAAATGATATATCTTTTTCATCAGAATCCGATTCATCTTTTTCAACATAAAAAGCTAGGTTTTTCCTTATCTTGAGCATGAATCCTTTTAGCCTACAAATTTACTTCATACAACATAAGATTAACAATCAACTCTTTGGGTTTCATGGTTGAAAGATCATTAGCTTCTTCGATAGCTGAAACCTTTCGTTCCCATTCATCCGTCAAAGAGTTTAAAATCTTTGATGCTATATCAAAATCAGTATGTTTTTCACCTAAGCCCAATAATGAGTGATAAGTATTTTGAAATCATGAATACATATCATTAATAAACTCATTCTCATTCATTCTAAAATTCTGAAATTGATTTTTAAGCATGTATATCTTGCTTTGTTTAACCTTGCTCGTTCCTTCGTGAATCACTTTAAGTGTTCGCCATATTTCATATGTAGTATTGCGCATACAAATTCGGTTAAACTTGTTTCTATTCAAGGCACAATGCAACATATTCATAGCTTTGGCCTTAGCGGTAGCATATGCCTTTTCATTATTTGACCATTAAGTATAAGGTGTAGTAGGTTGTGTATATTCTTTTTGTGTGATATCCCCGGCATCAAAACCATTAGCTTGCATATACATATTCTCATACATGTAGCCCAATAACTATAATTCATGCCATTGGAAAAAGGGTGGTTGTGCAATATATTGGCCTTCTGTGAATCCAGTGTTTATGAGTACTAGTGTTATTTTCCATATTAGATAAGTATCATATAACAGTTGTAAGGTTAAATGGTGTCCTGCTCTGATACCAAATGAAAAGTCGTGTATTGACTTAGAGTAAGATCCCTTTATATGGAATATGTGGAACTGATATGATATAATAACTTGTCTAATACAATAGTTATGAAAGTAAATATTCAGCAATATAAGATACCACAGATAAATAAATTCAGTAAGAAAAGAGACACCAGGAATTTTATCCTGGTTCGGACTTCCCGTCCTACGTCCAGTCCCAGACTCCTTTTGGAATTCTACTATCAACACCCTCTCTTCACCCTGAGGAATAGGTTTACAACACACCCAAGCACCGACATGGATTTCCCACCTGAGCACTGACACTGGACTTTAGCAAACAATATGAATTTGACTTTTGATTGTGCTCCTGGACAACATTGAATAGCCAACAATTTAGTGCACCCTTCCTATAATCTTATCCTCAAGCATATAATGTGCATGTGAAGATTGAAGAAAGTATATTGCTTATTGAATCAACAGATTTGAAATAAATTCGATGATTCAAAAATCAATATGAATATTTGAAAGCTTTTTAGGAAGCAGAGTGCTTAGAAATGTAGATCAAGAATTAGAATATAATCAGTAAATATTTGTCATTTGATAAACAAGTTTGTGATGTATTTATAGTAGTTGCAAAATAGTCAATATTCATGAAGAGTTTTATCAAAGAGAAGCAACCATTTCTTTTAGAAATCAAAAGAGAACTCTTCATGAAAGAAAGTGACCATTCAGAAATATGGCTGTTATTATCGGGTCAGTCGACTGATAAAAATCACTAGTCAACTGGTAGAAAATATAAATCGTATATATATTTGAAAATGGAAGAAAAATAGCCATTACTAGGAATTTATTCCCTTACCAGTCGAATGGTTGAATATGGATCAGTCGACTAGTCTAAGGTATAAACCACAGTAATGGATGTTTTTCAGCCATTCATATATATGTGTGTGTGTATGTATGTATTATATATATATATATATAAATTCACGAATTTCGTGCATATGTGTTATATAAAATGAGGATAGATTTTAACAATCATCTAACACACTAAACACACAAATATATATACACTAACTTTTCAACTGATCTTCATTTCTGTTGTCGTCAGTCAAAAACTCCATGAGTCAACAAGGTAGCCAAAGCCGTATGACAAATATTGAGTTTGAATTGGGAGATTTTGACTTTATCACCACTAAGGAATGCAGTGATATTTGGATCAGCTGGAAATATCGATCGAGATTTGTAGGTTTTTCCCCTACTGTTGGAAGAGTATGGAAGATGGCTTATAGGATAAAGCTACCAAAGAAATATTCAAGAGTTCATGGTGACTTCCATGTCTCACACTTCAGAAAGTGCTATCATGATTCAGCAAAAAGAACGGAGCCTAGTGAGCTTGAACAGGTTGAAATCGAAAGAGAAGAATTAGTCTATCATATTCCTAATAAAATCATAAGGCATGGTTTTATGCAGTTGAGGAATAAAGAGGTTTGACTTGTAAAGGTGCAATCATGAGACAAGGTGGAAGAAGAAACTTAAGAAGCTGTGGAGGAAATGCGTACCTTATACCCTTATTTTTTGACTGTTTTCCTTTGAAATTTTATATCTATTTTAAGATTTATTATATGCCTATAAGATGAGGCAGATCCATATGTGTTCATCATTTAGATGAAGGGCATATACTTTGATATATAGTTATGCTAATCCCTCCTTTAGGGTAATATTCCTTTTCTTTGAAGTTTTTACCAACCTTCAATTCACACTATCCATGATATAAGACAGAAGCTATGTTAATTAATCCTTACCTTTAAGACTTAGCTTGTTGATATTTTATTTTCTTAAGTGTGGTTTTGCCACATGAGTGTAGCCTTTTTCTAATTATCACTTCTACTTCCAAAGAAAAGATACCATTCTTTATTAAAAGAAAGTAACCCCATTATGACATGGTATCCTTTGATTAAAAGGATATCATATCTTTTATTTGCTTAACCTTATCGAGTACTCAGTTTTACTGATGAATTTAGCTACCCTGACCCATGCATTTTCACTTAGATTAGACCGAGTTTGTTTCACGTATCAGTCTCGCTTTTGGATGTAGCGGTTACATAATGCTTCCTTTTGGGACCAAGTCATTTGCTTGTGGTTGTTAGTTTTCTTGTGAGATATTTTTTGATTTGTATATTTTCTGCTTCACGTATATTGAGTGGTCGTCGTACCACTCAATTAAGATATTTGTATTGTATTGAGTTGTATCATTGTATATGTAATATATGTATATCTACAATGTTGTGTTATGAGTTATTCATTTAGTTATTGTGTTTTGTTCTGATAGATCCATGGCCAACTGTAGCTTTGTATTAACTATTATTGGATATGTTGAGTCACTTGAGTTGAAAAAAAAAATACATAGCATTTATTGACATATTCAATAGATATTTAAGACAAGGATATAGTTGGTCGCCCCTAGTTATCCCTATTCTTCGCATTAGCAGAAGAAGTTACTATGTAGTTCTCTTTGTTAATGTAGGTCTATGGTGGGGACTTATAGTTTGGTATCAGAGCTGGATTTAAATACGAGAAACACAGGACATAAACATATATAATGATACATCTGAATATATATGTTGGGCTTGCAATCCTTCATCTTTGATTTCTTGTCCTTCTTCGAATCGTTGGGCTAATAATTTGGGATGTGTTTACGAATATATTTATTTGATAGTATCTCAAATCTATTCGATGTTATCTTTTCTTAAGAGTAGTTCTTTGAAATTAACCTAACTGGCTCTTTTTACTCATCTGCATCGAAGTACATGTGGATGGTCTTTAATGTTTTATCTTCAGTAATCTTTGAGAATTGCAAGCTCAATTGAGAGAGAACCCGCAATATTCAATTTGATATTTGAGGATCATCGGGTTTATTCCTTATGATTCATCTGTTTGTGCATTTTAACATGGAAAATTTCTATCTAGAATCCTTTCCAGAAACTTTGATGTTCGAGATGAGTGACTTAGGTATTGCTAAACTACATTCAATGTTTTATAGGGTATTAAATTTTGATATCCTAGTCCTTCAGATTTGTGTTTCTATTTTTCGATAAAAAATTATTATGTTTCTTAAATCCTTAAGCTTACCTTGGTGTCGAGATGGGGATGATATATCTCGAATAAGACTCTTGATGTCTTTGTTATTTGAGTCAATTCGGGTGTGTCACCCTTCGGGTGATTGAATGTTATGTTTATCCTCATTTTGGCTTTGAGTTTTTCGAACATTCTTCCATGAGAATTTCCACCATGGATGTAACGACCCGTACTTTTGGCAGTCAAATATTTAATTTAATTTATTTAATTTAATTATTTAATTTGGAATATCGATGGAATTTAATATTTAATTCGTTATTTAAACGAAGTTCGAACGTTATATATATTTATATAATTATAAATCGAGCTTGAAATTGGCGTGCAGTTCGCAAATTCGAGTTTTGAACTTCAACTGGGAATACAGAGTCCGATATAAGTCGGATTTCTGTGGAACAAGAAACGGTGGGACCGTATTGACGATAATTTTCGTATGAAAGAGAAAAATCCAGATTTTCGTGTTATAGATTGCGAGTTACGGCTAAATCAAATTTTGAAATAATCGCTGTGGAAATCGTTATTTAAATATCGGCCTTTAAAATGGCCATTTTGCAAACGATCTCGGATTTCAACGAAATCAGTTTCATTGGAACCGTAACGTTAAATTATTGTACGATGGTGGATGGCGCGGAAAACCGATGACGTATGTGACCACGGTAGCCATAAATGCCCGTTCATTTCTATAGCGCGTATTTAAATAAATAAAAGGATATTGGAGTGTAACTTGAGCAGACTATCGAATTAAGCCACGAAACCAGTCCCGTTGAGTTCGTATCGTCGATTAGAGTAAGGATAGGTATATAGTTTGTTATTTTTAGAGATCGAATAATTTGGTGTTAAAAAGGGTATTGCGGTACGCGGTAAAAATAGCCTACCGGGGAAACAGTCTCAGAATGCAACGAAACTGATGTCGTTGGGTTCGTATCAACAAATTATTGTAAGATTTGACAGTTTCAGGTTGATTTGATTTATCTGGTGATCGTGGAAAAATTAAACGCGTGTTTATTTCTGGTTTTATAAAGGAAAATTTTCCATACGACCTCGAATTTCGACGAAACTTGTCCCATTGGGTCCGGAACATCTTTTTACATTAAGATTACCTTTTTATCAGTAGACAGAGATCGTTGGTAGTGGTTTTTATCAACTACTTCAACATGAAGTTTCGTTAAAAATAAAATAATAATATATAAACCATCCCGACACTATATAAATACCCTCAAGCCATTTCCTCTCGTCAAAACCCTCGTTCTTGGTCAACACCAAAATTGCGCCGCCACCCATTATGAACGAACGATCCAATACCTTCCAATCTTTCCCTTAGTCTATCTTGAAATCCACTAATAAATCCAAGGATCCCCCACCGAAAACTCTTGAGCTCAGAGAGCCCTATCATCTGACCAATGATGATCTGATTCTGGGTGAGGTGGTGACCCGAATCCGCCAAGAAAGCCCCGGCGTTCGAACAACAATTGATGGTGACTGGAGCAACCGGGTTTCGAATTGTTTGGAGCGGATGTTGAGGGAGGTGAGCCGCTTCTTCTGACACCATCTGATTAGACTTTGGCGGACTGAGGAGCGACCGGGGTGGCCTTTCTTCTGACGAGTGTGGTGCGAACTGGTACAAAAAGGGGCGGAGATGATACAAGCATGAAAAGAGGAAACCTACCTGAGTTGTGTTTAACAAACCTACTTGTTTATAATTAAGGGATGATTGGTTGATTAAATTATAGATTACTGATTAAAAACTATCATGTTTAAAGCAGGAACGAGAACGGAGGACTGAGTAGGAAGCCTGGGAAAACTATTGTTGAACAAGAAGAGACAAATTGGCCTGTTTGACCGTGTATTAAAAATAATTAGCTAATTAATTTTATACTTAAGCAATATTTAGTTTAGTTATAATTTAATTAGGAAAAATCGTGAATAACATATTTTGAACAGTATAGGGTAATATGCGTGGCTTGTACGTAGTGAAGGTCGACTACATGGAAAAAGGAAGGATCAGACCTGTTGTGCTAAACCGATGTAATTAGTTAAAACAAAACGTAAGTAAAGTTTAAATCATCTATAATTAACATAACTAACCTAGAATTTTAAAATGAATTGCTTTGTGTAAAATCATGATAGGTCATTCTGATTTTGGAGCTTGGAATGAATACTGTAAGAACGGACGAAGGGAATTCAAACAGTGTTAACCCGGTTTTCCCACTCAGCTAATGTAACTAAAATTTAATTAGAATTTATTTAGAGATAGTTATTTAATTAAATCGTTTAATTAAAATATTTATAACTAATTAATATGTGATCAGAATTGGATCAGAACAAATACACCTGAACCGTATCGACGGACAGAACATTCTGGAACAGTGCCGGACAGAAATCGGAATCAACCGGGATTTTTAGTTAAATTAAACACCTGTTTAGTTTAATTGAAACCAACCGTTCAACAATGGAATAAATCAAGGTGAGTCAAACTCACTCAGTATTTTTCCCATTTATATTTTATATAAATTGGGTTTTTATTTTGTGTGTGCTCTGCTTGCTGATGATTGCCTATTTGCTAGTTATACATTTGTCTGTTGATTTAACTGATGAAATTAAACTGTGTTTAATTTCAGTGAAACACCAAATCGTTATTTTTAACGGTTGGTTCCAATAAAGGTAACTCACCTTGGTTGGTCACGTTTGTTTATAAATGTGTTTCAAATATTTTGAACTGTTTAAATTGCTCGCAGTTGATGTTGAATGGTTGCTATTTAGTGTTATCGGTTAAACAAAACTGAATGATCTGGTTGGTGAGAACCGATTGAATACAGGGCAGAACAAATTGGAGGGATCCAACCAGATTCCTCAAATATATTATTTATTTTCATATTATCATATATGAACTGTCATGATTGTTGATTGATTTGGGTTGTGATCATTTACTGAAAAGTCAACCTGTGTTTTGTTTAAACCAATGGGCGGTATTGGTTTAGTATTTGGCAGTGTATGGCCGATAAAATCAAATCGTTTGATAGATATTGATTCATCGTCAGGTGAGTCGATAGAGAGGAAGTTATAAAATTTGTTTTATAACTAAAGTTAGATTTTGAAATGTATTATTTTTGAATAAAAGTTATTAAAGAGAAATAAGTATTTTTTTTTTATTTAAGACTTTGATTTGTTAATAATTTATTTTATAAAATAAATTCTGATGTAAACCAGATTTACGAGTAGGAGTATGAGAAATGAATTGAATGATTAAACTTTGATAATTGTTTTGTAAAGGAAACAATCAATGGAATTTATCTAAATTAATTATATTTTTAATTAATTTAAAGGAAGAATTAATTGGAATCGGTTAGTGGAATAACCGCAGTTTAAGTGAATTTAATATACCGTTTTGAATTGGGGTTGATTATCAAATTAATGTGTTTTAATGAGTATTGTTTAAATTTCGATAAGGGTTTAAAAAGGTTTACTATTTGCTTTAGTTACCAAAGACTTAACTACTGAAGTAGTTAATAATCGAAGTAAATTATATTTTGAATAATTTAGAAAATTACTTTTCAAAGGTAATCGAAGTGAAATTGAAATCAAGTGAAAAAAGGAAGAATTTGAAATAGGATTTCCCAAGTGGAGAATGATCGAATAGATTTGGGAGGAGATTGGGAATAAGTAAATCTAGTTAAAAAATGGGTTATAGGGTTGTGTAACCAAATTCAAGTTATAATGGAATTGTGTTGAGTTTGGAGTGGAATTTTGGTGTTTGGACTACAACTTATATTTATCTGAGGATAAGAACGTTGTCTGATCAAGGTCTGAGAGGTAATTAAAATGCCCCATCTTGAGCAACATCGGGATTATCTAAAGATGGTATTAGTTGGTAATCGTAAGAGAGTTAGTGGTAATTTATTCTTTCCATTAGGAACATGATAATACCACGTTGGTGAAAATGGGAAAATTTAGACAATATACCAAGTAAAGGAAATTTGTGATAAGGAAATGAAGGGTTGAGTTTTTATTTTACACAAATAAATGTTGGTTATTGTTTTCAAAAATAGAATAAAAGATTTACGTAACGTGGATTACGAATAATAAGTTAAGTGGATTTCCCAAGCTTAAATAACAAAGAATGATGTAACAAGTGTTTTGAAAGGAGAATTAAGTGAAAATTTAATATGGTTATTGTGCTAAGTATTATAAGGGTTCTGAGAACATTTGTATATTGATTAAGAATCCAAATATCGTATTTTAAGAGTTAGAAGTTTAATTAGGCGGAAGTGGATTAATTTGTTTAATTAAAAGGCCAAGTGATGTTGAATACTGAATCAGTGAACCCATTGGAGTGTCATGATTGAAACACTGTATATTTTGATAGTTAAAACACCGACTATCAAATCTGTCCAATATGATTGTTGGTACGAAAAGACCGGGATCGAATTTATATTCGAAAACCATTCCGGCTAACAAATACGTGAAGATCTCAGAAGAGGATCGACATGGAGCAGTGAAGACCGTGGATTTCCATAAACGGAAGAACCACTAATGTTCTCTTCCTGGAAAGTAGAGAAAAGCTGTGATTATGTTGTGGTTGGAATATATGGGTTGCAAGGACTTCTCGCTACTGATCCATGGGGTGATTCCTATATGGATGCAATAGGAGATGCCTTCGGTTCATCCTGTTCCTGGATGACTTGTATGGACGGATGTCTGACAGAGTATTTCCAAAGGGTCACGTACATTGATTTCTTCAAACGTGCTATAGTTGTTGGCAGGGAATTGCCGTTCTCTTAGCTTCCAGCTAGAGTATTTTTGTGAACGTCAATTAGTGATATCCGACGGATCTGACGATGTGGCATTCAAAGTGAATGGTGATAAGATGTTTCAAAAGTAAACTCTGACCTCAAGCCTTATCAACCGGAAAATGACAAAAATCGGGCAGGCTGCATGGCTATGTGGGTCGCTCCCATTAGGATGTATAATCACCTATCTAGAGAAATTCCTACTTACTTCTTGAATCTATATTCGATGCTATCCGTTCTCGGGAGACGGTTGCTGATCCCAACCGTCGGTGATATACATTCGATACACTCAAGCGAAATGAGTGGTCGGTCATGTGTGGGTCGGGTTGCAAGACGTTCTTGTTGAACCCAGTGTATTCTCCTCTAGAGATACACTATCGGCAGGTGGTCCCATACCTTGTCATAGTTGGAATCCAATCTCCAATAAGCGCCCGCGGTTTTGATAGTATACTATATATGTGGAGCTTGAGATGCAAGCGTTCCACTAGATTGTTATTTACTTGTATTTAGACATTATTATAATATCAGAAAAGATATTGGTTTCAAAACTGTTTTGGGTTATTGTAAGGTAAAAACCGTCTGTGTTTATGTGTGGATTTGGTCTTACGATTATCCTTTTCTTTTGAAGAGATTTTGAACTTTAAAATCATGATTGGATGGTTTACCCGAAATACTATGCGATTTTATCTCACTCTGGTTCACCAGACTGACCCGGTGTTTTGTAAATGCTCGGGTTAGCCTAGAGTATACCGGTTCAGGTTATCGAAGGCTGTGAAGTCCAGAGACGAACTGGAGATGTTCAGACGTATGATATGATGTAGCTACTAATCCATTGTGCATTGTATATGGGAACATGTTATTATAACTGTCCCATTGTATGATGTACTCTGATACTGTAAGTATTTTTAAAGCTCTCAATAAAGATTTATTTCTGTATTATATTTTGTTCCGCTGCGATGTGAGACTCTGTGTTTTGGTGTTCTTCTTCTTCTTCTATTCTAATATTTCTTTCGTTCTTATTTCACCCTCTAATTTCTTTCTAATAACTATCCAGTGTTTTCGGTGCTTGGAGGATCGGCATGAGTTACGGTGAGGTATTTATGTCGATATTCGGGGCTGAAATCTGCTGGGTCGTTACAATGGAAGTGAGGCGATGTTCTAAATTTCTCATTTGAGCCATTCATGCATCCTTTGAGTTGTTCCTCTTGGATATCTATATGAGGAAGTGCTTCAAAACATTACTTTACTTGGAGTAAAAATATGAATTTTAGGTCCTTTGTTCTCTTTAGTTTATGCCTAACTTTTTTATTAACTCATAGATTTCGTTCAATCTATAAGAAGTTTTGAACTATTATCTTAGCTTGAGTTTTCAACGCCTTCCATAGACTACGAGTCACAGTGAGTAGCACGGTCTTTACCATAGCTCGTACTCGAGTGATTCTCCTACGTAATTTGTTATACCACGTGGAATGATGAATATTCTAGTTTATATCGTCAATCTATGAATCAAATATTTGAAAAATATCTCGATGACTTCTTTTTATGATTGATTTTCTGAGTTAAATTTAAATAGAGTTTTTAAAAACTATTAAAGTAAAGATTTGTTAAAAGAGGATTTATTTTGAGATAAGAAATGAACTGCGAACTAAAAAAAATATTTACAGAAAATGATTTTTCTTCATGTTGGGTCGTCCATTGTGTGCTTAAAGATTCTGATCGATACGCATGATCAACGTTCCCAATAGGAATTTTATAAACACTAGGATGAGACAATCAGTCATCATAAATAAATTTCAATAAGATTGAAGTGGAAAGTTTTATATCTTTAAGAATTGATCCAAAAAGTTTATTTCAAAGACTTTTGTAATTCTTTCAAAATTTTCGAATAAAATTTCAAAATCTTATTTTTGGAATAGACTTCAAAGAATTGTTTGGAGAATTAATCGTTATAAAGAAAGAATATATAAGATTGAAATTACTTCTAAGCTAAGAACTTATATTAAAAGAGTAAGATTTTTTTCTAGCAAAAAAAAGGGAGGTTTTATTTTTCTAAGTAATGATCTTTTTGAATTACAAGAATTTTGAGTCCATACCCATCTTTCTAGATTATCTTGATTCCTTCAGCTTCTACTGACCTAGTGTAATAATCTATTGACGTGCATTTTTCGTTCATTGTGGTTGGTGGCTTATAAAGAACCGCCTTCTTTTGAGTTCTCTATCTTTCTTAGTGTTCCTACTATCATTATAGTAGTTTTTACATTGTGGAATATGGAAGTTTTGGGTTGTTAATCTGTTTGATTTCTTGAGTTTTGAATGAGTTTGAGTGAAATCTCAACCTTATTCGAGGAATTTTAAGGAATCTTTCTTTTTAGATTGATTTGAGGGGGCATTTTTGCCTTTGAGTTCTTTGTCGAAGGTGAGGTCTCTTCAAAATGTTGAGATGTCAATTGGAAAATTTCTATAAACTTCTTATCCTATATATATTTTTGGGAAACTTATAGAATTACTAAGCAATTATATTCTTCTTTTCCTTTATCTTGAATGAGAGATGAGCAAATTTTGGTTTCGTTCTTGTCTAACCTTTGAATGGCAAGATTAAGATGTTGAGCACATACTCTTCTCTAAATACTGCGAGGACATAATTTTATTGAGGAGGAGAGTCTATAGCAACCCAGTTTCGGAGATTACCTATTATATAAAATTTTAATGGAGATTATAATTTAATATAGATGATTGACAATAAAATGGAATTTTTAGATTTCTATTTAGAGAAAAATCAATAAATCTGAGAAGTTATTGTGAAAATGAAGTTTTGAATACTTTCTTTGAGATTTAGTTTGAAAATAAATCATGATGGCAATTTAATGAGTCAAATATAATGATATTTGAAATTTATACCCATATTAGCCTTTTATTATAAAATAAAAGGACAAATGAAAAGAAAATGAATTTTTAGAAATTGTTCTATTGATTATTAATATTATTTTGATGTTTTAAAATGTTAGGACATTTTATTTGGCTAAGAAATAGTGTTAATTTAGCCAAATATGTCAAAAATGATGATTTTTCCTAAAAATATACATATTGGGTTAAGGTTGTATGTTCGAAACAAAAAAATCCTTAACAAGGTTCATTTTTATGTAAATTAAGTATAAAATGCTCATTTTTGTGTAAAATGTAAATAATGTGTAAATAAAATGAAACTATTATTAAAAATAGATAAAAACATGTTGAAATGTATATTTGTATTTTTAGTAGTGGCTTTGGATCCATTTTTAATAATTTTTAAAAATTGCATAGGTGATTGGAGAAGTAAACATTTATACACTAGTGTAAACATGATTTTCCAACACATAATTATCTTCCTTAAGTTAGTAGTGGGCTAATAACCTAATTAACAACTAACTGGGCCAAATAAGTAAGGGGATAATGTAGAGGCACCTGGAAAAATATACATATTTCACTTTTGTTGAGAAAGGAAACTTCTTCTTCTCAAACCAGTAAACTTCTCTGTGGCTATAGCCTTTCAAAGCTAGAATTTCAACTTCCTACAACAAATTAAGAGAAAATGATCACCTAGAACCTAAACTACAGCAGGTAACCCATCTAAAGGGTTGTGTTTCATATCTAATTCATCAGATTTTTTTTAGGTTTGTGAAATTTATCTTTTCTTCTTTGTTGTATGTTGTTGTAGTTTAATCTACAGGTGCTCGAGCTTAGAGAGAAGCCTAAAAGTTCAATCTTTGATTAATTTTGAAGCTTTTTAGATCAAATCCTTGCTTGCAAAATTTCTACATTGCTACAAGGAACAATAAGTATGCAAAAATGCTTAAAATTAGTCGGCTATTTTCAAGTTTGATTTGATTTGGTGAAATCCTGTAGTTGTTTTTTCTGAGTTCTCTAGACCTTATTTTCTGAAAATAGTATATAGTAAAACAATCATATCTTTCTCGTTTCTTATCCAATCTAGGTTAAAGTTGTTTTGTTGGAAACTTGATTCAATAAGAAACGATTTCTTTTCATATTGTAATTTGATATTCTATTGTTTGATGGACCTGAAACAGATTTTAAAACAGAAGTACAATTCATTCTTTACCAGAAATTTTTTGAGATTGAACTGAAACTATTTTTATCATACCTTCTTCATTTTACAACCAAATTTGATGATTTCTAATGTTTCGAAAAGCTTAATTCATATGCAACAAGTTTTATGTTTTGGGTTTTTTGAAATTTTGAAGTTTGCTTGGTTAAAATTTCGTTTGTTTGTCGCTATCCCGAGAATGAAAGACAGGGTTAGTAAATTTAAACCTGAATATTATTTTAAACATAATGTTTGAACTATAAATCCAAAGTCAATAATTTTTTATGTTCAGAAAAGCCCAAGACCTGATCTAAAACTTTCATTTGAATTGTTTCACCAAATTTTGAGGTTTGCTTGTCCATCATGGTCGTTGTTCCGCAACAGCGAAATTAAATTTTGAGTTATGTTTTCTTTTGTAAACTTCTTTTAGCTTAAGTTGTAGTGCTTGTTTTCTAATTTACAAGTTCTTTAATGAAGTTAAAACCTTATAACACAAGTTATTACTTGAAATCATTATTTAATTGTACGTTTTGATGCTTGTAAATTGTGTTCGAAATGGATAAAATTAAGCCATTACATGTTAGATGCTAAATTTGTATATGTTGGTTATGCCTCCTCCATTTGAGGCATTTTTGAATTAAAGTTGAGGCTATTACATCCATCCATGGATTAGCCGATTTTATGGGAATTCGAAATTTATATTTTGAGTCTTTTGAATTTGAATTCGAATTGAATTCAAATATCAATTTCTTGACATCTTTGATGTTTTGATGACGTTTTGAGCACAGTTTTCTACAAACTAACTTGGGAACCGATTTTGAATGAAATTAGGATTTTAAATCATTACCACATAGTATTTTTTTGATTTTTTTTTACAATAAAATATTATGTATTCCTATAATAAAGGAATTTGAATATTGGTTTTGAATAATGTTTTGGAAAACTGTTTAAAAACTAAGGGTGCATTCTCTTTTTACTTTTTGGTTTTTGTACGTACAAAAGTGCGAACAGTATGCACATATCATGGAAAACGATCATCTTACAAAAAAAAGTTAACACATAATGAAAAACTAATTTTTATCATTTTCCGTATTTTAAGAAACAACGGAAAAATGACATAAAATTAATACATCCACCATCTCCATACACTCCATCATCCCCTACATCTTTGGTCCACCACCTCAGTTACCCTTCAACTCTTTGCATCGTTCGAAATTAACATTGAAAACTCAAAGCACAAAGTAAACCAAACACCACCTATTTCTTTGATAAAATATATTTGTAAAGTACATATACTTTAGCACCGTTCAGGCGTATGGGAAAGAGAATTAGACGATTTAGCAGAACATGTTGCATGGGATGCTTGAGTTCGCTTCATCCGTTAATTTCAGACTTGTACGATTGAAATCTTTACGATGAATAGATTTGGGATGAATTTTGGTGTTCACCATTTTATGGCATATTTTGATGATTTTAACCTTTAGGCTGTGAGTTTCTCGAGTAAGCCTAATTTTGACTAGTTTAATGGTTCGAAAACTCCTTTTGGAGTATAATCGATGAGGAACCATTTTTGATGTATTTTATGCTCGTCGATGAGATGAGGCGAATTAGATGTTAGTGGCCCCTATTTTTGGATTATGGCTATAGGTAACCATCTTGATGTTATTTTCACTTGCCGATGAGACGAGGCAAGCCTCTTTATGGTGACTTCACAATGTTAAGATGTTTTATGATGGTTTTCACTTGTCGGTAAGATGAGACAAGTAACGATGTCAGCCAATACCCGTCAATAAGGTGAGACGAGTAGGTTATCTGAATTACTAGCATGGAAGATGAGGCATAATATATATTTCATGATGTTTTCTGATGTGGTATCGACTAACGGTTTGTAAACCGTTAGGTGCAAACATATGTTATGGGACATACGTTCATGCCTTATAGATTCCCATCCGAGAAGTTAAGGTAAATTCACGATGTCACTAGTACTATTGGCCGAGTACTCAATTGGGGTCATCATGATGATTACGATGTTATTACTTGACTCCAATCATTACGACGTTATTACCCGGGTTTTTTGTGATTGGGTGTCATCACGATGTTTCCAGCTGTAGCCAATCACGATGATCACGATGTTATGATGTTATGTAACCCCAAGCCATCACGATATATGGTACCAAAATTTAGTACTAGTTAAGATGTAAGCATGTGTTGTATATCTTGATGTTTCAATTTCACCATTTCGATTTTGATACTCTATTATTGCCTTATCTAAGAAAAAGGCTTATTTATATGCGTGTTTTATGGTGGTTTCTAATATGATTTTTTGAACTCCTTCCTAGCTATTGAGATGGATTTGAGATATATTTATAATTATACCAATGAGATGAGGTATAATTTATGGAGCTTCTTTATGATGAATTTTAATGATGGATTTATGATATATTTATATTTGTATCAATGAGATAGGTATAAATTATGGTATTTCTTTAAAAATGAGTTTAATTGATGGATATAAGATGTTTTTATATTTATACCAATGAAACAAGGTATAAATTATTATGAGATTCATTTATAGTGAGCTTAGTGATAGATTAAGATGTTTCTATATTTATACCAATGTGAAGAGATACAAATAATTAAGAAGATTATACAGACGATTTTATGATATTTTGAAATTTTATTATATTTTATTGAGATGAGGCATATCTATATGTGTTCATATATTATATGAAGAGTATATACTTTGATGTATAGTTATGATAGTCCCTCCTTGAGGGTGATATTCCTTTCCTCTGAAATTTTTACCGACATTTAATTCACACTGTCCATTGTATGAGGTAGTAGCTATGTTAATTAATCCTTACCTTTAAGACTTAGCTTGTTGATGTTTTATTTTCTTAAATGTAGTTTTGCCACTTTAGTGTAGCCTTATTCTAATTATCACTTCTACTTCCAAAGAATAGATATCATTCTTTTTTAGAAGGAAGTAACACTATTATGACATGGTATCCTTTGAGAAAAAAGATATAATATCTTTAATTTGCTTAACCTTATCGAGTTCTCGATTTTACTGATGAATTTAACTAGCCTGAACTGTGTGTTTTCACTCAGGTCAGACCGAGTTTGTTTCAAGTATCAGTCTCCCTTTTGGATGTAGTGGTTACATGATGCTTCCTTTTGGGATCAATTCATTTAGTTGTTGTTTTTAATTTTCTTATGAGATATTTTTCAATTTGTATATTTTTTTTGCTTCATGTATATTGAGTGGTCGTCGTATCAGTCAATTGAGATATTTGTATTGTATTGAGTTGTATCATTGCATATGTAATATATGTATATTTGCACTATTGTGTGGTGAGTTATTCATTTAGTTATGGTGTTTTATTCTGATAGAACCATGGCCACCTATGGCTTTGTATTAACTGTTATTAGATATGTTGAGCCACTTGAGTTGAAAAAAATACATAGCATTAATCGACATATTCAATAGACAGTTAAGACAAGGATATAGTTTGTCGCCCCTTACTAGCCCTATTCTCTGCATTAGCACACAGAATTCCTATGTTGTACTCTTTGTTAATGTGGGTCTCAGGTGGGGCGTTACAGAGAGATCAGAATTTTTAAAATTAGGAAAGAATGCGGCCATGAAAGGAATGGAACAGTAGATTTTGATTTGGAAGAAGAGTCGGCTACTGTAGAAAAAAAATGGGTTTATTATATTATTATATTCTCTTAAGCTTTTAATTTCAATTTCAAAATAAAACGACAAGCATGTTTTATTTCCGCACAAACAAACGTCAAGTCCGTTCGTCACAAAACTTGATAGTGTGCATCACTACAACGAAACAGTTCTGATAGTACAAGTCTTGTCAAAATCTGAGACTATTACCCAAAATGATAATTTTATGCATATTTTGAGATAGACATGACCGCCAACTTTTCCGAACTCAAAATATAGTGATCTTTATACTTTTTTTTATTAAAGTCACATATCGTACGAACCCAACAGAACTAGTCTCGAGTCCCAAATCGATCGTTTGGGAAAAAACAACTTTTGGAAGCGTTAGTTGATTATTTAACAAATAATATTTGAATAAATATATTTAAATGTCCAATCGTTAAAATACGCGTCGTCACATTCTCACCGCTTATAGGATTTCGTCCTCAAAATCTCCAGGTACTGAACCACACAACCCAACACTCTCGAGTAAGCGACGACACAAGTCAAATCGTCCCTTATAAGTCTCAGTAACCACTCAAGAAAGCGATCACAACAAAGGGATTAACTTGGAATTTGGCATAGAGCCAAAATTCTCATCCCTAAGTATAAACATGACCCAAAATCCGGAAACATCGTGATCAAGCCAAGATTAAAGGTGTACATTTATTCCTAACCCAACAGGTAATGGGAGCAAAGTGACAACTCACTAATTTGGAAAGCAATTCAACTTAGCATCACATATTGAATTTCTTTCCAAATATAGTGGAATTCATGGAAAATTTTGGAAGCACCTCCCCTGTACTGCTTGATCTGGAAAATCCCAGACTTGTTATGTAAGGCCCAAATCATCAAAATAAAACAAAGCCCAAAAGTGGATACCCATACATAAGGCATAAAATCATCAAAATGCACCAAATTGAAAAAACATAATGTTACTTCTACTATGTACCTCATTTTAGAGCAAGCTTAGCATTTAGATGCAAACAAAAGCAAGTGTGCATCCAAACAAAATCCAACTCATGCTCCATGTACCTAACATATACTCAACAAAGAGGGTTAGACAAGGTTGTAGAAACCAACAAATATAAATAATGTGTTAAGTCATGCATGGAAATAAACGGTCTACAGCAAAAGAAAACAACTATCCTGCATGGCTAATAATCATATAAGCATAAGTTATCATATCAAGTATCAACCATTAAACATGCACAACAAAATAATAGCAATCATGATAAATAACATCCATGTCTATCCTAGCATGTAGGATATTAATATCATCAACATAAGACATCAAATCTATATATGACCCGAGAACAATGGTTTCCATTCTGCTAATAAGGGAAATAACTTTAGCTATCTTGTCATCAAATCGAGCATAACTCAAGCGTTATCATGCTACTGTCAAATCCTTGCTAATCGGTCAATAAAAACATCGAAAATCGCTCCCGCATCTACATGGGAATCTCAAGTAGCTACAAAGAACTACACGACTCTTCCCATTCAGCATTAATAGCCAATCATCCACTCGTCATGAAATGAGTGACAAACACCTCCAATGATGTCGGGAACAACAACACAACTTCAATATGGAATAAACCACCCAAGGTAAAATTCGTACAACACTTTAAAACATGAAGATAAGACCATCAATAAAAGTGAGCAACAAACACCAGTGGAATACCACTGCCCATACTGGTATTTCTCCAGCACAACATCACTAGGAGGCTAGGAATCTAACCATCAATATCTACGAAGGATAGGATCCCAATCAGAAAAGAGAAACCCCAATGGTAACACCATCAACAACTCCAACTCCTTCCAAATAAATAAAGCTCCCAAACTCCAAAGCGGCCTCATCGCGAACTCTATCGCCGTAGCGACTCTATAGAGATCGACTTTAAACCAAGAGTCGAATACTCCATCATGAGCCACTTCGATCCTTGACTAACATGCGATGGTATACTGTCCTAGTACTACCGGCATAGCCTACGTAGGAGCGATAACGACTCCCCATTCCAAGCAATGTCACCTAAGTACCCCACTTCACCTAACCTGAAGTGAAACTCCAACAAACCAAACAATGATTGGTGTACTCTGTACAACTACGACCCAATCATGCTTAGTTCTTTCATTTCGTCCATGTGAAGACACAAAGCAATCAAGCAACACGTGGCAACTTCACTAGCCGATCTTGGAATATAATCCAAGGAAACTCACAAAATATGCCGACTCGCTAGCCATCCCATACGACATAACAAACCAATCCTACTGAAAGCAGCATAAAATGCTAAAATCGGCATACACCAACCAACCCCCTGTTAGGTCAATCTCCTCAAGAAATCCAACTAAGAAAACCACTTCTCACACCTTTGAGATAACACGGCTAGCCATCACTGATCAAGAACGGATGTCAGCTCGTCTCTTGCTCTCAAGGTACACATGCCCTAAAGGCATAGCCACTGATCCTCTATCAATGGCCTGATCGATATGGAACTTAATCCCAAAATAGTGGAAATCTAGTCACCAAGTCGAACATGTCTAGATATGCTCAAGCTACCAGCTCAGATGATGATTCACTACTAGAGACTCGATATCTCATGCATTATCATCCGACGTAAGCGACTCACTCTCCGCTATCGCTTGATCAAGGATGACTCACAACTGCATCGCAGAATGTCCTAGGCCACTATCATCATCAACAACCTCTCACTACAACTAACCTTCTGTATCGACCGAACTAGAAAGTGCTAGACTCTATTACTAGACCTAATCGAATGTAAACAATCAATAGCAACCAAGCTAACAACCAAACAAGCATGAATCGATGAGACAAGTTTTGACGAACCATGTGTACTGCCAAGTACAAATAGTATACAATAACAATCCCCCGCCTCGAGGCCCAAAACTAATCCTATGAATGATGCAGTCATCTATAGTTTTATTTCCCGGCGACAAAATCCAGGAAGTTATAAACATATGGTGTAATAAAACCCTCAGCATAGTAAGTCACAATCAAAGAAGACAAATTAATATTCCCGAATCCCAAACTCACTTCATCCATCACTACCATATAAGATGGAATGGTGAAATCCCGACGTCAAAATAAAACACGCATGAAAACACCATTGATGGAGAATATATCTTAAGTGGCGACATTGTTTCCCATTTCTCCTCTCGAGGAAGCACTTAACGAAATAGAAATGATGATCGTTGCATACATCTCCACAATTCATCTCTGCATACAGGGCAACCATCAACACTGGGCATGGGCTAAAGCACCAAGAGCCCACAAACCAAACTTATGTGTGAAGTATTCATGAAAGAATGACCCATACATTGATTAATACATCAAACTCGATCATATAATCCAACACAGACACATCGTCTCAACTGACGAACCACCATAGGGCACTAACTTCCAGCAAGTCAAAACATACCTCTTCGACCCGAAACACGAAATAGTTCTGAGCGAGTCGATTATAGAAAATCGAAATGAGAACTCTTGACAACTGGATTCATACATGGAGTGACCAAAAGTGACCTACAACCTTACAGCAGCACCCAACTACAAGTCTATCGAAGAACATCAACACGAGACTAAACCACAGAGCTCTTGCACCACAACAGCCGACTACATTCCAACGTACGGTTTGCCCATATGGACACATAAATAGACATAAAGCACAATATATTCAACCTCGACATTTGAGTAGCAAAACCAACAACTGAATATGGGACACCCCAACTGCGACTCTTATCACCACTAGAAACACATTCCGTAGATCGAGGTAAATATTCTCGGTTCTGCATAACTTCCGACTCTAAAGACTGAGTAAATGTTAATAATTCTCGTTTGCTAGATCGTCACAAACAAAAGAACAATCTATCACTAATAATGGAAATAACACCATTGTACTCTTGCACAAAACAACCCACACTATATACACTACTAATATATAGTTTAGAAAATAAAAAATATGACAAATACATATTCTCTCGTATATAATAACTCACGATATTGGTACTTCTAGGTTAAAACACAAAGCCCAAGCTCCAATACCAAATGTAACGACTGCCTTACACCATCAGTGTAGAACGATAGCTAAGCGAAAGAAATAAGAGAAAAGGAAGGCAATAGAATAGAAGAGAAGAGAAAAGGAGAAGGAAAGAAGAAATGAAACACAGAATCATTGTTACAAAACCTATCGAATATCCCACATTGCCACTGTTTCAAATCTCAAAAATATCGCCCGAGATCTCGTCCGATATCTCTTATTGGGTTCCTTCCGAAACAAAACAACAAATCTCACTATAAATCGCCTTTCGAATACATCGTCTGAGATATTATAACATCGAGCGATATATCAATCGAGATGACATATTGGAATATCGTCCAAGATTTAGGTTTTTCTAGTTAAAGTTTAGATCTGTGCCTGAACCAGAACAATAAGTAAAAAAAAACTTAAATTCAGCCATGATAATCTCCTGCTATTTAACATTTTGCATGTTAGATGACCATATCATATGTTCATATATGTTATACAATGCTTATAATTTTCATATTCATTTTTTTATTTTGCATACATGTAACATTTAAAATATATGTATTTTATGTTCTATTGTGTTGTACTTTTAAATGTTTTGGACTATTTTATGTTCTATGTCCAATAATAATTTATTGTAACAACCCGAAAATCTGGGCCAGTTTAAAATTTTTATTTTGGCAATTTTAGCGAGTTTTGACTATTTAAAATGAATTATTTTAAATAATATCGACGAGAAATTTATTTTGAATATAAATCGAACGTATATATTATATACGCGTCGTCGTTAGAATATAAATATTTATATATAATTATAAATATAATTGAAAATGGCGCGGTAGTTCGATAATTCGATTTCAAACTTCAATTGAATGTACCGGGTGCAAAACAATCCGGATTTTAGTGAAACCAAAAATCATAGAATCTATTTGATAATATCTTTCCGACGAATCCGAAAAATCAAAATTTCATAGCGGGAATCAAAAGATATGTCCAGTTGAAAATTCTGAATAGTCGCTATGGAATTCAGGCCCTTAAAAATGGACATTTTGCAAACGACCTCGGATTTCGACGAAACCAGTTTTGTTGGGTCCGGGATGTGAAGTTATTGCTAGGTTTCAAATTTCGTAATATTTCGAATCAATATGTGAGAGTGGCAAAGGAAAACGCGTTTGACCAGTTTCAGTTGATTTTAATCGACTGGAAATTGGCCATTTTTCAAACGGTCTCAGAATTTGACGAAACTAGTTTTGTTAGGACCATATCGTCAATACGAAGCTAGAAAATATTTTTCGAGAATTTTTAGAGTTAGTATGTGACCCTGGTAATTTGAAATGTACGTTTAAAATTCAATATAGTGATTTAAATGTAAATTCAACGGAAACTGATTGTAACTATCGAATCAGCTTAATGATCATTTTTACGTTGGATTGAAGACTGTATATGTCGGGATTGAAGGATCCGTCAAAAATGGTGACCTTTAAAACCCTAATGGAGAATTCCAAAAACGTGATCACTAATCTCACTTCCTCTATCTCAAATCACGTTTCTTCTTTACTAGATGACAGATCAGATAAAAACAAAGGTGTACTTCCATCATACAAGGAGATCTTGTTGCGGCCAGGTGTAAAGCGTAACGCTCCTCGAAATAATATATTTAAATCTCGCATTACTCCTCAGCCGCCGCCTCGTTTTTCGATCAATTTCCTCGAAAAATTAAAAAACATCAAATCTGATAATGGTTGCTTCAGATGCGGCTCTCCAGATCACTGGGCTAGGAGCTGTCGAAATCCTATGGTTTGTTTTCGCTGTAACAAAATTGGGCATAAGGGCTTCAGCTGCAAATTTCATCTCAAAAATCCGAAAAAAATGGAAAACCCTAAATCGCTCCCTCCTCTTTCGGCGGCGTTTTACCCTGACGATTTTAAAAAGGCTAGATCGATGGTTGTTCTCTCCATCGCTCGTGGTGCTTTTTCGATCAATGAGATGGAGACTTTATTGGGAACTCATTTTGGCAAGCGAGCGCCGAGCTGGGTGTGGACGGTGCGTAGATTTGGCGATGATTTCATAGCGAAATTCCCTCCCTTTTTATTGACTGAAACATTTTACTACTCACTCTTCGACTCAAAGGGAGTAATTAATTTGAAGCGTTGGGGCCCACAAATTGGGAGTATGGCGAAAAAGAGGATTGAAGTCTGGGTTTCACTTAAAAATATTCCACTAGTGTGTAGAAGTGTTGATTCCCTCAAGTCGGCGCTGGCGGAGGTAGGTGAAGTGATTAGACTCCAGCATGGAGTGTGGAATGTAACCGATTTTTCCTCTCTGAAGGCGATGATGTGGATTGATGAGGATTTGGAGCTTCCTCCTTCGATTGTGGTTCCTGTTGAGGGCTTTTTCCATAATATCTCCATTACGAAAGTCGACGGTGAATCCTCTGAGGAAGTGGACAGACAAGAACTTCGTAAAACGGTGTTTGTTAGAGGGGAGAATGGCGAGATGAAAGTGCTAAAGGCTAGAAGCGTTAGCGCCCCCACGGCTCATGTTGGGTTGGGCGGTAATTCTTTCGCACCAATTCATGTTGACAGAGAAGATGATGTGATGGTTCATAATGTTGCTAACGATAATGTGGAAGCTCTTGAAGCGGATGCTGTTGATGATGATAACGAAGACGCTGGTAGGGAGGAGAGTGGTTTCGATGGCTTGAGGAATATGTTTGGGGAAGAAAATGATGAGGACTATGATCTTGGGGGGGACGATAATGATTACGATCTTGGTGGAGGGAGTAATGCTTTGGCCATTTCAGATTCAGATGAACGCTCTTGTGCAACAAGCAGAAGAAAAGGCAAGATGCCAGTGGACTCCGGTGTGGTTATCCTAAGGAGAAGCGCTCGTGGCCTTCCTCATCCTCTGGAAGGTAGCGTTTTTATCCCTGCTATCCTTAATTCTTTATCTCCTGATCAAATGCATGATGTTGCTAGTAGCTCTAGTTTTTTGTTAAATGATTCTGTTGCTAGTGATATTAGAAGTAAAGAGTTAGATAGGGCTGACGTACCCCAATGATTGTCTTAACTTGGAATGTTAGAGGTTTGGGTAATTACGATAAACGCCTTAGAGTTAAAAATTATCTCAAATCGGTCAAGCCCCACATTGTGTTGCTTCAAGAGACTAAACTTGAAAATCCTGATTTCCTTATTTTTAAAACTCTGGGTTGGGGGGTTATTGATGAGTGGAGATTTATACCGGCCACTGGTAGTGCTGGAGGATTGTTCACTGGTTGGGATAGTAATTTGTGGACATTTAAACAAGAGATTTGTCAAACACATTGCCTACATGTTGCATTGGAATGTGTAGCGACTAAGAAGCTTTATTTTTTCTCCAACGTTTATGGTCCAAACACTAGAAGTGAAAGGAAAACTTTGTGGAGAGAAGCGATGGAATTTCATAGTTTGATGTATGGCCCTTGGGTTATTGGAGGAGACTTTAATGTTACTAGATTTGGTTATGAAAGAAGTAACTCTGGTGCTAATCATTTTGGTGACATGGCTGATTTTAGTGAGTTTGTTAGGGAATGTGAGTTAATTGACCTCCCTCTTGCTAATAGAAAGTTCACTTGGTCTGACGGCAGAACTCCACCGACTCTTGTGAAACTTGATCGTTTCTTCATCAACGCTCACTTTGAGGATCTTCATCCTTTAACCGCCCAAAAAGGCTTATCTACGATTATTTCCGACCATTGCCCTGTTGTATTAGATTCTGGAGATGCCATTAGGAAAAAGCCTTTTTTTA
Source organism: Allium sativum (assembly GCA_030737875.1). Classification (NCBI taxonomy): domain Eukaryota; kingdom Viridiplantae; phylum Streptophyta; class Magnoliopsida; order Asparagales; family Amaryllidaceae; genus Allium; species Allium sativum. The sequence goes on from CM060909.1 coordinate 86,407,484, forward strand.
GATTTGAAAAAATGTGGTGCTTGGAAGATAACTTTACCGATTTGTTGTACAATAAATGGTCTGAATTTGGGGAGAGTGGTGATGCAGCGAGAACCCTTTGTAATAAACTTAAACTTTTGAGGAAATTTCTTAAAAAGTGGAATACTGAGGAGTTTAGTCATATTAGAATTAAAAAGGAGAGATTAGAAAAACTGATTCTTGATCTTAATATACTGGAAGAGGAAAGAGGACTCGATGATGTTGAAAGAGATTTGCTTCAGCAGCGAGAACGAGAACTCAACAAAGTTTTGGATCAGGAAGAGATTTTTTGGAGACAGCGATCAAGATCTCAGTGGCTGAAGGAAGGGGATAGAAATACTGCGTATTTTCATAGAGTTGCCAATGGTAGACGCCGTACCAATTTGATTCACAGTATTTGGAAGGATGGCGTGGAAATTTGTGAGCAACAACTTTTGAGCGATACATTCACTGAATATTATAAAAGCATCTTCGGTGCTCGTGTTGAGAACCGTATTTCTGTTGAATGGAGTAAATTGTATCCTGATGTAACTGATCTCTCGGATGTTGCAAGTGCTTTTTCTGAAGAAGAAATTCTGAATGCTTTGAAGGAGATGCCAGGTGATAAAGCACCTGGGCCTGATGGATTTCCCACCTTTTTCTTCCAACAATACCGGGGCATGTTGAAAAATGATGTCTTGCGTTTGTTTGACGAGTTCCACAAAGGCTCTTTGAGGTTGGATTTGATTAGCTATGCTAACGTAGTTTTAATCCCCAAAAAAGATGGTAATGTTTCCGCCGCTGATTTCAGACCGATTAGCCTTCTCAACACTAGTTTCAAACTAATCACGAAGGTTTTGGCCAATAGGCTGGAAACTAAGATGGATTCGTTGATTGATTTATCCCAAACTGCTTTTATTAAAGGAAGAAACATTCTGGACGGTGCTGCGTTGGTTGGCGAAGTGATTTCTCATTGCGATAGATTTGACGTTCCTTGTGCTATCCTTAATTTGGACTTCGCCAAAGCTTTTGACACAGTTGACTGGCGATTTATGATTGAAGTGCTGAAGGCAAGAGGCTTCCCCACCAAGTGGATTGATTGGATTTTCATGGTTCTTTCATCAAGTAGATCCAACATTTGTGTTAATAGAGTTGCTGGCTCTACCATCCATTCCATGCGTGGACTGAGACAGGGCGATCCACTTTCCCCTCTCCTTTTTGACTTGGCAGCAGATGTTTTTACCAAAATTCTGAAGCTGGGTTGTACAAAGGGGATTATTAGCGGTTTTGGCAGTGACCATGTGGTTGGGGGCATCAATTCTTTGCAATATGCTGATGACACCATCATATTTAGTAAACCTGACTGTAAATTCCTTGCTGCACTTAAATTTATTCTATATGCTTTTGAAAGTTTATCTGGCTTAAAAATTAACTTTCATAAGAGCAGTGTTTACACGTTGGGTTGTAGTGATGATTTACACAGGTCTTGTGCTGAAATGTTTAATTGCAAGGCTGAAGTGTTCCCTTTGAATTATCTGGGTATGTGCATTCGCCCCAAGAAATTAATGAAGAAAGACTGGTAGCACTTGATCGAAAAGGTGGACACTAGACTGGCGAGGTGGAAAGGCAACTCATTATCCAGAGCTGGTCGTCTTGTGCTTGTCAATTCTGTCCTGTCGTCGATTCCACTGTACTGGATGTCATTCTATCACTTTCCAGGTTGGGTGGTGGAAAAGATTGACGCAATTCATCGTAACTTTTTCTGGATTGGTTCTAAAGAGACGAAGAAGCTAAGCTGTTTGATATCGTGGAACCAAGTATGCAAATCTAAAGAGCAAGGGGGCCTTGATGTTATAAACTTAAAGACAATGAATTCGGCTCTTCTTTGTAAGTGGTTGTGGTTTATGATTTCTGACAAGCACGCTTTATGGAAGGAGTGGATCATTAATACATACTATAATGGTAATTTTGGTTGGAACACTGATTTTTCAAGATGCTCTGTGTTTTGGCGTAACGTTATGGTTCATGCACAGTGGATGAAGTTGGGTACTAAGATTGTGGTGAAGAATGGACACAACACATCATTTTGGTTGGATAGCTGGCTAATTAATGTCCCTTTGAGTGTGGAGTTTCCAGAGCTTTATGGTATTGCTTGCAACAAAAACGTCACTGTTAGAGAGATGTATGATAATGATTCAGCAGGTTTCAAATGGAGATTGAATTTCTCAAGACTTGTGGCTGGTAATGCATTGACTCAGCTATGCAGTTTGTTCGATTTGCTTGAAGTGGTGAGTTTGAATAATGAGCGGGATGATTTTATTTGGATGTTGGAGGGGGAAAGGAAGTTGTTTAGTGTTCGTAGCATCTATAAGTTGTTCAATTTTGCTGGGGTTAGGAGGTTGGGGTTCGAGCATATGTGGCGTTTCAAAATCCCTGATAAAGTCAAAATTCATATGTGGGTCGTGATACATGGTAGATTGAATACGGTTAACAGAATTCGTCAGAGAGGAGTGCATGTTCTGGATGGCTGTGTTTTTTGTGGTCATGACGACGAGGACTACCACCATCTATTTTTGGCTTGTGACTTTGCTTTTTTACATTTGGACAAAATGTTTGGTCGCGCTTTACCTTGACTTACACTGGAGTGATTTCATTGCAGACCAATTTGTTTTTTGGCACTCAATTTACCCGACCTTGCTTGCCTCTCATGATAGTCTTCTTTTTGCTTTGTTGAACTTTGCTTACACTTGGTTGCTTTGGCATGAACGAAACTCCAGAAAATTTAACCGCAAATTGAAAGCTCCTAACAGTATTATTTACTCTATCCTTAATTTTGTCTATGACTGGGCAGGCATGGAGCGCAAAAGACATGTTGAGAGCATTGCAGACCGAGTTCGTAAGAGGGGGCGGATCACTGGTCCACATGATTGGCGACGATGCTTACCGTTTCACTAGCCTTTTGCTGTTTTAATGTTATGTTTAATGCAATGTAATGTTGACTATGATGTATGGCTCCTTTTTGTATGGCCGTATGTAGTGATGGCCTGTTTTGCTGTTTTGGTTGTACATATATTGTAAATATACGCTCTGGTTACTTGATGAATGTTATATATGTTAGGCGTGAATCATGTTGATTCACTACCTTTTACTTCAAAAAAACTATCGAATCAGCTTGCGATACATATCCCATTGTGTTCAGACTAGGGGTAAAACACTATGGACGACAGGCGGTGGACCTCGTTTAGAGGTCGTATGTGAAAGTCAACTTTTTAATAATTAAATAATAAAAAAATATATATATTCTCCTCTCCTTTCCTTTATCTTCTGCCCCCCCCCCCCCCATTCTCGATTCACAAAAAAAAAGAAAAAAAAAACGAATGAACTCGACGGATCTCAGCCGCGCCTCATCTTCCAAGCCGCGACCGCCACCACCGCCAGAGGTTGGCCAACCTCACCAGCGCACCCCCTCCCCTCTGTAGCACGCCCTTTCTCTCCCTCTTTCTACCGTGAACCTCCCCCAGGCCAGACGGAGATCCTCACCGCCGCCACTTTGGCACGAGATTCGAGAAGCCAAGGGGGGGCCGAGCTCCGTCAGTCTCTGGCCGATGATGGCGTCCTCCAGGCTCTACGATGCGAGCTATCTAGATCGGGCCCGAGCGCAATGTACTGATGGCGAGGGGAAGCCCTAAACGATGGCGATGGATTCAACTTCACCGCCTTGAACCTGGAGCAGAAAAAAAACGACACAAAGAAAGAACTGTAAGCTTATTTTTAAATCATTTTATTTTATTATATTAAAAATCTTATTTTTAGGTTTATAAAACTCTGATTTTTAAGGTTATAAATATCCGATTTTTAGGTATAAAAAGAATACGATTTTAGAAATAAAAATATGATTTTTATATGTTGAACTTCGAAATAAAAATATGATTTTTATATGTTGAACTTTGAAATAAAAATATGATTTTTATATGTTGAACTTCGAAATAAAAGTATGATTTTTATATGTTGAACTTCGAAATAAAAATATGATTTTTATATGTTGAACTTCGAAATAAAAATATGATTTTTATATGTTGAACTTCGAAATAAAAATATGATTTTTATATGTTGAACTTCGAAATAAAAATATGATTTTTATATGTTGAACTTCGAAATAAAAATATGATTTTTATATGTTGAACTTCGAAATAAAAATATGATTTTTATATGTTGAACTTCGAAATAAAAATATGATTTTTATATGTTGAATCGAAATAAAAATATGATTTTTATATGTTGAACTTCGAAATAAAAATATGATTTTTATATGTTGAACTTCGAAATAAAAATATGATTTTTATATGTTGAACTTCGAAATAAAAATATGATTTTTATATGTTGAACTTCGAAATAAAAATATGATTTTTATATGTTGAACTTCGAAATAAAAATATGATTTTTATATGTTGAACTTCGAAATAAAAATATGATTTTTATATGTTGAACTTCGAAATAAAAATATGATTTTTATATGTTGAACTTCGAAATAAAAATATGATTTTTATATATTGAATAGCGAAGTAAAAATTCGATTTTTACATAGATAGTGAAAGCGGGCAACGAAGGTAACAAAAGGGCGAGAACGAAGAAGATTTATATCAAAGAAGAGTCAAGATGATTGGATAGCTATCGGTGAGAATTTCTCACCTTTCAATTTCTTTTTCTAGTTATATATATATATATATACTAGGATGCAGACGGTGCTTAGTAGCACCCGACACAATCGTCCACAGACCATGGACTTGTTTGTTTGATTGCAAAAATTAGTTAGATTATTTGATTGAAATTGAATTGGTTGGTGAAATGAAATTGATTTGATTGATGTGTGAATGGCGTGGGCCTTCACTAGACCGGGGATTAGGCTAGGCCTTGTCCCGTTTCTAGTATCGTGCCGTTATGCCGCCGAAATTTTCTAAAATATGTTAGAAAAATAAAATATCATTTTATTGAAGAAATGAACTGAATAGAAATTCATGTGTTGAAATAAAATGTTTTATCGTTAAAATATAATTTTGACGTGAATGTGAATAAATAAATATTCATTTACAAACTGGACGGTTTGTTTATGTACACCTATTTGAAGGACATTGTTTGGGTCGATAAATTTTACACATCGCCCAATTGCACAAATAAAATCTGTGTTTGATTGTTTGAAACCCCACACGGGTGTTGGGATGAAATTTGAAGTTCACTCATCCTGATTGATTAAATATGTCGATCGATTGATTGACAGGCTGTTATAAGCGTTGAATATCTATATTTGATGCTTATACAGTGTAGTGCACTTTGGTTGATGGTTGATTATTTTCAATGCTATTATATACATGTGTTGTATGAAAATCCATATAATTAATTTTATATGGTAATTGATTGGGCCTCATTCCAATTTGAAAATAAAGAACAATATAAAATAAGGGTTCATGTGTTGACAGTTTCATCCATTGAGATTGGTCATGTGTTGAACGAAATATTTTAGTAATAAAATTTACATCCTTATCAATATAGAATAAAGGTTCATGTGTTGACAGTACTCATCCATTGAGATTGGTCATGTGTTGAACGAAATATTTTAGTAATAAAATTTACATCCTTATCAATATAGAATAAAGGTTCATGTGTTGACAGTACTCATCCATTGAGATTGGTCATGTGTTGAACAAAATATTTTGATAATAACAACTATTTTGAAAAAGAAATATATGAAAAAGAAATATTTGAAATAGAATATTTGAAAATAGAAATTTATGAAGCCGTGTTGATTAGATTGACGCCATTTAGACGTGAACGATATTTATATCGATTTCGAAATGAATTGAATTTATATCGATTTCGAAATGAAATGAATTGAAAACGATTTCGAAATGAAATGAATTGAAAACGATTTCGAAATGAATTGAATTGAAAACGATTTCGAAATGAATTGAATTGAAAACGATTTCGAAATGAAATGAATTGAAAACGATTTCGAAATGAATTGAATTGAAAACGATTTCGAAATGAATTGAATTGAAAACGATTTCGATGAATTGAATTGAAAACGATTTCGAAATGAAATGAATTTATATCGATTTCAAAATGAAATGAATTGAAAACGATTTCGAAATGAAATGAATTGAAAACGATTTCGAAATGAAATGAATTGAAAACGATTTCGAAATGAAATGAATTGAAAACGATTTCGAAATCAAATGAATTGAAAACGATTTCGAAATGAAATGAATTGAAAACGATTTCGAAATGAAATGAATTGAAAACGATTTCGAAATGAAATGAATTGAAAACGATTTCGAAATGAAATGAATTGAAAACGATTTCGAAATGAAATGAATTGAAAACGATTTCGAAATGAAATGAATTGAAAACGATTTCGAAATGAAATGAAATGAATTGAAAACGATTTCGAAATGAATTGAATTGAAAACGATTTCGAAATGAATTGAATTGAAAACGATTTCGAAATGAAATAAATTGAAAACGATTTCGAAATGAAATGAATTGAAAACGATTTCGAAATGAAATGAATTGAAAACGATTTCAAAATGAATTGAAAACGAATTCAAATTGAATTGAAATTTGAATTGAATAGAAATGAATTTTAAAACGAATTTATAAAGAAGAATTCAATTTTGATTTGAATTGAAATGGAAGTTGAAATTGCTTTTGAAACGAATTTAAAACTATTTATATAATTCGTTTTAAATAGAAATCGACGAAATATATATTATATATATTTAATATATAATATAATGGCCTGAATAGAACGCGCCGCGCCGCGGCAATTCGCGAATTTCGACCATTAACTTCGAACGAATATTACGGAAGATCCGACCGTAGGATTCTCCTAAAACCGGAACCGTTGGGTTCGTATCGAAAAGAGCTTTCTAACGAATATTAGAAATTAGAAATCTAACGGTTGGATTTGGAGATACGTCCAAATCAAATTCGAAAAAGGTCGCTGTAAGTGCAGTTCGATGGCCGTTGATGGAAATCGACTGTACGGGCCTTGATAAAATTATTAAAAATAGTAATAATTTGTGTGAAATCATAAGAAATGATTTGAGAAGAATTGGGATGAAAAACTCCATATTTGAAAAGATAAAAATAGATTTTTATCGAAATGAACTAGTTTTGAACTAGAATTATAATTCTATTTATTTTTAACTAAATAAATTGAATTCGAAAATTGTTTTAAAAATAACCAAAATTTCCAATGATTGCATTGGAATGGATTTGAATCGAAATTGTCTTCAGAATATTTCAATGTTGAAATTCGTGATTATACCGATGTTGTTATGGAAATTTGAAAGATATATATATTTATATCGTTATTTCCAATACGACATTTGTTAATCGTAGAATTTGATATTGAATATAAGCCGATATATTTTCTATTCAGTGCCTTGTATTGAATATCAAATGTGATTTGGGTTTGTCGTGAATGGTGTCTTTACTAACACTGTTCTTGAACCCAGTTGAGAAAAGATTAAATCTTTTTATTTAGATTTAATGAAGTGTACCAATTAAATAATATTTAATTGGAATAGAATTGATATTGATTTTTGGGTTTATCGTGGACAGTGTTTTTAAATAACACTCGTTCTTTAACCCGATAATTAATGGAATGTGATTTTGGGTTTATCGTGAACCGTGTTTTAAATGACACTGATTCTTTAACCCAGTTAACGATTAAAACGAAGTGGAGTTTTAATGAATCTTTAATTAGATTGAAATAATCGAAATGGAGTATCACCAGTTTTGCTCTAGGCGATAGTTAAATCTTTAATTAGATTTGAACGTGAAATGGTAATTGAATTTACCGATAACACTGTGGTGTTAGATATGAAGTATTACCAGTTTTACTTTATGGGATAAATAGGTTGGGATTGGGAAATTAAAACAAATGATTACTTCGGTAAGTTTCGTTAATCCCGACTAGTTGAATCGAAATTCCAAGGGATAGAATAAAGAATAAATTCAAGGAATTTATCTTGGATAAAATTAATGGGAACCTTTCCCTATGAATGTGAAATTTAGAAACTAACTGTCGGTTAGCCAAGCAGAATGGTTTTCTGGATATTGATCTGATGTTGGTTTCGGCCTTCGGGGTTAATATTTGGGGAATTATTCTCTTGATTATTTTACGGTTAGTTACTAATTAATTGGAATGAGGCGTATGTTGTGTTTGTGTAACACTTATTTAAAATATACGCGAGTTATTCGGAAAGACCGGGTTTATCCCATTCTGAATAACTGATACGACGATAAGTCGAAGATGAAGACGATGGTCGAAGACCGGAAGTCTTCACGTCGTTTGGGTGATTACTGATGATCTTGATTGGGCTGTACACCCAAGAAAATGGAAACAGTTAGTGATCGTCCAGACGTACTTGGAGATCGATGGATATGCGAGGTACTAGGTGCCTCCGGTTTCGTTCAGACCCAGAACGGACTTGTAAATGGACTGTGTGTCTGACATTGGATTTCAGTCCGTGTGATTGATCTCTATTAAATATATATCTGTTTGGCGGCGGAGAATTTATTCTCTTGCTTAACGCCCTTCTTTGAGACGTACGAGCTCAGGGGTTATATATTGATGGATATCAATCGCATGGAGTGAATTTCCTGTGTGGCATGCTAAGATGCAAATGATCAAGGCTTCTGTTGAAAAGCAAAGTCTAGTGGTTGATGATCGAAGCACGGCCTTTGTGGCGTAGCTTTGTGTAACGTTGATTCGCGAGTATCACACCCGGTATGAATCAAAAACGGGAGACGGACATCAGGGAGGACATGCGTTTCTTTCTAGTTAGGAGTGGCGTCAGTGCTTGAACTGGCTGACGAGTTTGACTCATGTGGATGTTACTTATTATTACTTGCTGAAAAGTGAGGCGGCTCGTGATATCGGTTTCGGCCGATGCTTCTGGTCGGCTGACGGGCCAGGCTTACGCCCCAAAGGGCGGGGAAACGCAGTGTTCAGGAATTTTAATCCACATCGGTGGACCGGCCCTGACGATCCAAAGGCTTGACTGAGTACTTGCCTGAGGGGCGGACTAGAGCGTCTCGAGTCGGGGAGGATCTTGCCCCTAGCCTCGGTTCATACCATAAATGATAACCCAACTTCCAATACGACATTGCGGTTTTGATTGTAAACTTATATATGGCGACATAGTGTTATGGGGCATTCATGCTGCCTATGATTGATACTTATGATTTGAAGTTGTTTTATACACTATGCACTTATAGTAGTATCAAATGATTTGTTTTAAAACGTATCAAGCATTCTTTGGCTGTTATAAGGGAAAACCCTATCCTCGGCTGCATTGCATTGTGTGATGGGACCTGGATCTTATAACAGCTTCATTTTTCTTTATTTAGCATTGCGCTGTTGTTTTTTGCAGTGGTATTCTTGGGAGGAAACCCGTTCCGTGCTATACGGCGTGGTCCCTTGATTTACCTAACTTTGAAAATAAAGATAATAACTGTTTTAGTTCTCACACCAGTCACATGACTGACCTGGAGTTTATTGTTTTAACCTAAACTCTGGGTGCCCTTATTTTGACACGGGCAGCTAGTAGTTTTAGTTTTGCAGATTTATATTCACAGGATCCTGGTTTACAGCTGGAACGATATCCGGAAAGCTTTGTATCCGTATATATCTTCTAGTTGTGTATTGTATTATTTCCCGCTGCTATGTATTTAAATGTAATTTAAATCTCTGATATTTCTGTGTAATATTCATTTATACTCTGTATATTCTTGTAATCTGATGCATTGTTGTAATATACAATGAAATGTTCTTCTGTATGTGTTCTGTTGTGGCTTGTTCTCGAACTATCCGCGCTTTCCTTTACGGGGAAGTTACGGGTTTTCACAGTTGGTATCAGAGCTTTGGTTTACAAAGCTCAGAGAACAAGGCACATTAGAACCATACGAAAGAATTCATCAGATATTGGATTAGTAATATCCAATGAGAACGACTCGTTAGAGATGGGATCAGTAGTATCCTAGAACGAGTGTGAAGAGTATATTTTTCAAATGAAAACAATTTTTGTTTTGAAAATTTAAATCAATTATTCATATTTGATTATCTATTTATATTGAGTTGGACAGTCCAGTATATAAAGATTTTGCGTATACGTCTGATCCATGTGTATTTGAAATTTTAATATATTGGATAGATATAGCAACACACTCTAGTCGCCCGAAGATGATATTGATGATAGCGATCGCATCATCAACATTTATATTCGTGTTTCGAAGGTGTGATTTCTATATATTTCCATTAGACTGGTGTGAGAACCAAATCTTTTATATCTAGAACACTTTATTGTGAATTGGCATCAAAAACAAGATTTTCAGCACATATATCAAAATTATGAATTTGAAACGTTAATTCACTAATTGATTGATGTTTGTGTTGTTTGTTCATTTGTTTGCTAATTTTGAACCATTATGCCTAATTGAACCAAATATTGAACTGTATTGGAAATTGGTCGCATTTGCTTGCATATACATATACTTACATTGAACAGGTCATAGCAAGGAGGCTAGAGCAGAGAATAAAATTTGTTTGCCCGACAAATAGGTACATGTTTACTACATAATTTACTGTTTTGTTTGGGTGATGATGATTTTATGAGCCTATTGGCTAGCCGCTTGGCTTTTTCTTTTTCTTTTTGAGATCTGAAGGACCGGGGAAGCTATTTGGAATTCCCCGATGATCCCGGTGCAGGGGAGGTTATGGCGAAATTTTTCGAAAATTTAGGGTGTTAGACAAATTTTTGAAATTTTGAAAATTCTCAGAAACTAAAGAGTTGGAGAATGGAAGCCAGATCGAGCGTAGAGTTGATTAATCAAACCACTTTCGACTTTGTTCCTTTTCGGGGACGAAAAGTTTTAAGTGGGGGAGATTGTAACAACCCGAAAATCTAGGCCAGTTTAAAATTTTTATTTTGGCAATTTTAGCGAGTTTTGACTATTTAAAATGAATTATTTTAAATAATATCGACGAGAAATTTATTTTGAATATAAATCGAACGTATATATTATATACGCGTCGTCGTTAGAATATAAATATTTATATATAATTATAAATAGAATTGAAAATGGCGCGGTAGTTCGATAATTCGATTTCAAATTTCAATTGAATGTACCGGGTGCAAAACAATCCGGATTTTAGTGAAACCAAAAATCATAGAATCTATTTGATAATATCTTTCCGACGAATCCGAAAAATCAAAATTTCATAGCGGGAATCAAAAGATATGTCCAGTTGAAAATTCTGAATAGTCGCTATGGAATTCAGGCCCTTAAAAATGGACATTTTGCAAACGACCTCGGATTTCGATGAAACCAGTTTTGTTGGGTCCGGGATGTGAAGTTATTGCTAGGTTTCAAATTTCATAATTTTTCGAATCAATATGTGAGAGTGGCAAAGGAAAACGCGTTTGACCAGTTTCAGTTGATTTTAATCGACTGGAAATTGGCCATTTTTCAAACGGTCTCAGAATTTGACGAAACTAGTTTTGTTAGGACCGTATCGTCAATACGAAGCTAGAAAATATTTTTCGACAATTTTTAGAGTTAGTATGTGACCCCGGTAATTTGAAATGTACGTTTAAAATTCAATATAGTTATTTAAATGTAAATTCAATGGAAACTGATTGTAACTATCGAATCAGCTTGCGATACATATCCCATTGTGTTCAGACTGGGGGTAAAACGCTATGGACGACAGGCGGTGGACCTCGTTTAGAGGTCGTATGTAAAAGTCAACTTTTTAATAATTAAATAATAAAAAAAAATATTCTCCTTTCCTTTATCTTCTGCCCCCCCCCCCCCCATTCTCGATTCAGAAAAAAAAGAAAAAAAAACGAATGAACTCGACGGATCTCAGCCGCGCCTCATCTTCCAAGCCGCGACCGCCACCACCGCCAGAGGTTGGCCAACCTCACCAGCGCACCCCCTCCCCTCTGTAGCACGCCCTTTCTCTCCCTCTTTTTACCGTGAACCTCCCCCAGGCCAGACGGAAATCCTCACCGCCGCCACTTTGGCACGAGATTCGAGAAGCCAAGGGGGTGCCGAGCTCCGTCAGTCTCTGGCCGATGATGGCGTCCTCCAGGCTCTACGATGCGAGCTATCTAGATCGGGCCCGAGCGCAATGTACTGATGGCGAGGGGAAGCCCTAAACGATGGCGATGGATTCAACTTCACGGCCTTGAATCAGGAGCAGAAAAAAAACGACACAAAGAAAGAACTGTAAGCTTATTTTTAAATCATTTTATTTTATTATATTAAAAATCTTATTTTTAGGTTTATAAAACTCTGATTTTTAAGGTTATAAATATCCGATTTTTAGGTATAAAAAGAATACGATTTTAGAAATAAAAATATGATTTTTATATGTTGAACTTCGAAATAAAAATATGATTTTTATATGTTGAACTTCGAAATAAAAATATGATTTTTATATGTTGAACTTCGAAATAAAAATATGATTTTTATATGTTGAACTTCGAAATAAAAATATGATTTTTATATGTTGAACTTCGAAATAAAAATATGATTTTTATATGTTGAACTTCGAAATAAAAATATGATTTTTATATGTTGAACTACGAAATAAAAATATGATTTTTATATGTTGAACTTCGAAATAAAAATATGATTTTTATATGTTGAATCGAAATAAAAATATGATTTTTGTATGTTGAACTTCGAAATAAAAATATGATTTTTATATGTTGAACTTCGAAATAAAAATATGATTTTTATATGTTGAACTTCGAAATAAAAATATGATTTTTATATGTTGAACTTCGAAATAAAAATATGATTTTTATATGTTGAACTTCGAAATAAAAATATGATTTTTATATGTTGAACTTCGAAATAAAAATATGATTTTTATATGTTGAACTTCGAAATAAAAATATGATTTTTATATGTTGAACTTCGAAATAAAAATATGATTTTTATATATTGAATAGCGAAGTAAAAATTCGATTTTTACATAGATAGTGAAAGCGGGCAATGAAGGTAACAAAAGGGCGAGAACGAAGAAGATTTATATCAAAGAAGAGTCAAGATGATTGGATAGCTATCGGTGAGAATTTCTCACCTTTCAATTTCTTTTTCTAGTTATATATATATATATATATATATATATATACTAGGATGCAGACGGTGCTTAGTAGCACCCGACACAATCGTCCACAGACCATGGACTTGTTTGTTTGATTGCAAAAATTAGTTAGATTATTTGATTGAAATTGAATTGGTTGGTGAAATGAAATTGATTTGATTGATGTGTGAATGGCGTGGGCCTTCACTAGACCGGGGATTAGGCTAGGCCTTGTCCCGTTTCTAGTATCGTGTCGTTATGCCGCCGAAATTTTCTAAAATATGATAGAAAAATAAAATATCATTTTATTGAAGAAATGAACTGAATAGAAATTCATGTGTTGAAATAAAATGTTTTATCGTTAAAATATAATTTTGACGTGAATGTGAATAAATAAATATTCATTTACAAACCGGACGGTTTGTTTATGTACACCTATTTGAAGGACATTGTTTGGGTCGATAAATTTTACACATCGCCCAATTGCACAAATAAAATCTGTGTTTGATTGTTTGAAACCCCACACGGGTGTTGGGATGAAATTTGTAGTTCACTCATCCTGATTGATTAAATATGTCGATCGATTGATTGACAGGCTGTTATAAGCGTTAAATATCTATATTTGATGCTTATACAGTGTAGTGCACTTTGGTTGATGGTTGATTATTTTCAATGCTTTTATATACATGTGTTGTATGAAAATCCATATAATTAATTTTATATGGTAATTGATTGGGCCTCATTCCAATTTGAAAATAAAGAACAATATAAAATAAGGGTTCATGTGTTGACAGTTTCATGCATTGAGATTGGTCATGTGTTGAACGAAATATTTTAGTAATAAAATTTACATCCTTATCAATATAGAATAAAGGTTCATGTGTTGACAGTACTCATCCATTGATATTGGTCATGTGTTGAACGAAATATTTTAGTAATAAAATTTACATCCTTATCAATATAGAATAAAGGTTCATGTGTTGACAGTACTCATCCATTGAGATTAGTCATGGTTGAACGAAATATTTTGATAATAACAACTATTTTGAAAAAGAAATATTTGAAAAAGAAATATTTGAAAATAGAATATTTGAAAATAGAAATTTATGAAGCCGTGTTGATTAGATTGACACCATTTAGACGTGAACGATATTTATATCGATTTCGAAATGAATTGAATTTATATCGATTTCGAAATGAAATGAATTGAAAACGATTTTGAAATGAAATGAATTGAAAACGATTTCGAAATGAATTGAATTGAAAATGATTTCGAAATGAATTGAATTGAAAACGATTTCGAAATGAAATGAATTGAAAACGATTTCGAAATGAATTGAATTGAAAACGATTTCGAAATGAATTGAATTGAAAACGATTTCGAAATGAATTGAATTGAAAACAATTTCGAAATGAAATGAATTTATATCGATTTCGAAATGAAATGAATTGAAAACGATTTCGAAATGAAATGAATTGAAAATGATTTCGAAATGAAATGAATTGAAAACGATTTCGAAATGAAATGAAATGAAAACGATTTCGAAATCAAATGAATTGAAAACGATTTCGAAATGAAATGAATTGAAAATGATTTCGAAATGAAATGAATTGAAAACGATTTCGAAATGAAATGAATTGAAAACGATTTCGAAATGAAATGAATTGAAAACGATTTCGAAATGAAGTGAATTGAAAACGATTTCGAAATGAAATGAATTGAAAACGATTTCGAAATGAAATTAATTGAAAACGATTTCGAAATGAATTGAATTGAAAACGATTTCGAAATGAATTGAATTGAAAATGATTTCGAAATGAAATGAATTGAAAACGATATCGAAATGAAATGAATTGAAAACGATTTCGAAATGAAATGAATTGAAAATGATTTCGAAATGAATTGAAAACGAATTCAAATTGAATTGAAATTTGAATTGAATAGAAATGAATTTTAAAACGAATTTATAAAGAATAATTCAATTTTGATTTGAATTGAAATGGAAGTTGAAATTGCTTTTGAAACGAATTTAAAACTATTTATATAATTCGTTTTAAATAGAAATCGACAAAATATATATTATATATATTTAATATATAATATAATGGCCTGAATAGAACGCGCCGCACCGCGGCAGTTCGCGAATTTCGACCATTAACTTCGAACGAATATTACGGGAGATCCGACCGTCGGATTCTCCTAAAACCGGAACCGTTGGGTTCGTATCGAAAGAGCTTTCTAACGAATATTAGAAATTAGAAATCTAACGGTTGGTTTTGGAGATACGTCCAAGTCAAATTCAAAAAAGGTCGTTGTAAGTGCAGTTCGATGGCCGTTGATGGAAATCGACCGTACGGGCCTTGATAAAATTATTAAAAATAGTAATAATTTGTGTAAAATCATAAGAAATGATTTGAGAAGAATTCGGATGAAAAACTCCATATTTGAAAAGATAAAAATAGATTTTTATCGAAATGAACTAGTTTTGAACTAGAATTATAATTCTATTTATTTTTAACTAAATAAATTGAATTCGAAAAGGGTTTTAAAAATAACCAAAATTTCCAATGATTGCATTGGAATGGATTTGAATCGAAATTGTCTTCGGAATATTTCGATGTTGAAATTCGTGATTATACCGATGTTGTTATGGAAATTTGAAAGATATATATTTATATCATTATTTCCAATACGACATTTGTTAATCGTAGAATTTGATATTGAATATAAGCCGATATATTTTCTATTCAGTGCCTTGTATTGAATATCAAATGTGATTTGGGTTTGTCGTGAATGGTGTCTTCACTAACACTGTTCTTGAACCCAGTTGAGAAAAGATTAAATCTTTTTATTTAGATTTAATGAAGTGTACCAATTAAATAATATTTAATTGGAATAGAATTGATATTGATTTTTGGGTTTATCGTGGACAGTGTTTTTAAATAACACTCGTTCTTTAACCCGATAATTAATGGAATGTGATTTTGGGTTTATCGTGAACCGTGTTTTAAATGACACTGATTCTTTAACCCAGTTAACGATTAAAACTAAGTGGAGTTTTAATGAATCTTTAATTAGATTGAAATAATCGAAATGGAGTATCACTAGTTTTGCTCCAGGCGATAGTTAAATCTTTAATTAGATTTGAACGTGAAATGGTAATTGAATTTACCGATAACACTGTGGTGTTAGATATGAAGTATTACCAGTTTTACTTCACGGGATAAATAGGTTGGGATTGGGAAATTAAAACAAATGATTACTTCGGTAAGTTTCATTAATCCCGACTAGTTGAATCGAAATTCAAAGGGATAGAATAAAGAATAAATTCAAGGAATTTATCTTGGATAAAATTAATGGGAACCTTTCCCTATGAATGTGAAATTTAGAAACTAACTGTCGGTTAGCCAAGCAGAATGGTTTTCTGGATATTGATCTGATGTTGGTTTCGGCCTTCGGGGTTAATATTTGGGGAATTATTCTCTTGATTAATTTACGGTTAGTGACTAATGAATTGGAATGAGGCGTATGTTGTGTTTGTGTAACACTTATTTAAAATATACGCGAGTTATTCGGAAAGACCGGGTTTATCCCATTCTGAATAACTGATACGACGATAAGTCGAAGATGAAGACGATGGTCGAAGACCGGAAGTCTTCACGTCGTTTGGGTGATTACTGATGATCTTGATTGGGCTGTACACCCAAGAAAATGGAAACAGTTAGTGATCGTCCAGACGTACTTGGAGATCGATGGATATGCGAGGTACTAGGTGCCTCCGGTTTCGTTCAGACCCAGAACGGACTTGTAAATGGACTGTGTGTCTGACATTGGATTTCAGTCCGTGTGATTGATCTCTATTAAATATATATCTGTTTGGCGGCGGAGAATTTATTCTCTTGCTTAACGCCCTTCTCTGAGACGTACGAGCTCAGGGGTTATATATTGATGGATATCAATCGCATGGAGTGAATTGCCTGTGTGGCATGCTAAGATGCAAATGATCAAGGCTTCTGTTGAAAAGCAAAGTCTTGTGGTTGATGATCGAAGCACGGCCTTTGTGGCGTAGCTTTGTGTAACGTTGATTCGCGAGTATCACACCCGGTATGAATCAAAAACAGGAGACGGACATCAGGGAGGACATGCGTTTCTTTCTAGTTAGGAGTGGCGTCAGTGCTTGAACTGGCTGACGAGTTTGACTCATGTGGATGTTACTTATTATTACTTGCTGAAAAGCGAGGCGCCTCGTGATATCGGTTTCGGCCGATGCTTCTGGTCGGCTGACGGGCCAGGCTTACGCCCCAAAGGGCGGGGAAACGCAGTGTTCAGGAATTTTAATCCACATCGGTGGACCGGCCCTGACGATCCAAAGGCTTGACTGAGTACTTGCCTGAGGGGCGGACTAGAGCGTCTCAAATCGGAGAGGATCTTGCCCCTAGCCTCGGTTCATACCATAAATGATAACCCAACTTCCAATACGACATTGTGGTTTTGATTGTAAACTTATATATGGTGACATAGTGTTATGGGGCATTCATGCCGCCTATGATTGATACTTATGATTTGAAGTTGTTTTATACACTATGCACTTATAGTAGTATCAAATGATTTGTTTTAAAACGTATCAAGCATTCTTTGGCTGTTATAAGGGAAAACCCTATCCTCGGTTGCGTTGCATTGTGTGATGGGACCTGGGTCTTATAACAGCTTCATTTTTCTTTATTTAGTATTGCGCTGTTGTTTTATGCACTGGTATTCTTGGGAGGAAACCCGTTCCGTGCTATGCGGCGTGGTCCCTTGATTTACCTAACTTTGAAAATAAAGATAATAACTGTTTTAGTTCTCACACCAGTCACATGACTGACCTGGAGTTTATTATTTTAACCTAAACTCTGGGTGCCCTTATTTTGACATGGGAAGCTAGTAGTTTTGGTTTTGCAGATTTATATTCACAGGATCCTGGTTTACAGCTGGAACGATATCCGGAAAGCTTTGTATCCGTATATCTCTTGTAGTTGTGTATTGTATTATTTCCCGCTGCTATGTATTTAAATGTAATTTAAATCTCTGATATTTCTGTGTAATATTCATTTATACTCTGTATATTCTTGTAATCTGATGCATTGTTGTAATATACAATGAAATGTTCTTCTGTATGTGTTCTGTTGTGGCTTGTTCTCGAACTATCCGCGCTTTCCTTTACGGGGAAGTTACGGGTTTTCACAATGTTCATGGATCATATGTTATAAGCATTAATCTATTTGCATCATGTTATATTTCTGTTTTAAGCATATTATGGTTTTGAGTGTGAATGGTCTTTCGTAAATTAAGAATAACGAAGTGATTTTGCAATTCAAGTTTGAGCTACTATGTTTATAATAGCATTCATAAAAATCATTGGGTAAGAATATTACTTATACATACCATATACCCCGAGATTTTCCCGATATGAACTTTCAGACTCGAGATGGAAATCTGAGACGAACCTTCGAGTTGGACTCATGTCATCCGAGAACTCCCCCGATGCGAGATCAACTCTCTAAAATACTCGAGACGAAACACGACCGATATCCGAGATTTAAAACCTTGCACATTGCATCAGATAATATATATTAATTGCAGGTATAATAGATGAGATAGTAATAATTATACAAACTGCATAATTAGAGTACAGGCTCATACAGTTATACATTGCAATAGAGTTATACAGGAAGTAAACTCACTGATAACTATCTCAACATAAAAACACCGTTAAGGCTCCATAGTGAAATATAGTGCAATAAGCAATAATAATACAAATATAATATCAAAAGATGTCTCCTTACGCGGGTCCACCTCCATAGCTCCAAGAAATGCCAATACCTGTCACCTCGTTTGCTCATCTGTATCGTCAACGAGCACCCAAGTTGATAAGGGAAAACATAAAACCTTGGTTTAGACAACAGTCTGGTGTGAGCGATAAACAACTCTCAAAATACAACACAAGTTGCAATAGTATAAGGAACTTAAGTATGAAAAGTCATACCTGCCCCATCCCTATATACACGAGTCAACACATAGAATCAATATAGTATATGCTACTTAGAATAACCAAAGTGGAAATTGAACTAGGATAAAAGAATCTCTACAGGCTACTTTGGCTCTACTTATCTTCCTTTCCCTCCAGAATCCTAGACGTGATAGTCCACTAAAAGAAATGAGAATGGAGAAACCATAACATCCATCAAACAAGTCCTACCTATCACCACCTAAAGCCTTAAATACATCAATCATCAGATGACCTGCCATTGTCGTCCATCAAGGGCTCGTGGAAACCTTGTTTCTAGTCAGACTGCCATACATCCGTCTTGAGCATGTTTCCTTCCACCCGAGACAACTAAATCACTCCTAGAGCTCGACCCATCCGGTCCGGATGGGGGTATACTTTGAGCCTACTAGAACCTTCGATAACCAATGATTCCTTGGCACTTCCAAACTTCTTGAGTTTCCAAACTTAGGATTGAACTACCTTCTTGATCCATCCACTATACTATAGCCTCATACATCTCGGCATGCCCATCAGTCACTCCTTTGATTCAACCCAACATCCGAGCTTCCAATCGAAGAGTCACAACATCTGCTATCATTTTTTCGGGACCCAACCTGTCAAGCACGACCACCGTAAGCATCATATAGCTTTGTAACACCACAAAGCATATGTCACATCAATCCATGATCCCCCAGCCTTATCTTATTACAAATTGCATAATACTGGTCCATCTATTGGTCTATCACATAGTCTAGCCAATCCACGAATCAGATACTACCGACCCATCCCATCGATCTACCTCGAGAACATCAAAATCTCGTATTTAAGAGTCACAGCCCTCGGCTGACAGTGAAGGTCAAACTGCCTCAATATATGGATTATACCATCTATCCATTCTCATTGACGTAGCGTCGATCTTGCCTCATACCAACGTATCCAATCGAAGAGTCACCACATTGAATCCACCATCGAACGGGCCATCCAATCCAACTCCTCGAAAACTTGTCGACATCAAAGTTGGTCAAATGACCAACAACCACAGTAGTGAATATCGATTACACTCTAGTAGTCGCTAATGACCACCTAAATCATGTATTTAACTAGCACTAGTTGAATAGCCGTCATCATTCACGTCAAAGTTGGCCAAAACGACCAACATCAATAATATGGATATGATCACTCAACCGTAATAGCTAATGACTACTCATACCATCTATTTAAAAAAACTGGTTAAATACTCGTCCAATGAAAGCGTCTAGCATTCGTCTCAAAATCATGCTCGTCGTCGAGTCCATCTACCGTCTCCATGTTGTTACATACGTCGTGAAGCTTCCTCACAAATCTATCCTAATCCTAGATCGTCAGTAATTGGTGTATACAACCAAACCATGCAAACAAGTATTCATGCAATCAATAGTCATATAAATGATTAATAAAGCATACAAATATCTATGCTATCATCAAAGGGATAAATAAAATCTATCTAAAGCAATCAAACTGGGATATGTGTCAAAATGTCCTAAATATATAGATATTGAGAAATAGTGTAAGAATGGGGTAAAATGTGATTTTTAATCTTAAAACATTTTTAAAACACTTTTTAATCAATTTGCAAATCATTAGCTAGATTTTAGTATTTTAGAATTCCTGTTTGAAACTCATTTAAATTCAAAAACATAGTTTTGTACAATACGAAAAATTATAGTAAAGTGAGAGATAATATCTCTCACCTTAACCAAATTTGCCCAAATGAGCTCTAATGCATAGAGCTCATCAATACGAATCAGACGCAAGAAACCACGCCTGGATCTAATATTGTGTGCAAAAGATGAGACAAAAAAAGATATATGATTTCAAATTGACATAATGAAATAAACAATTATTGGAATACAACTTTACCCTAAGCATTTATCTTCCCCAAACTTTAAATGTCTCGGCCATGCACGTGTCCTTTCAAACCCATGCACCTCCTTATAGTGATACGCCACCACACTTGACGAAAACAAAATCCGGTTGCACCATTGCAAAGCTCGACCAAAACCCAACTCGCTTACGCTCAAACCACGATAGTTGGACCCTTATGTCAAAACCTATCCAAACGGAGAACCTATAGGAAAAGACAAAAACAGTGCAACACAAAACCGCATGGAGCTTGACCATACTTCCTCTCTCAAAGCACTTTGCCAACATAAGTCAAACCCCGACCTCGAAGTGGCCAATACTCGATAATAGGCTAGTCAAAGTCGAATCCTAGATCTCGACTTGTGTCCCTGACTATCGCTGAATACATCCAAAAATTCACTGGCGGTAGATCTTTTGTTGCGAGTTTAACAAGGGTGGTTTCGTGATTTTAGAATGAGTGATGTGAGAGATCAAAAATTTTGAAATAGGGAAGGATGTGGCCATGAAAGGAATGAAACGGTAGATTTTGATTTGAAAGAAGGGAATGCTACTATAAAACAAAAGGGGAATATATTATTAAATACTCTTAGGTTTTTATTTCAATTTCGTACTAAAATGACAAGCACTTTTTATTTTTCCACGACCAAATGATAAGTCCTTTCGCCGTGAAACTTAACACATGTTGCATTACTACAAGGATACAGTTTCGATGGTATAAGTCTCGTCAAAATTCGAAAATGTTGTCTGAAACGATAGTTTTACGTGTATTTCCAGATCTATATGACTGCCAACTGGTCCAAACTCGAAATATAGTGATCCTTATACTTTTTATTAATGTAACTTACCATACAAATTCAACGAAACTAACATAGAGTCCCGATTGACGTGAAAAATCATCTTTTGGAACCGTTATTCGATTAATTAATGATCAATATTTAAGTAAAAATATTTAAATATCCAAATGTTAAGATGTGGGTCGTTATATTTTCTACTAAATATATTTGGAAATTCGGTTTTAAAGAAAAGTTTCAAGTATCATTCTATGATGTCGAGATTGGACAACTGAGTACTTAGTGATTTTGGGATATACATCTGATCAAAGTGTGTATTGAATCCTTTAAACACTAGCTAGATATAGAATCACACTCTAATCTCTTGGAAATGATTCGAAAAATGACAACAACATCACTAGTTTTTATTTTCAGGTTTCAAAGTGAAAAGGATACATAGTGTCAACTGAGACGTCGAGTGAATACTTATTTTGAAATATTGTGAAATATATAAAATATTGATTTAAATATATGTTTAAATATACTAATCTAAGTAAGTTGACAAATGTGCATAACTTGATTTTAAAATACGTTAAATTACTTGATTAATTTTTCACTGCCTTGTTGCTTTTCGGGGACGAAAAGGTTTGGGTGAAGGAGACTGTAATATTCTTAAAGTTTGAAAATTTTAAAATGATAAATTAATTATAATTTATATTTTCAAAAATTAAAAATTTTGATTTATTATTGTATTTAATGAAATAAGTGAATTGGATTCCAATATACAAACATGAGTAGAGATGACATAACAATTAGAATTAAATGGTTATTAATGCAGACTTTAATTATTGAGTTAACTCTATTTTTATTACAATTTGAATGTAAGTTTATTCTTAAAATTTAAATTTAAATAATAAAGTTGAAATATTGAGTGATGTAGTTGTTAAATCTGTTTGCATGAAACTTTTCTAGAAAAGTCATTTTTTGTCAGAATTTACCAAAATTTGAATTTAAGTTGAAATTTAAAAAGTTTTAAAATTCATTTTTTTTTATGATTCTACTCTGAATTCTGTGTTGGTTAATATTTTTCGTTTCGTCAAGATCAGCTTTTACTTGCTCAAGATATGAGCTTTTCTGTGGAAATATGCGCAAAATGGAGGATATTTATGTGATTTCTTGCTATTACTCTTTTTTTGAATTATTTAGTATATTCTTCCTTTAGCTTCTTGGGAAAGATTTTCCACCTCATACCTCATTATTATTTCACATTTGAATTTTAAGAGACTTTTGTATGTTAAGTGCGTCTTTTCTTTCTCATCACTTCTCATTTATTTTTCACCGAGATAATATCTTCTTCTTCTCTATAAACTTATTCACGAAAATTTCCATGGTTTCTGTAACATCCCATATTTTACGGCATAATAATTAATTAATTAATTTAATTATATAAATAGGGATTGAGAGATTGAAATGGTCGTTGAGTTAAATAGGGATGAGGGCCGAGTTCAACATTAAGGGGAAGGGGAAGATCATCGCACTGTTTTCAGTGGAGTTCATAAAGGATGGGGGATCGAAGGTACGACTTGGCGTGATTAACTGAAGTAGGCAAATTTCGGCCATTATGGTTGTACCGTGATGACTGGGGAGAAAGAATCGAGTACTGTATTTGCGGTATGGTAGTGGGCGATTTTGGATGAAGTGCATTTTGATGATTTTTCTTGGTGTTTTCATGAAATAAACGTGAGGAAGGAAGCTTACAAAGGATTGGAAATGGTGTGTTCAACAAGAGGGAGTCACGACAGTTTATTTTGGGGGAGGAAGAATGTTGCTGGCGGGAGTAAAGGGTGATGGGCCATTTAAATAAATGGTAAGGCCCATTTTTAAAAGTAAATTGGTTTACCTTAATTTAAATAATGCAATCAAACTTGTAAATTAAATATCTTGGTCATACATCATCAGAATTTTGAACGATCAGATACGTTGGGATCGTAGGGACGTTGGCTGCACAATGGAATTGACTAGGAATGAATTGGATCTCGTTACAATTTATAGCGAAATAAATTGTCCGTCTGAATCAAGCGATGGTTATCGTTATTAACGATGATCGTCCAATGTGAGTAAAACTCACCAACTCTACCAATTCATATTTTTATAACATATATTTAGAACTGATAAATGATGACTGATATCCGTGTGTTGATTGCTTGATTGAACTGCTGATTGATTGGTTGAAAATATAAATATAATTATATATATATGTCGTTGATTAAATATTGATTTTTTTTATCAGAATATTTCATATTGATATATGAATTATATTCTTTAACATCTATGGATGCAGGGAAACAGGTCGGAGGAATCCAACTGGATTCCTCAACATTTGTTTTACTGTTTTTCATATATTGTAATATATGATGTGGTATATAATCTGTGTTGATGACGAGTGTTGAATGATATTGATCATTTTTATTTGTGTATTTTAAATACCATAAGAAATACTGGAATGTAGAAAACGGAATTTTCAAAGTGTATTTTGAAAATAAAGTATTTATATAAAATCAATGGATTTTATATATAAAAGGAAAAGGATTTTATAAAATAAAATATTTTTTATTAAATCAAAGAAAAAATAGTAAGAGAAATATTTGTAAAACATTTACAAATAAAATAGAAAGAGAAATATTTGTTAAACATTTACAAATAAAATAGAAAGAGAAATGTTTTTAAAACATTTACAAATAAAATAGAAAGAGAAATATTTGTAAAACATTTACAAATAAAATAGAAAGAGAAATATTTGTAAAACACTAATAAATAGCTTGAAAAGGAAACATTTATTTGTTAAATAAATATAATTGAAAAGGAAATATTTATTTGTTAAACAAATAGAATTGAAAAGGAAATATTTATTTGTTGAATAAATAGAAAAGAAAAGGAAATATTTATTTGTTAAATAAACAAATAGAAAAGGGAATATTTGTAAAACCAATGAAAAAGGAAATATTTGTATAAACAAATAAAAAAGGAAGTATTTGTAATCAAATAGTGTTAGTCGAATATAGTTTAATCGAATATAGTTTATTCGAATAGAATTAAAGTAGTTACTCGAATATAGTTTATTCGAATAGAATTAAAGGAGTTATTCGAATATAGTTTATTCTTTAGAATTAAAGGAGTTAATCGAATATAGTTTATTCGAATAGAATTAAAGGAGTTAATCGAATATAGTTTATTCGAAAGGAGTTAATTGAATATAGTTTGTTTGAAGAAGAAGTAAATCGAATATAGTTTGCTCGAAGAAAGGTGTTAGTCAAATACAGTTTATTTGAAGAAAAGAGTTATCGAATATAGTTATTCGAAGAAAGATTTTCGAATATAGTTTATTCGAAAAGGAGTTATCGAATAGAGATTACTCAAAAGAGAGTTATACATTGAAATTCGAATATATCGAATTCGGGAAAGTACTATTCACTTTCCGTTTTAATCAAGTTTTATTTATTTATTAATAAATTAGTGGTTTGTTTATTTATCTAAATTAATAAATAAAAGTTTTACTTAAGTTATTATATTTCGAAAGCCTGGGATTATAACACTATTGTTATAATCAAATAATTTCTGTAAAAGAAGTGGATTCGTAAATAGAATCTGAGAGTTACGTAAGGAAGTTTGTTAAAGATTTAGAAGGTGAACTTTATCTATTTTCAAGGTTAGAAATGTTGTTCAGTTAAGGTCTAAGAGGTAGTTATACCCCAACTTGATTGACTCCATTTTTAACTAAGGGATGGTTAAGGTTCGATAGTGAAGGTTGGTAAAGTAAATTTAGTTAATGAGTGGAATAGTTTGAGTTGGCATAACGACGTTTTATTTAAACATCTATTTAAAACCAATGAAGGAGTTTTGGAAATGTTTTCCAAATAAGAATCAGAAATGTTTTTCGAATATAGAAAATAAGAGATGAGAATAAAAATGGGAACGTTTTCCAATATTAATAAGGTATATTTTATAAATTTAGAAAATAAGAATTTCTATATATATATATATATATGGAAATAGGAGATGGGTAAATGAATAAATTAATGATAGATTAATTTAAGAGATAAATGATGATTGATGATTGATCGATAGAATTTCCATCTGGAAATAATATCGTTGTTTGTACACGTGTTTTTTTGGATAGTTAACCCACCAACTATCGAAGTTTTTGACCATTTTTTCGTCATCAATACGGAGAGACTGGGATCAGATTCATGACCTCGAAACCACTCTGTATGGGCGTTAGCGTTGCCAATCAAATTTGATCAAGATAATTGAAGACGGAGTTGTGCAAGGGTTGTCCTGTTTACAGAATAGTGCCTTCAGTTTGTCCAGTCCCAGGACAACCTATATGGAAGAATATATGATAGAGTGTATTTAATGGATCACGTAAGTTTATCTCTTCAAACGTATGTACGTTTGGTGGCGGAGGAATTCGTTTCTCTTAGCTGTATACCCATGGTATTTTTGAGGAAATCAATTTGTGATTTGGAGGGTATGACGATGTGACATTCAAAGTGAATAGATGTGTGGTCTGTCAGAGATAAGCGTAGCCTCTAGCCTCACAAGCAGAAAATGACAAAAATCGGGCAGGCAACATGGCTAAGTGGTTGGCTGCCAGTTAGGGTGTATTTTCACCTATCTAGATATATTCATTTCATTCTATAATCTATTGTCGATGTTGTCCAATTCGGGAAACGGTTGCTGATCCCAATCGTTGGTGATATACATTTGATACACTCAAGCAAAATGAGTGGTCGGTGATGTGTGGCCGGGTTGCAAGATGTTCTTGTTGAACCCAGTGTATTCCTCTCTAGAGGTACACTATCGGAAGGTGGTTCCATACCTTGTCATAGTTGGAAATCCATTGCTCAATAAGTGCTCGCGGATTTGATTGTATACTACATATGTGGAACGTGAGATGAAAGCGTTCTGTAAGATGATTATTATATTGTGATTGATAGACACTATTATAATATCAAAAGAGTTTTGATATAAAAGATCATTGTTTCTTTCAAAATGATTTGAAAGTTAAATCAAATTGGTTTGGATTCTCACAAGGGAAAAACCGTTCCGTTATACGGCGTGGTCTTATGAGATATCGTTATTTTCCCAAACTGTTTTAAATTGTTTACTCATACCAATCCCATGACTGACCTAGAGTTTGTTTTGTTTTTTTCCCTAAACTCTTAGGTGCCCAATTTTGTACCGGCAGTCAAGTAGTCGGGATTTACAGATACTTGATGAGCTGGAGTAGGAGGCTTCAAGAGTATATAGATTGTTATTTCCGCTGTGTTGTAAGTGTTATACTCTAATAATGGTATTGTATACAGATACTGTTTTATTTCAAAGTTATGTTATGAAATATATTTATTCGTTCCGCTGTGAGATTCGGGTTTACTCTAATGTTGTATGTTCTTCTTCTTCTTCTATGCTAAGTTTCTATATTATCTATTCTCACCCTTTGTTTTCCTTCTATTAGTTTTCTGGTTTCCAGTGTAATTTGGGTTGGACTTGTGTTACTTGGTCAGCTCAAATTGTACTGGAATTTTGGGACACTACAGTTGGTATCAGAGCTGAAGGTTAGGTAATTACCTTGGCTCTGTGGCGTGACTTAGTAGAGATGGGGTTAGTAACACCCTAGATTGAGTTTGAGTGTATATATATGAGCGCGTATTTGTTGTTCAATATAAAATGATTTTATATTGTGGAGATTTATTGATTGAGTTGTTTATGGGTTCTGGTCGATCTGTTTGATCCACTGTATCGGTAGGGGTTTATAAACACTTGAATACAATGGACCGACATAGTATGTTTTGAAAAAGGGTAAATGAAATAATTTTACCTAAAATATATTTTGTTATAAAAGGAATCTATGTACTGGAATTATTATAATATATAGGATGTGTTGGTTGTTATTATAATCGAATGAGATTATAAATTGAAATGGTTATATAAATAACCAATCAGAAATCATATAAGAGAAACATATGAAATCAGATGAATTAAATCTGGATTAAAATCAGAATTTGGAATTAAAATTCTGAAAACATGAAAAGTGTTTGTAAATAGAATTGAATTAAGTATAAGAGAAATTTAAAATCCTAGGAGATTTTAGGAATGTTTTCCAAGCATCGGGAATAGTATTTTGAAATAGATTTCAAAATGGAAGTATTAAGAAATGGTTTTAAATGTGATATAGTATTGAACTCACTTCGATAGCTAGGAAATAACCCTGATGATGAATCGCGACATCATTAGTGTTCATTTTTGAGTTGCTAAGTGACGGATTACTACCAAAGAGGTTATATTTGAAATGTTTTGAGAAACAACTAGTTTTGATTTCGGAAAAGGGATATTGGATGTTTGCAAAGTGAAAGTTGTTTAAAACTCCCAGGAAGATTGTTTTGAATTAAAAACAAATTTAAAGAAATTTGCGAAAGCAGATATGAATTGAATTGAAACCAATTAACTGGAAATTGAATTGGAATATAATATATCAAGTAGAATCGGATTTTGAATTGTGAGATAAGAATCTAAAATGGTATTGGATTGGTGAAATAGAGTTTGAAATCAAGAATGGAATTTGAGTTGAGACTGAAATTTAACTGGGGTAAAAGCGAATATCTGTGTTGAGGATAAATGGATTGGAGTTTGAATTAAATGACATTGGTATATGTTCAGATGGAAATGATGTATTGGAATGCCCGACAAAAAGGTACCAGTTTATATTTTATATTGGATATGAGATTTATGAGCCTGTTTGGCAAGCCGCTTGGCTGTTTGATTTTCTTTTGGATTGGAGAAGGCCCAGAGAGGCGAGTTGTAGTTGTACCGATTGAGCCATAAAAAGGAGGTGCTGGCGAAATTTTTCAGAATTTTAGGGTGTTAGAAAATTTTTAGAATTTTTGAAAATTTCTATTGGTAAGATTAAATAAATATTTTAACTGGAATGGATTGTTCAGTTGAAACTGTAGTTAAGAATTAAACAAATAATTTTTAATCTGTTAGTAGGGTTTGTTTTCTACCTTAGCAATTTCGAGGACGAAATTATTTTAAGGGAGGAAGAATGTAACGTCCCATATTTTACGGTACAATAATTAGTTAATTTAATTATATAAATAGGGATTGAGAGATTGAAATGGTCATTGAATTAAATAATAGTGAATATTTAATTAATATAAATAATAGAATAATATATTTATTTCTGAATTAGTCGGAAATAGTGAATTGACGATATTATGTAAACTGGACAATTCAAAATATATAATTCAGTTTAGAGTTGAATTATATTAACGAATATATTTTATAAACGAAGTTTGAACGTATAATTATATTATAATTAAAATCGAGCTAAAAATGGCGCGGTAGTTCTCTATTTGGCGATTTGAACTTCAACTGAATATACAGAATCCATTTTAAGCCGGATTTCTGTGAAACAAGGAACGTTAGGAGCTGGTGAAGTATGTCTTTCTAATGGAAGAGAAAAATCGGAATTTCATTGTGTATATTTTGAGTTATGTCCAAATCAAATTTTAGAAAAGTCACTATGGAATTCTTTTATAATTATAACGATTTATAAAAGGATTTAAATATAAATTGAATGTCGATATAATTGGGAACTTTGAAATATCGAGTTATAATGCCAATATGGAGTTGTATGATATTTTAATGTGAATATATACGATAATATAAATTTATTTATATTTAATTTAATTATTTTTAAATATATTTAAATGTGTTATTTAGAGCTTTAAAAATAGCCAGTTTTGTAAACGACCTCCGTTTTTGATGAAACTAATTTTGTTGGATCCATAATATTAAATTATTGTTAGATTTCAAGTTTCGTGATTTTTAGAGTCAGTGTGTGGCCATACGGATTTTTAATGTAAAAACAATCGATATTTTGATAGTTAAAAATACGCTGTGTGAGCAAACAAAGTTGGAATTCGACGAAACCAGTTTCGTTGGGTCTGTAATGTAAAACTCTAGTCGTATGTCCATTTTCATGATTTTTGGATATGGTATATGATCATAGGGATTTTAAAATCATAGGGATTTTAAAGGATAAATAGAATCAGTAGTTCATTAAAATAGAATATAAAAATTAAATAAAAAAATTAATAAACCACCATATAAATACCCTTAACCCCTTTAAGCCCTTTAACCTAAATTCATTTCTTCTCAGGTCAATGAAAATGCGCCGCCATCATTGAAACCAAAAACGTGAAGGAATTTCATTTCAAAAATCAATTTAAAATCATATGTATTTCTATAAAATGCAAAACAAATATACATGAAATCGCCAAGTCATACTCTTCAATCTAGTATGTATTTTGTTGGTTTCGAATCAAAGTCCTATCGCACCAAAATATACAACATATATTTCTTTGACCTAGGGTTCGGTGCTTTCGAAATTTATGATCTTCGATTGAAGAATTCAAGGGCGTATTTGCGTTCAGGTGATCAAAGTGATCAGGTGGGAGGAATTTGGTGGTCTTCGGTGGTAAAAAGCGTCGGTGATTTTCACGTAGCCGAGTGTGGAGCTCGAGATCACTATCGAGGGATGAGGGCCGAGTTCAACATTAAGGGGACGGCGAGGAGTAGTATTCGAAGGGGAAGATCATGGCACTGTTTTTTTGGGGGAGTTCATGATGGATGAAGGATCAAAGGTACGGTATGGCGTGATTTACTGGAGCAGGCAAATTTCGGCCATGATGGTTGTAGCGTGATGACTGGGGAGAAAGAATTGAGTATTGTATTTGGGGTATGGTAGTGTGCGATTTTGGATGAGGTGCATTTTGATGATTTTTGTTGGTGTTTTCATGAAGCAAACGTGGGGAAGGAAGCTTACAAAGGATTGGAAATGGTGTATTCAACAAGAGGGAGCCACGACAATTTATTTTGGGGGAGGAAGAATGTTGCTGGCGGGTGTAAAGGATGATGGGCCATTTAAAAAAAGGGTAAGGCCCGTTTATAAAAGGAAATTGGTTTACCTTAATTTAAATAATGCAATCAAACTTGTAAATTAAATATCTTGGTCATACATCATCAGAATTTTGAACGGTTAGATCCGTTGGGATCGTGGGGACGGTGGCTACACAGTGGAATTGACTTGGAATGAATTGGAGCTCGTTACAATTTATACCGAAATATATTATCCGTCTGAATCAAGTGATGGTTATCATTATTAACGATGATCGTCCAATGTGAGTAAAACTCACCAACTCTACCAGTTCATATTTTTATAATGTATATTTAGACCTGATAAATGATGACTGATATCTGTGTGTTGATTGTTTGATTGAATTGCTGATTGATTGGTTGAAAATACAAATATAATTATATATATAAGTCGCTGATCAAATATTGATTTTGTTTATCAGAATATTTCATATTGAAATGAAACTGATGTGAATTATATTGTTTAACATTTGTGGATGCAGGGAAACAGGTCGTGGGAATCCTACTGGATTCCTCAACATTTATTTTACTATTTTTCATATATTGTAATATATGATGTAATATATAATCTGTGTTGATGACGTGTGTTGAATGATATCGATCATTGTTATTTGGGTATTTTAAATACCATAAGAAATACTGGGATGTAGAAAAGGGGATTTTCAAAGTGTATTTTGAAAATAAAGTATTTATATAAAATCAATGGATTTTATATATAAAAGGAAAAGGATTTTATAAAAGAAAATATTTTTTTACAAAATCAAAGAACAAATAGAAAGAGAAATATTTGTAAAACATTTACAAATAAAATAGAAAGAGAAATATTTGTAAAACATTTACAAATAAAATAGAAAGAGAAATATTTGTAAAACATTAATAAATAGCTTAAAAAGGAAATATTTATTTGTTAAATAAATAGAATTGAAAAGGAAATATTTATTTGTTAAATAAGTAGAATGGAAAAGGAAATATTTATTTGTTAAATAAACAAATAGAAAAGGGAATATTTGTAAAACCAATGAAAAAGGAAATATTTGTATAAACAAATAGAAAAGGAAGTATTTGTAATCAAATAGTGTTTGTCGAATATAATTTAATCGAATATAGTTTATTCGAATAGAATTAAAGGTGTTATTTGAATATAGTTTATTCGAATAGAATTAAAAGAGTTAATCGAATATAGTTTATTCGAATAGAATTAAAGGAGTTAATCGAATATAGTTTATTCGAAAGGAGTTAATCGAATATAGTTTGTTCAAAGAAGGAGTAAATCGAATATAGTTTGCTCGAAGAAAGGCCTTAGTTAAATATAGTTTATTTGAAGAAAAGAGTTATCGAATATAGTTATTAGAAGAAAGATTTTCGAATATAGTTTATTCGAAAAGGGGTTATCGAATAGAGATTATTCGAAAGAGAGTTATATGTTGAAATTCGATTATATCAAATTTGGGAAAGTACTATTCACTTTCCATTTTAATCAAGTTTTATTTGTTTATTAATAATTTAATGGTTTGTTTATTTATCCAAATTAATAAATAAAATTTTTACTTAAGTTATTATATTTCGAAAGCCTGGGATTATAATATTATTGTTATAATCAAATAATTTCTGTAAAAGAAGTGGATTCGTAAATAGAATCCGAGAGTTATGTAAGGAAGTTTGTTAAAGATTTAGAAGGTGAACTTTATCTATTTTCGAGGTTAGAAATGTTGTTCAGTTAAGGTCTGAGAGGTAGTTATACCCCAACTTGATAGACTCCATTTTTAACTAAGGAATGGTTAAGGTTCGATAGTGAAGGTTGGTTAAGTAAATTTAGTTAATGAGTGGAATAGTTTAAGTTGGCATAACGACGTTTTATTTAAACATCTATTTAAAACCAATGAAGGAGTTTTGGAAATGTTTTCCAAATAAGAATCAGAAATGTTTTTTTTAATATAGAAAATAAAAGATGAGAATAAAAATGGAAACGTTTTCCAATATTAATAAGGTATATTTTCTAAATTTAGAAAATAACAATTTCTGTATATATATGGAAATAGGAAATGGGTAAATGAATAAATTAATGACAAATTAATTCAAGAGATAAATGATGATTGATGATTGATCGATAGAATTTCCATCTGGAAATAATATCGTTGTCTTTGATTGTTAACTCACCGACGATCGAAGTTTTTGACCATATCTCCGCCGTCAATACGGAGAGACCGGGATCATATTCATGACCTGAAAACCACTCTGTATGGGCGTTAGCGTTGCGAATCAAATATGATCAAGTTAACTGAAGACGGAGTTATGAAAGGGCTGTCCTGTGTACAAAATAGTGCCTTCGTTTTGTTCAGTCCCAGGACAACCTGTATGGAAGAATGTCCAACAGAGTATATTTAATGGATCACGTAAGTTGATCTCTTCAAACGTATGTGCGTTTAGTGGCGGAGGAATTCGTTTCCCTTAGCTGTATATCCGTGGTATTTTTGGGGAAATCAATTTGTGATTTGGCGGGTATGACGATGTAACATTCAAACTGAATAGATGTGTGGTCTGTCAGAGATAAGCATGGCCTCTAGCCTCACAACCGGGAAATGACAAAAATCGGGCAGGCAACATGGCTAAGTGGTTGGCTACCAATTAGGGTGTATTATCACCTATCTAGAGATATTCATTTCATTTTATAATCTATTGTCGATGTTGTCCCATTCAAACGTTGGAGATATACATTCGATACACTCAAGCGAAATGAGTGGTCGGTCATGTGTGGCCGGGTTGCAAGATGTTCTTGTTGAACCCAGTGTATTCCTCTCTAGAGATACACTATCATAAGGTGGTTCCATACCTTGTCATTGTTGGAAATCCATTACCCAATAAGTTCTTGTGGTTTTGATTGTATGCTATATATATATGGAACGTGAGATGAAAGCGTTCTGCAAGATGATTATTATATTGTGATTGATAGACACTATTATAATATCAAAAGTGTTTTGATATAGAAGATCATTGTTTCTTTCAAAATGATTTGAAAGTTAAATCAAATTGATTTGGATTCTCATAAGGGAAAAACCCGTTCCGTTATACGGCATGGTCTTATGAGATATCGTTATTTTCCCAAATTGTTTTAAATTGTTTACCCATACCAGTCCCTTGATTGACCCAGAGTTTGTTTTGTTTTGTTTTCCCTAAACTCTTGGGTGCCCAATTTTGTATGAGCAGTTAAGTAGTCGGGATTTACAGATACTTAAAGAGCTGGAGCAGGAGGCTTCAGGATTATATAGATTGTTATTTCTGCTGTGTTGTAAGTGTTATACTCTAATAATTGTATTGTATACAGATACTGTTTTATTTGAAAGTTATGTTATGAAATATATTTATTCGTTCCGCTGTGAGATTCGGGTTTACTCTAATGTTGTATGTTCTTCTTCTTCTTCTTCTATTCTAAGTTTCTATCATATCTATTCTCACCCTCTTTTTTATTTCTATTAGTTTTTTGGTTTTCAGTGTAATTTGGTTTGGACTTGTGTTATTTGGTCAGCTCAAATTGTACCGGAATTTCGGGACACTGTAGTTTCCATATCCATATAAATTCTCGAATCAAAACAAAACTTCTAATTTGCATTCTCTTCTTTATTTCTTATTTCCTAAACCTTACAACCATCTCTTCTGTTCAATCTTTCTTCTTCTCTGTAAATCTTCTTTGTGGATCCCTAAACATTTCTCTCAAAATAAATCCTAAAACTTAATTTACAATCTTCTCTCTAATTACTATTTTCTAATTTTAATTCATCTCTTGATACAATCCTTGTCGGTTTTTTTCAAATCAAGGATCTCATTTTTGCCTCTTTGCATAAAATCCTTATTTTACCTCCTTCTTAGCAACCAGAACCTACCATAAACCAACCTTCACCTACCTCTACACCACTTAACCAGTGCTGGAACCACATAAGTCATGATGCGCCCGCTGGTTGCACTATACAACAACAACCAAAATCCAAAATCCACAAACCCTAAATCTTATTACACAAGTTTATATTTTATTTATTTTTTAGATTTGGCCATATCTTTCCATGGTTATAACTTATTCATATGAAACCCGAATCAACATTTCATTTTTCAGATTGGATGGAATTTAAATAGCTACAATTTTTATATCACAACTTTCCCAGAATTTTATGATTTTCTATGTCAAAATCACAAATCTTTCAAACATAAGTGTCTGACCGAAAATGGTATGTCATCATTCCATCATTTTCTCCCTTAAAAATAATTAAAATCTAGTTTTCGTTTTTAAAGCTAAAGAGAAAATAATTTCCTAAAACTCTTTTGTTGACTACTTTTTCAAATTTAATGGCTAACATATTTGAAATTCTATTTTAAAAATGTCCAAAAATTTGTTCTATTTTGTGAATTTATGAAAATCAAAATCCATCTTCCCAAACCAAACTCGTCAACTCTCATCTTTTAAATTTCCTAGGGCATTGTTTTATGAATTTATTCATGTCCTGGTGTTAGAAATGCATTGTTGTGCTTATAGCCGGAGTTGTGCATCTTGCTTTATGTGCTCATTTTTTGTCGTCTCCAGTCGATGCCACAAAAGGTGAGTTTATCTCATACTTGACTATCATTTTGTGAAAGTATAACTCAACACATGTTAATGGCTAAATTGAAATGCTAGGATTGTTTTTAGTTAACGTGATTATTATGTTAAATTTAAATTTGCATTCATGATGTGAAATTGTTGTATTTTGATATATTTTTATTTGTAATATGATGATATGTCTTGGCTGTTATTGACACAAATGACATGATATGAATTTTCTATGTGACATATTAGTATTGATATGCTTTTAGTTTATGTTCATGCACTGCAAGTTTCCTATAGATTTAGGAAATTCATTATGGATTGAAACGATACGTACCTGAACCAATATACATTTTGATACCGAATTAGGATACAAATCGAAGTGATATACCTTGAAATTTAATTGAACGGATTAAAATGGCACATCCCCCTTTCACTTGATCATAAAATAGAAAATTATATATGGACATCGCGGGTCAATGGAAACTATTTTCTAAAACTTCATGAGTGTGTATTGATTTTAATAAATTGACTTTGAAAGTTAATTTAAAAATTGATTGCGAATTAATATTTGTGACAGATTAACCTGAATATAAGAATTTAAGTTAAAAGGTTGATTTAATTAAAACATTATTTGAATATAATTTAAAATTTGAATTAAGATTTAACATCCAAAGTTAAAATTTAAACTAAATTTTGTAATGTAAACTAATTTACTATAATATAACTTAATTTAATATAATAATTTATTTTAAAATTTTAAGAGTAATGCAAAATAATTATATAGATTTGAAAGATCTATTTTAAAATTTTAATTTAATTTAATTACTTTATTAAAGGACTTAATTTTAAGACATAATATGTTTAATTAAGAAAATGAAAAGATTTGATTTGATTTGAAAATTTTATCGACATTAGATCTCATTTCTAAATTTATTAATTTTGAAGTTTAAGAAATTTTATTTAAGAAATCAACATGATAATTAAACTTTGAATGTTGTTTGAATAATATAATGAAATGAAATGGACGTTTTGAATGTAAGCTTTGAACAAAACTGAAGTAATGTCTTAAAATTTGTTGTTTTAAATTGTAAAATAATATATTAAAAAATGGTGTGCTAATTAATTTAAGTTGATTTGAATGGAATTTTGAATCAATCGTAAGTCAAAATTAGAAGTAAATATATTTGGATCGAATTGGATTAATATGTTTAATTTATTCTAAGCTAGTATTATTTTATACTAAACTATTTTATAAACATTTAAATATAAATTATTTTATCTATTAAGATTTTATAACTTTTTTTTTGCAAGGCAAGCCGCTTTTATAGTGGGTGTACCACTTTTTATGGAGATAAAAAACTGGTACTCTGCACATGCATAGAGTAGCTAACCTAGTTTGAAGTGTTCAGTCATTATCACAATAACAAAATAACAAGGTTCACGAAATAACAAAAATCATAGATATAACCAAAGAGAAACTAGTCCTCAAAGAAGGACCCAGTGAAAGGTGTCATAATTTTATAACTATTTTTAATAAAACTATTTATATATTTTAACTACTATAATTATTTTACTACTTTAATAAACTATTTATAAAACTAAATTTTAATATATATTAAATTTGACAATTTCTAACTATATTTTCCTATTTTAAACTAAAGTCTATTTCCAATCCAAGCCATTATGTCCGAATTGATTTAAGATAAAAGATTTCAATTTATAGTGATATTTGTGAAAATGAAATTTAAAATTCAAATTTTGAACTTGATAATGATCTATTTGACAATATGAAATTAGGAATTAGAAATTAGAAAGTAAATCCAATACTTATCTGTTAGAATAAACGATTATAAAAATATCAATTGTTGAGGTTAAAATTATTTATGATACTGAAAAGCGATTTTAAATGTAAGCGACCATAGTGTGAAAATGTAAGTTTTTGGTTGTTAAAGAGATCAGGATCGGTTATTGTCATACTCTCTGCCAATACCGAAACCACTTTAATAGCTATGTGCAGGGTGGAAAATATTGAATGGAGTAGGTTTGTTTGACGAATGCTACTGGAATGATGTAAGAGAAAAATGATGGATTGCATTAACCTTTAAGTGATGATTAAAATGACTAAAACAAGAGCTATGCTGAGGCCAAGTGGGTCGTTCCTCCGAACGGACATGCTTCTTAGATACTATATTTAATACTTTGTGATTTGGTTTTGGTGCATCCCTTGAATTGTATGGGTGTTTTTAGAGGTGGGCGGTAGCTGCGACTATGCGTTTGGACCAACCCGGCTCTGCAAAACGGTAGGATCCTATCCTGGATATTGCCTTATGTGCCTTGTCGTATTATCATGATCTATCCCATACGATTTCGATTTGACGTTGTCATATGCTAGCACATCTCTATCCACCGACCATTTAACTCGTTTTTATATGCAATGTTCACGACAATTTTATAAATAGTGTTAGGGTAATAACTGTATTCCCATTTCTCTATTTTCAGTGGTATATGTTAAGAAATCCATTCTATGGTTCCGTTGACAACAACTATATAATGGAAATCATATATATATATATATATATATATACACACACACACACACACACATATGATTACACAAGCTATCTACAAGATCAACTCAAGATAAGACATGATAGCAATGATCGATAACAAGGAAGTGAGATACGAGAAAGAGCATACCAAGTAAAGCAACGAATAGTACACATGATGGACAAAAAATTGTTAATACATAGTATCAGACGTCTAAAATTATTTTCAAATGTCTGTTGGCAAACTCGGGAAAACATCTGAAGTAGGCTTCAGACATCTGAAATTATTTTTAGACGTCTGTTGGAGAACTCGGAAAAAATAAAAAGCAACCTTCAGATGTCCTGAAACTATTTTCAGATGTCTGACCTGGGGTTCGTCCGGTTGAATTAGACTATAACCGTCACTTTTTCAATAGACATCTTGGCTTCTCTTCACTACATCTCTTCATCATCAAACAAGACAACCTTTGGATGATCAGCAATGACCACCACTACTCAAACACCGCTCCTTGCAGCTATTAAAAGCATCAAGATTCAAGAGAATGGCAACTAATATGACTTACTCTACTATCCTTATATTCTAGGCTCTCAGAATCTATCAATTATCAGTCTAGCAATTCACATGATCAATTAATCTTCCGTATATTCCTGCACTTCAAAGCAAATACTACTACAAAGATATATTGGAAGTATGTCCACTCATCAGTCAATATTCTTGTTGTATTAGAGCACATTTTTGACAAGAAAACTTTATTGTAACCAAGCCTGCTCCTCAGGACTAAGTGAGGGTTTGTTAGAGTAGAATTCCAAATGGGAGCTTCAGGACTGGACATAGGACGGGAAAGCAGCATAAAATTCTAGTGTGCATTTCCCATATTTGCTTTTACATTATTATCTTATACTTAGTAGCATATACATAAATATTTTCCTATACACTATATGATCCACCCCTATAGACTTTCAATTTGTATCGGAGCACTTTTTTTATCAAAATATAGTAACACGTTTTGTATCACACTAGGCAAGCATATTTCAAGAAGGTTAGTCCACACCATGTCCCTCACTTTTTAATGGTTCTGACTATGCACATTGGTCAACCCATATGAAATTTTTTATGGAAGCTAACGGATTAGAAATCTGGTCCGTTACTCAAAATAAGTATGAAGCATCTACCACTGAAATGAGTACATGGACCAATGTACAATAAACTATAGCTTCAAATAATGCAAAAGTCATGAATGTTTCATTTTGATCTTTAGATAAAAATGAATTTTCACGAGTCACGTTATGTAACACTACATATGACATTTGACGTACCTTAAGTAACACACAAAGGTACTACCAAAGTCAAGCAAACTAAAATTTCAATTTTGCAAAATCAATTTTCATCTTTTAAAAAGAAACAAAATGAGTTTATAGTTGATATGTATTCGAGATTCCAAACTATTCAACATGATCTAATCACACTAGGAGTAAAATTTATTGATTTTGATTTAGTATATTGAATACTCAATTCTTTAACATTTGAGTGGAAAAGAGAAGTATTAGCTATAGAAGAAGCTAATGATCTCTCAACACTCAAATTTGAAGAGTTGATAGGAAATTTAAAGTCCTAAGAAGCTAACCTGCAAGCTAGAAAGGAATAAAACAATGAGAAGAATAGCAAAGCTTTTCAAGCCAACAATGAAGACTATGACATGGATGAAGATGAAATCGTGTTTATCGCCAAAAACTACAACAAATTCAAGAAATTTAGAAGGATGACAAAGTTTCAAAAAGATGGAAAATCAAGTGTCGCAAATAAAACTTTGATCAAATGCTATGAGTGTGATGAATTTAGCCATATGAAGACAGATTGACCAAAACTCAATAATGACAAAAAGAAGAGCAAAAATGAAAATTTCAAAAAGAAAAGAAGGGATTTTGAAGTCACTTAGGATAATCCAGAATTTTCTTCATCTTACAGTGATAGTGTTAGACATTCGGAACAAGCTATTGTATGCTTTATGGTAAAAACAAATGAGGTATGTCTCGAACTTACATATAATGAAATATTAGAACTTAGCATGGAATTAGACGATAAACATAGAGAAACCAAAAATTAAATAATGAATACATAGCTAAGAACAATCAAATGGAGCTTGAAATAAGTATGCTAAAAGATGAGAAATCTATCCTAGAAGAAGACGTAGAAAATATCCATGATAAGAATGAAAATATTTCTATGGGAAATAATTCATTAACAAGGAGTTAGGAAAACTTAAAGTAGAAAATTAAGAGATTTTAAACAAAAATATAACTTTAGAAAGTAATCTAGAAACATCATGTTCTGCAATCTCAAAACTAAAAATGAGTTAGAAAAGATTACTTCTAATGTTTCAAAATTCAACAAAGGCAAACAAATTTTAGAAAATTTAATCAAAAATTCCAAGCCTTCTTGAAATAGGAATGGAATAGGTCTTAAAATGGATTCAAAACCTAAAAATCATAACTTTCTTTATAAAAAAGTTAAAAAGACGACTATTAATAAAAAGGTTTTGAAACCTAAGAAAAAAATATGGATTCCTAAATCCAATAATAAACTTATAAGACAAAAGCATATTGATAATTTCTTTAAAAATGCAGTTTATAACATAAATTGTACTTTTAAGGCCCCAAACCCACTTAGGTATGGCTGCCTTCCCCATCTAAATTTTAGGACCCTAACGGAGGAAATGAGTACCAATTATATTATTTGATCTTGCAGGTACCCAAAATAAAAATGAGTATAAATGCATTCTTGATAGTGGTTGCTTCAAACAAATGACTAGGATTGCAAAAATGTTATCAAATATGACATACCTTGATGGAGGCACGGTAACCTTTGGAGAAATCTCAAAAGGATATGTCATCGGCATTGGGAAAGTTATCAATTCTGGTATTTTTAACTCTCCTATCATTACAAATGTTTTGTTAGTAGAAAATTCGAAACATTATATTCTTAGTCTAAGTCAATTATGTGACAAAGGCTTTCAAATAACATTTGAAATAGACAAATGTAATATGGTTGATAATAATAACGTAGTATTTGATAAGGCTATACTTTTTTTTAATTGATTTAGTTGCTGTGACAATTCATTGATGTTAAGTGACATTTTGGTTTTTGGGATCTCTTACGGTTGCATGAGGCTTCATTTTTCAGATTTCATGTTATGTTGTTTATTAGCATGTAGACCTGAGGCTAGCAAACTTATCATGGGACGCTCTGTAAATTGGAAGATGTTTTGAGGTCGACTAATCAGATACATCAAGCGTCAATGAGCTATGCAGCAAGTTACTATTATTTGTTATTTTCTTTTACCATAGCAGTCTTTTGGTTTGTGGGTCATGTAATTTCCTACAGTGACATTAGTGATGTTTTGAGATTATTCATTTTGTAAGCCTTGCATATGCTCGAGAGTTTAAAATTGTAAAAATTGCGTTGATTAATAAAATTAGCGCTTAACTTTCAAATAATAATAATAATAACCTAATATTTGAAGGATTTAGAAATAAAAATATCTATGTCTTAAATATGAATATAAACCAAAAATTAGACTTATGTTTAATGGCCTAAACATGATGATCGATGGTTATGTCATAACCGATTTTGTCATGTAAATTTCAAATATATTATTAAGTTATCAAAACATGAGTTAGTAAAAGGATTACCTAAAATAAATTATCAAGTAGAAAATTTATGTGATGCATGTCGAATTGGTAAATTAAAACGAAGTTCCTTTAAACCTAAAATGATATTTCCACAAAACAACCTTTAGAACTTCTTCATCTAGATTTATTTGGTTCAACTCAAGTATGGTCTATAAATCATAACAAACATGTTTTTTTGTTATAGTAGATTATTTTACAAGATACACTTGGAACCTTTTCTTAAAACATAAAGTGACTTTAGGTACGTTAAAATTTTTTCTAAGAAAATAAAAAATCAAATGTGATTTAAAAATAAAAAATGTTCGAAGTGGTCATGGCAGAGAATTTAAAAACAAACTATTTACAATTTTTGTAATAAAAAGGGGATCAATAAAAAACTTTCCTTTCCTCGGACACCACAACAAAATGGTGTAGTTGAAAGAAAAATACTTGCTATAAGAATGTGCATGAACATTACTAAACAAAAGTAACTTACCAAAGCATTTTTGGTTGAGGCAATTGTTACGGCTTGCTATGTTTTAAATAGAGTATCGCTACGTCCTAAAACAAAACATACTTGCTATGAAATGTTTTTGGAAAGAAATCTAAAGTATCATATTTTAAAACATTTGGTTCAAAAAGTTTTATATTAAATACTAAAGACAACCTAGGATAATTTGATCCCAGAGCTGAAGAAAGAATCTTTATTGGATATTCGGATCGAAGAAAGGCATGTCGAATTTTCAATAAACAGACTAATATAATTGAAGAGAGTTTGCATGTTTCATTTGATGAAAATTTTCTTAATGACCAAATTATTGTTGATAAAAAAATTATCTCTATAACGGTAAATAATTAAAATCCTCCTAACAATGAAACAACTGTACAAAATAATATTTTAACTTCATTACCAAGAATTCTTAGAAATCATCCTAAAGACTATATTATCAGAGATCTTAATACCAGAGTAACTGTGAACCAACTAAATCAAGTAAGTCATGTTGCATTCGTATCAAATTTCAAACCGAAAAATTATAAAGAAGCTATTAATGATGATTTTTGGATGTTAACAATGCAACAAGAACTAATTCAACTTGAATGTAATAATGTATGGGAATTAGTTCTAAGATGAGATAACCAATCCTTTATTGGAACATAGTATGTATACAAAAACAAATCAGATGAAACTGGAAATATAGTTATAAATAAAGCATGATTAGTAGCTTAGGGATATAACCAAGAAAAGGGGTTCAACTATGACGATACATTTTCCCCTATAGCTAGATTAGAAATTATATGTACATTATTAGCCTTTGTGTATCATCATGATTTTAAATTATACCAAACGGATGTCAAAAGTTCCTTTTTAAATGGTTTATTAAAGAAACGTATATGTGTAGAACAACCACCACTTTTTGTTCATGAAGAATATCCCGATCATGTTTTCAAATTAAATAAAGCCTTATACGGTTTAAAAGAAGCTCCTAGAGCATGGCATGAATGACATAGAAATCACTTAATATCCTCTGGTTTTCAAATAGGCAAAATAGATTCCACTCTTTGTATTAGACGAGAAAACAATTATATTGTACAACTCTACGTTGGTGATATTATTTTTGGATCAAATAATGAAAAATTATGTTTTGAATATTCAAATATCATGAAAACCGAATTTGAAATGTCTCACATGGGAGAATTAAATTTTTTTCTTAGGTTTACAAATGAAGCAACTTAAAAATGGAGCTTTTGTACATTAAAAAAATATTGTAGCAATTTATTACAACATTTTAGCATGGATAAAACATCAAGAAAACCAACACCAATGGGTGCTTTGTTTATTTAGAACAAGAAGATAACGGAAAAGACTTTGACGAAAAATTATATCATAGTATGATGGGTTCATTATTGTACTCAACTGCTAGTCGGCCAGACATTATGATGAGTATATGCATGTAAA
Source organism: Allium sativum (assembly GCA_030737875.1). Classification (NCBI taxonomy): domain Eukaryota; kingdom Viridiplantae; phylum Streptophyta; class Magnoliopsida; order Asparagales; family Amaryllidaceae; genus Allium; species Allium sativum. The sequence continues at coordinate 86,451,086 of CM060909.1, forward strand.
GAAAAACCAAAAGAATCTCATAAACATACCGTTAAAAGAACTTTATGATATTTATCTAATTCTATAGGCTATGGCTTATTCTATCCTAAAGGATCATCATTCGAACTAGTTTCTTATTGCAATGCAGACTTTGGTAGATGTATAACAGATCATAAAAGTACTAGTGGAGCATATCATTTTATCGGACAATCATTAATATCATGGTTTATTTAAAAAAACAAAATTGTGTATCTTTATCGACATGCGAAGCTGAATATATCTGAGTATCCCTAGCATGTGCACAGGTAATATACACGCAGCAGACGCTTGAGGAATCATTCAAATATCTCTAATTTATTGCAACAATACAAGTGTTATAAATTTATCTAAGAATCCAGTTAATCACTCTATAACCAAACACATATATAAACGTCATTATTTTTTATGTGATAATGTAGAAAAAGGTGCTATTACTACAGATTATGAAAATACTGAAAATCAAATAGCAGACATCTTTACCAGACCATTAAACATACAAACATATTTTAAACTACGACACGATCCAGGGATATGTTCTTTCTTTGAATTAACATAACAAATTTTGATTCTTTATCTAAAAATAAGCATTATTTTCTACCTATGAATAAATATAATAACCATACAATTTTTTTTAGGAATTTCCACTTCACAAATTTTCAAAAACTTTCTTTTCTATAAATAGCAATACAAACTAAAACAGAAACTAAAAATAAAATTTTCATACATATCATATATTCTAAAAAATTCATGTCACTCAATCAAAACTGCCTCACCTCCATGACATCTTCCATCGCTAGATCTTCTAAAACCAAAATGAAACTATCTCCACGGCTCAAATGGCTCAAAAGGAACGATAAGCAAACAACCATTAAGAAATTAGATGAAATATCTAATAATCAATACGATGATGGATGTGCAATGATAGATATACTACAAACAAGAACACACCAATTAACATTTGAATTTTCTTGAAAAAGAACTCTATGCAATGTGTAGACAACCTCTAATAAAAAGATGTCCACATAAAAAATCTCCACATCTCTGCGAAACTCTAGAAAAAGAGCTTACATTCAAGAAAATGTGAAGTGAAGTACCATCATTACCTTTTCCAAAGCGACCACCATGGTCTCTAACCAATTGAAATGATCAATATAAGTATATTGTAACAACCAAGTAAAATAAAAGCATAATGACATTGTATTTATACTCTATTGAGTAATAATAAAATATGTTTTCTTGTAAATAAAAATAAAGACCACAAAATTTTCTCAACGATTCAAATATACCCAAAAACTGGAATTATCATAAGTCTGCCACAACTTTCAGATGTTTGAAATAACCTTCGGGCATAATTATTCTACCGGCTCAGACATTTGAAACAATTAAGCAAATGTCTGAAATAAGTTTCGAGATAAAATTTATCAGAAAATACAAATTTCAAACATCTGCCAAAGTTTTCAAACGTCTGAAATAAATTTTTGATATAAACTCTGGCTCAAACCACCCATACAGACTTCTGAAAATAGTCCACAAATATCTGAAAAATGTTTCGGGTACCAGTCTGTACCTATTACAAACGTCTGGAAAAAAAATTCATACATTTGAAATTCGAATCGTTAGTTTTTATATATACCTCAAACGATCATTTCTTCTTTCACTTTCTCCGTTTAAAACTCCAAATTCCCTAACACTAATTTGTTAAATCCATGGCGCCTAAGCGTAAAACTATACCAAAAAAAAAAGAACAAGGATCAACATCAAATCCATAAGAAAATCCTCAAGTGTACTCTTAAGCCCAAATTGACAAATGGATGAATAATGCTCCTTTTTCCATTGATCAATACAAGGAAATTCGTAATTACAAAGCTTTATACGGGTCCTTTTTACTCTTTACAAGACTTTACTTTATATGAATTCCATAATTTATGTCAAGATGCTGGCCTTGACACGCTTATTTCATTTTCACATAATAATGTTCAAATTATTCAACATTTGGTATTCTTATTCTATGCTATTCAGCGACCTATATTTTTTGACAAATTAAAATGTTATTTTTTAATCGATTTTTAGTGAATTTTAAATGGTCAAATATTGAATCTGAACCTAAAAACAATTAAAAAAGTTCTAACTTTGTTTATGTTTTACTAAAGTTAAAATAAGATTAGTGATCTTTTAAAATCAATTAAAAGTAAATATATTAAAAATCGATAGTTTAATATTATTTTAGTGACCTTAAAGTAGCCATTTTTCAAATGACCTTAGGTTTTGACGTAATCAATTTCATTAGATCCTTATTAGTGAAATATAATAGGATTTCAAATTTCGTATTGATTGGACTTACGTTTGATCATACGAGTTGAAAATGCATAGGAATTGTTTATTGAAATTCGATTGAAATTAAGTAATTTTGGATAATATTGAAAATTTGAAATTATTGAGAAAATAAGCTTAAAATGGTTTGAAAATAAATATAGATGATAATGAACTCATTTATAATTTTTCTAGCTAAATTTTATCTATAAAAATCTTTAGTTCATTTACATTGGTTTGTAACTGGAAATTTAAGTCGTTTAGAGATTTATATTTGTAAACGGCTATTTAAAAACCTTTTAATTTTATTTTAAATGGTTAACAATAACCTTAATGACCTATTAACACACTCTAATGGTTTCATAGTATTTAAAATAATTTAAAGGAGATGATGCCATACTTAGATAAGCCTTAAGTGAATTAAAGAACTAATAAAGAAAAGCCTTTACACTTAAGCACCCTTAACCTTCCATCCTTAGACAACTCATGTCCTTATCCTAACACATGTCAAACTCCTCCATTTCATCATTTTCCATGGTACCAAAGCATGTGATAAGACACACACAGAGAGAGAGCATCTCTTTCTAATTTGTTTTCACTTTTTTTCATTCTTCTTTTGTTTTCCTACTCCTTCCACCTTAAGCTTTAATGGCTACCTCCTCCCTACTTTACCACCACCAGCAGCCTCCCTAGCTCCTCCACCCTCCGACACCACCTCCCTACTTTACCACCACCAGCAGCCTCCCTAGCTCCTCCACCCTCCGACACCACCTCCCTACTACCAAGCCATGAGCCCCATGTGGCCAGGCACCTATCTTCACCACCTAAAACCCAAAAAATCACTCTTTCCCTTTGTTTTTCCACTACCTAAGATCCTACACTCTTTCTACCACTGCTGCATCACTATAATACCCCTTGAAACTCACGAAACTACCTCTACAACCCTCTACCAACCCAGATGTGACCAAACCCTCACCCCCTAGGCCAAGCTCAACTGCAAAATCCCACCTTTCTTGCTTATAAATGCTATACACACACACACATCTATATATGAGTAGTGGGAAGTGATTTGGGTTGAAAAGTTGAAAATTTTTGTTGTTGAGCAAATCTGAAGTTTTGGTTGTTGCTAGAGATCCTACATTAAAGATTGGAGAAGTGGACCCCTCGGTGAGCACTCTTCACTCACCTTTGAATCATTAGCTTAAATTAGTCACTTATGTTTGCTAATGATGTTCATAAGTGTTTATGGTGTGAATAGCTTGCTAATGATGTGGTTAGTGAGAAAAAATAAACTTTATGTGTTAAAGTAGTGTATGCTTGCCTATATGTATGTTCGGTTTAAATGTGATGATGAATGGGTTGACGTTAAGTTGAATTTGGGTTGTAACTAAGTATGAAAAGTAAGAATACTTAGTGTAAGAAGTTAAAAATGTCACGTTTGGGTGTGTTAAGCATGAACACTTAGTGCAAAAAGTTAGAAACATCACCTTTGTGTGTTTAAAAGCATGGACACTTAGTTAAATGTGTTAAAATGTCACCTTTATGCGAATATGGTATTAACCCTTGTGTAAATGACACTCTATATTGTTATTGGATGTTGTATGATGTTATTTAATGCTTATGATTGATCGATAATTGGATAATTACGGTTAATCTATTGATTATAAATTATAAGCGTTAATTGTCTAACGCTTATACCATATGATTTATGCCATGATATATGTATATGCATACACTATGTATATACATATACGCATATACGTATGTGTGAATGGATGATTTAATTATTAGAAATCATAGTTGAAATGTTAATAGCGATTGTGGATTCAACACACACACAAATGTGGAAGATATGAGGATTAATTAAGTTTTAATTCCAATTTGCAATTTAATTGAATATCTTATTAGCAAAATATTTAGTGAAAAAGTTTGAATTTTAAATTTGAAATAATTTGAAAAGGTAATTTAAGTGATTAAGAATAGTTTTTTGTAAAAATAAGAATTTGATTTGAATTAGTTTTAAATTAGTAAAGGCATGTTTTCAAATTTAAATTGAAAATGAATAGTAACTTGAAAAAGTGAAGTTTGGTTTGGGTATCCAGGAAATGTTTTAATAAGATTTTATTTTATAAACTATTTTATTTATTTTGTAATTGACTTCAAGAAAATTTGATTTTAAAATAATGAGTTTTGAAAAATAATATTATTTTATTGATTTAGCTAATATTAAAATGATTAAATCATGGAATATTTGATTTTAGAGAGAATTAATTGAAATATGATTTCCAAAAATAATTATATATGTTTATTATAATAAATAATCTAGTTTGTAAGTAATTCAAATTAATTTTAATTATATATCGAAGTTTTGTCTGAATAGGACTAGTCGCGCAGCGGTAGCTCGCGAATTTCGATCATTGACTTTATATTGACGTACGGTAGATCAAACAATCGAATTTTCCCAAACTAAAAGCAGTGGGTTAGAAATGAAAAGAGTTTCATAATGCAAATGGGAGTAGTAAGATCCAACGGTAGTATTTTGAAATAAGTGAAAATCAAATTTCTAGAAAAATCCAAAATTTGTAATTAGCAACTTGTAATTGGATTTCTATGAAATGAACTACTTTAAATTATTAAAAATAGGTATAAACTATAATAAATCAAAATAAGTGGTTTGAAATTGATTTGAATTGATAAAATGAAGTTTTGGATAATATAAAAATCATTTTGTCTAAACTATCTAATATAAGCCTATTCGCAGCGCTTTTTGTGATGCTATTGCAATATTTTTTTGAAAAGGATTATTTAAAGTTTTTAAACTCAATTATTTTCATCTACAACTTGAGCAGTCATTTTTGAATGATTAGTAAATTAAATTTGGAATTTAATGGGAATCAATTTGGTGATAATCGAGATAATTGTCTGTATAAGAAGACAGTACTATTTGAAAATTTTAATAGGGCTTGCCTTTATTCCCCTTACAGTGTTAGTTCGATACGGAAATTTATATAGATTATAAGCTGATATGATATCCGTGAAGATTTTATTTAGAATGGAAGTATGATTTTGGGTTTGTCGTAAACGATGTTTAGAATAACATCTATTCTTTAACCTAGCTAAAGACAGGATTGGCTTCCAAAGTTAAGCAATCATTGAATAATGATTTTGAAGATTTAAATCTAAGTTAGAGTTTTAAATAAATCTTTGAGTAAATATTTGAATAAATGGAAGGAAAAAGGGATTAATGAAGGTAATTAGAAATTACCCAAATGAACATAGATATGGATTAGGGGTAAAGAGCTAGTCACATTCTATTGCAGGTGGAAATTGCCCTATGCCGATGGAATGGTAACGGTGTCTTCCTCTGTATTCCATTAAGTGGATAGGGATGGGATTTTGATATAGGTAATAACCTTTGTGTTAAGGTATAATTGAAATCAAAGAACAATCCAAAATAGAATGAAACTTATGATATCCCTGTATGTTATCGACACATTTTAAACTTCCGCTTATTATTCGGAAAATCTGGGAGTGGTGTTTGGATCCGTAAACCATGTGATTTAGCAACCCTGGTTCAAAATTTTTGAATCCAAAGTGAATAAAAACATGTACCTTTCTTCTTCGAATCGTAGAATCAAACGAATCTGGTTATTGATAAATCTTAAGTATAATTGATTTACTTAATACCAAAACAGGGTTTTCAATTTTAAATAATTGGATATGGTTGGAGATAAATCTTTGGATGTTTGATATTAATCCGGTAGATGAAGAATCTTACTAGTTGAGGAATTTAAAAGGTAGTTCACCATTATTCCGCTTATAGTGTGAGTTGGATACAGAGATTAATATTAAGTATAAGTGGATGATATTTCTATCCAGATCTAATGTCAAAGAGTTGGATAATTTTTTAATTAAGATACGGGTTTCCCAATTTTATTGGGATAAGTTGGATAGAAATAATCTTCGGATATTTGATATGAATTCTTTGGTATAAACGTATATATTTGAGGAATATGGAAGATATTATTATTATATCGTTATTCCGCTTATATTATTCGTTGATTATGAGAATTGATATCAAATATAAGTAGATACAATTTCTATGTAACTTATGTTCAATATCGATTGATTTGGGTTTTGTCGTGAATCATATATTTAATAATATCATTCTTGAAACCCAATGAGATTGAGTTGTGAAAATTCATATCGTAATTTGGGGATTTAATCAAATCTTTGAGTTGTGGATATTAAAAATAAGGAATTAGGAAGGAAGTATAATCTTTTAGTTAAGATTACAGAATTGAATGTTGGGGAACCGATTTAATTGGAAACTATGGTTGAAATGTGGGGTAAGTATTTTCAAAGGAAACTGGGTGATAACGAGTTATCAAACGGAAAATTAATTAAGACTTTGGGTCTAGATTATCTTTGATTTAAGGGATGTGTTTTAAAGAAGAAGGGATAAATATGGATATTGTTAAAGATAATTTGAGAATGGGTTTAAAGAAATTTAATTTAACAAAATCCAAGATGGAAGGAGATTTGGTTGAAAGCCTGTGTGTTCCGTAATTGTGTTTTAAAAATTACGCTTATTATTTGGGAAGACCGGGATCAGATGTATGTCCGAAAATCATTCCAAGTAATAATACGATGTTGTGGAGCAACTGAAGACAGTACTGAGGACCAGGACCCTTCATATCGTAAGGACGACTTGCTAAATGTCTCAAATGGGTAGCTCCCATTTGCAGATGGATTTTATATCAGCTAAGTGGCAAGAAGCCCAAAGGTATGTGAAGGAATTTCGGATTGTTGTTTCGTTCAGACCCAGAACGGACATTTATGGATTGTGTGTCTGACATTGTAATTGACTGCGTAGCACTGATCTCTGTTAAATATATATTTATTTGGTGGCGGAGAATTTATTCTCTTGCTTAACACCTTTCTCTAAGACATATGATCTTAGAGATTATATATCGATCAAAATCAGTGATGCGTTGCGAATGGACAATGTGGCATACATAAGTTATGTGGTGAGCTTCGGATGATCAAATCATGGCTTATTTAAGCGTAGCTTTGTGTATATCGGGACCTTGGCAAGCCTCACACCCCGGTAAATGGCCAAAACTGGAAGAAATGCAGTAGGGTTATGGGGTGTTGTCTCCTTATAGATAAAAGGTGTACTATGGTATGGAGCCCAGGTATTAACCTATGTGGTAAAAGCATCTACTTTTGTGGTTGTTGTTGGCGTGCACTCAGAAAGGTCGGTAACGACCAAGAGATGGCATACTCAGGCGTACTCTAAGTTACCCATTTAAGGGGTAACCCGGCCTTGTGTTGGCATGAGGAGCATCACCGTTGATCCTCGGAAATCCCTCTAGAGGTGTTAAAAAATCGGTTTGGAAGGAAGTTCATTTTCCTGGTCATTGTTGGAAACTCAATCTCTGCTACCATCCTGTACGATTTTAGTTGTATCCCATACGTCAGTATGGTATCTACGCTAGCTAAGATTGATACATTTACTTTTGAAAGGGTTTTTCACACTATATTATAGTATTAAAAGAGGATTTTATGTATTAAGCACTTTTAACTGCATAAGGAGAAATCTTGCCCATGTGTGCGTTTGCATTGTGTGTGTGCCGCGAGACCTTATGTTAGTTTCATTTTTCAAAAAGTCATTGCGAATTTCTATGGACTGGTATTCACATGGAGTAAACCCGTTCCGCATTAGCGGCGTGGTCTGGTGAATTACCTAACTTGAAAATAAACACTAAAAACAAATGTTTTGAGTTCTCACACCTGTCTCATGCCTGGCCTGGAGTTTATTGTTCCCACACCTAAACTCTGGGTGCCCATAATTTTTGCACGGGTAGCCTAGTAGTTTGGTTCGCAGATTTAGTCTTGGAGTTGGTTAGAGCAGGATGCTGGTTTAGCTAGGGCTATTATATCTTGGAGCGTGAATATTCTTCTATTGAGTTTAGCATCTTTTCCGCTGTGTAATCGATGTACTCTGATGTTTCTTCGGTAACTCTGATGTAATATTATTGTAATGATAATGGAAAAGTTCTTTTTATTTTGTGCAAATGTGTAAGTACCCCTAACAATCCGTTTTTATGAACGGTTTAAATTGGTTTAATTGCCGGCGAAAACTGAGAAAAAAGCTGGGACGTCACAATGTGGTATCAGAGCTTTGATTTATAAAAAGCTATGGGGTACGACATATTTGAACAAAGGAAAGTCTCGTCAGAGTTATAATATCTCATTAGAGATAGGGTTAGTAATGCCCTAGAATGAGATTTTAGAGTATTATATTTGAGAGAGCGTATTTGAAAATATGAAATGAGTTTTGAAAAGTTATATTTTAAGAAAGAAACATATTTTGGAAATATATGGTTAATTATAACCTGGATACTTAATCAAACGATAAAGGTTATGTTTACATTTTGTGATTATAATTAAACATAAATTAATTCTTATGGCATGGTAATTAAGCCCCTTCCAGTGATCAGGAAAATGATCCGAGTACAAATGCTTTTTGGATTTAATGTCACTATTGGGTAACATTTCGAAATATCGATAAACTTGGGTCAAATTTGTTAAGGTAACTAATCAATATGGTTAGAAATTAAAATTTAAAATTTGAGTATTATATTCAATGTTGAGTTTGGACTATCGAGTATAAGAATATTTTGACTATACGCCTAGCTAACGTATATACGAAGTCTTAAGTATACTATATAGATATAGAATGACACTCTAGTCGCTTCAAGATGATTCTGTTGATGACTGCAGCATCATCAGTATGTATTTTCGAGTTTCGAAAAGTGGGATGGCTATATGATTCCGACTAAAACATTAATGTATACTTAAACCCATTTAGATAAGTGTTTGAAATTGTTTGGTAAATTGATGTGAACTTAAATAGAAAAGTGAAAATTTGATTGGGTTATAAGAATTATACCCAGTAAACTTGTTAGTAAGGGATAAGCCAGTAAAGAGTTTTGAGAAAGCGCATTTGTGATATATATATATATATATATATATATATATATATATTAAAAAAAGATTTTGAAAAGATGTATAATTTGAAAACTCAAATCAAAATTTTGAGTAAGAATTGGCAGTTACTTTGGAGTTGACTTTGAAAGGATATATTTTGAATATAAATGAAAAACATCTTTGAAAATATTTGGAAATTTAAAACTTGAGCACGACATCTAGTGATTGGAATTTCTTAGTTGATTAAAAGACGTATATTAAAAGTTGTAATTTACTTAAGCAATCCAAATATAAAAGGTAGTCTGGACATGATTTAAAGGCTAAGTTTGAATTAATTAATCAGGATATTTTATAATTAGTCGTTCCCAACTAATTAAATTTAAAATGCAAACATCTTGGGAATTCAGTTTCACAATTTGACTATAAGATATTTGACGATATTTTGGTTAATGGCCATGGTGGTTAGAGATGTTAACAAAAATATATCTAAATGGTTTCTCTAAAGTTTGAAGGAAATAAGTTTTGTAACCTTGAATTTGGAAGAATTAATGAGAATAGAAAAAACTATGTAAGGAATTAAAATATTGAATTATCGACAATATTGGACAGATGATAAGTTTTAAAGTATATTGTGGTTACAAAAAGGAACTGTTTAAGTAAACATGAGCACCTTGTGAAGCAAGTTTCACAATTTGATTAAAGGATATTTGGCAAGTGGGAATAGTAAGAACAAATTACCTAAACTGAAACATTTAGACAAGCTAAGTTCAGAGATGATCATGTTTTTCGTGTAACGAATAATAGTAAATTTTGGAAACTGAAAAGGAATAAGTTTCATAACCATTGTATTTGCAAGATAAGATCTAAGAGAATAAATTTATAACTCTAAATTTTCTTGAAGGAGGTAAATCGTTGAGTATAAGTAATTGACCCAATAAACGATTAACCGAATATAATGGGTGATTGGAAGATATTGTTGGAGGACATGTAAATATGGTTATGCATAAATATGTGTGTTAGAATATTCCACCCGGTATATCTATTATGAGAACGGGGAGCTTTGGTATAAAGAATTTTAATCTTGTGTCTGAAAATCTACAAGATGTAAAATGAGTAATTGCGATTCCCTTTCCTTTTAGAGGACGAAAAGTTTTAAGGGGGGGGTGAATGTAACTATCCAGAATTTTTAACCAATTCAGAAATGGAATTTTTATTACTTAATTTGAATTTAAATTTGAATTTGACATACAAATATATGGTTTAGAATATTTAATAATTTTGATAAGTTATATGATAGATTTTACTTGAATTATAAATGAGAATGATTATTAATAAGTTTGGATTTATTGGTATTATTTGTCGTTTGATTGGATTTGTCAAACCATAATATAATTAGTAGCGTTAGAACTAAGTGTTGTCCTTAGTTTTCATAACATTTTAAAGGAAATGCTACCAAAAGATCACTTTCCCTCCTTAAGATAAGTGTAAGGACACTTGTATTTTTGCATGCCTCCTTTCATGCATGTTTTACACTTGCCCACTTATGTGTCATTACCTCCTTAACCCTCCATTCCTATATAAGGAGTCCTCCCCTCCATTTTTTAACCATTCCACTCCATTTTTTTTCTTTTTGTCTTCTTCTTAAAGCTTATGGCCATGGTTTTCATGGCATAAGTCTTCTTCTTTTCCACCACCACCTTGCCGAAGTTCGTCATCCTCCTCCTCCTATAATATATATAGAGAGAAAGATTAGTATATATTATATAATATATATTTTTCTGAAGTAGACGATGCGCTGAAATACTGTCCGATGGTTCGCTCAACTAGGCTCGCCTACTGTGAAGATTTGGAAAGCTGTTAGGTGAGAACTCTTTAACCACAGTTTATATATTTAATTGGTAGTTAGACTAATTTAAATATAGTGATGAATTATCAATGTTTAATGATGATTGATGTTTTTTGCGATGGATGATGGATGCATAGTTTAGACCACACACACTATTGAGCGTTAGGGTTATAACGCTTAACACAGTTATGATTTATTTAATTATGTTGATGATGGTTGCTATGGATGTTTAAATGGTTGTTGATGTTGTTTTGCACATACTATGACACAACAAGTATGGTATCAAACTGGTGATCGACAAATCTCTTTGTAGTTAGAAGCAATATCATTATTGAATTTGAAGGTTAATAATTTGGAAAGACCATATGTATGAATTCATATATATTGATAACATCCTTTAAATGAATAAATAAATACCGGAGCATTCTAGAATGACAGAGAGGACGGTGTCTAGGCTTATGTTTGGAAATAAAGATTCCCGCTCTCCCTAACTGATCTGACGAATGAGATGGTTAATTTGAAGTTATTTGAATTTAGCAATGAATTGGTATTTGATTTATTCAGTAAAAAATAAAAGTTGAATTTTAGATTCAAAATAATTCGGAAAGTAATTTTAAATGATTTTAAAAGAGTTATATAAGGATATAATTGTTTTCTAAGGTATTTTGAAGTATCGTAGAATAATGGTTATTATGATCAAAATAGGGCTTGTCGCATAACGACAATTTACGTATTTAGATGCAAACTTTAAACGCTTATAATTTTTGCAATTTAAATTGGATTTCCAAGAAATGAAAAACAATTGATTTATATTTACAAGAGATTTTAAATCAGTGAAAGTGGATTTTAATTTTCTAGTTATGTTTGAAACCGTTTTGGAGAAGGTCGTTGTAAGAATAATTGTTAAGCATAACTATAAACAACTATTTTTAAATGTTTAAAAATATGGAAATTAAATTTATTTTTTTGATACTAAAACAGGGTTTTCAATTTTAAGTAATTGGATATGGTTGGATATAAATCTTCGGATGTTTGATATTAATCCGGTAGATTAAGAATATTAGTATTTGAGGAATTTAAAAGGTAGTTCACCATTATTCCGCTTATATTGTGAGTTGGATACACAGATTAGTATTAAGTATAAGTGGATGGTATTTCTATCTAGATCTAATGTCAAAGAGTTGGATAAATTTTTTAATTAAGATATGGGTTTCCCATTTTGATTGGGATTAGCTAGATAGAAATAATCTTCAGATATTTGATATGAAATTCTTTGGTGTAAAAGTATACTATTTGAGGAATTTGGAAGATATTATTATTATATCGTTATTCCACTTATAGTATTCGTTGATCATGAGAATGGATATCGAATATAAGTAGATACAATTTCTGTATAACTTATGTTCAATATCGATTGACTTACGTTTTGTCATGAATCATATCTTCAATAATATTATTCTTGAATCCCAGCGAGATTGAGTTGTGGAAATTCATATCGTAATTTGGGGATTTAATCAAATTTTTGATTTGTGGATATTAAAAATAAGGAATTGGGAAGGAAGTATAATCTTTTAGTTAAGATTACAGAATTGAATGTTGGGGAACCGATTGAATTGGAAACTATGGTTGAAATGTAGGGTATGGATTTCAAAGGAAACTGGGTTTTGATAACGAGTTATCAAATGGAAAATTAATTAAGGCTTTGGGGCTAGATTATCTTTGATTTAAGGGATGTGTTTTAAAGAAGAAGGGTTAAATATTAATTTTGTTAAAGATAATTTGAGAATGGATTTAAAGAAATTTAATTTAACAAAATCCAAGATGGAAGGAGATTTGGTTGAAAGCCTGTGTGTTCCGTAATTTTGTTTTAAAAATTACGCTTATTATTTGGGAATACGGGCATCGGATGTATGTCCGAAAACCATTCCAAGTAATAATACGACGTTGTGGAGCAACTGAAGACAATGCTAAAGACCGGGACCCCTCATATCGTAAGGACGACTTGCTGAATGTCTCAAATGGGTAGCTCCCATTTGCAGATGGATTTTATATCAACTAAGTGGCAAGAAGCCCAAACATATGTAAAGGAATTTTGGATTGTTGTTTCGTTCAGACCTAGAACGAACATTTATGGATTGTGTGTCTAACATTGTAATTGACTGCATAGCACGGATCTCTGTTAAATGTATATCTGTTTGGTGGCAGAGAATTTATTCTCTTACTCAACACCCTTCTCTAAGACGTATGAGCTTAGAGGTTATATATCGATCGAAATCAGTGATGCGTTGTGAATGGACAATGTGGCATACTTAAGTTGTGTGGAGAGCTTTTGATGATCAAAGCATGGTTTATATAAGTGTAGCTTTGTGTATATCGGGACCTGGGCAAGCCTCACACCCCAGTAAATGGCCAAAACAAGAGGAAATGTAGCAGGGTTATGGGTGTTGTCTCCTTCTAGATAAAAGGTGTACTATGTTATGGAGCCCAGGTATTAACCTATGTGGTAAAAGCATCTACTTTTGTGGTTGTTGTTGGTGCGCGCTCGGAAAAGTCGGTAACGACCAGGAGATGACATACTCAGGCGTACTCTAAGTTACCTAGTTAAGGGGTAACCCGGCCTTGTGTTGGCATGAGGAGCATCACTGTTGATCCTCGGACATCCCTCTAGAGGTGTTTAAACTTCGGTTCCGAAGGACATTCCTTTGCCTGGTCATTGTTGGAAACCTAATATCCGTTACGAGATCGTACGATTTTAGTTTATACCATACGTTAGTATAGTATATGATACCTTTGCTGGCTAAGATTGATACATTTACTTTCAAAAGTGTTTTTCACACTATTTTATAGTATTAAAAGAGGATTTTACGTATCAAGCATTTTTGGCTGCATAAGGAGAAACCTCGCCCATGTGTGCATTTGCATTGTGTGTGTGTCACGAGACCTTATGTTAGTTTCATTTTTCAAAAAGTCATTGCGAATTTCTATGCACTGGTATTCACATGGAGTAAACCCATTCCATATTAGCGGCATGGTCTGGTGAATTGCCTAACTTTAGAATAAACCCTAAAAATAAATATTTATTGTTCCTATACCTAAACTTTGGGTGTCCATAATTTTTGCACCGGCAACCTAGTAGTTTGGTTCGCAGATTTAGTCTTGGAGTTGGTTAGAGTATGATGTTGGTTTAGCTGGAGCTATTATATCTTGGAGCATGCATATTCTTCCGCTGAGTTTAGTATCTTTTCCGTTGTGTAATCGATGTACTCTGATGTTTCTCCGGTAACTCTGATGTAATGTTATTGTAATGATAATGGAAAAGCTTTTTTATTTTGTGTAAATGTGTAAGTACCCCTAACAATCTGTCTTTATGAATGGTTTAAGTTGGTTTAATTACCGGAAAAAACCAAGAAAATAGCCGGGTCGTTACATAATCAGTTCCATTAATAATACGACAACATTTCCAAGCCAAGACAATGGTTTTTTTTCCATTAGGCATACATTTACGCAATACGCAGCTTAAACGAGTCATCAAACTCGTGTGTCAACGGACTTAACTTCAAATAAACAAGCTTATTATGCAACTTAAATGCACATAACTTCATTTTTAATCAACCACGTTATCTCAATTGCAACTAAATCCAAACTATAACACCCAATAACCAACCATCATATAACCTACATGTTAAATTCGATAATGTGAACAATGCACACATCAAAATTTGTGCTTTCATCAAACAAACTTCGTACTATTAAGCTACTATCCATTCTATATCCTCTAATACTTGTAATTATATGACTTAATCTCGAAAAAATAAGTTAGGTTTTAGTTTTTTACCGATTTCTTGTTGTATGCTGGATGTGCTAGCCATTGCATGCTTTTTGGAATGAAAAGGAAGAAAAATGGATGAAACTAGAGTTGATTTGGGAATTTTATTTTGGGTTTTCGGGTGGCTGAAGGGTTTGGGGAAGATGGAGTAACGAGGGGAGTGGGGGAGCAGGTTCTTGGGTTTGGTTTATGTGCAGGGGTTTTATGAAGGCAAGTTTTCAGAACTCGCCTTTGTAAGTGTTTTGAAAACTCGCCTTCGTAAAACCAAAACAGATCATAGCCCGTAATTAAGAAAAATATCTATGTTTTAATAAACAACCTAAGCATGGGATTTTCCCATTTGTAAAATATAATAAGCAACCTTGATTCAACAAAACATGATTTGAAATTTGAAAATGTTCTATGCTTTATTAGATATCAAATCGAATGCTAAGTAGTTTAACATTTTATTAAAATGTAAACATATATTATAGATTAGTCAGTAAATAAGACAATGTTTGGAGTGGTCCATCTGAACAAGCCGTAGAGTGATAGTTGATCTAAGTGTAGAGAAAAAATTATGTACGTAATCTATAGTACTTTGCAGATGTTTCCACTCCTCTATCTAAAGAATCAAGTTCAGCTCAACAACTGTTTCATGGAAAGCATACATTGTACGTTCGGCTTTTCATTTAGCTATTAACAAATAGTAAAATATTCCTATGGATGTAATAAAAATTGGGTTTTTGATTTTATTGTTGTTTAGCTGATGAAACCAAGTGTGCCAACCCAGGAAATTGAAAAGGTATTTTTTTATTTAGTTCACTAAATTTCTTGTATTAACAGTAGAGATGAGCAACGCGTAAATCATATGCATTATTATAATTAGTCCCGCATTGGCCAACATATTTTAGATAACAGGGTATATAAACTAAGAGATAGAAGCAAGAGTTGTCTTTCACTGAAAATTGTATGACACTATAATGGGTAATAAAGAAAGATTTATTGAGATTGATTATCTAGTTTTGACTTCCATTTTACCAAATGACTGCATGTATAATTTCCAGTCGATAGCGATATTTACATAATTCCATTTGTAAGCAGGGCTAGGAAGACCTAGTTGAATTCATAGCCAATGAATTATCATTATTGGTATATACATATATAATTAGAAAAATGGCAGTCCATAGTTCATATACATCTAAATGTTCAAACTATATATGGTACTAATATTAGTATATATACAATGAACATATATTATAGCGCACTTAAAGTTATGTATATACTTAGGTAGTTATAATTTGATAAGCACGTGAAATTAGCCTATATGCATGCAAGTATAATATATATGCATACAAACTGGATATAAAATCCTATGTATATGCACACATATGGTTATACGCAATTATGTGTCTGGTTCGTTATCAAGTTATGCTTTAAGAATAAATATGAATATATATTTATATTTAAACTAAACACCAAATAATCAAATTCACTATATATGTATATATGTATGTATATGTGTGTGTATGTGTCAAAACAAAATTTTAACATTGCTCATTTTAAAAGTGATGTTGTTGGTTGCTCAGACATCAATTTATTGAAAGAGTGATGTCTTAAGTACACTTTTAAAAAATTGAACTTTTGGGTTGTGACGACCCTCTCCCATGCCACGGAAGCAAGGATAATCTTTGAAATATAACACATAAACAATAACAGCAGAACAGAAATATATCCTTACACCAGATAATTTACAATAAATTACATTGGAACAAATATAATTATCAGAGTTACATAGTATAACAGGATCACACTTAGTACGAAATACAGTTTCAGTTTTATATAAAATGTCTACAGCGGAATCAAACATCATATACATAACAAAGTCTGAACTGCATAATAGAAATGATAGAATCCATCTTCAACTCCATAACTATCCAGAATGAGCCTGTTAAACCCTGAATACAAGGCTGCCCATGTAGAAAATAGGGGCACCCAAGTTTGCAAGTGAAACAAACTACGAGTCAGTCATGGGAGTGGTATGAGAAATCTTACTTAACCAATTTAACAATAAGGTCAATCACAGGACCATGCCGCTAACGCGGAACAGGTTTACTCCATTGGATTACCAGTGCTTAAAACAAAGAAATCATTTAAAAATCGTAGTGCATTTTACAAAAATGAAGCCATTATAAAACTCAGGTCCCATCACGCAATGCAACGCAAGCCGGAGGATAGAGTTTTACCTTATAATGGCCAAAATATACTTGATACGTATAAATCAAAGTCATTTGATATTATTACTAGTGCATATATGTTTCAAAAACAATTTCAATCATAATCTGTCAATCATAGACGACATATCTACCATCTACTATGTCGCCACATATAGGTTTACAATCAAAACCGCACATGTCGTATTGGAAGTGGGATTTCCGTCATGAACCAAGGCAAGGGATCGTCCTTACCTCATTCGAGAATGTCTAGCCCGAGCCTCAGGATTCAGCCACAACTGCATCTGGATCGTCAAGGCTGGTCCATCCGAAGTGGATTAAAACGCCTGAACAATACGTTTCCCTGCCCTGTGGGGCGTAAACTGGTCATATATCGACCAAACCATCCATCGGCACCGTAGTGACCGATATAACCGAGGCCCCTCACTTTCCATCATCCACATAAGTAAAAATGTCTAGGCTCCATACCATGACACCACTCCTAGCTAGAAGGAAACACATGTCCTCCCTGAAGTCCTCTCCCGTTTCTGGTTCATGCCCGGGGTGTGAGGCTCGCGAATTAACGCCATACACAAAGCTATGCTATATTAAAGCCGTGCTTTGATCATCAACCACAAGGCTCTTCTTTTCAACAAAAGCCTTGATCACAGCATCTCAGCATGCCACATTGACATTCCATGTCATGCGACTGATGTCTATCGATATATAACGTCTGAGCTCGTACGTCTCAAAAAAAGGTGTTAAGCAAGAGAATAAATTCTCTGCCACCAAATAGATAGAAATCAATTAGCACAGAATTAAATCCAATGTCAGACACACATCCATTTACTAGTTCTTTCTAGGTCTGAACGAAATCGGAGGCACCTTATTCCACGTCTCGTATGTCCAATACAGGAGAGAGGCCCTCGCATATCCAGTCGTTCTCCAAGTACGTTTGTACGATCACCACTTATTACCTTCCCAATCAAGACATCAGTAATTATCCAAACGATGTGAAGATCTCTGGTCTTCAACCACCATCATCATTCTTCGACTTTTCACCGTCAATCAATTATTTGAAATGAGAACTAACTCAGCCTTCAAATGATTCACGCATATATAGAATTCATATCAATTCTTTCTATGGTTAAACTATTCGGCATCCACATTTTAGTTCATTAGTATAATTTTCATGTCAAATACATCCAACCATCAAAATATCTGATAAACCAAGGCAAAATCGGTTTATCTCCATTCCACATCATTTATAATATTTTAAAACGATTTTTCACTATTTTTATTTATTTAAAAATAGTCCATTTCCATCGAACGACGTTTCAGGTCATTTGATGGCCCTGGCGCTGCTCTCGTCCACATTTTATTTAAACATTTCGAAAAATATAACCGTTGGATCTTAATGAATTTTATATCGTTGGAAAGATCTTTCGAAAGCGAACCCAAGGTTTCCGGTTTCGAGAAAATCCGATGGTCGGATCTCCCGTAATAATCATTTAATATTATGATTTCAAAACGCGAACTGCAGCGTCGTTATTTGTTTTATTTTAATTATATATATATATATATAATTCATTCTGGCGTTGTTTTTCCTTAGATTTGATTTAAACATTTCACATAATCTAACCGTTGGATCTCAACAAATTTTATATCGTTGGAAAGATATTTTCAAAGAGAACCCAATGGTTTCTGTTTCGGGGAAATCCGATGGTTGGATTTCTCGGTATAATTGTTTAAAATCATGATTCCCAAAACACAAATTGTAGCGTCGTTATTCGTTTTATTTTAATTATATATATATATATATAATTTATTCGACGATTTCTAAACTGCTTTCACTTCAAAAATTTGGCAATGCCTTTAAATTTCGGAAAATTTCGCCATAACCTCCTTTGCACGGGGAGGGGTTTGAAAATTGATTGGGCCGTATTAGGTACCCAATAAATCTAGTATAAGCACACACAATTTTTAGTGTCCTATCTATGCCCGAGAGAGTGTGTAAAATTATTCCAGAGATAAATCTCGTCACCTCGTCTAGTGTTGGAAAATAAATAATCCATGTGTCGTATCTAATAACTAGAGAGACGTGATTATTGTCAACTCTACACCCGTGTGGGGTTTTTATTTAATCTGGCAATTTACCGGAATATTTATTCTGTCCACATCAATCCTCAGTTCAACATGTAATTCAATCAACGCCATATGAACATCTCGCTCGTATGGTAGTCTCAACCTCGTCATACAAGCTTCAAATACTTATATTGAATATGATATGTTATGGACTCAATAGTTTTTCTTCGGTTCAACCTGAAATACAGTCATCTCCATACCAGCGTCTCGCTTGTATGGTAATTACAACCTCGTCAGATAAGCTCCAAATGCTTATGTGGTATATGATCGAGTATGTTATCTTCACGAAGTATGCCATGCAGTGTAGATCAAAATTAATTGTTACTATTCTATGGTGTTGTTTATAATCTCACACAAAACAACCAGCACACCGCATCCAATAGCATTCACAAGAGTTGATATATAAATAAAATTGTGCAGCCAACTCATTAAGGTTAACCTATTTGTCAGTCACGCAAATAAATCTTTACTCAATAGTAACTCCATTTACTTGTTCAGTACATGTATATATGTGCATATCTAAGCTAAAAATAATATTTTTAGCGAACAAATATTTATTTCCATACATGACTATTTTTAACACTTCATATACATGTTAAAAATATTATTTTCAACTAACATATATTTATTTGAACCTATGATTATTTTTAACAATTCATGTACATGTTAAAAATATTATTTTCAATCAACAAATATTTATTTCAACCTTTGGTTATTTTTAACAGTTCATATACATGTTAAAAATATTATTTTCAATCAACAAATATTTATTTCAACCTTTCGTTATTTTAAAGAGTCCATATACATGTTAAAAATATTATTTTCAATCAACAAATACTTATTTCAACCTTTCGTTATTTTTAACAATTCATATACATGTTAATAATATTATTTTCAATCAACAAATATTTATTTCAACCTTTCGTTATTTTTAACAGTCCATATACATGTTAAAAATATTATTTTCAATCAACAAATCTTTATTTCAACCTTTCGTTATTTTTAACAGTTCATATACATGTTAAAAATATTATTTTCGATCAACAAATATTTATTTCAAACTTTCGTTATTTTTAACAGTTCATATACATGTTAAAAAATTTATTTTCAATCAACAAATATTTATTTCAAACTTTGGTTATTTTTAACGGTTTATACCTCCAATAAAAATGTGATTTTTATCGTTCAAACAATTTATTTCAAACATGAATATTTTTAGTGATTCATATATACAATAAAAATGTTATTTTTATTGTTTAAACAATTTATTTCAAACATGAATATTTTTTGTGATTCATATATACGATAAAAATATTACTTTTATTGTTTAAACAATTTATTTCAAACATGAATGTTTTATATACTTCATACGTATAATAAAAATGTTATTTTTATCGTTTAAACAATTTATTTCAAACATGAATATTTTATACACTTCATACATACAATAAAAATGTTAATTTTATCGTTCAAAAAATTTATTTCAAACATGAATATTTATCAATACATGAATATTGGACAAACACATGAATATTTGACAAACATATAAATATTTCAGAAAATTTCGGCATTATAATGGCAGGGTAATTAAAACCGACACTGTCCCGAGTACGGCTCCTCGCGCTACCTTAGGCCTCCTGGCGTTTACAAGGGGTATTGTTTTTCTTATACATTTTGTTTTCTCTAAACAATTTATTTTCACAACCATGTGAATTTACCACAAACCCAAACAATGTTGTTGCTACCACAATCAATTTCCTTAACACAATCAATATATATCGTCCATGGTCTGTGGACGAGGGGAGTGTGTGTGTGTGTATATATATATAAATAAACATATATATTTCCATTTCAATTCCATATCGCTATATATGGTTTATACAATGCATGTACAATTTATAAATAGCTTACATAATTTATACAAAGCCCATATATGAGGTATACAATGCGTGTATAATTTATACTTCACTTATGTAATTTATACATCGCTATTTTATTTCAATTTGAATTTAGATCGCTCACATTGGGTTCCACTCCTCCTTAAATTGTAGGAAGCTCCAAATATTCCCCGGTCTCTTCTTGAATGTAGAAGACGTCGTCACAAGTCCAATGTCTCTTGTTTCACTGGATTTCGACAACATAGCAAAAAGATATGATTTGTATAAGATTAATCAACTTTGCGATGCTTTTAGAAGTTGAAAATAGTTTAATTAATTCAAACCGTTACCTCTCAGTCAAGATTCAAAACTAGGTCTCCATTTTTCGCACAAACCGATGCACGAGGGGATTCAATTAATTTCGAAAATACCCTTTACTCCATATGAACTCCAAACCAAATCCAACGACTGTCACCCCTAACTAAATACCCTTATTCCGGACATAAATATAATATGTTTCGTAAGCCCTTCCGACTGTTTCAGTCAGTTATTCTTCAAATTAAAATATAAAACATTCAATTTTATATTTGAACGTACATTTTAATTTGCTAGGGCTACATACTGATTCCAAAAATTCCCGAGAAACAAATCTAGCTATGTTGGAACGATACGGTCCCAATAAAATTAATTTCGTCAAATTTGGATACCGTTTGAAAAATGGACTTTTTCTGGTCGATCCAATGCAAATTGAAATTACCAAACACGTTTTCCTCTGCCACACTCACATATTAATTCCAAAAATTATGGAATTAGAAACTTGGCAATAATTTGATATTTCGGATCCAACCAAATTGGTTTCGTCGAAAACAGAGGCCGTTTGCAAAATATCTATTTTTAAGGGCTATATTTATATTAAATTTCATAGTGACTATTCTGAATATTCAACTGGCCATAACTTTTTATTCCCGCTATGAGTTCGTTTTTTCATATTCTTAGAAAGATATTTATGAACAGATTTAAATATTTCTGGTTTCACTAAAATCCGGTTTATTTTGAATTCTGTACATTCAGTCAAATTTCAAATTTGAATTTTCAAACTGCAACACCATTTCAGGCTCGTTATATAAATAAAACAAATATATTCGTTCTAACTTCGATTCAAATAAATTTTTAGTCGTTATTATTTAAAATAAATTATTTTAAATATTCTAAATTTATTAAAATAGCCAAAATAATTTTTTTAAATTGGTTTCGATTTTCCGGGTTGTTACAATCTCCCCCACTTAAAACTTTTCGTCCCCGAAAAGGAAACAACAATAAAGTAGGAAACAAAATGGAAAATAGGATACATTGTAAATGTACCTTGCACCAGAGCTAATCAGAGATGTCCACTCTGCACTTGGGATAAGCCTACTTAATGCTATCTTCTATCTCCCATGTACAGTCTCTAGGATCACCGCTCCACTGCACTTTGACTAAATGAACCTTCTTGTTCCTTAGCTCCTTGGTTTCTTTGCCAACAATCTTTGTCGGCTCTCTTCTCACAGCTAGTTCTGGAGTAATATCCAAATCCTGCTGCGCTGCTTCTTCTACAACTAGATCTGGATCATGCACATGCTTTTGAAGTTGAGATACATGAAATACATCATGCACTCCTGGCAACCAGTCAGGTAACTGAACCCTATAAGCAAGAGTTCCAATCCTTTCTAGTACAGGAAATGGACCAATAAATCTTGGCGCCAATTTCCCTGTTTTCCCGAATCGGACTACTCCTCTCATCGGAGAAACTCTCAGATATACATAATCACTAACAACGAATGCTAAATCTCTTCTTGCAGAATCTGCATAACTCTTCTGTCGGCTTTGAGCTATTTTCAGTCGCTTCTTAATGAAATCGACTTTATTCGAAGCTTCATGAATTATGTTGGGACCCAATACTAATCGATTGTCTGATTCTACCCAATATGCGGGAGATCTACATAGTCGACCATATACACAACACCAAATAAGCTATTTTGTAATGCTTTTTCTATCATAGTTTGTCATGGTTATTACTGTTATAAATTTATCACAATAATTACCATTGGAATTGAAAATCACACTTATAACCATTATAACGCACTGTAAATTTGTAAATTATTTCAACAAGTAAGGAGGATTCCATAACTCCCATTTTCGTTTTATCCACTCCACTGTTTCTCCATTCGCAACATGTTAACTATCTTCCAAACATTTAAGGGTCTGGCTATTCGCACCCTATGATTTACTCCTCACCCCCGATTAAAATTTCATAATTTTATTTCTAGATTTACCCTTTAACAACTGATTATATAACTTACCTAATGTTGACATGTTGTACAATAATAATTAAAAAAAATCAGCCATATGCATATAGGATGTTCGAGGCTAAATTGCAAACAATAATTTAAAATTTTAAAATCAGCATTGAATACAAGCATTAAAAAAAGAAAAATTAAAGATAAAAGTTATAAATAATGATTAAAAAATTAAAACAATGATTAAAAATTTAAAAACAGTAGAATTAGCGATGCGTATCATTATGTGTTTTAAGACCGAGACATTAACAGTTTACAAATTTTAATTAATTCAAACAAAATTTTAAAGGGGAGAGTAGCAGAAAAAATTGCGAGTTGGAAAATAGAAAAAAAAAAGTATTGAAAATGAAAATGCAATAAGGGCATTTTTGGATTAAATGGGGTGAGAAGAGAAAATCATGGGGTGCATATTTTATTTTCTAATTAGCGGTGGATGAAGAGCAATTAGTGGGCTGTTATTTGCTCATGATTTAGGGTTTCTACTCCGATGCAATTCGCTTTCCCGATTTTGGGTGTCGAATCAGCTACAATTTGCTCTTGCAATTTAGGGTTCCTAATCAGCTGTAGTTCACTCCTATAGTTCTCTCCTACAGTTCGCTCTCGGCATCTGGTTGAGTCATTCCTACAATCGACATCTAGGGTTTGAGTCGAGGTCAACCAGTTATATACCATTCAAATATGGAACCTTGATCGTAGCAATCGACTCATATTCGAATAAGATTTAATTAGGAGAAAGGTATTTTTTTTGAATTTCTTCTCAATACAAATCTCTCTTTATATTTAAGAAGCATGCTCATCTAATTTGTGTTGGTGTAACCCAAAAACATTTATGTAGAGTTATTCAATTATAATCTATTCGGCCTTGTTCAATTTAGCTTAGTTTTAGTATATAATTCAATTTGATATTATTGAACATTAGTCGGCTAGCTTGTAATTGAATATTGTAATATGAATCATAAGTTTAGTGTTATGTTGACATGTGAATTCATCGCTTTTGTATTCTAAATATTTCCCATATATTTCCTTAATAACAACTTCTCCTCTTTTCCTCTCATCCCCTCATGACCACTTTCATCTTTGATATTTTCCTTTTCCTCTTCTTCATTTACACTTTCTCTTTTTTCCTTCTCTCTGTCTATTCTTTATCGTGTGAATTTATTAATGATCAGTAGTTCGTTGAACTTTTCAAAGAGCTTTGTCTTGCAAAAAAAGAACTTTTTATATCATATTTTCTTTATAAAAAATGACGAAAAAGGTAAAAATGTAATATTCATGTGATAAAATGGTTATGGGATGAATGCAGTACCTTTCGCATTACTTATAAAGAGCTAGCGTAGCAAAATAGAAAATCAAAGAGAGTAATAAAGCGTCACTACAAGTGGCCACATAAGAAATCCAATTTTCCTTGCTTAATTTGATGCCAGACACAGGCTCTGGAACGGGGTCTAGAACTAGTTTAGGAGATGCCTTCACCACCTATTTTTATTAGGACATCCATGAAGGCACTGCTCCTCCTTTTCTACATTTTCTCATATGCAGTAACCAATTATAATATATGTATGTTGTCACTATAAGTTATTGCTTTATCTAGAACTGCAATTTATCAATGTTTATCAAAATATTTTTGCTACTAAAACCAAACTGCTTTAGCAAAGAAATTGAAATAAAAAATAAAAAATTACCGTTTGTTTAAGGGACATGATTTTTTCACACAATAATACTCCCTTGACATATTATATAAGATTTGATAGGGGTTGAAGCCATGGTTTGAAAATCCGTCCGACGCGTCGGAATTCCGGCCATCTCGGCCCGGTTCCCGCGTTGACCGGATCGGAATTTAGCTGAAAACCATTCCGTTTAATTTTGCTGTGTCGCACATTGATTGGACAGTTCCCTTTCGTCACCCGATAAACCGTTTCTGTTTACCAAATATTTATGTCTGCATCTTAATTCATTTTATCGCCCTCAACTTTTCCTTTCCCCTATTTTTTTCCTTCCTCAAAAGCATTTATTGTTGTTAAATTGGTTAATCCTCGGTTATCTTCGTATTCCACCGTGGTACGTTTGACGTTCAAACATTATCTGTAAATTACCTTTCATCCTAATTTAGTTTCGCTTCTTCTCGACCATATTCTGATCAGGCTTCGGTGACACAAACAATTCTATTCCTCCGCAGAGGTGGACTCGTGATAATGCACAAAACCTGGTTATTGTTACTCGCTGGTAGAGCATTCAACATCCGCCTGTAAGTGGAAGTTTGTTGTACTCACTATTTAGCCTTCTCATTCCCACTTTACAATTATATTTACTGACAATAATTTGATTA
Source organism: Allium sativum (assembly GCA_030737875.1). Lineage (NCBI taxonomy): Eukaryota > Viridiplantae > Streptophyta > Magnoliopsida > Asparagales > Amaryllidaceae > Allium > Allium sativum. The sequence goes on from CM060909.1 coordinate 86,476,958, forward strand.
ATCAATGGCTCGCGTATGTTTTTAGTGGGAAGAGAATGAAAAGACGGATCTGGGAAGTAAATGTTGATTAACGGGAAAAGTGGTTGATGCAGGGGAATTGTGGACGAAATAATAGATACAGAAGGGCTATTTATGTATCAAGGTATCACCTTTTTTCATCATTCTTTACGTTAAAACCTCTTCCTAATGCATATTTTATTATGTTGTACATAGATAGTTATTGTTAAATGTTCCTTTAAGTTGGTAATCTGGGTGCAAACGATTGAAAAATATGATAAGGTTTATATGTTTCCTTTTGCTTGGACTCACGCCTTATATTCCTTTACTTTTATAACATTTTTTATTTACATCTTTTAATGGTTATGGAATATCCCCTACATGATCCGTGTAAATCTGTAGACACTACTAAGAAAATGAATTACTCATTGTAGGGGTTTAATTAAGGCCTGCTAAGAAATTGCTTGCTTTAAGATTGACAGGTTGTCATCCAAGCTTGTTGTTGGTTTTCCTGTGCTCTGCTTTCAAATGTTGCACTACATAGCATTACCTTTCTTCAACTTGATAGATGTTTTAATATGAAACATGATACAAAATGTTGGATTTTGATTTGTAAGTAGATAATAGGTCAAATTGTGTCCATTATGAAACATTTAATATTGGAATAATTTTAATAATTTTTGACGTAAACCAGAAGGACAAAATCTAAACCAAAAGGGTAAGCATCCACTCTATTAAATGTGCTTTGCTTCCATCAAACAATTCCACCATCTGCCATAGGATGCTTTCCCTGGTTCCACTATCATAAAGCATCCACACATATAGTTGTTCATAACAAGAGAATAAAAGATACAAACTGGTAAACGTCAAGAAGGGTACTTCAGTTTGGTTTGTCAGTTATGGTACCTAGCCCCTTAAGTATATTTTTGATAATTCAAATTTAGGTACATAGTTTACATATGATAGTTACAAAATTTCTTTTAAGTAACACAAAGCCACTATAGAAAAGTGAAAATTAAGTTTAGAAGGTTGGGTATGTGTTTGCATCTTTAACTTAGGAGAGCGCTTTTTTTTATTCATATTATCAACTCTATTGTAACTAAAGGTACCTATAGAGTAAATTAAATGGAAATTTTTTTCATTGCTAACCATTCCATCTTAAATTGTACTTTTGCGGATAGTTACAAACGTTGGACTTTGGTTCAAAATAGTATTTTATTACATGAAACAAATTCTAAAATGATGTGGCCGATCAATAGGTCAAATAGAATTTGGGGGATGACAACAGAAAATTATGTTTTTCAATAAATAGTACTGTCTTTATTTATGTTTTGCTGGCTGAATGGTGATGGCTGGCACTGCAGTTGTATGTGAGATGTCTGTATGTGAGAATAGGATGGGATCTATGTTCTTATTACATCAGGTAACAAAATAAAAGCAGATTATGTAATATTCGAAACATTAACCAGTATCAAATATTACTACTCATTTTCTTCCAGCCTTGATTGTACAGATCAAAATCTTAACACTGTCAATTAAACTGTATATGAGACCCCAAGGGGAAACAACGTCAAAGAAATCAAAATTCACATTACAAGCTGATGTTATGTAGGCAAATGTAATTGTATGGGACCTAAACCATAACAACAGAGTAACATTGTAGTAAGAAAACTGGAAATATAAAAAGCGAAGTATCTAAGTGTGGCAAAATATCGACCGAGGTGATGAACCCACAAGAATCGAAACAATGTTATTCAGATTTGTTTTTCAGAGGAGTGAACAGAGGTTGACGGGGAAGGAGATTTCGAGGGAAGATCCAACGAAGACAAAATATGCTATCTCGTGATCGAATATGGTTTATATGCATATGAAGGTAAAAAAATAATTTTGCATAATACAGGTGAAAGAAGTAAATTACCATCAGTCAACTGAATTTCTGTAGAATTTTGGTCCTGAATCCCTTTATGTTATAGATATAGTTCAAAAGAGAGTTCGTTACCCAAGCACAACTTCTTCCGTCGTTTGCTTTTAGGTAAAAAATTCTAGTTTTTTTTTTTCAATTAAAGTTCCCTGGAATTAAGAAGCGTTCATCATCGTCAGTGTTTTTAATGGAATGAAGGAAAAAGGCAAGCCTGTATTCACAAATTAGAATTGCAAGTAGGGGTATAAATCAAAGAGTAATATAATCTCAGTATCACAAATAAAACAATGGTTCCAGGTGCAACCAATTGATAATGACTGATTTAGGAAATAGACAGAACTATTTCCACTAGCGAAGATAAATCCAGGTTTCATCCAAAATTTCGTAGTTGGTGGTTTCTGAAATCTGAATAAACAAAGAATAAACTGGTTCCCACTGAATTTTTAAACCAAGATGAACTGTTTAAAATATGGAAAGAGTAAAACCATAAGGCAATGGTAATTAGTGGTTCTATAGCTTAACATTACTGTTCATATCTACCAAATTTTGGTTTGGGCGGAATAATCTGGATCTACAATTAAATTTTTAGTTAGCCTCTTTGACACTATAATTAAATTAATTTACCGTATCACGTGTCTTTATTACATTTGTAGCCATCAAACTAACTCCCCCATTCATGCTGTCATTTTCATTTCATGGTGAAAACAGTGTTCGAACATGAATCTTTGTGTATTTTGTATTCTCTGTGTAATTCGAATAATTTAACGTGGATAATTATTAGTATGGCATATATCTTTGCGTATTTATAAAAAAAATGTAACTGGATTTGCATACCGGAATTTCCAGAATGGAACCGGAATTTCAAATCAACTACATGACCGGAACAGAATCGAAAAATGGGATTTCGAACTTGAAGCGTGTAATAATAGTTCTCAAAATATACCGTGCACAGAAGTATACCTTGTGAAGAAAACATAATGCATATAGCAATATAGCTCAATGAATTTACTTTGTGGTAATAAACACAAAGAAAATGAAGATAAAACTAAGGATGAAGATGGATACATCTTAAATACAGAGAGGGATTCATCCCACCAATTTATGCTAATCATCATCTGGAGTACAAGTATCTACGCAATAAGCTGTAGAAGCTTTTGCGCACCCGAAATGAGCTGCAATGAATTGAAAACCAAATAGCTCTTCCTGCTGAAGCCAGTTCATCGGGGAACAAACCTGATCCTTTTTCTGCTCATGTGGATTGAGCTCTCTTTGTCTTAGTAAAAGTGACGCCGCGGAAATGGCGTTTGCTTGCTCAATTTGGAAAGGTAAAGATTCAAAGGAAGTTTTAGCCGGTTGAGAACTAAACAACCTTGATTTTATCATTTCATTCTTGTCTTAGATTTTTTTTTAAACCTATGCACAGTTCATTATTATTTTTAGTTTGGTTTCGGCCCATTCTATTTGCAGCTTTGTGTTGTTTGAGTAAAGAATAACGGCTGCTATGTTATTACAACTTATACTTGTTTTATTCTATTGGGCTTGTACATGGGTTCAGCCCATTTTCTTTTCTTGCGTCTATATATTGTATTATAGTGTACATGTTACATAAGTCTGATATTACAATTGCAAAGAGAAATAAATCAATTCTTCATTTGTTTTCTATTCTAAAAATTCTCTCTGTTCAATTTTTCTACAAATCTCAAGTTGGTATCAGAGCTATTCGTAACTATCAGCATACATGTCTTTTTATCTAACACAGACGATCTAGAACTCGAAACATTAAATTTGTATAGTCCTTTATATTCATTACCCTGCAAAATAATTTCTTGTGTTAGTATATCTTTAACAAACATTAGGATAAATTTCAAAAAATACATTGTTGTCTTTAGCAAATTGGGAAACACTCATCAAGTTTTTCTTGATAGATGGAACTCTTAAAAGATTCTTTAGTATTACTTGTTTTGGTCCATCTAAACTTGCATTCCCAGTATGTGTAATGTGCACAGATTTACCATTACCCACAAGTATATTTTGCATACCTTTATATTCTTTATTCCCCAAATTAAGATTGTTGAGGTTGTTAGTCACATGATTGGTTGCTCCAGTGTCCGGATACCAGCTATCATCATTAATATCATCAACTGTTGCTGTAGAGTCTGGATTAACACTTTCAGCCTGACTTTTGTTGCTGTCTTTTTGCACATTAACCATATTGACACTTGAGTTGTTGCTAGATTGTGAAGGATTAAAATTTGAATTGTATCTAAAATAGCACTTGTTTGCACTGTGGCCAAAATTTTCACAAATCTGACACCTAACTCTGCTATTGTTATTCCTGCCCCTACCTCTGCCACGATTAGACTGACCACCTCTTTGAACATTGGGTTGATTTCTTGATGTATTGCCTTGATTTTTTCCTCTACCATGTGTTGCATAATTGATTGACAAATCAGAACTAACATTCTTCTTGTGATCAATTCTACCTTCATGAGCCAATAAGGTTGACTGAACATACTGTAGTGAAGGTGTAGGATCCATGGATAGAATAATAGCTGAAACTGCTTCATATTCATCGACCAATCCACTTACAATTGATAACACATGCTCTGACTCAGGTATTTTCTGACCTGCGGAGTTTAATTGATCACAAATATTCTTTACCTTTAGTAGATATTCGTTCATTGTTGAATCACCCTTTCTTATACTATGGAGTTGCCTTTTATGATGCATTATTCGAGCAGATGATTGAGCAGAAAAATTTCTCTCAATTGTTGACCAGACATCTTGAGCATATTTAACACCAATTAGTTGAGGCAGAATAGTTGCTCCTATGGATGACATCATCCATGAGTAGACAAGGCTATCTTGTCTTTGATAAGCCAAGAATTCAGGATTTTGAACCAGTTTCTCTTCACTGTCACGAACAAATTTTGGTGGTACAACTTTTGTTCCAAATATATAATCTTCTAGACCATAACCTCTGATTGCGGTTTCTGTTTGTAATTTCGACAACAGGTAATTTGATTCATCAAGATGAATCGAGAAGATCTGGCTTTGGGGTTTTATGATCGCTTTCATCAGACCTTGAATAGGATCAAGCTGATTCTGAGATACTGAAGCCCTGTTACTGGATACACTGATGCTGGAATCACTACCTTGTTTAGTCATGGTTGAACCCAGATGAGGAATCAGCAAAAAAAAAAAAAAAAGGTAAGGGTAATCTGAAACTAGTAGTCTTTGAATTGAGATATTAAAGAAACCCTATATTTTATGGTTGTAGCAACCTTAACAACTGGAGTGATGAGTTTTCTTGAATGAATCACTCATAGAGCTACATGTCCTTATACCTCTGAACAAAATGGGATTATTGAAAGGACGCATAGACATGTTGTGGAAACTGGTCTAACCTTACTTGCTCAAGCCTCTATGCCATTGAAATTTTGGCCAGAGACATTTAACACTGCAGTACATTTGATTAATTTACTTCCTACAAAAGTTCTGGAATTCAAATGTCCTCATGAAGTATTGTTTAAAGTCATAAATCCAAGGCAATATATACCTGACATACCATAGGAAATAGAAAATGTTGGGTCATCTCATCAAAAAGGCAACAACAGCAACATCAATCCTCAACACACAGTGCCCATCAATAGTGGACCAGGTCAAGGAAATTCTGATGTGCCAGACAGTGGCAGCAACCTGCAGGATCATACCAGGGAAGTAATCGTGATAACAATAATAATAATAATAGTGCAGACTGCATACATGAAGCTGAAGAAGGTAATACTTTAAGGAACAGCAATCAAAGTTCACCAGTCATAGATAATACCAACAGACATCCTGTGATGACTAGAGATAAATGTGGTATATTTAAACCAAAAGTCATCAACACTGTAAGTATACAAGACAAACCAATTTCTTATGCAGATACAAATTAGAGTGATGAGTGGAAAGCAGCCATGTTTGAAGAGTATAATGCTCTAATTAAAAATATAACATGGTGTCTTGTTGGAAAACCCAATAATAAAAATATTATTGGTTGTAAATGAGTTTATAAACTCAAAAGAAATGCTGATGGTTCAATTTCAAAATATAAAGTAAGGCTAGTTGCTAAGGGGTATTCACAACAATATAGTTTTGATTTTTCAGAAACGTTTTCACCTGTTGTGAAACCCTCTTCAATTAGAATAATTTTAACTATTGCTTTATATAGAAATTGGATCATCAAGCAATTAGACGTGAATAATGCTTTTTTAATGGCGTTTTGTAGGAAGAAGTGTATACGGAACAACCTCAAGGTTTCATTGAAAGTGGTGACAGAAACTTAGTGTGCAAATTAAATAAAGCTATTTATGGCCTCAAACAGGCTCCAAGGGTTTGGATTGATAAATTAAAAGCAACTCTGGTCAAACATGGATACAGGCCAACAAAATCTGATAACTCAATTTTCACTAAGTTCACTGCTACTACCACTACATATATACTTGTTTATGTTGATAATTTTATTGTTACAGGAAGCTGTGTGGCTGAAATCACTAGTATAACAAATATACTTAACTCAGAATTCTCTATTAAGGATCTGGGCAATTTGGATTACTTTCTGGGTATAGAAGTTAAGAGAACAAATGATTCAGAGATGCATCTCAGTCAAAGAAAATATATATCAGAAATTTTATTCAGGGCTAATGTAACGACCCAACTTTCGAACACATCGGAAGTCGTGCCATTCATGAGAAATAAGGATAGATAGAAGATATAAACACAGAACATCAAAATCTCACAGCGGAATTTTCACAAAAAGATGATACTTTATAATATTACACAACAGTACATGATACATCAGAACATCACATGTCTAGTGATACAACCCCATTACTATTACATCAGTAATTATACATAACATCCACTACTGACTTGCAGACTTATAATTATACAATAGGTAAGGTAGGTAGACCAGCATACTGAAAAATCTTCATTCAGCTTCATAAGGTTCAACATCCTGATTCACTTGTCTATTCATAACAAGTGTTATGAATACCCAAGAGTTTAAGGGAAAAACACATAAGATAAACTCCGGTTCAGTCAGGGGACTGGTATGAGTAAACAGTTTAAAGAAAACATCCCATAAGACCACGCCGTGAATACGGAACGGGTTTTTACCTTATGAGATCAACACTTTGTATACTTTAAAACCAGATATTATCATGGTGTCCATTTTGTTTCCACAAATAATTTAGAATCTAGGAAAATGCTTGCATCTCACATTTTCCGATATAGTATACAATTACAAACCGCTTGGCACTTATGGAAATTGGATTTCCAACTATGACAAGGTATGGGACCACCTCCCGATGATGTACCTCTAGAGGCAAATACACCTGGGTTCAGCAAGAACGTCTTGCAACCCGGCCCACACATGACCGACCACTCATTTCTCTTGAGTGTATCGAGTGTATATCACCAATGGTTGTGTACGACAACCATTCCCGAATGGGCAGAATCGATAGATTAAGAAAACAATAGGAATTTCTCTAGATAGGTGATGCTACACCCTAATGGGAGCGACCCACATGGCCATGCTGCATGTCCGATTTTTGTCATTTCCTGGGTGTGAGGCTTGAGGCTAGATTTACGTCATCTACACTGGTTTACTTCTTTGAGTGCCACATTGTCCAGACTTCCCGATCACTAATTGACTTCCTCAAAAATAGATTACAGGTATACGACGAGAGAAACGAATTCCTCTGCCACCATATAATTACGTTTGAAAAGATCAACGTACGTGACCAGTTGGAATTACTTTGTCAGACACTCGTCTATACAAGTTGTTCTGGGTTTGAACAAACCAAAGGTACTATTTAAAATAGACCTTGTATAACGTCGTCTTCAAGGTTTACATATCTTGGCGTACGGCGTAAAATCAATTCAAAGTGAAATCTTGATTTCGGTCTCTTTGAATTGACAAACGAATAATTTTCTTTAAAATATTATCTAACACGATCAAATATGATTTCAGAACTGGTTTGTAAAATACCGGACTGTACTCGACCGGTCGCTTAAATCTTGGAATTTATAGTTTTACACACAGTTTTCAACATATAGTCTTACATTCGTTTTCTGGCATAAATAAGAATCTAAATGTTATATTCGTAATTAAATTCCAATTTAATTTACAAAACAAAACTTAAAATTTGACAAGTATTTGTTTTAGTATTCGATTTTCAAACTTTTGACACTTATCCTGATTCACTATTCCTCTTTAAATAAATTAAATAAAAATATTTTTTTATTTAAATATTTGTTTAATTATTTAATTTAATTAAGTATTAAATTTAAAAACTAATTTAAATTTGAAAATTTTCAAAATCATTGATTTAAGTTAAAATATGCAAGGTACCAAAATAGCAAAGTATCAAGTTATAAAAACCCAAGGCGCGCACACGTGAAAATCAAGCCAGATCCCAGCGTTTCAGCCCCGTGCCAAGTGCCAGGTTCCAAATCCCAGTGACACCCTTGGCCGATCACTAAAAATCCCATGAAACTCAAAGTACCACATGGAGTTGGTACTACCACTTCCATCACCATGGTTGTGCACGTGCACAACCACGTGGGACCACTTGGACTGCCGGCGATCGTCTCCACAGACTTCCCCTCACCCCTGGACCCTACCATGGCCGTCAGCACCACCACCATCCAGCGAAACCCAAAAATGACCGTGCTCCTCTTTTCCTCAGTAAAAACGACCCCAAGGAAATCACCTCCATCCTCCTACTACCGACCATCGTACGCCATCAGCACCGGACCATGTCCTCGCCTGACCCAGACGCACGAAACCCCTCTGGACCGCACGTCATTCATCCCCTCGACGTCGAGCAATCTCGTCGCAAACTCTCGAACCCAATAACAGTATAAAAACCTATTTCTGTTGATTGCACAAAATTTGTTCATTTAAAAATTTAAGTTGGATTTTTCTTGATGTCTCTACCTTCTTCCCCTCCTACCCGCCAAGCGCCACCACCTCTGGTTCCCTAGATCGACGGTGGTTCACAAAATCTCCTATTTTGACCGTCTCTTCTTCTCTTATGATTTACACTTCTAAAAAACATACTTTTTGTTTTAAAAATCATTACTTGGTTGTATTAACAGATTTAAGAAATCAAACCTTGATTTTACTGAGTTTGAAAATCCAATTTGAATTCTTGGAACAGAGAGCTGTTAAGGCTTCCTGTTGTTTTCATCTTAAACATGACAGAGTAGCTTTTGAGGTTAAGTAACTTACTTCCTAAACTAATATAACTTTTATAAAAAAAATTAGAAAGGTCAAGACTCATCTCTACAAGTTGTTACCCAATGATTCTTAACCTATCTAACTATAGGGATTTAGCTAATTTAAACACTTCCTGATGATGGTAGCAGACAGTAACAAGAAATGTTCTTAGCATAAAATCCTTAAGGTTTCTACATCCAAAACATAGATCAAATCATCATGAACAAGCAAGAAAACACATATGATAATTTCCTTGAACCAGATCATAAAGCAATACAAGTTCACCTCAAGTTCAAACATTAACACTGCAGTGAAAGAACAGAATTTGAAAGTGCAGTTTTTACTCACTTTCAAGCCCCCAAAACCTTCCTTTGCTTTGATGAAAAACTTAGAATTTGTGTGAGTTTTTGTGAGTGAAAAATGTGCATGGATGGCCTTTATATAGGGTTGAGAAATAATAAACAAAAGGGGTGCATTTAATTCTGATAAGTAACAGCCAGCAGCTTTTTTTTACTTTGACAAATGGAAACTGATTTTAAAAAACTCAATTTCTCTCTCAAATGTACACATTTTCTCACAACTTCACATGGTATATTCCGGCTATACATACTTGAATTATACCTATACTATGTACAACATTACGCCCCCCCCCCCCATTGGCCTACAACCCCTTTGCATTAATTGTTCTTCGTACAACTCTTTTCTACCATTTTTTCCCTTAGTTTAAATGAAACAATTTGATCCTTTTGTACCGAATACACTCAGATTTTTTTGAGCTTTCAAGGCTTATTTTTCACATGTCACTTATGATTTTACATGCAAGTATTTTATATAACAACTTGCCTTGCAAGTGTGATCAAAACTGAAAATGTAGTACATGAATTTCTATTTTTGTGAGGTGAAAAACACATGGAAAATACTTGGCAATATTCATGTGTCAAACTCAGTCCTTGTAGACAAAATGATGGTGCATATATATGATTTTATCCATCTATCTATTGATGTATGTTTTAATTTGACAAATAAGCTAAGGCTTTAAAAAAGAAAACAAGAGAAAATTTCAGAAATCTATTTTGAAAAGAAAGAAAAGAAAACTCAAATCTGAAAATACTTTGCTTCTTGAATGATCATATCATGTAGGGGATCTTTAGCTTGAGAATAGGGTTGATGGCATGATGTAGTGATCTCATGAATTGATAGAGGATTGAACACTACATGATCTCTTGTTTCAATGTAAGGATGTGAATGATTTTATTGTGATTTTTAGTTGAAATCACATTGATGAAATCATATATGAAATCATGATTTTACAAGGCATCCTTGACCATTCATGATTTAGTTTTCAAATGCAAAAATCCCCTTTATGATATCATGAGTTGAAAAGGATAAGACAACACAAAATTTCAAATCTAAATGCCTACAAAAATTAAATATTTCATGCATAGGTATATGAGAACAAAAGGGAATTGTCTAGATCATGTTTAGGCAATGTGTTTTAATATGTTTCATAACAAGTATTTGCTAAAACAATAAATTAAAGTCTCTTGAAAATATAAACAAGTGTTTGGTAAAGTCATGACCTTTATAAATGTTATGTAAACTTGTCATTTAACAAAGATGTAAAAATGTAAATTTAAACTATTAAAATATCATATACAAAAGAAAACAAGTTTTAGTCTAGACAAAGCAAGGTTTAGAAAAAAAATCTTGAGTTTTCCCATTAATACTTGGTTTAAATACTTGGTTAAAAATTGTGTTTACACATTTATACTCATGATCAACAAATGTATGAGTTTAAGAGCAATGTGAAACCCGGGTCATTACAATCTATCCCACTTATAAAAATTTCGTCCTCGAAATTTGTAACAGAAGATAAGCAAAAAAGGTCATATATATCATACCATACGTTAAACGGACTACAGCAAAATACACGTACTATACTTGACTAGAATCGAGTTATAGACTACTACTATATACATATCTGCCATACTACTACTACTATATACAACACCATCTAGTCTGTCTGCCTACTCGGAACCACTGCTAATCTCGACGACGTCCTTGTCATCAGAAATAACAATCATCTCGTCATCATCCGAAATGGTCACAACATCCACTTTATCAGAGATACAAATCACATCCTCACTGTCGGAGATGCAAATCACCTCCTTGTTATCTGATACCTCAATAACCTCTACCGGCTCCTCTACATCCTCTGGTACATCGTCGTCAGAAATCTCAATAATCTCAACAGGCGAAGGCGGGTATAACATCATGTCCGGGTATGAATCCTCCAAAAGCGGCTCTAAGTGTCCTCCATTCGCCAAGAACTGAGCCATATGCTGCTCTAACTGATCCCATAATACAGCCAGCTGGCCGTCCATAGGTACGGGCTGAGGATGAATCCAAGGTCCATACTGAACTGGCTGATGCTGTGGAACATCCTCCTCGGGCTGAGCTGTGCTAATGGGATATCCTCTAATGGTAAATCCTCCTCCGGCTCCTGGGTCGGATCCTCTTCTGGGTCGTCCTCTGGGTCTTCTGTCGGGTCATCCTCAGGGTCATCCTCAGGGTCATCCTCGGGATCATCCTCCACGGGCTCCTCCTCCAGATGCTCCTCGGGCTCCTCCTCCGGATCCTCCTCTAGGTCATCCTCTGGGTCATCACCCTCGTCCATGTCATCTCTGTCATCGCTACTGTCATCATCACTATCGTCTCCATCATCTGCTTCCTCTCCCACGTAGTACCCTACTTGATCGTCATCTCCCTCATAATCCTGCTCCTGGGGTGAGTCCCTACTGTCCTCCTCAATGGAAGACTCTCTCTGGTATATGCCCGATTCCTCAGAGTCGACATACCTCCTCTCGCCCTAATGCTCCTGGGAACCTGTCAGCTCATGGATACTAATACTCGTATAGTGTCTCAGCCTCTGAAGTGGTGTCAGTCTCTTCCTGGCGGTCCTCTTGAATATTGGTGACATCTGGAAAAGAAACCAAGAACAGATTTCAGTACAAGTGATAGTAAACTGAAAGAGTTCATAAGTCCTACGAATGATGAATCCTCATAGCAACCATATTCCATAGAGATGAAAACCCACATTTCCATTTCCAGACAAAAGATACATCCATACAAACCATACAACACCATCATATGTCACACATAGCATACATCCAAACAACATATAAACAGCTAGTCCACAACAAAATACGGATAGAACTCCCTGATGTGCTTCTCCGTCTCCTAAGTAAAGTCATATGGATTATCACTCCACTGTATCTTGAGTACTTTCACGACCTTATTCCGGAGTTGCTTTTCTTCTTTTTCCACTACATAGACCGGATATCTAACCACCGTCAAGTTTGGTTCAATCTCCAGATCTTCTTGAACCGATGGCTCTAGGATCAAAGATGGGTCGTGAACACACTTTTCGAGATGAGACATATGGAAAACATTATGAATTCCCGCCATCCTCTCTGGTAATTCCACCCGATAAGCAAGAGATCCAATCTTCTCAAGAACACGGAAAGGTCCCACATACCGTGGAGCTAACTTCCTTGCCTTACCAAATCTGATCGTTCCCTTGATCGGTGAGATCTTCACAAATACAAAGTCTCCAACAGAAAAGTTCAGTTCCCTTCGTCTTTGGTCTGCATAGCTTTTCTGTCGGTCCTAGGCCTCCTTCATCCGTCTTTTAACCAATTCTACCTTCTCAGTTGCTTCTCGAATCATATCTGGTTCGAGAACAAGCTTATTTCCCGACTCTATCCAACAAGTCGGTGATCTGCACGGTTTTCCATAGAGAGCCTCATATGGTGCCATGCCAATACTTACCTGATAGCTGTATTGTAGGAGAACTCTACTAGATGTAGGTGATCCTCCCACGATCCTCCAAAATACAGAATACACGCTCTCAACAAATCCTCCAAAATCCTGTTTACCCTTTCTGTCTGGCCGTCCATTTGGGGATGGTAAGCGGTACTTAAGTTCAGCTTAGTCACCAAAGTTGTTTGGAGTGCCTCCTATAATTTGCTGGTAAAAATAGGATCTCTATCACTTAAAATACTTACTGGAACTCCATGTAATCGTACAATCTCCCTTATAAAGATTTCGGCCAAAGAAGCTGCAGTACGAGTTGGTTTCACTGGGATAAAATGCGCACTCTTCGTCAGTCGATCAACTATCAACCAAACTCCTTCATATCCCTTCCTGGTCTTGGGTAAACCATCGACGAAATCCATTGATATCATCTCCCACTTCCAGGTAGGAATCTCCAAAGGTTTCAGTAGTCCTGCTGTCTTCTGGTTATCACCTTTTATCTGCTGGCAGCATAGACACTGATTCACATAGGCCAGAATACCTCTCTTCATCCCAGGCCACCAAAATACTCGCCTCATATCCCTATACATCTTGTGTACCCCTGAATGAATACTCAGCTTTGATTTATGGCATTCCGCCAAAATTTCTTGCCTTAGACCATTAACATCTGGAACACACAGTCTTCCATTGATTCGGAGAATACCTTGGCCATCCAATTCAAAATCCGACTTTCCTCCTTTTATAACTCCTTGAATCAGTTTCTCCAGATTCTCATCCCTTCGTTGATTCGCCATTATTCTTTTTTGGAGTGTTGGTGTAGCTTCTAGAAGAGATAAACCGCATTTCTTCTTAGAGCGTCTGCTACGACATTTGCTTTTCCTGACGTATAGATAATATCCAAATCATATGACGTAAGGAATTCCAACCATCTTTGTTGCCTCGGGTTGAGAACTTTTTGAGAAAACAGATATTTGAGTGGTTTATGATCCATGAAAAGCTCGAACTTCCCTCCTAACAGGTAATGTCTCCACATTTTTAATGCAAAGACAACCGCCAATAACTCTAGATCTTGTGTAGCATAATTCTTCTCATGAATTTTCAATTGTCTACTAGCATATGCAACCACACGTCCATTCTGCATTAGTACTGCACCGAGTCCCACTCCACAAGCATCAGTATAAACCTCAAATTTACTTTTTCCATCGGGAACAGCAAGAACTGGTGCTTCTGTCAATTTCTTCTTCAACTCCTTGAATGATTCTTCACACTTCAGAGTCCATATAAATTTCTCACCTTTCTTAGTCAGCTTAGTCAGATGAGAAGAAATCTTAGAATAATCTTGGATAAACCTTTTGTAATATCCGGCTAATCCCAAGAAACTTCAGACCTTCGTTGGTGTTCTAGGCTGCTTCCACTGTTGCACTGCCTCAACTTTGATCGGGTCTACAGAAATACCATCTCCATTTATGATATGTTCCAAGAATCTAACTTCAGATTACCAGAAATGACATTTAGAAAACTTTGCCTTCAAAACATTCGTCCTCAGAGTTTCCAATACTACCTTAAGATGATATCGGTGCTCTTCTTCTGTCTTTGAAAAGATTAAGATATCGTCAATGAAAACCAAGACGAACTTATTCAGAATCTTCCGAAAGACACGATTCATCAAGTCCACAAAGTATGCAGGTGCATTGGTTAATCCGAATGGCATAACTAACCATTCATAAAAGAAATCCGGGCCTCTGAAAGCAGTCAAAGGAATACTATCTTCGGCGATCCTCAACTGATGGAATCCTGTAGCGAGATCCATTTGAGAAAACACCATAGCTCCATTCAACTGATCAAAAAGATCATCAATACGCGACAAAGGATACTTTTTCCTGATCGTCACCTTATTTAACTCCCTGTAGTCAACACACAGCCTTAGTGATCCATCAGACTTAGCTACAAAAACTACGGCTGAACCCCAACTAGAAAAACTTGGCTTGATCAATCCTCTGGCCAATAAATCTTGAGTTTGCTTCTCTAGTTCCACAACTTCCTTTGGTGCCATTTGTCTTTTTGGCTGAACGATCGGTCTGGCTCCTGGAATCAGATCGATGCGAAATTCTATCTGACGACGTGGGGGTAAACTCTTAACTTCTTCGAATACGTCGGCAAAATCTCTAACTACTTCTAATGTCTCCAAATTCTCTTGCGGTTCCTCTAAAGCGTACAGGAAACTACACATATGAATACCGGGTTTTCCACACGGTATCCTAGCTTTGCTCCCGATATTGGTAATCAAGGTTACGATCTCCTTATCGCATTTAATCTCAGGTTGGAATTTACTCAACCAGTCTATCCCAAGTATAAAATTAAATCCTTTGAAATCCAAAACGTAGAAATCGAAGAGAAAGGAATGAGAAAGGTATGAGAGTGCCACATTATCGCAATACATTTCTAACTCAGTTTGTCCGCCAATAGGATTAGTTACACAAATTGGATTTGGGGAAATTTTTGGGGTAAGTCTGAATTTTCCTACCGTGCCAGCTGAAATGAAACTATTTGAGGCGCCAGTGTCAAACAAAACACGAACATCAATACCATTTAAATCAAAAGTACCTTCGAGAACTCCCTTGCCTTTCACATCATGGGAAGTTGATGGCTCACTTTTGATAGCATACACCTTGGGTTGTTGTGCCATCTTCATGAGTGGACAGTCTTTAACCAAGTGCCCAAGCTGGTGACAGTTGAAACATAGATTCTTCATCACCATTGCTTGTCCAGGGCCTTGCTGCTGTTTCTGCTGCTGTTGCTGAGATGGTTGTTGCTGCTGCTGGTTTTGCGGTGGCTTCTTTGCTGCTGGTTTGGTGCAGAATTTGGCAGTATGTCCTTTTTGCAAGCAGTTATGGCATTTAGTGTCTTTGAACCTTTCCTTAGCTTTTTCTCCCATCTTAGGTACACCTTTGTTGTTATTATTCCAGTTTGGATTGAACTTTCTCTTATTTGGATTCTCTCCACTAGACCCTCCCGTCTGCGCTGTTTTAGCAACTGGCTTCTTACCCTCCAGTGCCTCATAACGAACAACCATATCCACTAGATCAACGAATGGAATCTTGAGATGTCCAATCATCTGAACTTGTAGGCTATCTTTTAATCCCGCTATGAACATTTCATTCTTCTTGAGTGGAGTGTTGATCAATTCTGGCCCGAAACAAGAAAGCGAGTTGAATTTGTTCTCATATTCTGACACTTCCATATTTCCCTGCTTGAGATCGATAAAATCTCGATACATCCTCGTCTTCCCAGCAGCAGGAAAAAATTGAGCTTCAAATGCCTCTTTGAATTTGTCCCAAGTGAAATCTTCCTCGGGAACATTAGCAGTTTGAGCGTCCCACCAAACCGCAGCAGCTTCTTGAAGTTGCCATGAAGCTAAAAGACGTTTCTGATTGTCATTCAACTTCAACCCTTTGAAAATCCTCTCAGAAGACCTCATCCAGGCTTGAACTTCAGTAAAAGACTCGGTTCCTTTGAAAACCTTTCCTCCTTAAGTCGTATACTCCTCACAAATAGTAGCAAAGCTCTTATCCTGTTGAACTTGTGCAACTTCTTCTACCGTCTCACCTTGGTCTTGGGATCCAGCAGTACGACCAGTAACAGTGGAAGATCCCCTAGCTCGACCTCTTCGTGCACGGGCACTTATTTTGATCACCTGAATATAACAGCAATCGGGACTTGATAGGATATATCTAACCAAGGTATAGCATCCAAGTTGTTTTAAATTCATTTTAAATTTTATAAAAATACGCTCTCTCACCCTCACCCAAAGCCTAGGTAATCAAGAACCTAAGCTCTGATACCAACTGTAACGACCCAACTTTCGAACACATCGGAAGTCGTGCCATTAATGAGAAATAAGGATAGATAGAAGATATAAACACAGAACATCAGAATCTCACAACGGAATTTTCACAAAAAGATGATACTTTATAATATTACACAACAGTACATGATACATCAGAACATCATATGTCTAGTGATACAACCCATTACTAGTACATCAGCAATTATACATAACATTCACTACTGACTTGCAGACTTATAATTATACAATAGGTAAGGTAGGTAGACCAGCATACTGAAAAATCTTCATTCAGCTTCATAAGGTTCAACATCCTGATTCACTTGTCTATTCATAACAAGTGTTATGAATACCCAAGAGTTTAAGGGAAAAACACAGAAGATAAACTCCGGTTCAGTCAGGGGACTGGTATGAGTAAACAGTTTAAAACAGTTTAAAGAAAACATCCCATAAGACCACGTCGTGAATACGGAACGGGTTTTTACCTTATGAGGTCAACACTTTGTATACTTTAAAACCAGATATTATCATGGTGTCCATTTTGTTTCCACAAATAATTTAGAATCTAGGAAAATGCTTGCATCTCACATTTTCCGATATAGTATACAATTACAAATCGCTTGGCACTTATGGAAATTGGATTTCCAACTATGACAAGGTATGGGACCACCTCCCGATGATGTACCTCTAGAGGCAAATACACACGGGTTCAGCAAGAATGTCTTGCAACCCGGCCCTCACATGACCGACCACTCATTTCTCTTGAGTGTATCGAGTGTATATCACCAATGGTTGTGTACGGCAACCATTCCCGAATGGGCAGAATCGATAGATTAAGAAAACAATAAAAATTTCTCTAGATAGGTGATGCTACACCCTAATGGGAGCGACACACATGGCCATGCTGCCTGCCCGTTTTTTGTCGTTTCCTGGGTGTGAGGCTTGAGGCTAGATTTACGTCATCTACACTGGTTTATTTCTTTGAGTGCCACATTGTCCAGACTTTCCGATCACTAATTGACTTCCTCAAAAATAGATTACATGTATACGGCGAGAGAAACGAATTCCTCTGCCACCATATAACTACGTTTGAAAAGATCAACGTACGTGACCAGTTGGAATTACTTCGTCAGACACTCGTCCATACAAGTTGTTCTGGGTTTGAACAAACCGAAGGTACTATTTAAAATAGTCCTTGTATAACGTCGTCTTCAAGGTTTACATATCTTGGCGTACGGCGTAAAATCAATTCAAAGTGAAATCTTGATTTCGGTCTCTTTGAATTGATAAACGAATAATTTTCTTTAAAATATTATCTAACACGATCAAATATGATTTCAGAACTGGTTTGTAAAATACCGGACTGTACTCGACCGGTTGTTTAAATCTTGGAATTTATAGTTTTACACACAGTTTTCAACATATAGTCTTACATTCGTTTTCTGGCATAAATAAGAATCTAAATGTTTTATTCGTAATTAAATTCCAATTTAATTTACAAAACAAAACTTAAAATTTGACAAGTATTTGTTTAAGTATTCGATTTTCAAACTTTTGACACTTATCCTGATTCACTATTCCTCTTTAAATAAATTAAATAAAAATATTATTTTTATTTAAATATTTATTTACTTATTTAATTAAATTAAGTATTAAATTTAAAAACTAATTTAAATCTGAAAAAATTTCAAAATCATTGATTTAAGTTAAAATATGCAAGGTACCAAGGTACCAAAATAGCAAAGTATCAGGTTATAAAAACCCAGGGCACGCACACGTGAAAATCAAGCCAGATCCCAGCGTTTCAGCCCAGTGCCATGTGCCAGGTTCCAAATCCCAGTGACACCCTTGGCCGATCACTAAAAATCCCATGAAACTCAAAGTACCACATGGAGTTGGTACTACCACTTCTTCCATCACCATGGTTGTGCACGTGCACAGCCACGTGGGACCACTTGGACCGCCGGCGATCGTCTCCACAGACATCCCCTCACCCCTGGACCCTACCATGGCCGTCAGCACCACCACCATCTGGCAAAACCCAAAAATGACCGTGCTCCTCTTTTCCTCAGTAAAAACGACCCCACGGAAATCACCTCCATCCTCCTCCCACCGACCATCGTACGCCATCAGCACCGGACCATGTCGTCGCCTGACCCAGACGCACGAAACACCTCTGGACCGCACGTCATTCATCCCCTCGACGTCGAGCAATCTCGTCGCAAACTCTCGAACCCAATGACAGTATAAAAACCTATTTCTGTTGATTGCACAAAATTTGTTCATTTAAAAATTTAATTTGGATTTTCCTGATGTCTCCACCTTCTTCCCCTCCTACCTGCCAAGCGCCACCACCTCTGGTTCCCTAGATCGACGGTGGTTCACCAAATCTCCTATTTTGACCATCTCTTCTTCTCTTATGATTTACACTTCTAAAAATCATACTTTTTGTTTTAAAAATCATTACTTGGTTGTATTAACAGATTTAAGAAATCAAACCTTGATTTTACTGAGTTTGAAAATCCAATTTGAATTCTTGGAATAGAGAGTTGTTAAGGCTTTCTGTTGTTTTCATCTTAAGCATGACAGAGTAGCTTTTGAGGTTAAGTAACTTACTTCCTATACTAATATAACTTTTATAAAAAAATTTAGAAAGGTCAAGACTCATCTATACAAGTTATTACCCAATGATTCTTAACCTATCTAACTATAGGGATTTAGCTAATTTAAACACTTCATGATGTTGGTAGCAGACAGTAACAGGAAATGTTGTTCTTAGAATAAAATCCTTAAGGTTTCTACATCCAAAACATAGATCAAATCATCATGAACAAGCAAGAAAACACATATGATAATGTCCTTGAACCAGATCATAAAGCAATACAAGTTCACCTCAAGTTCAAACATTAACACTGCAGTGAAAGAACAGAATTTGAAAGTGCAGTTTTTACTCACTTTCAAGCCCCCAAAACCTTCCTTTGCTTTGATGAAAAACTTAGAATTTCTGTGAGTTTTTGTGAGTGAAAAATGTGCATGGATGGCCTTTATATAGGGTTGAGAAATAATAAACAAAAGGGGTGCATTTAATGCTGATAAGCAACATCCAACAGCTTTTTTTTTACTTTGACAAATGGAAACAGATTTTAAAAAACTCAATTTCTCCCTCAAATGTACACATTTTCTCACAACTTCACATGGTATATTCAGGCTATACATACTTGAATTATACCTATCCTATGTACAACATTACGCCCCCCCCCCATTGGCCTACAACCCCTTTTCATTAATGGTTCTTTGTACAACTCTTTTCTACCATTTTTTTTCCTTTGTTTAAATGAAACAATTTGATCCTTTTGTACCGAATACACTCAGATTTTTCTGAGCTTTCAAGGCTTATTTTTAACATGTCACTTATGATTTTACATGCAAATATTTGTATATAACAACTTGCCTTGCAAGTGTGATCAAAACTGAAAATGTAGTACATGAATTTCTATTTTTGTGAGGTGAAAAACACATGGAAAATACTTGGCAATATTCATGTGTCAAACTCAGTCCTTGCAGACAAAATGATGGTGCATATATATGATTTTATCCATCTATCTATTGATGTATGTTTTAATTTGACAAATAAGCTAAGGCTTTGAAAAAGAAAACAAGAGAAAATTACAGAAATCTATTCTGAAAAGAAAACTCAAAAACTTTGCTTCTTGAATGATCATATCATGTAGGGGATCTTTAGCTTGAGAATAAGGTTGATGGCATGATGTAGTGAGCTCATGAAGTGATAGAGGATTGAACACTACATGATCTCTTGTTTCAATGTAAGGATGTGAATGATTTTATTGTGATTTTTAGTTGAAATCACATTGATGAGATCATATATGAAATCATGATTTTACAAGGCATCCTTGACAATTCATGATTTAGTTTTCAAATGCAAAAATCCCCTTTATGATATCATGATTTGAAAACGATAAGACAACACAAAATTTCAAATCTAAATGCCTGCAAAAAATTAAATATTTCATGCATAGGTATATGAGAACAAAAGGGAATTGTCTAGATCATGTTTAGGCAATGTGTTTTAATATGTTTTAAAACAAGTATTTGCTAAAACAATAAATTAAAGTCTCTTGAAAATATGAACAAGTGTTTGGTAAAGTCATGACCTTTATAAATGTTATGTAAACTTGTCATTTAACAAAGATGTAAAAATGCAAATTTAAACTATTAAAATATCATATACAAAAGAAAACAAGTTTTAGTCTAGACAAAGCAAGGTTTAGAAAAAAAAATCTTGAGTTTGCCCATTAATACTTGGTTTAAATATTTGGTTAAAAATTGTATTTACACATTTATACTCATGATCAACAAATGTATGAGTTTAAGAGCAATGTGAAACCCGGTCATTACATCTAATATGCATAAATCTAACTCATTGCCTACTCCAATGATTACCAACAATCATTTATCTAAGAATCAAGGTGAAGACATACAAAATGCAAGGTTATACCGAAGTATTGTTGGAGCTCTACAATATGCAACTATTACAAGACCAGATATTGCCTATAGTGTCAATAAAGTGAGCCAGTATATGCAAAGACCTTTAGACAGTCACTGGAAAGCTGTCAAAAGAATCCTTAGATATTTTAAGGGATCTATCAATCATGGCCTTATTCTAAAGTCAAGCAATAATCTTAATATTAATGCTTATGCAGATGCAGATTGAGGCTCAGATCATGATGACAGAAAGTCTATTTCTGGTTATTGTATATTTTTGGGAAATAATCCTGTGTCATGGAGTGCAAAAAAGCAAAATACCGTGCCAAGGTCAAGCACTGAAGCTGAGTTCAGATGTGTTGCAAACTCAGCAGCAGAAGTCATGTGGATCAAGTCATTACATAGTGAACTTAAAGTCAGATCTAACAAAGTTGCAACAATTTGGTGTGATAATGTCAGTGCTATTTCACTTACATCAAATCCAGTTTTACATTCTAAGACTAAACATATAGAACTGGATTTGTACTTCATACGAGAACAAGTGATTAATGGTAAACTCAAAGTTGGGTACATATCATCCTTTTACCAAAAAGCAGATATACTTACAAAACCTCTGTCAAAGGCGAGCTTCAGCAGGCTAAGAGATGAATTGAATGTTGATGAAGCTGAATTGAGCAAAAGAACACACAGACTTGTATATATTCTTGATTAATTCCTTGCTGTTGGGTGTTGGAAAGCTTCCTAGCATCTTCAAAGTGATTAACTCCTCGATTTTGTCTTCGGATTTGCTGATTTAGCTAAAATTGATGTGAACTAATCCCTAGCTGTTGATTGATGAAGAGCTAAGGAGCACCTCCAAGTGATTGACTTCTCGATTTATCTTCGAATTTGCTGTTTTAGCTCGAATCGCCACAATGGAGGCCATTATTCTTTTTCTTCGTAGCAAACCCTAGCCGCAGTAGGGTTTGAAGGGGGGAGTAAAGAATAACGGCTGCTATGTTATTACAACTTATACTTGTTTTATTCTATTGGGCTTGTACATGGGTTCAACCCATTTTCTTTTCTTGCGTCTATATATTGTATTATGGTGTACATGTTACATAAGTCCGATATTACAATTGCAAAGAGAAATAAATCAATTCTTCATTTGTTTTCTATTCTAAAAATTCTCTGTTCATTTTTTCTACAAATCTCAAGTGTTTGCTTGCTCACTTTGGAAGGGAAAGAGTCGAAGGGACATGA
This sequence comes from Allium sativum, assembly GCA_030737875.1. Classification (NCBI taxonomy): domain Eukaryota; kingdom Viridiplantae; phylum Streptophyta; class Magnoliopsida; order Asparagales; family Amaryllidaceae; genus Allium; species Allium sativum. Next base: position 86,499,548 of record CM060909.1, read on the forward strand.
TTAGCAGCAAAATCTTTTTATTTTGTTTATTGATTTTATTGGGAATGTTCCTAGAAAATATTATTGTTTTCGTTTGCAGATAGAAAGGAAGAAGGGTTAGAATTAGAGAATTAACTTCTGTTCAGAAACATTTTAACTTCCCTGAAAAAAGTGTTGTTCTATATGTTGAGAAATCAACAATAGGGGTCTCTATGCACTGCATAGGCCGAGTCTCTACTATATACTTCTTGGAGGACCTGCTGTCCACAGGTTCGATTTCAGCACTAATTATGCCATGCATTCATGTATTTGAACAAAAAATATTTTAGCTGGGTTCTAATTTATGCTGACATTTAGTAGGACCTGACTGATGTACTGGCTTTGTGGGATAGACGTAACTCTTTTTTTTCTTACGGTTCATATTAAAGTGCATCAAATCAAACATTTTAAAAAAAATAGGACTACAATTCTTTTGTCAGATTGTGTTGTATGACCTCATTTAGTACATTGAACCCAACTATATTCAAGCTCAAGAAAAACCATTCTCCGTCAATTTTTATTTTATTTTATTTCATGCTTTATAGTTTGTTTAAAACACCATCATATATAATTCAAATTCATGTAAATTTACTAAAGTATGGATGCCTAAAGATAATATAAATAGATTTACTGGGATGGATATTGATGACAATTTAGCTAACCTGAACAAGATTAATGATGTTGCTGTAGAAAGAGATAAGTTAAATGGTTATTCTAAATCTGAAGAGATGGTTAATGATAGTGGATCCATTGAAAAGTATGAATGTAAGAAAGTTGTAAATGAGGTAGTAAATGAAGTTGGTAAGACATTAGGGAACCATGAGAGTAAATATAAGGATGATGATGGAGGTGACAAAGGAGGATCCCAAACTGTTTCAGGAAGATTTAAAGTTGAAAACACGAGAGGCAAACAAGCTAATGATTGTGTTAAAGAGATTGGTAATTCTGGAAATGCTGTTAGTATAGATGCTTTTAAGGATTTCAGCGAATTTAGAAATGGAGAAGATGATGCAAGTAAGGATATTTTTATGAATGAGTCTGACAGTTCCTACAGCTCTTACAGTTCTACAAACAACTTCAAAAAGAGGAGAACAATTAAACCTAGTAAATATAAAGAGATTAATAAATTAGTCTATGACGAACCCTTGGTTGAGGAAAATCCAGAATGGACTAAACTTATGCAACAAATTCAAAATCGGCCCAAATCCAGAAAAGCAAAAGGAGGAGGAGGAAATATAGATGGAGTTAATAATGGAGGTGTTGCTAAGAAGTGATTTCTCTATTTTTCTGTTTGGGTCTATGAAGTTTTTGCTATACTTTTGGATGCTTTTAATGTTCCTTGTTGGGTGATTATTGTTGGTGACCTGGGCTTTTCTTCTGGGCTGGATGGATTGTGAAGGGTACATCTTGTTTTTTTTTGGTGTGGGGTTTATATGCGGGATTTGTAGTTTTTTAGCCGTTGGTTTCGGTTTTAGAGTTTGTATTGCCGATGGTCTTTCTGGGCTTGTTTTTGGTGAAGAATTGTTATCTCCTTCTTGCTGTGTTTTCTGCTGTTGAAGATGGGGTCTGGATTAGAGGTTCTTTTGCTTGTGTCTGATATGTTGTGTCTTTGTTGGGCTTTTTATGGTGTTTTGTTTGTGTCGGTGTAGTGTTCTGTCATCGAAAAGCTTGGCTACTGTTTTGTATAGTATGTGTTTGTTGTATGGTTTTATTTTTGCCAAGCTTTTCTTTCATGTCCTTCTCCTTTTTTTGTAAATAAAGTACCCTATTTTGTTTCAAAAAAAAAAAATTCAAATTCAAAAAAGTTTTTTCATCAACTTTGCTTTTGAAAGATGACATCGTAATTCATGATCATAATTTAAATTCTTTCATTTGTATTCTTTTAGCATTATGTCTCTGTTGCATGTTTCCATTGTAGAGAAGTTTCAATTTTATTCCCTTTTCATTCCAGAATTTACTTATCTGTTACGATTTTTTATCCTAATGATGACAGAATTGCTCGCCTGTTCACTATAGATGCGTTAGAAGTAACAGTCCATTCATACTTCAAATTAAATGGAAAGGTAGTGCGACTCTGGTAATATGTCTTGTATTATGCACTGGCCACTGCATTTATATAAATGAAGTTTTTCAATTTATTGTGTGTGCATTTTAACAATTTTTTATACAAGTAAACTATAACTTGGATTTATAAGGACCAGTTTGTATTCATGCTTTGATGCATATTGAAAAGCTGCAGTTCATAATTATAAAATAATATATATTAGTCTAAATCCTGTTGATGATGGACTTCATACTAATGTATCATTTTCATCTTCATAACTATAAACTGGAATATTCCACGCATACTAATGTATCGTTTTCATCTTTATTCTAAAAGGTAAGTTTAAAAACCAAGCTTGAGCACAAGCTCAGTTCGAACTGAGCATTAGAGCAGTTCAAACTGAGCATTAGAGCATAAGCTCAGTTCAAACTGAGCTAGAGCTCAAGTTTAGTTCAAACTAGGCATGCTCAGTTTGAAAACTGAGTTAAGCTCAGTTTAAACTGAGGTTGTGCTCAAATTCTATTCAAACTGAGCATGCTCAGGTTGAGAATTGAGCTTTGGCTCAGTTTGAAAACTGAGTTGAGCTTAGCTGTATAACCGAGCTAGCTCGGTTTGAAGTTCACTCCATTAATATTTATTTATATGTTATGTTACTCATGTATGTTTGACTATTTCACCCTATTGTATTCATCATGTCTTAGTACTAATAACATTTTGCACCTAGAATGTTTATTGATATCCTTTAAAAATAATGTATATCTATCATGTAGGATGCAGAAAAGAGAGTGCTTGGGCCAAAAAAGCGTACGTGTTTTCTCCACTCGTGAAGTTAACATGCCATTAGGGAAGCTCACCAATATATGTCTATAAATGTATAATTTTAGATGACCATGTTCAATTTAGATTAGATTAGACAAATGTAACATTGAAAAGAAAACGTAATTTGAAAATGGAAAATAAACCTTGTTGTCAAATGTTAAATGATATTTTGATGTTTGTTGAAATTAAGTTTCTTCCAGGTTATATTTTTCCATACATGCTTCGAGAAATGAAATTACTACATACTGCTATATATATTTTGTGATGTGCTACAATAAATTGTGAATGATGTGCTATTGTGAATTATGATTGTTATATAAGTTTGAAAATTTAATTCTAACGGTTATAAATGTTAGGACATTTTTATTTGTAACGGTTATAAGTGTTAGCATATTTTTAATTATCACGGTTATAAGTATGACAAACTATGTCGGTAGTAACGATTGTAATCTTTATAACATCCATGACAGAAAACTGCTACGCACTCTTTAACCATGGTAATAACAGTTACAAATCTAATTTGTCACGCTTATAACCGTGACAAATACCCCTTTCTGGTGTTGTGATAATGCTTCGAATGGTGACATTCGCAAGCTCGCTTGGTAGCTGTTATTATATGAGAACCCAGCCAAATGCAAGTGATCTTCCCACGATCCGCCAAAATCAATAATACATGCCCGCAATAAATCTTCTAGTATACGATTTACCCTTTCAATTTGACCATCTGTTTGAGGATGATATGCGATGCGAAGGTTTAACTTTGTTCCCGGCTCTGCCTGGAATGCTTACCAGAATTTAATAGCGAATATTGGATCACGATCACTAACTGTACTACTGGAAACTCCATGCAGTCTAACGATCTCTTTGAAATAAATCTATGCCAGGTTCTGAGCTGTTCTATTTGATCTGACAGGTATAAAATGGGCGGTCTTCGTGAAACGATCTACGATCACCCATATACTGTCATTTCCTTTCTTGGTTCTGGGCAACCCATCTATGAAATCCATGGAAATTTGCTCCCACTTCCAATTCGGAATCTCTAATGGTTGTAACAGTCCAGCGAGTTTCTGTTGATCGCTTTTAACTTGTTGGCAAGTAGAACACCTGTCAACATATATTGAAATGCCTCTTTTCATTACCCTCCACCAGAATGTGCTTTTAAGATCATTATACATCTTACTCACTACTGGATGGATATTAAGCTTAGATTTGTGACATTCATCCATTACTTCTCTTCGAAGGTCAGAAATATTCGGGATGCAAATTTGGCCCTTTAACCTCAGAATTCGCTTGTTATCAATCTGGAAATTCGAATGTTCACCTTCCTTGATTTTCTTGCTAATCCTCTGAATAAATTCATCGTCTTTCTGAAGAGCAGATATCTTATCAATCAATGAAGGTGTGGTAATAAGACTGGCAATGATTAAGTTCTTTCTGCTAAGCGCATCAGCTACAACATTGTCTTTCCCCAGAGTATACAATATATCTAGATCGTACGTTGCAAGAAATTGTAGCCAACGCTGTTGTCTCAAATTTAGATCCTTCTGGGTGAACAAATACTGTAATGACTTGTGATCTGTATATAATTCAAACTTCTCACCCAATAGATAATGCCTCCAAATTTTCAATGCAAACATGATAGATAACAACTCAAGATCATGAGCTGCATATTTCTTCTCATCCGATTTCAACTGACGGCTAGCATAAGCAACTACTTGGCCTCTTTGCATTAGTACCGCACCAGCACATTCAATAGAAGCATCTGTATATACTTTCAAATCTTGATTACCATCGATAATAGTTAACACTGGAGCAGTAGTTAATCTTAATTTCAGCTCTTAGAAAGCCGCCTCACATTCTGGAGTCCAATTAAACCTTGCATGCTTCTTAGTAAGCTGCGTTAATGGACTAGATAGCTTTGAAAAATCTTTAACGAATTTCCGATAATAACTAGCCAATCCCAGAAAACTTCGGACTTCTGTAGGTGTACTAGGTTGTTTCCAATCCTGAATAGCGGAAATTTTTCTTGGATCTACTGAAATTTCATCTTTTGATACGACGTGACCAAGAAACTTCACTTCTTCTTGCCAGAATATGCATTTGGAAAATTTGGCTTTTAAGACGTTCTTTCTGAGAATTTCCAAAACTTGTTCCAAATGTTTAGCGTGCTAGCTCTCTGACTTAGAGAAGATTAGAATATCATCAATGAAGATATTTATTCAAGACTTCTCTGAATACTCGATTCATTAGATCAATAAAATAAGATGGAGGTTACATAAGCCAAATGGCATTACTAACCACTCATAAAATAAGTTTGAACCTCTGAATGCTATCAAAGAAACACATTCTTCGGTAATACACAGCTGATGGAAACCTGTAGCTAGGTCTATTCTGGAAAATACTTGCGCTCCATTTAATTGATCCAACAAATCATCAACTCGCGGCAATGGATATTTATTCTTTAATGTCTTCTTATTCAAGTCACGATAATCCATGCATAGTTTGAGAGTACCGTCTGACTTTGGGACAAACACCACTGCTGCTCCCCAATTAGAGAAACTAGGCCTAATCGGACCTTTCCATAATAATTGTTGAGTCTGATCCCCCAACTCTTCTTTCTCCTTTAAAGACATTCTCCGAATGGGCTGCACTACTGGCCTGGAATTCGGCATTAAATCGATTCTGAAATCAATTTCTCTAAGCGGAGGTAAGCTATTCACTTCTTCAAACACATCCGCATAATTTTTGACGATAGGAATATTTTCTGTGACCACAGGAATATTTTCTATTGGAGCAAGAGAAACATTCAGAGCTGACCAAAATTCTGTTCTATCCTAATTCGTACCTTCACACGGTATGGTTATATACTCCCTTGATTTAGTTTTTGCCTAAACAACTCTCTCAGCACATTTAACATCAGTTTCATATTTGGTTAACCAATCCAATCCTAAAATAAGATCGAATTCGGTAAAATTCATGACGATCGAGATGGTAGGGAACCGATAACGGGAAAAAGAGACAGGCACCCTACAAATCCAACTAAGATTGAGGGAACCCCCAACCAGATAATGGACAGTGATGGGTTGTTTGAGCTTTTTCAGTTTCAAATCCAATTTATTAATCACATTACTTGAAATAAAGCTTTGTGATGCACCTGTATCAAACAGTACTTTAGCTAGGATATCTTTGACAGTAAGCGTGCCTTCCAAAACATCTGGCCTTACTTGACTGGCTGAGGGTGCAAGAACTTCTGCCACTTCATTTACCTGAGCCACTTTGGTCGCTTTCAACAGCCGGCAATCCTGCTTTACATGACCAAATTGATGGCAAATGTTGCATTCTCTATTCCCTTGAACCCCCTTATTAGACTTAGATCCATTCCTCTTTTGCATTTCTAAAGATTTACATTTTCTAGACAAATGCCCTTTCTGATTGCAGTTAAGGCATAAGACCGTCTCGGCCTTTTTCTGATTGGCTTTAGGCCTCTTACTGACCTCAGACTTTGTATTTGCCTCTGGCTGCGTACTTGTCTCTCAGCTGTTAGTTTCAAAATTCCTTTTGTTTCTAGAACTGACTTCCTCTTCGTCCTCCAAAAGACCTTGTTTATCAAGATCCTCATAGTGATAAGCCATGTACATCATTTCAGAAAAAGGAAGTTTCACATGTGCAGTTACGCAATTTTTGTACCTTCTTTGAAGCCTGTCAATAAACCTCAGATTCTTCCTCAAAGGATTTTCAATTAGCTTCGAGGCAAAACGAGAAAGTTTGTTGAATTTACCCTGATACTCCTGAATGGTCATATCTCCTTGTTTCAGACAGTAGAACTCATCATATAGCCGATCAGTTGCTTTTGGAGGAATAAATCTTTCATTGAAAATTTCTTTAAATCTATCCCAGGTAATATTACCTTTTAGATTATTCTTAGTAACAGTTTCCCACCAGATTAAAGCTTCGTCTTTGAGTGACCAAGATGCCAATAATCTTTTCTGGTCATCCCTCATCTTTAAACCATCTAAATTTTTCTCAATAGAATGCATCCATGCTTGTGTTTCACTAATAGATTCCTTGCCCAAGAATGGTACTCCACCCAGATTTCGATACTTCTTTAATAGAACTTCTATATCTGCTTCTGGTTGTGGGAGCACGATTGGCTCATTGGATTGTTGAACCATAGAATTACTTTTTCTGCTTCTACCACTCATTTTCTACTATGTCTACAAATAGCAGACAAAGAGTCAGGCTAACAGAAAAGATATTGTAAAGCATAGAGACATATATTTAAATGTATATGCATCTATTGGGGTGTATATTATTCTGCTAAACTCATTCTAAGATATTACTGATCCTATCTGTAATGAGTTATTCGTCATATAATACTTCTGATTCTATTTCCGAAGAGTTCGTTAATATGTTATATTCCAGAACTAAGGTTAACCAAAGCTCCATACCATATATGATGACACTAAACTCCCGTGCCATGGAAGCAAGGATAATCTTTGGAATATAATGCATAAACAATAACAGCAGAACAGAAATATATCATTACACCAGATAATGTACAATAAATTACACTGGAACAAATGTAATCATCAGAGTTACACAGTATAACAGGATCACACTTAGTACGAAATGCAGTTTAGCTTTATATAAAATGTCTGCAGCGGAATCAAACATCATATAGATAACAAAGTCTGAACAGCATAATAGAAATGATAGAATCCATCTTCAGCTCCATAGCTATCCAGAATGAGCCTGCTAAAACCAAAATACAAGGCTGCCCATGTAGAAAATAGAGGCACCCGAGTTTGCAAGTGAAACAAACTACGAGTCAGTCATGGTACTGGTATGAGAAATCTTACTTAACCTATTTAACAATAAGGTCAATCAAGGACTATGCCGCTAATGCAGAATAGGTTTACTCCATTGGATTGCCAGTGCTTAAACAAAGAAATCATTAAAAAAATCGCAATTCTTTTTACAATAATAAAGCCATTATAAGACTCCGGTCCCATCACACAATGCAACGCAAGCCGAAGGATAAAGTTTTACCTTATAATGACCAAAATATGCTTGTTACGTATAAATTAAAGTCATTTGATATTATTACTAGTGCATATATGTTTCAAAAATAATTTCAATCATAATCTATCAATCATAGTCGGCATAGCTGCCATTTACTGTGTCACCACATATAGGTTTACGATCAAAACCACACATGTCGCATTGGAAGTTGGATTTCCGTCATGAACCAAGGCAAGGGATCATCCTTACCGCATTCGAGACTGTCTATCCCGAGCCTCAGGATTCAGCTGCAACTGCTCCTAGATCGTCAAGGTCGGTCCACCCGAAGTTGATTAATATGCCTGAACAATACGTTTCCCCGCCCTACGAGGCATAAACTGGTCACATCTCGACCAAACCATCCATCTACATCATAGTGAACGATATAACCGTGGCGCCTCGCATTCCATCATTCACATAAGTAAAAACGTCTGGGCTCCATACCATGACACCACTCCTAGCTAGAAGGAAACGCATGTCCTCCCTGAAGTCCTCTCCAATTTCTTGTTCATACCCGGGATGTGAGGCTCGCGAATTAACGCCACACACAAAGTTATGCTATATTAAAGTCGTGCTTTGATCATCAACCACAAGGCTCTGCTTTTCAACAAAAGCCTTGATCACTACATCTTAGCATTCCACATTGACATTCCATGCCATGCAACTGATGTCTATCGATATATAACCTCTGAGCTCGTATGTCTCAGAGAAGGGTATTAAACAAGAGAATAAATTCTCCACCACCAAACAGATATATATTTGATAGAAATTAATCAGCATAGAATAAAATCCAATGTCAGACACATATCCATTTACTAGTTCGTTCTGGGTCTGAACGAAACCGGAGGCACTTTATTCCTCATCCCGTGTGTCCAATACAGGAGAGAGGCCCTCACATATCCAGTCGTTCTCCAAGTACGTCTGTACGATCACCACTTATTACCTTGTCTTGGGATGCCTCCCAATCAAGACATCAGTAATCATCCAAACGATGTGAAGATCTCCGGTCTTCAACCACCATCTTCATTCTTTGACTTTTCATCGCCAATCAATTATTTGAAATGAGAATTAACTCGGCCTTCAAATGATTCACGCATATATAGAATTCAGATCAATTCATTCTATGGTTAAACTATTAGGCATCCACATTTCAGTTCATTAGTATAATTTTCATGTCAAATACGTCCAACCATCAAAATATCTGATAAACCAAGGCAAAATCGGTTTATCTCCATTCCACATCATTTAAAATATTTTAAACGATTTTTCACTATTTTTATTTATTTAAAAATAGTCCATTTCCATCGAACGACGTTTTAGGTCATTCGATGGTCATGGCGCTGCTCTCGTCCAAATTTGATTTAAACATTTCGAAAAAATCTAACCGTTGGATCTTAACGAATTTTATTTCATTGGAAAGATCTTTCCAAACTGAACCCAAGGGTTCCAGATTCGGGAAAATCCGACGGTCGAATCTCCCGTAATAATCGTTTAAAATTACAATTTCAAAACGTGAACTGCACCTTCGTTATTCAATTTATTTTAATTATATTTATATACATATAAATATAATTCATTCTGGCGCTATTTTTCATCAGATTTGATTTAAACATTTCATACAATCTAACCTTGGATCTCAACAAATTTTATATCGTTGGAAAGATATTTTCAAAGCAAACCCAATGGTTTCTGTTTCGGGGAAATCCGATGGTCTGATTTCTCGGTATAATCGTTCAAAATCACGATTCCTAAAACACGAACTGCGGCGTCGTTATTAATTTTATTTTAATTATGTTTATATCTTTACTAATAATCAGAATATGTTTGGTGTCACACTTTTTTGGTGTACATACAAACTACCGAAAATGCCCTTTATTCAAAATTATGTCCTACATTTCCTCTTTGCTGAATCAAAATTAATTGCTCTATTTCTGAAAATAGTCAATTTCTTAAAATTCTCATACTCATTCCTATAATATTAATTTCTCTATTTCCAGAAATAGTCAATTCCTTAAAATTCTCATATTCATTCCTATAATATTAATTGCTCTATTTCTAGAAACAATCAATTTCTTAAAATTATCATATTCATTCCTATCTTTATTAATAGTTCAAAATATCACCTTAAATTTACCATTTCTCCACTCCACCATTACTCCAGCTGTTCTCCACCGTTTCTCTTTATAATAAAAAAAGAGCTTTGTAAACTTTTAACATCATTATACATCGACTTACACTGCAGCAAAGAAGACAGGCGTGTGTTGAGGAGGATAACATCATTAAGAGGTGAGAATCCACTCGCAAACATGTTTTGATAAATTAGGATGTTATGCCTTTTACTTTGTCTCTTTAATGCACTTATTGTTTGAGCGATGCTGAGCAAAGTTGATGTTTTTAGACAACTTTTCTACCTTAATAAATATAATTAAACTTAAGATATTCGGTTGCTTTATTAATTTGATGAAGCTTCTCATTTTATAGCATGACTGGAAGGAGTTGGGTGATTTTGGTTGGAGTCGCGGCTGAGGAGTGTGATTGTAGCATGGAAGATTTGTTTCCTGTGTATGTTGTAGTAATTGTGATGAGGTGGATTCATTCAAGATGTGGATGTTTGTGCTGGTAAGGCAGGTCACAGTGACGTTCTTGGGGGTGGTCAATGGCACCCAAGTTGATGATCAGCTCATTGACAATTTAACATTTGTAGATGGGGAAGAGGATCCACTAGAAGGCTTAGAGGTCGGAGGAGCTAAGGCAGCACACATGGAAGCTGGCAAGGGCGGTGGAGAGCCAAATCTGGTGGCTGGTGGAGGTGCAGGTATGCGAGGGAGGGACGGTGGAGAGGGTGCAAATCAATTTTTATACATGCCTTTACTTCGTAGGCCAAATCAATTTTTTATTGTATATCTTTACATTTGTTGTATATTTTTTTTTTAATATTATTAAGCTTCTTATGCCTGCATCTATCCACTCCTTTAGTCTGCTTTTAGTTATTTTGAGCACATGCCCACTTGGTAAGAAATGAATCCTTCCATCTATTCATGCATTTCCTTATTTACTGCATTATGCCAATTATTGGCATAGTGGAAAGACTCTCTTTTCTTTAATTTTTTGCCTTTTTCAATCAAAGAAATATGCATTGGATTATGCTTATTTATAGAAGTATTTAAAATATTGACTTTGGTATTTTAAAAATAATAATCCATGCACGAAGTGCGTGTCACAACCACGCGCGAAGCACGTGCCGTTACCACGCGTGAAGCGCGTTCCGTGACACTCGTGTATAAAATTGTTCTGGAGTTATTTGTGTTTAAAAAAATTCATGATATAATATATGTTAAATTCTTAACATAAATGAATCATAACTAATTTACAAAATAATTTTTTCATGATTCATGATATATAGAGTTTATGTTATTTGATTTATACATCTGTATAGTTGCATGAAAAACTACATTTTTATATCTTTACTAATAATCTGAATAGGTTTGGTGTCACACTTTTTTGGTATACACGCAAACTACCGAAAATGTCCTTTATTCAAAATTGTGTCCTACATTTCCTCTTTGTTGAATCAAAATTAATTGCTCTATTTCCAAAAATAGTCAATTTCTTAAAATTCTCATACTCATTCCCATAATAATAATTTCTCTATTTCCAGAAATAATCAATTTCTTAAAATTCTCATATTCATTCCTATAATATCTTTACTAATATTCTATACTAATAATCGGAATAGGTTTGTTGTCACAGTTTTTTGGTGTACACCTGAACTGACGAAAATGCCCTTTATTGTAAGAATGCATGTCATACCTTTTGAGCGCCCTAATCATTTTCAATTAAATTATAAATCATGCAACGAGAATTATGGTATATGTAAATGCGTTCAATTTTAAACATTTTTTGTTATGAACTAATAGAATTATGGTAGGATTTATTCTCAATTGGTATATAATAAATGGATTATTTTATACATGATAATTTTAAATTGGTAGGATTGTAAATGGATTCTCAATTGGTAGACATAATTGAGTTGTGAACCTTTGATACTATATTTGGAATTCAAAAATAATATGAAATACCAATTCAAATATAGAATAAATGGATTGTTCCATAATTGGTAGAATTAAATCAGTGACACAAATTCTACCAAATATAGTATTATTACAATATAAGACTGTATTATGGTACATATTTGGTAATACAAATTCTACCATAATACGAAATATCAATTCAAATATAGAATAAATGGATTGTTTCATAATTGGTAGAATTAAATCAGTAATACAAATCTACCAAATACAGTATTATTACAACATAATACTGTATTATGGTACATATTTGGTAATACAAATTAAATTGAGTTGTGCATATATTTGATCAAATTAAATTGAGTTGTACGTTATTACAGATTTTCACTATTATGGTGGGATTTATTTATACCAATTCTACCAATTATGATTATTTCATACTATATTTACATGTAAATGCATTCTCACATCCAAAATTGAGTTGTGAACATATAACTACATTTCCAATATACATATTAAAAATATATTGCTGATTTAATTTGTAAAACGCTGCATTCCTCTCTTTTTTTAATCTAATTGCATTTGATTGTATAATTACTTTATATGCCCTATGTCATTCAAATATAATTGGTAGTTTATATAGAATTAAAATTATCATGTATAAAACAATCTAATTTCGATTTTTGTACTTTAATTCGATAATTAATAGTGCACATATTTTATCGCATTCCTAAAATCCACTATCTTATCTTGCTCATATGTACACATTCTTAGTTATATATATGACACTGTATCTTTCTTCCCCACCTCACAAAATCAATCACCCTCTTCATTCTTCCCTTTTACTTTACAATCATTTAAATTGTTTAATACACTCAGGATCTCCAACTTTTGATTGCAGTGGGAAAGATTCTTATTTCAAGACCGGTACTGTATATTATTCTATGCATTTATCTACTTTGGTTTGCATCAGTATTCAGTTGTGTCTTTTCGGATTTATCTGCTTGGTTTGCATCAGTATTTGGTTTTCAATAGTTTGCACCGAACCTATATAAGACTGTAAACGCTCATGTGATCTGCAGCACCATGCAACTGCGCAGCAATCAAAAGATCATGTTAGTAGATGAGTACGGTTGAGATGCAAGTTTCACGTCTAATTTGGTAAACTGCATACAATTATTTAATTTATACAATAAAAATATCCATTATTCAATTGTATTATCTTATCATGTTTTTTCCTTTACAGGTAAAACATATGGAAGAAACTGGATGGTGATAGTGAAGATAATCAAGATGAAATATTTTATTAATAAATAAATTTTATCATTTTTTAGTATGGCAATTGTATATTTTTAGTATTGTCATAATATATGCTTTATATTTAGACTTTATTATTTACATTTGCATTTATTAATGATTGATATCGCATTTGAATTTATTTATATTGCATAATATTTTATTTTTTGAAATGGTAATTTATTAATCATGCAACATCAGCACAAATTGTTTTTCCTTGCATTTTTGAAATACACAATATTTGAAGAATAACAATTCACGCGCAAAGCGCGTGCCATTATCACGTGTGAAGCGCGTGCCGTGACGCTCGTATATATATATATATATATATATATATATATATATATATATATATATATATATATATAATTTATTCGATGATTTCTAAACCTTTTTCACTTCAAAATTTTGGCTAACGCCTTTAAATTTCGAAAAATTTCGCCATAACCTCCTTTGTACGGGGAGGGGTTTGGAAATTTATTAGGCCGTATTACGTACCTAATAAATCCAGTATAAGCACACTCAATTTTTAGTGTCCTATCTATGCCCGAGGGAGTGTGTAAAATTACTCCAGAGATAAATCTCGTCACCTCGTCCAGTGTTGGAAAATAAATAATCCATGTGTCGTATCTAATAACTAGAGAGACGTGATTATTGTCAACTCTACACCCGTGTGGGGTTTTTATTTAATCTGGCAATTTACTGTTATATTTGTTTTGTCCATATCAGTCCTATGTTCAACATGTAATTCAATCAACGCCATACGAACATCTCGCTCATTTGGTAATCTCAACCTCGTCATACAAGCTCCAAATGTTTATATGGAATAAGATATGCTATGAAATCAATAGTTCGTCTTCGGTTCAACCTGAATTACAGTCATCTCCATACAAGCATCTCGCTTGTATGGTAATTCCAACCTCGTCACATAAGCTCCAAATGCATAGGCGGTATATGATCGAGTATGCTAACTTCATGAAGTATGCAATACAGTGTAGTTCAAAATTAACTGTTACTATTCTATGGTGTTGTTTATAATCTCACACAGAACAACTAGCACACCGCATCCAATGGCATTCACAAGAGTTGATATATAAACAAAATTGCGCAACCAACTCATTAAGGTTTACCTATTTGTCGGGCACGCAAATAAATTCTTTACTCAACAGAAAATCCATTTACCTGTTCAGTACATGTATATATGTGCATATCTAAGATAAAAATAATATTTTAGCAAACAAATATTTATTTCCATACATGACTACTTTTAACACTTCATATACATGTTAAAAATATTATTTTCAACTAACAGATATTTATTTCAACCTATGGTTATTTTTAACAGTTCATATACATGTTAAAAATATTATTTTCGATCAACAAATATTTATTTCAACCTTTGGTTGTTTTTAATAGTTCATATACATGTTAAAAATATTATTTTCAATCAACAAATATTTTTTTCAACCTTTGGTTATTTTTAATAGTTCATATATATGTTAACAATATTATTTTCAGTCAACAAATATTTATTTCAACCTTTGGTTATTTTTAACAGTTCATGTACATGTTAAAAATATTATTTTCAATCAACAAATATTTATTTCAACCTTTCGTTATTTTAAATAGTTCATATACATGTTAAAAATATTATTTTCAATTAATGAATATTTATTTCAACCTTTCGTTATTTTTATCAGTTCATATACATGTTAAAAATATTATTTTCAATCAACAAATATTTATTTCAACCTTTCGTTATTTTTCATAGTTCATATACATGTCAAAAATATTATTTTCGATCAACAAATATTTATTTCAACCTTTCGTTATTTTTAATAGTTCATATGTATGTTAAAAATATTATTTTCAATCAACAAATATTTATTTCAACCTTTGGTTATTTTTAACGGTTTATACCTCCAATAAAAATATAATTTTTATCATTCAAACAATTTATTTCAAACATGAAATTTTTAGTGATTCATATATATAATAAAAATGTTATTTTTATTGTTTAAACAATTTATTTCAAACATGAATATTTTTAGTGATTCATATATACAATAAAAATGTTATTTTTATCGTTTAAACAATTTATTTCAAATATGAATATTTTTAGTGATTCATATATACAATAAAAATGTTATTTTTATCGTTTTAAACAATTTGTTTCAAACATGGATATTTTTAGTGATTCATATATACAATAAAAATGTTATTTTTATCGTTTAAACAATTTATTTCAAACATGAACATTTTATATACTTCATACATATAATAAAAATGTTATTTTATCATTTAAACAATTTATTTCAAACATGAATATTTTATATACTTCATACATACAATAAAAATGTTATTCTTATTGTTCATAAAATTTACACCAAACAGGCCATTTTGTAACACTTTTGTAACGGCCCGCAAATCCATACTATCTAAGTTGACTAATAACACCACACGTCCAACCCAAATTGCACAGAAATACGAATCATTATTAGAAAGAAGTTAGAGGATGGGAAATAGAAAGAAAGAAATATTAGAATAGAAGAAAATGAAGATCACAACTCATAGCGGAATGAATAAATTAACATAACTTTTGAAATACAAATATGTTTTGGATACACATACCATTATCAGAGCACAACAGTTATTCCTGGAACAGTTATAAACACCTGTTTCCAGATACAACATGGTACACAGCGGAATATATGATAGTCTATAGCTAACTGGTGAAGCCTCATGCTTCCCGCTCTTCCAAGTGAATCCGTAAAATCCCGACTACTTGACTGCCCGTACAAATTTGGGCACCCAAGAGTTTAGGGAAAACAAACAAAATAAACTCTGGGTCAGTCATGGGACTGGTGTGAGTAAACTCCCACCATTTGTTTAACTTTCAAAATCCTTTCGAAAGAAAGGATAATAGTAAGACCAACTCATACATAAACATGGATGGTTTTTACCTTACCATAACCCAAAACACTTTGATACGAAAATCCAATGATATTATAATAGTGTCTAAATCAAATAAATAGAATCTAGTGGAACGCTTGCATCTCACGCTCCATATATAATATGTAATCAAAAACCGTAGGGCACTTATTGGAGATTGGATTTCCAACTTGACAAGATATGGAACCACCTTCCAATAGTGTATCTCTAGAGAGGATTACACTAGGTTCAACAAGAACATCTTGCAACCCGGCCCACACATGACCGACCACTCATTTCGCTTGAGTGTATTGAATGTATATCACCAACGGTTGGGATCAGCGACCGTTTCCCGAATGGGATAGCATCGATAGAATAAGGAATTAAATGAATCTCTAGATAGGTGATTATATACCCTAATGGGAGCGACCCACATAGCCATGCTGCCTGCCCGATTTTTGTCATTTCCTGGTTGTTGAGGCCTGAGGCTACGTTTACTTTCTATTCATTGATAGCACAATCACTTTGAATGCCACATTGCCGGATCCGTTAATCACTAATTGATTTGCACAAATATATTCTGGATATTATGCTAAGGGAATAAATCCGTTGCCACCATATATATTTATACATACCAACATATTCGATTATTGGAAATACTCTGTCAGACATTCGTCCATATACGTTCGTTCTGGGATTGAACGAAACCGAAGGCACAATTTCTATTAATAGAAAAAGTCCTTGCACTTTATTCCGTCTTTGATTATCTTCATATAATCTGATTCGCAACGCTACTGTCAATACAGAGTGGTTCACGGATAATAATCCAACCAGTCTCTCCATATTGACAACGATATTGGCAAACACTTTGATAGTCGGTTATTTAACTATCGAAGAAAAATAAACAAACATCCATTCAAAACATCAAACAATCACTGGGCCTGTTAATTAATATTTCATTAATTAATTCACTTCTCTATTTCCTTATCAATATTTGTTAACCAAATATTTTCAGTAATCTTATTGATCTCTTACGCTAGTTGGAAAAACATTTCCCTATATCACCTTCTTTTATTTTCTATACTTAGAAAATATATTCTATTTGCAATTGAAAACATTTTCAATCACTTATCTCTTTCACGATTACTTTAATTATACTCAGGAAATATTTACTTTTATATTTCCAAAATTCCATCACTTGGGTTAAACAAATGCTGTGTAAAACATCGTTACAACAACCCAAAATATTTTATTCAACTAACTCTTATTCAAACACTTCTCTTCGAGACTGGATCTTGCTATTTATCAATTAAAAATGAAATCAATCAAGTTGGGGTATAATTACCTCTCATACCTTGACTGAAAACATCATTAACTTCAAACGGACAAAACCACCTATCTCGAATGATCAACATTATAAAAACCAATTATTCATTTTAGACCCGTAACGTTTCTTTCTTCTAGTTCTACCAGATTTAATATAGATTTCCCTTTTTGTTTATAATATTCTATTTTTAAGTTTGTTTCCTTATCGAATTCTATATATATCGATACATTGATTTTTAACTATCAATTTTTCTTAAAAATATTCTAACTCCTTAAATTCCCGGAAAATTTTTCCATAACCTCCTTTGTACCAGGAGCATCGGGAAAATCCCCAAACCGCCATACAGGCCTCTCCATTCAAAAAGAAAAAGAAAAAGCCAAGCGGCTTACCGATACGACACATAAAACCTCATATGGAATTTAAACGTGTACCTTTTGTTGGACACAGAATTAAAATCTTCATACACTTCATCCCATACCTGCTCAACCTATATTTACCTGTTTTCCAATTTATCTAACTTAATTTGGTCATTCCTAACTCAATTTGCTAATTTCTTCTTTAATTAGCTATTTTGCCAAATCCCTTTATTTTGAACATATCATGTTCAAATATATTTTAATTCGCTTATAAACAAGTAGAATTTCATTTCTAACTTGAGTCAAATTCGATTTCGAATATGAATCCATAAAACCAATTTACTTATCCAACGCCAATTTCGATTCAAAACTCGATTAACTATTTATTCTTCAAAATTAGTTAAATCTATTTAATAAATAAAAATCTTTAAAATCAATTCACTTACATCATTGGAGTTCATATTTATTTTATACCTCCAGTCTGGATTTTTCTAATGGCATTTCTGATTTTTATTTCTTTAAAATCCTTTTATTTAATTAATAAACCGTTATGGTTTTATAATGGTTCTTGCGCTTTTTTTCTGAAAATTTGATTTTGACATAACTCAAAATCTATTTGACAAAATCCAGATCTTTCTCCTCCATTAGAAAACTATTATCAAATCGGTCCGGACGTTTCTTGTTTCAAAGAATTCTGACTTCAGTTGAGTCCTATATACTCAATTGAAGTTCGAATTGCCAAATTACGAACTGCAGCGCTGCGACAAGTTCGTTTTAATTATATTTATATATATAAACTTTTAAAATTTCATTTAAAATAAATTCAACTTCATTCTGATATATTTTTAATATATATCAAATCAGTCTTCCCAATTCAACATCATATTTTTGATTTACTAAAATTGTCGGTTTTTCCTAACTCGGTAATTTATTTATACTTCGATCTTCTATATTCAAATTCCATTTCAATTATATTAAAATTTCCTATATTCAATTTCCATTTTAACTCTATTTGAATTCTATATTCAAATTCCAATTTCAGTTCTATTCGAATTTCCTATATTCAATTTCCATTTCAACTCTATTTGAATTCTATATTGAAATTCTATTTCAATTCTATTTCAATTCTATTTCAAATTCTCTATATTCAAACTCCATTTGAATTTCTATATTCAAATTCTATATTTAAAATTTTCTTTATTCAAATTCCATTTCACTTTCTATATTCATATTCTACATTTGAATTTCCTTAATATTTTCTATATTCAAATTCTATATTTGAATTACATTTGAATTTCTATATTAAATTTCTATTTGAATTTTCTTTATTCACTCTTAAACAAGTCTCAATTTCAATTTCTTTTGAAATCGATATTTCTACTTTTAAAACTAGATTTTCCTTCTCAATTTCACACTTGTATTTTTATTTCTGAATTATTCAATGATAATTCTTTTCACTTCATTTATAAGCTTTGTTTATAAAAGAACTATTTGTTTTTATTCTTTTAAAACAAGTTAATATTTATATTCTATTCAAATTTCAAATTCTATTTTAGAAAAATAGAATTTCCCGTTTTAACTCTGGAAAATTCCTTTTCTGATATTTTTAAAATATTAACATTTAAGCCCAGTGTTATTTTAACACCAAACAACCAATTATTTATTTTTCTAACACATCATATATGACAGTATATATGCAAACAAAATAAACAAACAGATAATATATTTTTGAGGAATCCAGTTGGATCCCTCCAACCTGTTTTTCCTACATCCACAGACGTTAGTCAACAGAAATAATACCCATCCTGCTTCGAGGCAGGATATCGCAGTATAGAAGGTCATCCACTATCATAGCGTGGGGCGTATAGGGTAATCATCTGCTAACGGTACCGCGGGCATCCACTAATGATATTGCGGGAAATCCAACCACCTATATATATATATATATATATATATATATATAATAGCAACCACCAAGCCTAAATAACTAATATATTTAAGATGCACAAAAATATTGAATGCAACCAAACAAGCAATAAACAATTATTTTTAACTGAAAAAATAATTTTAAATAAAAGATGAGCGAGATTTACTCACCGTGATTTATATTTGCCGAAATAACCATTAGTTTTTGATTAAAACAAATAAGTGTTTAATTTTAATCAAAACACCAACGAGCTCCAATTTAGTTCAAACCTAGTTTATTTCGATGTATTCGTCATTCCGGTTCCAGTGTACTTCCACTTGCTCGAATCTAATATCATAAAACAAATTGTGATTTTTATAAGTTATTAAACGAATTAATTAAATTAATTAATCCACTAATGACACTATTAAGATTTATTACCATTATTAACTCACTTACTCCCCTGTCTATAGTTATCATTCTAAATTTACTGACCATTTTGGTTTTGATATCCAAAGCACACATATAACAAAATTCTATGTATTTCTAAGTTCTAATTTGATTTGCGTTTTAACAATCTCTTTTCAAAACTTTTTTTTCTAACTTGCTAGCAATTGTATGCTGAGAATACTCATCATCCAAAATATTAAACGAAAGAAAAGGATACCTATGGATATCGATTCTCCATCCAATTCTCAAGCTCCTTTTAGCTATCATGACCTGGAATCATTTCTGGTCGATACGGTGTACCAAGCGATCCTCTGGAGGCCGTCTTACCTTGTTCATCCTTGTTCATACTTGCGCCCCTCTACCCAGACTTCGACGTCGTCTTGAATGCTTCCGTTGCCTAAATCGAACACTAGTTCGATTCCTAACCCTAGCACGACCTTCCCAAAATCGGAATTCGAACAGTGCCACTTCTTCCACCGCTATCTTCACTGCTGATCGACGACCTTTCCTCTATCGTCACAGATCTCGAGTCAGTCTTACAGACTATCCAAACCCAATTTCAGATCGCGGCTGCCCCCTCTTGTCGCTAGGACCACGAGCTGATCGCAGAACCCCCCATCGGTTTTTGATTTCATCGAAGTCTTCGATTTGCTCAATCGAGTTTCAGAAAGAAGAAAACCATCATGATTGTTTTAATTTATCCGAAGCTTGAATTTTAAAAATAGAAATGAGGGAGGGTGGAGCGGTTTCTTCAATTTGCCAAGTGAAAACAATAATAAGAGGAAATCGATTTCTTTTTAGTTGAGGAACAACAAGTAAAGAAATTGGCAAAGGGGGCACCGTGTATTTCAAATGAGGAAGAACTTAGGTATTAAGGAAGAGGTTTACGGTGTCATATAGGTAGGTATAGGTAAGTACATTGTTTTTAAATTTGATTTGACATAAAGGGCTTTTGATTTTATTTAAACATATTCTGATTTGATCTTCGATTCAATTTTGATCTTATCCACTAAAAAATATCTCAGGGTTCACACACGAACCACTATTTCCACGTACCGACCGACATTTCAATGTTATAACATCATTTTGAATTGAACTGTATATATTTTGAAATTTAATTTGAACGTATATACCATATTAAATTAATATAATATAATTTAAATTCGAAAACCACAAATTCTTTGAAAATAAATTATTATTATTTATTATCGTATATATCAAATAAAATTCCTACTTATCATCTGAATCATTTTGATTCAGTTTTTAACTTTGATTTAAATTATATTTTGAATTACCATAATTCGATATATTCTAAATAAAATTATATTCGATTATTAAATCGATAACTCAATATAAAAATTAATTTATATTATCAACTTAATATTTAAAACCATATTAAATATTTAAAATAAAGGGTTCGAAAATCCAGGTCGTTACATTCTTCCCCCCTTAAAAGAATTTCGTCCCTGAAATTAGTAAGGTAGGAAAAATAGTACGAACTCATTACTTCTCAACAATTCATTATGTTGAAACTTAGCTTTTCATATTTCTAGGTCCTACCAAAACTTTTGGTTTTCATTCATTTGAATGATTTTCAATCAACATATTTCCGTTCAATACAAATTCATTCAAATTGAATTAGATCAATTTATTCACTTTGATCCATTTAACTTGTCTAAGATAAATTTAATTCCAGAATTCAAATTGTCGGGGTTTTCATTTCAAATTCTTTTGAAATCACATAAATATATACCTATATTTACTTCCATCTTAAATTCAAAATATTTGAATTTTCCAAAACAACTAGTTTTCTTTCTCGAACAAATTTCCATCAAAAACTTTTTTTTAAGGTAGAAATTCATCACTTAGAACTCGAAATGAACACTGACGAAGCTACAGTCCTCATCAGAATTACTTTGCAGCCACTAAAGTGAGTTCAGTGCTTTACCACCTTTACAATCCATTCAAAATGATTTTTATTCAAAAATCCCTTTCAAGCCAAAGCTATATTATTTTAATATACTTCGAAAATATTTTCAAACTTCCCAGGATTTTGAATTCTAAATTCTGGTTTGAATTCAATTTTGATTCATCTCATTTGTATATTTAATTCATATATAAATTCTATTTTGGTTATATATAACCAATTCAATTTTATAATCATATTTGATTATAATTATAACAATCAACACATCCATATATTACTATAATTTCATAAAATTATTCCTTCTATATCAAAATAGAATTTTGGGTAAAATTATTATTTCATTTACCCAATTTAAAACAATACCATGTTCAATCTTCTGTTCAAGTATTTACAAACTCTTATCGACGTCATGGTGTCCCACTATTCGACCAGAATTCATAAACCACTTAACAGACTAGCCAACAAAATATAAAATAGTTTTTATATCAATTAACAAATACGCGCTCTCATATATATACACTCAACTCATTCTAGGGTACCACCGACCCTATTTCTAATGAGCACATACCACCAAAGCCTAGGTATTCTCTCAACCTAAGCTCTGATACCGACTGTAACAGCCCGCAAATCCGTACTATCTAAGTTGACTAATAACACCACACGTCCAACCCAAATTGCACAGAAATACGAATCGTTATTAGAAAGAAGTTAGAGGATGAGAAATAGAAAGAAAGAAATATTAGAATAGAAGAAAATGAACATCACAACTCACAGCGGAATGAATAAATTATATTATATAACATAACTTTTGAAATACTAATATGTTTTGGATACACATACCATTATCAGAGCACAACAATTATTCCTGGAACAGTTATAAACACCTGTTTCCAGATACAACATGGTACGCAGCGGAATATATGATAGTCTATAGCTAACTGGTGAAGCCTCCTACTTCTCGCTTTTCCTAGTGAATCTGTAAAATCCCGACTACTTGACTGCCCGTACAAATTTTGGCACCCAAGAGTTTAGGAAAAACAAACAAAATAAACTCTGGGTCAGTCATGGGACTGGTGTGAGTAAACTCCAACCATTTGTTTAACCTTCAAAATCCTTACGAAAGAAAGGATAATAGTAGGACCAGCCCACACATAAACATGGACGGTTTTTTACGTTACTATAACCCAAAACACTTTGATACGAAAATCCAATGATATTATAATAGTGTCTAAATCAAATAAATAGAATCTAGTGGAACGCTTGCATCTCACGCTTCATATATATTATAAAATCAAACACCGCAGGGCGCTTATTGGAGATTGGATTTCCAACATGACAAGGTATGGAACCACCTTCCGATAGTGTATCTCTAGAGAGGAATACACTGGGTTCAACAAGATCATCTTGCAACCCGGCCCACACAAGACCGACCCTCATTTCGCTTGAGTGTATCGAATGTATATCACCAACGGTTGGGATCAGCAACCGTTTCCCGAATGGGACAACATCGATAGAATAAGGAATTAAATGAATCTCTAGATAGGTGATTATACACCCTAATGGGAGCGACCCACATAGCCATGCTGCCTGCTCGATTTTTGTCATTTCCCGGTTGTTGAGGCCTGAGGCTACGATTACTTTCTATTCATCGATAGCACAATCACTTTGAATGCCACATTGCCAGATCCGTTAATCACTGATTGATTTGCACAAATATATTCTAGATATTATGCTAAGGGAATAAATCCATTGCCACCATATATATTTATACATACCAACATATTCGATTATTGGAAATACTCTATCAGACCTTCGTCCATATACGTTCGTTCTGGGATTGAACGAAACCGAAGGCACAATTTCTATTAATAGAAAAAGTCCTTGCACTTTACTCTGTCTTTGATTATCTTCATATAATCTGATTCGCAACGCTACTGTCAATACAGAGTGGTTCACAGATAATAATCCAACCGGTCTCTTCATGTTGACAACGATATTGGCAAACACTTTGATAGTCGGTTATTTAACTATCGAAGAAAAATAAACAAACATCCATTCAAAACATCAAACAATCACTGGGCCTGTTAATTAATATTTCATTAATTAATTCACTTCTCTATTTCCTTATTAATATTTGTTAACCAAATATTTTCAGTAACCTTATTGATCTCTTACGCTAGTTGGAAAAACATTTCCCTATATCACTTTCTTTTATTTTCTATACTTAGAAAATATATTCTATTCGCAATTGAAAACATTTTCAATCACTTATCTCTTTCACGATTACTTTAATTATACTCAGGAAATATTTACTTTTATATTTCCAAAATTCCATCACTTGGGTTAAACGAATGCTGTGTAAAACATCGTTACAACAACCCAGAATATTTTATTCAACTAACTCTTATTCAAACACTTCTCTTCGAGACTGGATCTTGCTATTTATCAATTAAAAATGAAATCAATCAAGTTGGGGTATAATTACCTCTCAGACCTTGAATGAAAACATCATTAACTTCAAACGGACAAAACTACCTATCTCGAATGATCAACATTATAAAAACCAATTATTCATTTTAAACCCGTAACATTTCTTTCTTCTAGTTCTACCAGATTTAATGTAAATTTCCCTTTTTGTTTATAATATTCTATTTTTAAGTTTGTTTCCTTATCGAATTCTATATATATATCGATACATTGATTTTTAACTATAATTTTTTCTTAAAAATATTCTAACTCCTTAAATTCCCGAAAAATTTCGCCATAACCTCCTTTGTACCGGGAGCATCGGGAAAATCCCCAAACTGCCACACAGGCCTCTCCATTCAAAAAGAAAAAGAAAAAGCCAAGCGACTTGCCGGTACGGCACATAAAACCTCATATGGAATTTAAACGTGTACCTTTTTGTCGGACATGCGAATTAAAATCTTCATACACTTCATCCCATACCTGCTCAACCTATATTTACCTGTTTTCCAATTTATCCAACTTAATTCGGTCATTCCTAACTCAATTTGCTAATTTCTTCTTTAATTAGCTATTTTGCCAAATCCCTTTATTTTGAACATATCATGTTCCAATATATTTTAATTCGCTTATAAACAAGTAGAATTTCATTTCTAACTTAAGTTTCAAATTCGATTTCGAATATGAATCCATAAAACCAATTTACTTATCCAACGCCAATTTCGATTCAAAACTCGATTAACTATTTATTCTTCAAAATTAGTTAAATCTATTATATAACTAAAAATCTGTTTTTTGTTTCAAAAATCAATTCACTTACTTCACTGGAGTTCATATTTATTTTATATCTCCAGTCTGGATTTTTCTAATGGCAATTCGGATGTTTATTTCTTTAAAATCCTTTTATTTATTTAAATAAACCGTTATAGTTTTATAATGGTTCTGGCACTGTTTTTCTGAAAATTTGATTTTGACATAAACTAAAATCCATTTGACGAAATCCAGATCTTTCTCTTCCATTAGAAAACTATTAACAAATCGATCCTGACGTTTCTTGTTTCAAAGAATTCCGATTTCAATTGTGTCTTGTATACTCAATTGAAGTTCGAATCGCCAATTTACGAACTACAGCGCTGCGGCAAGTTCGTTTTAATTATATTTATACATATAAACTTTTAAAATTTCATTTAAAATAAATTCAACTTCATTCTGATATATTTTTAATATATATCAAATCAGTTTTCCTAATTCAACATCATATTTCTGATTTACTAAAATTGTCGGTTTTTCCAAACTCGGTAATTTATTTATACTTCGATCTTCTATATTCAAATTCCATTTCAATTCTGTTTAAATTTCGTATATTCAATTTCCATTTCAATTCTATTTGAATTCTATATTCAAATTCCCATTTCAATTCTATTTGAATTTCCTATATTCAATTTCCATTTCAACTCTATTTGAATTCTATATTGAAATTCTATTTCAATTCTATTTCAAATTCTCTATATTCAAACTCCATTTGAATTTCTATATTCAAATTCTATATTTGAATTCCCTTTATATTTTCTATATTCAAATTCTATATTTGAATTACATTTGAATTTCTATATTATATTTCTATTTGAATTTTCTTTATTCATTCTTAAACAAGTCTCGATGTAACGACCTGGAAAAATATGATCTTGGTTATCCGATATACAACACATATCGAACATCCAAGGATCGAAAATAACTGAATAGTTAATGAAAGAAATTAGAGGGTGAGGAAAGATAAGATAGAAACTTAGAATAGAAGAAGAAGAAGAACACAACATCAGAGTAACACGAACCTCACAGCAGAACGAATAACATATAATATATAACGTAACTTTGAAATATACATCTGTACTTGAATATACATCATTGTCAAAGTACAACACTTACAACACAGCGGAAATAAACTATAGCTATATGATCCTGAAGCCTCCTGCTCCAGCTCTTCAAGTATCTGTAAATCCCGACTACTTGACTGCCCGTACAAAATTGGGCACCCAAGAGTTTAGGGAAAACAAAACAAAATAAACTCCGGGTTAGTCATGGTACTGGTGTGAGTAAAACAGTTTAAAATAGTTTGAATAAGTAAACGATATCTCATAAGACCACACCGTATAACGGAACGGGGTTTTTCCCTTATGAGAATCCAAAATATCTTTATATCAAAAACCTTTTGATATTATAATAATGTCTATCAACCACAATATAATAATCATCTAGCAGAAACGCTTTCATCTCATCTTGCAGAAACGCTTTCATCTCACGTTCTACATATATAGTATACAATCAAAACCGCAAGCACGTATTGGGTAATGGATTTCCAACTATGACAAGGTACGGAACAACCTTTCGCTAGTGCACCTCTAGGGAGGAATACACTGGGTTCAACAAGAACATCTTGCAACCCGGCCACACATGACCGACCACTCATTTCGCTTGAGTGTATCGAATGTATATCACCAACGGTTGGGATCAGCAACCGTTTCCCGAATGGGACAGCATCAACAATAGATTGTTTTTTGAAGTAAATGAAACTCTAGATCACGTGATTATACACCCTAATAGGTGCGATCTACATAGCCATGCTACCTGCCCGATATCTGTCATTTACCGGTTGATGAGGCTTGAGGTTACGCCTTATCATCACATCAGATTCACTTCAAATGTCACATTATCAGATCCATCGAAAATCACTAATTGACGTCTACAACAGTACATTACGTGTTAGCTAAAGAAGTTTCCTTCTCCGCTTCCACTCTTGGTACGGTTGAAGAAATCAATGTATATGACCTTTCTGGAAATACTCTGTCAGACATTCATCCATACAAGTCATCCAGGAACAGGATGAACCGAGGCACTATTCAGTACATCCATCTTAGGCACTGTTATCTAAGACTTATACAATAGCCCTTGCACTTTACTCCGTCTTCAATTATCCTTGGCATATATGATTCGCAACGCTTATGCCAATACAGAGTGGTTATCTGGATAATAATCCAACCGATCTCTCCATATTAACAACGTTAAAATGGTCAAAAACTTCGATAGTCGATGAGTTAACTATCGAAGAAAAACACGTGTGCAAACAACGATATTATTTCTAGATGGAAATTCTATCAATCAATCATCAATCATATATATATATATATTCATATTTCCTATTTCAATATTTGATTACGTTTCTGATTCTATTTGGAAAACATTTCCAAATCTTCTTTACTTGGATTTAAACAAATGTTTAAATCAACATCGCGACGACAACTCAAACCACTATACTTATTTACTAAATTCACTTAACCACTTTCACTCTCGAACCTTAACCATTTCTAAATTAAAAACGAAGTCAATCAAGTTGGGGTATAACTACCTCTCAGACCTTAACTGAACAACATTTCAAATCTCGAAATAGGGTAAGTTCAACTTTTAACTTTTTAAGACATCCTTACGTAACTCTCATTCGAATAAATCTCTATTCGATAACTCCTCCCTTCGAAAACCTATATTTGATAATCTCTCTTACGAATAACTAGATTCGAAAACCTTTCTTCGAATAAGTAAATTCGATAAACTCTATTTATTTAACGCTAATCGATTAACTCTTTTTACTTAACTCCCTACTTAGCTCCTTTCGAATAACTAATTCGATAACTCCTTTCGATTAAACTATAATCGATAACTCCTTTCGAATAACTAATTCGATAACTCCTTTCGATTACTATAATCGATAACTCCTTTCGATTAAACTATAATCGATAACTCCTTTCGACTACTATAATCGATAACTCCTTTCGATTACTATAATCGATAACTCCTTTCGATTAAACTATAATTGATAACTACTTTCGTTACTATAATCGATAACTCCTTTTGAATAACTAATTCGATAACTCCTATGTGTTTAACTCTATTCGAATAACTAATTCGAATAACTCTTATTTATTTAACTCTATTCGAATAACTAATTTGAATCACTCTTCTCTCGAATAAACTATATTTGATAACTCTACTTCGAATAAGTGATATTCGATAACTCTACTTCGCTTAACTCCATTTGAATAACTCTAACTGATTTACTCAAATTAATTTACTCTATTTGATTAACACTTACCGAATAACTAATATTCGATTAACTCATTTCGATTTACTCTTTCGGATTAACTCCTTTGATTTATTCCTTTGAATTAACTCCTTTGATTAATTCCTTTTCTATTTGTTTACTTAACAATAAACTATTCCCTTTTCAATTCCATTATTTAACAAATAAATATTTCTTTTATCTTTTATATTTATTTCCTAAATATATAACCCCTTTTCTTTTATTTATTTTCTATACATAAATGATCCTTTTATACATTTATTTATTCCCTAAATAAATAATCTTTTTAATCTATTTGTAAATGTTCTACAAATGTTTCTTTTTCAATTCCATTTGTAAATGTTCTGCAAATGTTTTCCTTTTCTATTTCTATTTGTAATTGTTCTACAAATGTTTCTTTTTATATTCTATTTGTAAATGGTTTACAAATATTTTCCTTTTCTATCTCTATTTGTAATTGTTCTACAAATGTTTCTTTTTCTATTCTATTTGTAAATGGTTTATAAATATTTTCCTTTTCTATTTCTATTTGACAAATATTTTCCTTTATATTTGTTTTACAAATATTTTCTCCCTTATATTTATTTCACAAATATATTCTTTTTAACTCTTTTGATTTTATAATTTATTTCCTTTTATAAAATCCTTTTTCCTTTTATATATAAAATCGATTGATTTTATATAAATAAATTATTTTCAAATTATACTTTGAAAATTCTCTTTTATCATTCTGGTATTCTTATGGTACTTAACATACCATATCACAATGATCGATATCACTCAAACACACACAATCAACAATGATTATATATCACATCATATATCACAATATATGAATAACAGTAAAATAAATGTTGAGGAATCCGGTGGGATTCCTCCAACCTGTTTCCCTGCATCCACGGATGTTACACAATATGATTATCTTCACTTTCAGTTCGATATGACTTATCCTGATAAACAGAATCAATATAGAAATTCAACTAACTGACTAGCAGTTCAATCAAACAATCAACACACAGCAATCAACAGATGATTATCAATTCTAAAAATATGTTATAATTATATAACTGTTCAGAGTTGTTGAGATTTACTCACATTGGACGATGATCGTTAATAACGATAACCATCGCGTGATTCAGACAAACAATTTATTTTGCTATAAATTGTAACGAGCTTTGTTTCACTCCTAGCCAGTTCCATTGGGTTGCTCTCGTCCATACGATCCCATCGGATCTTGTATTATGAAATTCTAATCATGTATGAAATATTTAGAGTCGTTACAAGTTTTGATACATCGATTAAAGAACCATTATTAAAATTAATTATATTACTTAAATCTTAATCACCTAATGACCCTTCTCCTGCAGTCATAATTCACGGAACCTAGAGCTCCTCAATAATCCATTTCTGCCTCCCTTTTATTTCAACATCTTCCTACGTTTTTTCCATATAAACTAAGCATGCCATTATTTAAATTAAGTTTAAACTTTTAAACTATTATTGGCTCACCATTACATAAAGCCCACGCACAAACCCATCTGCACCCGTTCAACCTTATACTGTTTCTCTCCTCCTACGCACGCACAGGAACCGGCCCTCTTCTTAACCATTGCCGACATTTTTGAACCTCCCCCACTCCTCCTTTTCTCCATATCAATCAAAACTGTAATCACTATGGAATCCCCCATCAAAATCCCATCGCATCCACACCACTTTCAAACAACTCGAATGCTCCTTCTCCAAAGCGTTCTGCTGCCTGTCACGCCTCCTGCAGTCGACGCATGTGTCCCCAAGCCATTGAGTCATCCCTAAGTTCGCCACAATTTGCTACATGATCTCAGGAATCCAAAGCAGTTGTCGAAATTTAGATCGATAGCTTCAATTTCATGAATCGAGGAACCCTAGGTTCACGGCTGTTATGAGACAGCGAATGCAACAGGGTTCGCAACTTTCAAAAACCATATGGGGTTGAAGCAATTCACAACAGGAGTTTGAATAAGTTTATTTCAAGATTTATAGATTATTCTTTGAATAACTTTGATTTTGAAGCTCAGGCTTTTGTGAAAAAGTTGGTGGTGGCTCAAAATTGTTTACTGCGATGGGAATTTAGGTTGTAAGGAGTGTGGGGTATTTATAGCTTAAGTGTTTTTGTTGAGTGGAGGGGCTTCTTCCACCATTTCCTCTTTGGTTTGTGACTGAGAACTATTGAGGTATGGTCTTATTTCTCCCTTTCATTTAGATGTGCCTTCCTATACCCAGACACTATGCCATTTAAAAAGAATTTTATTATAAGTTTATACTTGTTTGAAATTGTTATAGTTGTAGAGTACTGCGTATAATTCCGTTCATGTCCGCGTTGCTACGGACAGAAATAAAAACACCATCGTGATGAGCGAGGTGTTCCGACTCTAGAAATAAAATAATATCGGTAGATTGACTCATATTGTGAAACCCCAAAAATATTGATGCAGGGTGCAAAATACTCCAAATAAAAAGTTGCTTATTTAATTAATTAAAAATTACAGTAAAATTCTAAAAATTAAATTATCACTACGTCTGAAAAGAAACTTGTCTAAATTCAGACCCGATATTCAAATATTTTGAAAACCCTTTTATAATGTAAATAAAGCGTTGCAAATTATAAAGAAATTCCACAGCGACTTTTCTAAAATTGGATTTGGAAGTCCAAATCTACCCGAAGAAATCCAGATTTTTCTCTTCCATTAGAAAAATATACTTCACCAGCTCCTAACGTTTCTTATTTCAGAGAAATCCGATTTAAAACGGCTTTTGTATATTCGTTTGAAGTTCGAATCGCCAATTTACGAACTACAACGCCATTTCGAGCTCGATTATATTTATATTATAATTTATACGTTCAAACTGTCGTTCAAATAATATATTCGTTATTCTAATTCAATTCTAAACTGAATTAAATATCACCGATGATCTAGTTCACAACATAACGTGAATTCCACTATTTCTGACTATTCCAGAATTTAAATATATTATTTAATTATTATATTAATTAAATATTCAAAGTTATTTAATTAAACGACCATTAAATCTCTTGATCACCATTTAAATAATTAAATAAATTAATTATTATATCCCTGAAAATGTGGGTCATTACATTCTTCCCCACTTAAAATAATTTCGTCCTCGAAATTGCTAAGGTAGAGGACGACCCTATCGACTGGTTAGAACATATTTGTTCACTTATTTACTTAAGTTTCAACTGAACCAATTTAATTTCAATTAAAAATTTATTTAATTCTTAACAACGAAAATTTCCAAAAATCCTGAAAATTTTCTAACGTCTTAACTCTTCGAAAAATTTCGCCAGCACCTCCATTGTGCTGGTCAATCGGTCAAACTCCAACTCGCCTCTCTGGGCCATCTCCAACCCAAAAGAAAATCAAACAACCAAGCGGCTTGCCAATTCGGCTCAAAAAAATCTCATACTATATGAAAATAAACTTGTACCTTTTTGTCGGGCATATCAACTCTATTACTTCCATATGTTATCAAATCAGCATATACAAATGCCATCCCAATCAACTCCAACCAATTTATTCTTAACACAACCATTCCCTTATATCCAAACCAAATATCATTTCAACTTGAGTCCCCTTCCCGATTCCAAACTCTTAACTCGATTATCAAATTACACTTCAAATTCAAATCTCCCAAATTCCAATTTGTCTCGATACCATTCTAATTCAATTTCAGTTACTACTTAACTGATTTTATTTTAAATTCCCATTTTCTTTCACAAATTTCTATTTAATTTGTTTTCATTTCAAACCATCTTTCTTGGGAGTTTTAAACAGTTTACCTTATTAAAAATCAAACTTTCCTTTTCAAGATTCAAACATTTCAAAAACAATAACTTTGGTAGTAATCCGTCACTTAGAACTTGAAAATGAACACTGATGATGCTGCGCAGACATCATCAGAATTATTTCCCAGCTATCGAAGTGAGTTTAATACTATAACAACTTCAAAACCATTTCTAAACACTTCCATCTTGAAATCATTTTCAAAATACTATTCTCAATGTTTGTAAAACAATTTAAAATCTTCCAGGATTTTAAAATTCTCATATATTTAATTCAGATCCATTTACCAACACTTTTCCAATTTCCAGGGTTTTTAATTTCAATTCTGATTTGAATTTCAGATTCAATTCATTTCGTAACACTTATACTAATTCTGATTGGTTATTCACATAACCATTTTACTTATAATCTTAACAATTATAATCATAATCAATATATGCAATATATTATAATCATTCCAATATAAATCCTTTATATCAAAATATAATTTGGGTAAAATTATTTCATTTACCCTCATCTCAAAGCATACCATGACGGTTCATCGTATTAAAGTGTTTACCACCTCCAACCGATACAGTGGATCAAAATGATCGACCATAACTCATAAACAGCTCAACCAATAAATCTCCACA
This sequence comes from Allium sativum, assembly GCA_030737875.1. Classification (NCBI taxonomy): domain Eukaryota; kingdom Viridiplantae; phylum Streptophyta; class Magnoliopsida; order Asparagales; family Amaryllidaceae; genus Allium; species Allium sativum. The sequence goes on from CM060909.1 coordinate 86,532,783, forward strand.
ATATAAAACCATTTTTATATCAAATAACAAATACGTTCACTCGTATACATACACTCAACTCAATCTAGGGTATTACTAACCTCATCTCTACTGAGTCACGCCACAGAGCCAAGGTAATTCACTTAACCTTAAGCTCTGATAACAACTGTAACGACCTGGAAAAATGCGATCTTAGTTATCCCATATACAACACATATCGAACATCCAAGGATCGAAAATAACCGAATAGTTAATGAAAGAAATTAGAGGGTGAGGAAAGATAAGATATAAACTTAGAATAGAAGAAGAAGAAGAAGAACACAACATCAGAGTACCACGAATCTCACAGCGGAACGAATAACATATAATATATAACATAACTTTGAAATATACATATGTACTTGAATATACATCATTGTCAAAGCACAACACTTACAACACAGCGGAAATAAACTATAGCTATATGATCCTAAAGCCTCCTGCTCCAGCTCTTCAAGTATCAGTAAATCCCAACTACTTGACTTCCCATACAAAATTGGGCACCCAAGAGTTTAGGGAAAACAAAACAAAATAAACTCCGGGTCAGTCATGGGACTGGTGTGAGTAAAACAGTTTAAAATAGTTTGAATAAGTAAACGATATCTCATAAGATCACGCCGTATAACGGAACGGGTTTTTCCCTTATGAGAATCCAAAATATCTTTATATCAAAAACCTTTTGATATTATAATAATGTCTATCAACCACAATATAATAATCATCTAGCAGAAACGCTTTCATCTCATCTAGCAGAAACGCTTTCATCTCACGTTCTACATATATAGTATACAATCAAAACCGCAAGCATGTATTGGGTAATGGATTTCCAACTATGATAAGGTATGGAACCATATTTCGCTAGTGTACCTCTAGAGAGGAATACACTGGGTTCAATAAGAACATCTTGCAATCCGGTCATACATGACCGACCACCCATTTCACTTGAGTGTATCGAATGTATATCACCAACGGTTGGTGTAACACCCCGTATTTATGTTAACACTAAAGTTGCTAATTCAAAAATAATAATAAATGTGTAAAGGGGAGATGTATCTAATGTGCATACAAATTTAATAATAAATGTGTAAAGGGGAGATGTATCTAATGTGCATACAAATTTAACAATAAATGTGTAAAGGGGGGATGTATCTAATGTGCATACAAATTTAATAATAAATGTTGATAATGTACATTAAGAAAGTAAATATGACATAATTTGAAATAGGAGTAATTTACAGCCCTTAAATTGTGAACATAATTGGCTTCCCTTTAGAATGGACGGCTTGTATTAACCTTGGCTTCATCGACAGCTCAAATTAACTTGCAACTCTATATAAACAACATAGCTCTCACAACCTAATTCACACAAAAAAAAGAGAAAAAAAAGAAGGAGCCGTCATGCTGCTGAAGAGAGACTAGGAGTAGCCGTCAAATTAAGAGACGATTAAGAGTTGATTCAAAGCTTAAAACTACAACAAATAAATCAAAACAACGTCAACCTCAAAGGATAGCATCACCAAATTCAGAATTCAGAATCCTGAATACAGGATTCGTCATACGTAGTAAGTAGAGTACTATTCCGATATGAATAAAAATTGAGACTTGATTTGTGTAGAATGAAAATGGAATCGTACTTTAATTGTAACGATGCTAGTTCATAATTGTATGTTGTTTCTGATTTTATTATAAATGGATTTGGGATGTTGTAGTATAATTAACATGATATTGGATTAATTGTACATTTGCAATGAAAAGTAACACCCTTTGCAAGTATACGATTCATGTTGGAAATTCACATTTATATGTTGTGGTTAATAAGAAGTTGTATATATTTTGTTACAACCAAGTTGAGACTTATGTAAACATAATTCACTGTTATGCCTACATGATTTAGATCTTTGTATATATATGCCTATGATCATTTCAAGTGTAGTTAGATCCATTTGGGTAACATGATTCATATAAATTTATGTTGGAATAGGCCTCATAATTCAAGTTAAACTATACTTTTGTATTAGTGACAAAAGTAAGCATCTTTGTGAACATATAGTGACTTTATGGAAATGACTAGTTTATGTTTAGTGTTATGCCTAAATAAAAATATGTTTTAGGCTTATGTTGTTATAAAAATCATATGCTAATACAAGTGACACCTAATTTAGTTAGGTACATATTTTAAATGCAAGTTTACATGAATATATTGGAACCCATGACTCATGTTTAGGTTTATGATTTATGTCAAAATTATATGCTATTACAATGCAAGTACACAAGCCACTAATCTATGTTAGTTAAATCGCCATATTGCAAGTTCATGCACCACATAATTTATGTTAATTAAATCGCTATATTGCAAGTTCATGCATCACTAATTTATGTTAATTAAATCGCTATATTGCATGTTCATGCACCACATAATTTATGTTAATTAAATCGCTATATTGCAAGTTCATGCACCACTAATTTATGTTAATTAAATCGCTATATTGCAAGTTCATGCACCACATAATTTATGTTAGTTAAATCGCTATCTTGCAAGTTCATGCGTTCACACACCCCTTTTATGTTACTTAGAATATATCATGTTCTAAGCCTCTTTTTTTATGTTTCTAAGTTGGGCTGAAATGTTGAAGCCCAACATATGTTATAATATTGCGAACGTACAAACGGGGAAAATAACGCTGGGTTTAATTAAAATATATGTGTTGGCATGTTTGGCACATGCCAACGACTTGTGAAAATTAAGTGGTATAAATTATTATACCCAAGAATAACGAATTTGGATAATGGGACACAAAACATTTACATATAAACATGAAAAGATACAAATATGTAAACTTAGAAAATACGATATGCTTAACCCGAGGTTGGATTGAGTTGTGATATAAACCTGCCCGGAACCGACCGGCTGTCCAGTAATCACAACAATACCTATCCAATGTGGGTGGTTAAGCATTGAGCCCAATAAAGACCCAAGGTTAGACATGAGTTGTGGTGTAAACCTGCCCGGAGCCGACCGGCTGTCCAGTTACCACAACAATATCTGTCTAATGTGAGTGGTTGGTGCTTTAATTAATAAATTAAGGCTAAGTCAGGATTGATAGGGTTAAGTCAATTGAATAAATACTTAACCAAATTCAACATGTTAAATAAATATGTGGGTAGGGTTAGGTTAATCTGGACACTTAACCTATTTAATATGTTGACTAGGGGAGTGGGTAAGGTTAAGCAAATGTTTAACCATTCTAACATTATTAAACTGGACTAGAGAGTGAGGTTAAGTTAATTAGAACACTTAATCATAGAAACATGTTAGTGTGACAAGTGATTGAGGTTAAGTTAATTAGAACACTTAACCATAGAAACATGTTAGTGAGACAAGTGATTGAGGTTAAGTTAATTATAACACTTAACCATAGAAACATGTTAGTGAGACAAGTGATTGAGGTTAAGTTAATTAGAACACTTAACCATAGAAACATGTTAGTGAGACAGGTGATTGAGGTTAAGTTAATTAGAACACTTAACCATAGAAACATGTTAGTGAGACAGGTGATTGGGGTTAAGTTAATTAGAACACTTAACCGTAGAAACATGTTAGTGAGACAAGTGATTGAGGTTAAGTAAAATTAGAATTCTTAACCATGATAACGAGTTGATTTGACAAGTGGGTTAGGATTAGGTAAGTTAGAAATACTTAACCAATATAACATGAATGATTAGAGTTAAGTAACAAGAACACTTAACCAGTGTAACTTGACTTGTAGTAAAGTTAAACATGAATGGACAATACTTAACCATTACAACCTATTAATTAAACAAGCAGTAGGTTTAAGTTACATAAGGAGACACTTAACAGTTGTAACAGGTTATTTAAACAGATGGTGAGGTTAAGTTAACACAAGGAGGCAACACTTAACCAGTATAATATGACAAAAGGGATGGGTTAAGTTAACTTGAATTGACTAATGACACTTAACCAACTTGATGAAGAAAAGAAACTAAGTAGTAAATCTTAGTAGAACACGAGAAGGAGCGTAGGTCCGTCTGATTCTAGAAGGCTCCAACGAATTGGGTTACAAAACCCGAGGCTTCGAGGGGACGTGAGGGTACTCTTGGTATCCCTCTGTGAGGTTGCAGATGATCCTCCTGGGCTCACAGAGGTTAAGGTCTGCGTTAGGAGAACCAAGGGTATGCCTTGGTTGCAAAATATGGCAACGTAAAGACTAGGATGGACCAGCGTGATTCGGCGAGAAGACGGTAGCCCTGTGATAGCAACTCGTCGTCTACCTACCATCTTGAGTCAATCGAGATACGTGAAGCGGAAAGGCGGAGAACTCCAAAAGACCATATACTTGCTATCTAGTTATGGTTGCGTATGGCCATAGGATAGTAGGGCATAGGGGGGCCTGCGCATAGTTCTCATTTTTCAAGGATGGCCTTTCATTAGTTGAGGGAGGGGTCGAGTGGGACAATAGCCACTAGAAAAAAAACAGACCTTAGCATTTGCATCTGCGGATATCTGAAAGCTCCCGACCGAGTTCGTATTTCTAGAGTAGCCCTGACATGGAACTCGGGCCGCACATTACAGGACATGTGCATCTAGACAAGCGATAACGATTCACGACACATACGTGGAAAAAGTCTAGGACTATTTACGACTCTAGGTAGTGTGTCCGAGACTAGAGGGCATCGTTCGGAAGATAGTGTAAATCCTAGATAAGATCTAGGTCAGAAACAATAAATGTACGCCTGAAGGCAACAAAAATTACAGGGATTGGGACCACGTTATCATTACTAGTTGGGACACTAGTTAGGTGGTGCAGAGATTAGTATGGGGTACGATAGTATATTCGGTTCGAGATAACTTAACTTAGTTTAGAGTGCTTTCCCATTTCCAGCATATACTTATCATGCTCTTTTTCTTATCCATAGACTGAATAGTCACTAGACTTACTCAGGCTTTATGTCTGACTCTACTTTTTTTTCGTCTTCTTTTCTTCCGTTTCCCCTCCCCCCCCCCCCCCAGGTAATTGAGGAGGGAATAGTTCAGCTCAGGTTAGATTGGACCGCTGCTCTTCCCAAGCTTGAAGATTCTTGGACAAAGAGCTTTGGACTCTCCTTTTCGTTGCTATGGCTGACTTATGCTACATTGGGGAATATAAATGTATTTTTATGCTTCTTTATTTTGTAAGACAGATGATACTCCGATATTGGAAAACAATTGTTGTACAAACTATCTTATTAATAAAGTAAAGTTTTATTTTCCGCTGTTTAATTTCTGTCTGTCTTGTAATTTATCTGCATCTTTTACCCTAAATGCTCCACAGAACTTAGTGCATTCCCTTTGTGAGTGACACTAACGGATATGGGGTGTTACACATGGTATCAGAGCTGAAGGTTACCGGATCAGATAAAAGATTTGAAAAAAAAATTATTATTTTCAAACAGTTTTAAAAGAAGCATTTTCAAAAGAAAAGTTTTGTTTTAAAGGCATATTCCCCAAAATCCATACGCACTATCTTCTGATTCTCTATTTGAATTCTTGTCCCCTTCTTTCTTGAGTCTCTGGGGCTCCTGGCTTTCTGGGAGGTAACCTCATCGAAGGGCGCAGTAGTGCCCGACTTCCATCTATAACCGTAGTAGTTTCACCTGCGGCTAGTTTTCTTTCAAGCTTAGTAGGGTTTTCTATACAATGGAGGCAGCTTTCGAGAGACTTGTCAACATGATTACACACGAAAGAGGATGAGGAGTTTGGCTAAGGAGCACAACCCAAGGATGAGGAATTCATGGATGTAGACTTGGCTCACGAAGGAGGAAGGGATTATAAAACCTAAGACAAGAGGAAGTATCTTTACTATGGCAGAATAGGGCATATAATTAAGAAAAAAGGACAAGATTTTCAGAAGGGAAAGTACATGCTTTCACCACTAAGCGTACCTAGGAGAAAGGTAGTAAAGTTCTGTTGGAAGAGTCTAGCTTTTCTGTTTGTACTCTTTCTTTTGGTTTTAGCACTTCGCATTTGTTCATATTTGCTTCCATAGTTGAGTCTCTGCACCTTAGTACTTGTATAGTAAAAGATCCCAACTAGTGCTCAAGTGTTTGGTTGTTTTTGCTTATATCATCTCACATAGATCGTCCAAATTCGGAGGAGACATTCCTTGGGTGCTTGTTTGATATTGGTTTAGGCCTTTAGGGCTTGTACTTGAGGGATGTCGAGTTCGACTAGGATGATTTGTTTGAGAGATGAATAGTTGTGGCAGGCACTCTATATAGAGAAGGACTAACCTTAAGAGAGGTAAAAAGTATGTAGTGACCTTTTGACCCTCATAGTTATGGCATGATGGATAAGCTAAGAGGAGAGACCTCTGATCATCCTAGTATATACACTCAGTATCATCGTTGACATTTGTTTATTTTGGAAATGGAGGTCAAGAAACTTCACAATCGTGAAGTTGAATCTGTTAAGGTACAGTTGAGTAAAGCTCAAGAAGACGTGATACGGGAGATTGAAGTTACGGCACACGCGCCTCATACCCTTTTTCTTACGGGTACATCCTTGATTCCTTTTTTTAGGAATTCTATGCATACTAATTTCTAGCTTTTAAGGTATATCCTCTAGGACGTATCATCGATCCTTAGATAGAAACCCTTTTGGATGTAAACATGTATTTGAAACATGTTATGGTTGATGGTTCCGAATGGTTGCTAGTGGTTGCTCGTGAATGCATATACTCATGCATTAGGCACTAGATCATCTCCGACCCCTTCATATTTCATTACATATATGTATTTGTTTATGAATTGAACTTAATGTGCTATCATATGGATGTTGCATTTGAGTGAATGGTTGTGCACTCATATAGAAATAATATGTATCATTAGGATTTGCATACATATTGGACGCATAGCACTGACATGATTTGCATTAAGGAGGTCAACTGAATCAGTAGACTGCCTGATTTTGCATTAGATAAGGACATATACACACACTATGCATATGAACATAAAAGCATTAGAAGCCTTTAAGGACAATGGATGCCTGTGTTTGATGGCTGAGTAGATGGATGATTGGATGGTAGGATATGCATTCTCCTAGACTTGAAGATTTCAGAGACGAAATCCTTTAAGGAGGGGAGAATGTAACACCCCGTATTTCTGTTAACACTAAAGTTGCTAATTCAAAAATAATAATAAATGTGTAAATGGGAGATGTATCTAATGTGCATACAAATTTAATAATAAATGTGTAAAGGGGAGATGTATCTAATGTGCATACAAATTTAATAATAAATGTGTAAAGGGGGGATGTATCTAATGTGCATACAAATTTAATAATAAATGTTGATAATGTACATTAAGAAAGTAATTATGACATAATTTGAAATAGGAGTAATTTACAGCCCTTAAATTGTGAACATAATTGGCTTCCCTTTAGAACGGACGGCTTGTATTAACATTGGCTTCATCGACGGCTCAAATTAACTTGCAACTCTATATAAACAACATAGCTCTCACAACCTAATTCACACAAAAAAAAAGAGAAAAAAAAGGAGCCGTCATGCTGTTGAAGAGAGACTAGGAGTAGCCGTCAAATTAAGAGACGATTAAGAGTTGATTCAAAGCTTAAAACTACAACAAATAAATCAAAACAACGTCAACCTCAAAGGATAGCATCACCAAATTCAGAATTCAGAATCCTGAATACAAGATTCATCATACGTAGTAAGTAGAGTACTATTCCGATATGAATAAAAATTGAGACTTGATTTGTGTTGAATGAAAATGGAATCGTACTTTAATTGTAACGATGCTAGTTCATAATTGTATGTTTTTTCTGATTTTATTATAAATGGATTTGGGATGGTGTAGTATAATTAACATGATATTGGATTAATTGTACATTTGCAATGAAAAGTAACACCCCCTGCAAGTATACGATTCATGTTGGAAATTGACATTTATATGTTGTGGTTAATAAGAAGTTGTATATATTTTGTTACAACCAAGTTAAGACTTTTGTAAACATAATTCACTGTTATGCCTACATGATTTAGATCTTTGTATATATATGCCTATGATCATTTCAAGTGTAGTTGGATCCATTTGGGTAACATGATTCATATAAGTTTATGTTGGAATAGGCCTCATAATTCAAGTTAAACTATACTTTTGTATTAGTGACAAAAGTAAGCATCTTTGTGAACATATAGTGACTTTATGGAAATGACTAGTTTATGTTTAGTGTTATGACTAAATAAAAATATGTTTTAGGCTTATGTTGTTATAAAAATCATATGCTAATACAAGTGACACCTAATTTAGTAGGTTCATATTTTAAATGCAAGTTTACATGAATAGATTGAAACCCATGACTCATGTTTAGGTTTATGATTTATGTCAAAATTATATGCTATTACAATGCAAGTACACAAGCCACTAATTTATGTTAGTTAAATCGCCATATTGCAAGTTCATGCACCACATAATTTATGTTAATTAAATCGCTATATTGCAAGTTCATGCACCACTAATTTATGTTAATTAAATCGCTATATTGCAAGTTCATGCACCACATAATTTATGTTAATTAAATCACTATATTGCAAGTTCATGCACCACTAATTTATGTAAATTAAATCTCTATATTGCAAGTTCATGCACCACATAATTTATGTTAGTTAAATCGCTATCTTGCAAGTTCATGCGTTCACACACCCCTTTTATGTTACTTAGAATATATCATGTTCTAAGCCTCTTTTTTTATGTTTCTAAGTTGGGCTGAAATGTTGAAGCCCAACATATGTTATAACATTGCGAACGTACAAACTGGGAAAATAACGCTGGGTTTAATTAAAATATATGTGTTGGCATGTTTGGCACATGCCAACGACTTGTGAGATTTAAGTGGTATAAACTATTATACCCAAGAATAACGAATTTGGATAATGGGCCACAAAACATTTACATATAAAATTGAAAAGAGACAAATATGTAAACTTAGAAAATACGATATGCTTAACCTGAGGTTGGATTGAGTTGTGATGTAAACCTGCCCGGAACCGACCAGCTGTCCAGTAATCACAACAATACCTATCCAATGTAGGTGGTTAAGCATTGAGCCCAATATAGACCCAAAGTTAGACATGAGTTGTGGTGTAAACCTGCCCGGAACCGACCGGCTGTCCAGTTACCGCAACAATATCTGTCTAATGTGAGTGGTTGGTGCTTTAATTAATAAATAAAGGCTGAGTCAGGATTTATAGGGTTAAGTCAATTGAATAAATACTTAACCAAATTCAACATGTTAACTAAATTGGTGGGTAGGGTTAGGTTAATCTGGACACTTAACCAATTTAATATCTTGACTAGAGGAGTGGGTAAGGTTAAGCAAATGTTTAACCATTCTAACATTATTAAACTGGACTAGAGAGTGAGGTTAAGTTAATTAGAACACTTAATCATAGAAACATGTTAGTGTGACAAGTGATTGAGGTTAAGTTAATTAGAACACTTAACCATAGAAACATGTTAGTGAGACAAGTGATTGAGGTTAAGTTAATTAGAACACTTAACCATAGAAACATGTTAGTGATATAAGTGATTGAGGTTAAGTTAATTAGAACACTTAACCATAGAAACATGTTAGTGAGACAAGTGATTGAGGTTAAGTTAATTAGAACAATTAACCATAGAAACATGTTAGTGAGATAAGTGATTGGGGTTAAGTTAATTAGAACACTTAACCATAGAAACATGTTAGTGAGACAAGTGATTGAGGTTAAGTAAAATTAGAATTATTAACCATGATAACAAGTTGATTTGACAAGTGGGTTAGGATTAAGTAAGTTAGAAATACTTAACCAATATAACATGAATGATTAGAGTTAAGTAACAAGAACACTTAACTAGTGTAACTTGACTTGTAGTAAAATTAAACGTGAATGGACAACACTTAACCATTATAACCTGTTAATTAAACAAGTAGTAGGGTTAAGTTATATAAGGAGACACTTAACCGTTGTAACAGGTTAGTTAAACAAATGGTGAGGTTAAGTTAACGCAAGGAGGCAACACTTAACCAGTATAATATGACAAAAGGGATGGGTTAAGTTAACTTGAATTGACTATTGACACTTAACCAACTTGATGAAGGAAAGAAACTAAGTAGTAAATCTTAGTAGAACACGAGAAGGAGCGTACGTCCGTCTGATTCTAGAAGGCTCCAACGAATTGGGTTACGAAGCCCGAGGCTTCGAGGGGACGTGAGGGTACTCTTGATATCCCTCTGTGAGGCTGCAGATGATCCTCCTGGGCACACAGAGGTTAAGGTCTGCGTTATTAGAACCAAGGGTATGCCTTTGTTGCAAAATATGGCAACCTCAAGACTAGGATGGACCAGCGTGATTCGGCGAGAAGACGGTAGCCCTGTGATAGCAACTCGTCGTCTACCTACCATCTTGAGTCAATCGAGGTACGTGAAGCGGAAAGGAGGAGAACTCCAAAAGACCATATACTTGCTATCTAGTTATGGTTGCAGATGGCCATAGGACAATGGGGCATAGGGGGGGCCTGTGCATAGTTCTCATTTTTCAAGGATGGCCTTTCATTAGTTGAGGGAGGGGTCGAGTGGGACCATAGCCATTAGAAAAAAAAAACAGACCTTAGCATCTGCATCGGCGGATATCTGAAAGCTCCCAACCGAGTTCCGTATTTCTAGAGTAGCCCTGACACGGAACTCGGGCTGCACATTACAGGACATGCGCATCTAGACAAGCGATGACGATTCGCGACACATACGTGGAAAAAGTCTAGGAACATATACCACTCTAGGTAGTGTGTCCTAGACTAGAGGGCATCGTTTGGAAGATAGCGTAAATCCTAGATTAGATCTAGGTCAGAAACAATAAATGTACGCCTGAAGGCAACAAAAATTACAGGGATTGGGATCACGTTATCATTACTAGTTGGGACACTAGTTAGGTGGTGCAGAGATTAGTATGGGGTACGATAGTATATTCGGTTCGAGATAACTTAACTTAGTTTAGGGTGCTTTTCCATTTCCAGCATATACTTATCATGTTCTTTTTCTTATCCATTGACTGAATAGTCACTAGACTTACTCAGGCTTTATGTATGATTCTACTTTTCTTTCGTCTTCTTTTCTTCCGTTCCCCCCCCCCCAAGGTAGTTGAGGAGGGAATAGTTCAGCTCAGGTAAGATTGGACCGCTGCTCTTCCCAAGCTTGAAGATTCTTGGACAAAGTGCTTTGGACTCTCCTTTTCGCTGTTATGGCTGGCTTATGCTACATTGGGGAATATAAATGTATTTTTATGCTTCTTTATTTTGTAAGACAGATGATACTCTGATATTGGAAAACAATTGTTGTACAAACTATCTTATCAATAAAGTAAAGTTTTATTTTCCGCTGTTTAATTTTTGTCTGTCTTGTAATTTATCTGCATCTTTTACCCTAAATGCTCCACAGAACTTAGTGCATTCCCTTTGTGAGTGACACTAACGGATGTGGGGTGTTACAGTTGGGATCAACAACCGTTTCCCGAATGAGACAGCATCAACAATAGATTTTTTTGATGTAAATAAAACTCTAGATCAGGTGATTATACACCCTAATAGGTGCGACCTACATAGCCATGCTACCTGCCCGATTTCTGTCATTTACCGGTTGATGAGGCTTGAGGTTACGCCTTATCATCACATCAGATTCACTTCGAATGCCACATTATCAGATCCATCGAAAATCACTAATTGATGTTTACAACAGTACATTACGTGTTAGCTAAAGAAGTTTCCTTCTCCACTTCCACTCTTGGTACGGTTGAAGAAATAAATGTACGTGACCTTTCTGGAAATACTCTGTCAGACATTCATCCATATAAGTCATCCAGGAATAGGATGAACCGAAGGCACTATTCAGTACGTCCATCTTAGGCACTGTTATCTAAGACTTATAAAATAGGCCTTGCACTTTACTCCATCTTCAATTATCCTTGGCATATATGATTCGCAACGCTTATGCCAATACAGAGTTGTTCTTTGGATAATAATCCAACCGGTCTCTCCAACGTTAAAATGGTCAAAAACTTCGATAGTCGGTGAGTTAACTATCGAAGAAAAACACGTGTGCAAGTAACGATATTATTTCCAGATGGAAATTCTATCAATCAATCATCAATCATATATATATATATTCATATTTCCTATTTCAATATTTGATTACGTTTCTGATTCTATTTGGAAAACATTTCCAAATCTTCTTTACTTGGATTTAAACAGATGTTTAAATCAACATCGCGACGACAACTCAAACCACTATACTTATTTACTAAATTCACTTAACCACTTCCACTCTCGAACCTTAACCATTTCTAAATTAAAAACGAAGTCAATCAAGTTGGGATTTAACTACCTCTCAGACCTTAACTGAACAATATTTCAAATCTCAAAATAGGGTAAGTTCATCTTTTAACTTTTTAACACTTCCTTACGTAACTCTCGTTCGAATAAATCTCTATTCGATAACTCCTCCCTTCGAATAACTATATTTGATAATCACTCTTAAGAATAACTAGATTCGAAAACCTTTCTTCGAATAACTAAATTCGATATTTATTTAACCCTAATTGATTAACTCTTTTTACTTAACTCCCTACTTAACTCCTTTCGAATAACTAATTCGATAACTCCTTTCGATTAAACTATAATCAATAACTCCTTTCGAATAACTAATTCGATAACTCCTTTCGATTACTATAATCGATAACTCCTTTCGATTAAACTATAATCGATAACTCCTTTCAGTTACTATAATCGATAAATCCTTTCGATTACTATACTTGATAACTCCTTTCGATTAAACTATAATTGATAAATCCTTTTGATTACTTTAATCGATAACTCCTTTCGAATAACTAATTCGATAACTCCTATGTGTTTAACTCTATTCGAATAACTAATTTGAATAACTCTTAATTATTTAACTCTATTCGAATAACTAATTCTAATCACTCTTCTCTCGAATACACTATATTCGATAACTCTACTTCGAATAAGTGATATTCGATAACTCTACTTCGCTTAACTCTGTTTGAATAACTCTAACTGATTTACTCAAATTAATTTACTCTATTTGATTAACTCTTACCGAATAACTAATATTCGATTAACTCATTTCGATTTACTCTTTCGGATTAACTCCTTTGATTTATTCCTTTGAATTAACTCCTTTGATTAATTCCTTTTCTATTTGTATACTTAACAAATAACTATTCCCTTTTCAATTCCATTTATTTAACAATTCCTAAATATATAACCCCTTTTCTTTTATTTATTTTCTATACATAAATGATCTTTTTATACTTTTTTTTGTTCCCTAATTAAATAATCCTTTTTAATCTATTTGTAAATGTTCTACAAATGTTTCTTTTTCAATTCCATTTGTAAATGTTCTACAAATGTTTTCCTTTTCTTTTTCTATTTGTAATTGTTCTACAAATGTTTCTTTTTCTATTCTATTTGTAAATGGTTTACAAATATTTTCCTTTTCTATTTCTATTTGTAATTTTTCTATAAATGTTTCTTTTTCTATTCTATTTGTAAATGGTTTACAAATATTTTCCTTTTCTATTTCTATTTGACAAATATTTTCATTTATATTTGTTTTACAAATATTTTCTCCCTTATATTTGTTTCACAAATATATTCTTTTTAACTCTTTTGATTTTATAATTTATTTCCTTTTATAAAATCCTTTTTCCTTTTATATATAAAATCCATTGATTTTATATAAATAAATTATTTTCAAATTATACTTTGAAAATTCCTTTTTATCATTCTGGTATTCTTATGGTACTTAACATACCATATCACAATGAACGATATCACTCAAACACACACAATCAACACAGATTATATATCACATCATATATCACAATATATGAATAACAGTAAAATAAATGTTGAGGAATCCAGTTGGATTCCTCCAACCAGTTTCCCTGCATCCATAGATGTTACAAAATATGATTATCATCACTTTCAGTTCGATATGACTTATCCTGATAAACAAAATCAATATAGAAATTCAACTAACTGACTAGCAGTTCAATCAAACAGTCAACACACATCAATCAACAGATGATTAACAGTTCTAAAAATACGTTATAAAAATATTACTGTTTAGAGTTGATGAGATTTACTCACATTGGACGATCATCGTTAATAACGATAACCATCGCATGATTCAGACGAACAATTTATTTTGCTATAAATTGTAACGAGCTCTGTTTCACTCCCAGCCAGTTCCATTGGGTTGCTCTCGTCCATACGATCCCATCGGATCTTGTTTTATGAAATTCTGATCACGTATGAAATATTTAGAATTGTTACAAGTTTTGATACATCGATTAAAGATCTGTTTTTAAAATTAATTATATTACTTAAATCTTAATCACCTAATGACCCTTCTCCTGCAGTCATAATTCACGGAACCTAGAGCTCCTCAACAATCCATTTCTGCCTCGCTTTTATTTCAACATCTTCCTACGTTTTTTCCATATAAACTAAGCATGCCATTATTTAAATTAAGTTTATACTTTTAAACTATTATTGGGCTCACCATTACATAAAGCCCACGCACAAACCCATCTGCACCCGTTCAATCTCATACTGTTTCTCTCCTCTTACGCACGCACAGGAACCGACCCTCTTCTTAACCATTGTCGACATTTTTGAACCTCCCCCACTCCTCCTTTTCTCCATATCAATCAAAACTGTAATCACTATGGAATCCTTTATCAAAATCCCTTCGCATCCACACCACTTTCAAACAACTCAAATGCTCCTTCTCCAAAGCGTTTTGCTGCCTGTCACGCCTCCTGCAGTCGACGCATGTGACCCCAAGCCATCGAGTCATCCTAAAGTTTGCCACAATTTGCAATATGATCTCAGGAATCCAAAGCAGTTGTCGAAATTTAGATCGATAGCTTCAATTTCACGAATCGAGGAACCCTAGGTTCGCGGCTGTTATGAGACAGCGAATGGAACAAGGTTCGCAACTTTCAAAAACCATATGGGGTTGAAGCAATTCACAACAGGAGTTCGAATAAGTTTATTTCAAGATTTATAGATTATTCTTTGAATTACTTTGATTTTGAAGCTCAGGCTTTTGTGAAAAAGTTGGTGGCGGCTCAAAATTGTTTACTGCGAAGGGAATTTAGGTTGTAAGGTGGGTGGGGTATTTATAGCTTAAGCGTTTTTGTTGAGTGAAGGGGCTTCTTCCACCATTTCCTTTTTGGTTTGTGGCTGAGAACTATTGAGGCGTGGCCTTATTTCTCCCTTTCATTTAGATGTTCCTTCCTATACCTAGACACCATGCCATTTAAAAAGAATTTTATTATAAGTTTATACTTGTTTGAAATTGTTATATTCGTAGAGTACTGCGTAGAATTCCGTTCATGTCCGCGTTGCTACGGACAAAAATAAAAACACCATCGTGATGAGCGAGGTGTCCTGACTCTAGAAATAAAATAATATCGGTAGATTGACTCATATTGTGAAACCCCAAAAATATTGATGCAGGGTGCAAAATACTCCAAATAAAAAGTTGCTTATTTAATTAATTAAAAATTACAGTAAAATTCTAAAAATTAAATTATCATTACTTCTCAAAAGAACCTTGTCTAAATTCAGATCCGATATTCAAATATTTTGAAAACCCTTATATAACGTAAATAAAGCGTTGCAAATTATAAAGGAATTCCACAGCGACATTTCTGAAATTGGATTTGGATGTAAATCAAAATCTACCCGACGAAATCCAGATTTTTCTCTTCCATTAGAAAAATATACTTCACCAGCTCCTAACGTTTCTTATTTCACAGAAATCCGATTTAAAACGGCTTATGTATATTCGTTTGAAGTTCAAATCACCAATTTACGAACTGCAGCGCCATTTTGAGCTCGATTATATTTATATTATAATTTATACGTTCAAACTGTCATTCAAATAATATATTCGTTATTCTAATTCAGTTCTAAACTGAATTAAATATCACAGATGATCCAGTTCACACCATAACGTGAATTCCACTATTTCTGACTATTTCAGAAATTAAATATATTATTTAATTATTATATTAATTTAATATTCAAAGTTATTTAATTAAACGACCATTAAATCTCTTGATCACCATTTAAATAATTAAATAAATTAATTATTATATCCCTGAAAATGCGGGTCATTACACTCGATTTCAATTTCTTTCGAAATCGATATTTCTACTTTTAAAAATAGATTTCCCTTCTCAATTTCACACTTGTATTTTTATTTATGAATTATCCAATGATAATTCTTTTCACTTCATTTATAAGCTTTGTTTATAAAAGAACTATTTGTTTTTATTCTTTTAAAACAAGTTAATATTTTTATTCTATTCAAATTTCAAATTCTATTTTAGAAAAATAGAATTTCCCTTTTTAACTCTGGGAATTTCCTTTTCCGATATTTTTAAAATATCAACATTTATGCCCAGTGATATTTTAACACCAAACAACCAATTATTTATTTTTCCAACACATCATATATGATAGTATATATGCAAACAAATAAACAAACAGATAATATATTTTTGAGGAATCCAGTTGGATCCCTCCAACCTGTTTTTCCAGCATCCATAGACGTTAGTCAACAGAAATAATACCCATCCTGCTTGGAGGCAGGATATCGCGGTATAGAAGGTCATCCACTATCATAGCATGGGGCGTATAGGGTAATGATCCGCTAATGGTACCGTGGGCATCCGCTAATGATACTCCGAGAAATCCAACCACCAATATATATATATATATATATATATATATATATATATAATAGCAACCACCAAGCCTAAATAACTAATATATTTAAGATGCACAAAAATATTGAATGCAACCAAACAAGCAAAAAAATTATTTTTAATTGAAAAAAAATATTTTTAAATAAAAGGTGAGTGAGATTTACTCACGGTGATTTATATTTGCCGAAATAACCACTGGTTTTTGATTAAAACAAACAAGTGTTTAATTTTAATCAAAACACCAACGAGCTCCAATTTAGTTCAAACCAAGTTTATTTCGATGTACTCATCATTTCGGTTCCAGTGTACTTCCCCTTGCTCGAATCTAATATCATAAAACAAATTGTGATTTTTATAAGTTATTAAATGAATTAATTAAATTAATTAATCCACTAATGACACTATTAAGATTTATTACCGTTATTAACTCACTTACTCCCCAGTCTATAGTTAACATTCTAAATTTACTGACCATTTTGGTTTTGATATCCAAAGCATACATATAACAAAATTCTATGTATTTCTAAGTTCTAATTTGATTTGCGTTTTAACAATCTCTTTACAAACCTTTTTTTTCTAACTTGCTAACATTTGTATGCTGAGAATACAAATCATCCAAAATATTAAACGAAAGAAAAGGATACCTATGGATATCGATTCTCCATTTTCCAATTCTCAAGCTCCTTTTAGCTGTTATGACCTGGAATCATTTCTGGTCGATACGTTGAACCAAGCGATCCTCTGGAGACCATCGTACCTTGTTCATCCTTGTTCATACTTACGCCCCTCTACCCAGACTTCGACGTCGTCTCGAATGCTTCCGTTGCCTTAATCGAACACTAGTTCGATTCCTAACCCTAGCACGACCTTCCCAAAATCGGAATTCGAACAGTGCTACTTCTTCCACTGCTATCTTCACTGCTGATCGACGACCCTTCCTCCATCGCCACAGACCTCAAGTCAGCCTTACAGACTATCCAAACCCAATTTCGGATCATGGCTGTCCCCCTCTTGTCGCTAGGACCAAATGAGCTGATCGCGAAACCCCCCATCGGTTTTTGATTTCATCGCAGTCTTCGATTTGCTCAATCGAGTTTCGGAAAGAAGAAAACCATCATGATTGTTTTAATTTATCCGAGGCTTCGATTTTAAAAGTAGAAATGAGGGAGGGTGGAGCAGTTTCTTCAATTTGCCGAGTGAAAACAATAATAAGAGGAAATCGATTTCTTTTTAGTTGAGGAACAACAAGTAAAGAAATTGGCAAAGGGGGCACCGTGTATTTAAAATGAGGAAGAACTTAGGTATTAAGGAAAGAGGTGTACGGTGTCATATAGGTAGGTATAGGTAAGTACATTGTTTTTAAATTTGATTTGACATAAAGGAATTTTGATTTTATTTAAACAGATTCTGATTTGATCTTCGATTCAATTTTGATCTTATCCATTAAAAAATATCTTAGGGTTCACACACGAACCACTATTTCCGCGTACCGACCGACATTTCAATGTTATAACGTCATTTTGGATTGAACTGTATATATTTTGAAATTTAATTTGAATGTATATACCATATTAAATTAATATATTATAATTTAAATTTGAAAACCACAAATTCTTTGAAAATAAATTATTATTATTTATTATCGTATATATCAAATAAAATTCCTACTTATCCTCTGAATCATTTTGATTCTGTTTTTAACTTCGATTTCAATTATATTTTGAATTACAATAATTCGATATATTCTAAATAAAATTATATTCGATTATTAAATCGATAACTCAATATAAAAATTAATCTATATTATCAACTAAATATTTAAAACCAAATTAAATATTTAAAATAAAGGGTTCGAAAATCTGGGTCATTACAACTTTTCTCGGTTCAAGTTGTAACAGTTATTACTGTGATAAACTTGTAACAGTTATTTTCGTTACAACATAATATAATGGTTATTCCTGTTATTACATTTGCGAATTTAGTAAATCCAATAAAATATTATGGGCAAAAATGTATTTTCGTGATGTATTCGTGGTTTCTAACTTACTAACGCTTCTAACCCTTCTTTTCCCTTGTTCCCCCGTAAATCAGAAAAGAATTCTAGAGTTCGCCACTTCTTTTACAATCAGATTGTCACGCACCTACTCTTTCGCCTCGTCCGCACTTCCACCTCCTCCAGCCTAGCTTCGTTATTGCCACGCTACTTCTTCTTTGCCTCGTCCGTGCTTCCACCTCCTCCAACCTTCCGCTTCGAAGTCAGGTGACTGCAAAAATATATAGTACAAAAACTGATAATCTAAAATGGCGATTTATTATTATTCCACTGTTTCGAAATAAGCCCAAATTTTCATTCACAATAATTTGCGATCTTCCGTTCTTAACCCAGTAAACTTCCAATTTATGTCACTGGCGATTTATTTGAAGGCGAGGTCTTTTGATATTTTGTTGACTGCCAGATATATAAATTTTCAGGTATGACAATTTTACACTTTTCGTTTGTGGTTTTTGGGTTCCATATGTTTCCATTTAATTTCGCATGTTTAATTATACTTAAATGATTATTGTATTTGCAGATTAAACCCCTTTCCAAAATTCTCTATTTTGATTGACAGGCTAAACATCCGTTGTTGAATCAAGTCGCTTAGGTGATTTCTTATTCTATGGTAGTTTTACCAAGTTTGATTCCGGTTGAACCTTCATATGAATGCTTTCCTTCTATATTAACAATGATATAGTTTATATATAGGGGTTGCTTGGTTTTAATTTTATTTTTTTGCTCGATCAATTTTACTATATAGCAAGTGCTTTACATTTAAGCTACATTTTGTGAAACTTTCTAACCTTTCGCTAATCGATATAGCCTAACAGATAGAGAATAATGCTAATGTAAAGTGCGGAATATGATACTTATTGACATTCAATTCTGTGCATTGTTGCGAGATATTCATTTTGCACAGACCATTGGGTAAATTATAACATCAGCCTGTCTTTCTTTTAATAGACAAGTAACTATAGTAGATAATGTAAATATAAGGATATTATGACCAGTATTAAAGCTTAAAGGTATACGTTGGATATCATACATTGAATACTTTATCCTATAGTGCCCTGTTGAGGCTTATTTACATTATTTCTTCACTTAGAAACATAAAACATTTATATTTTACATAAATATACTTTGTAAAGATACAAAAGGTTTTTTTTAGTGAATGTGCCACAGTTGATTACTCCTTTTTTACATTTTAAAGATTGGCATTCTGTGTCCAATAGAATATCTCGATCTAAGTATAAAGGTAAGAATGCTTCAACTATAACTCCAACTCTATTGATCGGATTGAACAAGATACGACTTATTTGAAATGAATTAAATGAACAAATTAATAAAAATAAATATTTCTCCTTTAGGTATTCTACAGTAACTTCCCATGTCAATTGTTAATTCTTGGTCTATATTGGTAACTGATTTCGATAGTCATACCAGCGATTTGGAGGAGATCTCTCGAAAAGTATTTAGTGCTCATTTCAGTCAACTCTCCATTATCTTTCTTTGGCTGAGTGGTATGTATTTCCATGGCGCCCGTTTTTCCAATTATGAAGCATGGCTAAGTGATCCTATTAAGTTTAAGAAAAAATATATGAAAAAGTTAACTTAAGATAACAGATTTTTTACATGATATTGACTGAGCACAACATACCACCCTCTTGTAGCTTTAGTTCTAGAGGTTCGATAGTATTACAAGTGGAAGTTCTGTTTAGAAACACATGATAGTGCCTAAGAGCTAAAATACAATTTGTGCTGACCGATATTGTTTCCATGTTTAGAATATCTGATAAAAATTATGTTTGTCAAATCTCTGTTTTTAATGCAATCTGTCTGTTACATGAATAGTAAAAGCAAAATCACATATCTTATTTTTTTGACAAGTGCCAAAATTCTACGAATTTGAGAAAGAGAGGACGTGCAAAAAAAAAATTTACAAGTTCCACTGTACTGCTATCCCCCCTTTTTTTATCTTCTCCTATAATCACTTTCTTGCAGTAAACTCCACTTCCTCATTGTTCTATGGTCAGTTATCAAAATCTATCATCATCAGTGCATCTTTCTAATGACATGATTCGGTTACTTTACATGATATCTTACTTGAGCAATCAACCTGTAGGTTTTCTGTATTTTAGTCTATATTAATCCTATCCTTTTATGAATGAAATAATCCTATCCTACAATCTGTATGTTCTTTTTAGGTTTCTTCTAAAGTCATGTGAATGGAATAATTGGTGGATTCTTTAAAATTGATAATTCTTATAATTGTTCTATTTTTAAAGTGAAAAAAAAATGGTATTTCTCATTTGTTACGAGCTCAATATGATGTGCTTTCCTTTTACTGGAAGCTATTTATTATTATCACTAGCATCTAATTCTAAGCCAAATTCTAAACTGAACTAACCCTACTTCCTATGATAGGATGTAGTCATTATCTGAGAAGAGCACTGTAATTAAGAAAAAGTCAGAATCCGTACAATAGTTCATTGGGCATAGCTATTACAAATATTAATGTTCATCACTTCGATGATCGCCAAAAAAGGGATTAAAAGGTACATTAAACTATAGTTTTACAACTGTATGAATAATTGTAAATTGGCGCAATAGGAGGCGATCAAAAATATAAATATAAAAAGAGTTATTTCTGTAATAAGTAAACTAAATCATATGAAAGAACATGAAGCCATGAAATAAATGGCTATGTTTTAAAATTAAAGGCGGTGAAAGTGAAAAGATAATTAATCGAGGAAACGGTGGTTACAAAAAATTGTTCCAAGAAGGGTGGAAATATATTCATGTTAATTCACGACCGATAAGTCTGATATTTCGCTTTCGCAGTTTTTGTGAACATGATTACGTGCTTTAAAGCATCACACCATTACCTTAACACTAAATAGACAAAATTATTCAGCTTTTATATTCATGTGTAGCAAAGCGTCTATTAAAAAACTGTTCCGTTCATATGTTCTCCATAATTAATCCATCTAATTGAACTATATTTTGCTTAACATAATGATCTGTATGTCATGCTTAAATCATATGGTACTGTTGTTCTTTACATCATAAGCAACTTATGTCTACTATTATTTTTTCTAATTATAAGATAAATTTTCAACTTTTTCTCAGTAGTAATTGTGCATAATTGTATTCGTGGTATATGTACATCCATCGCTTAAACTGCTTGATTGGTAAGTTATGCATCGGTATTCGACTATTAACCTCCTTGATTTCTTAGTTTTTTAATCAACTTAGAAACTAAAATCTTCACACGGACTATAAATATGAATTTTTTTACACTTCAAATCAACAAACTAGCATTTTTTTTCCTAAGTGGAACAATGCATTCTTCAAATAATCATTCACCCATTAGCTTTGTTATGTCTTATTAAGAGCTCCATTGCTAAAATGCCGACTCCTTGCCATGAAAACTTGCATGTATACATCAACAAAGTGTGCAATTCAATATTTTCAATTATTATTTTTATCTGAAAATAGTTTTCATTTGGTGTTTGCAGATATATTTTTTAATTTCTTTTTTTAAGTGGATTTGATTAGTAATATAGGACAAGCAATACTTCTCGGATTTAGGTATGTTGATAAGTTATTGGTTAATTGATAACTAATATGGTTTAGATCACTAGAATATTGATAACTAAATAAATGATCAATTACTTTTAAATTGTAGGCCTTTTGGCCAATTAGTGGAGTAATGTAGGCCTTTTGACCAGTTAGTGGTGTATTGTAAAAAAAATAGCATTGGTAGATCTATTATTAATGAGTGGACTACACAAAACTAATATAGTTTATATCCCACTGCTTTTCAACTTGAACATGTAGCAGTTTCATTGAGTAATCATCATGTTTCAATGAAAGGTTTTCTTGCATAGTTGCACTTCATTTAACATTGTTTTTGTCAAAATAGTTTCAGTTTTGTATTTTCCTGTCCTTGAATGCTACTCTTCACTGAATTATTATAGTTATGCATGATTTTTTCTTGCATATTCCATTTGACGTGCGCTATTAATATAATAATTTTAAACTGTAAATGGGTTTGATTGTACATACTCAATTTAGTTCAACTATTGTTTGTCCGCTTACTTTTACATTTTGTTTCTTATAAAGTAGGCCCAACATTTATGTTTTAATTCATTTTTCCCTTTATTGATGAAAAATTCAACCGACTAAAAGATAATATAATCCTAACATTGTGCATTTATGAAGTTTGATGTAACTATACATTACCGTTTTAGTTTCCAAGGATCAGATATTCATGATGGTAGCTTTTTCCTTCCAGTAATGATGCTTAAATTGAAAGCCAATCTTTTTAGGAATCAAAAATCAAATTATTTTCATTTTACGGAACTACAAGCTTTATATTCTTTTCTCATGACGTCAAGAACTTTTACAAATTACATTGTCATCGATAATGGATTTGCAAAGTATGTCTTCTAAATTTTACTATAGTTGGATTTGCAATTTGGTTTTTAAGGCTTTTAAACTTCAAACGTACATTACTTTCAAATTAGCTCAGTATTTTATTTAAAAATGATGTACTACTTTGGATTAATTATTTCTGTTTTGCCTTAAACTCATCTGTGTAGAACATAAATCATGGTATTAAAAGGCAAGTAGGAAGTTATATGTCTTCTGTATCTACACGTACAAAGTACTGTATAAAATGTTTGTTTTAATATACTGTATTTACCCACCTTCGTCAGCCATAATTAGTTTCAATTGGACAATTTAGATGTTGCTTTAAAACATAAAAATTGGATTTTAACTTTTGCAACTTCAATTCCAATCCAAAAGGCTTCATAATTTTAGGCATTATAGTTTATCAATGTGTTCACCTATTCACATTTAACACTGATGCAGAAATGATGTTTATCAGTTAATTTTTTGGGTTCTAAAAACCTATACCCAAACTTGAAAACTAAAATAGATGGCATTTTTAATCAATAATAATTTTACGCTCCAACGCTGCAATGGGTGGTTTATGGCAAATAGAAGCGGCTACTTCTACAATAAAGCAATGTAAGGAATGTTGGAAGAGTTGCAATCTATAGGTGTCCAAAACTTTAGGCAGTTTAATAAACATGGCCTGCTGCAATTTTGATTTGTGTGATTCAAATGATTCCATTTTTTATGGTACACCTTATAAAGAGCTAGGCTTGTGCATTTACAAGATGGTCTACTGTCAGAGATATAATTGTCCAGGACTATATACTTCACTCATAGTGCTGCGTAGCTCCATCGGAGCAGTAAATGCATCTTCTATTTCGGATATGAATGACAATAACAAAACATTTACATTTTTTAAGGCATAGAGACGATGTCTATGTTGATTTTAGTCTCATGTTTTGACTTATACTATACTAATTTCAAACAGAAATTCTATGCTATGTTGACAATGCAGATTAGTACATTCGTATATGCTGACAAAAATATATTTATATTACCTAAGGAGTTTTCTTATTTTTTCAGTAATTTTTATATAGATAATATAACAACAATACAAAAAGATTACACGTCTACCCAGTTTTGCAACACCTGTTGTGTATAATGAATGAGATAAACTTTAATTTTGCCTCTTTTTATATGTTATTTAGGTGCTGTTAAGTTCCATTAAGATTTCATGTTTCTTACCAATATTCTCTTTGAGTCATGCATAATTTTCGTAAATTGAATTCTTAAACAAGTGCATTAAATAAATAAACTCCCATTACAGGGAATTTTCTGGGAAAAATTGTATTTCATCTTAAGATCAGTTATAATCACCACTGCTTCTTTTTTACCCCAAGCAACTTTATACCCAATGTATATTGATCTTTTAGAATCTTTGGTTTACTACATGAATCTAAAATTATGCGTGGAAAAATTCAGAGGGGGTGTTAGCATTTAAATCAATATGAAAGAAAAATGTTGAGAATGCATATGAATTTATAATGTGTAGTTGATAATGTTTTGGATTATTTAAAGAGCTATTACAAAGGTGGATAAGGCGTATATATCTACAGCATGCTTACAGTTTTAGGTGGGATAAGATGTTATACTACTTTAGGTGGGATAGAAGAAGCTAATGCATGTGAGGGTAAGGGAGATTCATTTGCTGTTGAATGAGGGTAGGGTATTGATGACACTGAATGAATTTAGAGTAGTTCCTGGTTCGCATTTTATTGCTAATCATGATATCTTTATAGGTTCAAGCACACTTACTTATTAGTGATTAAAATAAATTCACTGCTAAAACATTTCATTTTAATCTACCTTCTCTATTCCACCAAGTTTGAGGCTTTTATCAAATTCAGTTTAAGTTATTTCTTTGCCATCCATATATTTCTATGCCATCCATATTTGTTATACAAGTACATCGTTTTTTTATTCATCAGTGACTCGACAATCACTAATTTTGTCTAATCACTATTGCTATTACTCAACTGTTAGCGCTACTTCAACAAATAGCTACATCTCCTTGATGTTCTTGAATTTTGCCTGTACTTTTTGCTTGATACTGGATGGATTCATCACTGTTCTTCCTCTGGGACTAGGTAATCTAATTCAGTAAATTTCGCCTGGCTAAGTCATTTCTCCTTTTTAATGTTTGGAAATTGCGTGCTTTTGTGTTTTTTGTATAATACCGCCATCTGAATGAATTTCTGTCTACTACAACACTATTTATTACAAGCAACCATATGTTGATCGTTGATTTTGTTGGTTTGTTACATGGTATTGCTTTGATGTCTTTTGAAGATTTCGTGACTAGATTCTAAAT
The DNA here is from genome assembly GCA_030737875.1 of Allium sativum. Classification (NCBI taxonomy): domain Eukaryota; kingdom Viridiplantae; phylum Streptophyta; class Magnoliopsida; order Asparagales; family Amaryllidaceae; genus Allium; species Allium sativum. The sequence goes on from CM060909.1 coordinate 86,558,467, forward strand.
TTGAATTCCAGTTTTCCAACATGATGAGTTAACATGATACAAGTATGACTAAGTACCAGTAACATCTTTTCAGAACATTCTTAAAAGAAGGATTTATACAACTATCAATATTGTTATTATAGTTATTACTTCTTTTTCAATTGTGGCACTTAACAATGTTTATTTCTCCATCTGTTAGCTTTCTTAAATGCTATTTTCCACATTACTAAATATGGCGTTAGTTTATCTATCTATGCCATTGTGTTCCTATTTACGCAAAATACAAATATACGAGTCAAAAGTTCATATGATATCATATGTTTGCAATTGGGTTTCAGTTACTATAAAAGCAGACTGCAGGGAATTTGAAAATGTTTAATTCAGAAATATAAGTGCATATTGAGGTTTAATGTATAAATTATTTATGTTTATATATGATGTATGAAATTCAAAAGGTGATATGATAAACATAATTAATATGCTCGACCAAATATAACATGTTTGTTATTTTTTTGTTCTTGATATGTAAAATTTGATAAATATCGTAAAATTATGATTTTAATTATAAATCTTGCTATGCGTCAAATATATGAATATTTAACACCTTTAAAAAATAATTGATGTCATGGCATAAACGATGCTGACAAGAATTTAGGATTTCAATTCATCGATCATAGCTTGGGATATCTTACTTTTCATTTATATTTATGTTTTTATAATTATGCATGGACGCTGTAATAAATTATACATATTAATTGGTAAAATGGCAACCTGTAAGGTAGTATGATAAATTTATTCAATTAGTTTGCTTGTTTCAATCTTGAACTTACTTTGAAAATGAATCCTTAAACATAGTAGAATTATTATAGTTGGTAAACTGTATATATGAAGGTAAGGAGTAATAATGTAAAGGTGCTTTCTTACTATACATATCCCCATGTCTGTTTCTTATCACATACCTTAAATTTGATTGGAATGTAAATCTAATGTACAGCTGCATGTTTTGGGACTTTAAGTAGAAGCAGCTACTATCTTAGTTGCTAATGTACACATTGATTTAAAATGCGCTGATAATATGAATTTCTGTAAGAAAGTAGACTAAATGCATTTCATATCCCATTTATTTAAAGCATGTTTTGAAACTTTCTTACAGAGAGATATTTTCAAAATAAATGTGTGATTTACATGTATTTGTGTGATTAAAATATTGGATGCTTACTTTACTTACTATTATATTGGATAATTTTTATTCAGTTATCCCTCACAGCTTTTAATAGCTTAGCTAGCAATGTTTAAAAGAAAACTAAATGGAGCCTCGCACTGCCTTTTTGCTGTTTTTTTGCAAGCTTTTACCATTTAATAGCTGCTTAACCATTGCGTGGTTTTGAGATAATTTCTTCTTTGCTAAGTTGCATGATATCAGTGCAAGGCCTATATAATATTAAAATTAGTAGTCTTGATATTAATGGCTTAGGTAGATTAATTATTGAATCAAATGCTAATCATATTCCTTTAGTGTTGGCAGTTTTGCTTTTAGGATCAACTTGCAAGGACGACACACAAAAATTGACATAGACTGTGTCTTTTCGGCCTTCGAGTGCTTTCTTGCATACATCTTTGACTGATGCACCTACAGTAGTTACACTAATCAGAAGGGAAGCAGTGAAATACAGGTAGACCTTCATTTTATTTTATTATTTTTCAGGCTTGTATTCTCCTAACTTTTTTGTTTATTGTATTTTGAGGTTTCATCATCTTTATATAGCATTTTGGTGACCGAAATAGGTTTATACATTGATCTAGCGAGTTTGTCAATGAGGAAATTGCATATTTTATCTTCAAAATACATGTGTTATTTTTTTTAGTGCCCGAAAATGAGATTTACTTTAATAACTACTTTTGTTCCATTATTATAATATCTTATCGTAATTAATTAATTAATTAGTACAATCCCATTTTCACAATAGATTGTGAGGAAAGGGTTTTATAAGGCATCTACAATCAAATCTTAAAAAAATCGATAAATCAGAAGCTAAAACTATATCTAATTTCAGTGTCCTGTTTAGTTCGTCATTGTTATTGTGTTTTTTAAAACAAAAATGCACAAATCATATTTATGGTTGAAATATAAACAATTTTGAGAAATAAAATTAACGTGCAAAGTGGAAAACATGCTTTTAATTTTTCTGTTAATACATTGTAAAACTAGATAACTGATTCCATTAAAAGAAACTACATGCATAAATAGTTTTTAATAGCTTAGTTAGCAATGTTTAAAATTCGCCTTTTAATATTTTCGATATTGCGTTGAATTTGATCGTATTTATGCACTTGGATTTTGGAAACATTTTTTATAGTTTTGTACAAATACTTAATTTCATTTGTTAAGACATTGGTTATAATTAGATTTCATACGTGCACGGATTTACGAAACATTGCAAATAACCATGTGTTACGTCGATCACTATTAGCTTCTACATAATTGAATAATAAAGCAAAACTATCTTATCGTAGAATTATATAAGATTAAAAATATGCTAAAATGTCTGTGATCTCATGGCACTGCCCCACTTTATAATGAATATATAATGAGTACATATCTAAGCTAGACTGACATATAATCTCACTGCCTTCATAACCGCTGCCCCTAATTCATTATGTACACAACATATTATTTTTTAGCCATTCATGGGTTGCTACTCATAATAAACAATATGAATAGTTTGAAATTTACCTAGCATATATCTTTTACAAAAGCAGTAGTGGATGTCTTCGTGGAAAGGACCTTTCTTGGATATATTGTATGTATAGTAAAAATTACTTCTCAATCCATGCAGAATAATAAAGAGAGTTTATGTTCATATAACAGAATTCTGACATATATACCAAAACTCAGTTTAACAGAGCCAAATTGGCTCAGTTTAACTGAGTCAATTTGCTCAGTCAGTATTAACGGAGCCAGTCGGCTCGGTATTAACTGATCCAATCGGCTCGGTCAGTTTAACCGAGCCAAATGGGTTCGGTCAGTTTAACCGAGCCAAATGGCTCAGTTTCACCGAGCCAAATGGCTCAGTTTCACCGAGCCAAATGGCTCAGTTTCACCGAGCCAAATAGCTCAGTTTGACCAGCCAAATGGCTCAGTTTGACCGAGCCAAATGGCTCAGTTTTTATTGAGACATTAGGCTCAGTAAAACTAGCCCATGTAGGCTCAGTTTAAAACTGGGCCGAGAGATGATTCATTCACTATTGACGACCTCATCATGTTATTTATACTTGTTTCCAACTATGAAATATTTGAGTTATCAATATGTTTTGTAAGAAGGGGTTATATTTATTGTTTTCATGTCTTCACTCATATTATTATATTTGTTGAACATTGCAGGCTTTGGTTGAAGTAGAGGAAGCAAGACAAAGGGTAGAAGGTGGCGATGAAACTCTAGGTCTAGATTATTTTGAGAAAGATCTGATTGCTGAAGTTTTTGGAGATGATTATCGTATGGTGAGTTTGTAATTTGGCCCATTTATGATTTGCATTATGTAATGTTTGTATGCTAAATTATGATACTTAGATGTTGTTTGATATTTTTTATGGATGATGAATGGTTGTATGTTAAACTATGATGTTGGTCGAAATGGAATTTGCTTTAGGATATAAATTGTGATATGTTGTATTTGCTTTGAGATATTGTTATATTATATGTTGTATATTCTTATTGTTATATGCTTTATGAAATCAGTTGGAGCATATTATGATTGTTACTTGTTTAAATGAATTACCTATTGTAGGTTTGGTATAATATTTATGTTTGTAACAATTATAATTGTTAGTAAATTATTGTATGAAATAGTCAATTTTAGATACTAAACGTAATAATTGTTGTATATTTGATATTTGTAACAGTAATTACTGTTATAAAAATAATTTTTATAACGGTTATAAGTGTTATAAACTTTTCAGTACTAACGGTTATAAGTGTTGCAAAATAATAATTTTGTAACGGTAATAACCGTTATAATATGCACACTTTATAACGGTTATAATCGTTACAGTATTCATGACAACAGTTTGTCACGTATGTTGTAGTAACGGTTATAACTGTTACAAAGTTAATTAGTAACAGTAATAACTATTAGAATAACCCTTTTTTGGTGTTGTATGAATATTTATCAACACATGAATATTGGACAAACACATGAATATTTGACAAACACATAAATATTTCAGAAAATTTCGGCATTATAACGGCAGGGTAATTAAAACCAGCACCGTCCCAAGTGCGGCTCCTCGCGCTACCTTAGACCTCGCGGCGTTTACAAGGGGTATTGTTTTTCCTATACAATTTGTTTTCTCTAAACAATTCATTTTCACAACCATGTGAATTTAATAAAAACCCAAACAATGTTGTTGCTACCACAATCAGTCATTCACAACCACAATCAATTTCCACAACACAATCATTTTCCACAACACAATCAATATATATCGTCCATGGTCCGTGGACGAGGGGAGCGTGTGTGTATGTGTATATACATAAACGTATATATTTCCATTTCAATTCCATATCGTTATATACGGTTTATACAACGCATGTACAATTTATACATCGCTTGTATAATTTATACAACACTCATATATGAGGTATACAACACGTATATATTTTGTACTTCGCTTATATAATTTATACATTGCTATTTTATTCCAATTTGAATTTAGATTGCTTACATTGGGTTCCACTCCTCCTTAAATTGTAGGAAGCTCCAAATATTCCCCGGTCTCTTCTAGAATGTAGAAGACATTGTCACGAGTCCAACTCTCTTGTTTCACTGGATTTCGACAACATAGCAAAAAGATATGATTTTTATAAGATCAATCAACTTTGCGACGCTTTTAGAAGTTGAAAACAGTTTAATTAATTCAGACTATTACCTCTCAGCCTAGATTCAAAACTAGGTCTCTGTTTTTCACGCAAACTGGTGCACGATAGGACGATCAGCCTTCGCTACCTGAAAGAGCTCGGAAGGAGCTTCCCGTCGCTGGTGGAGGCACCCAGATCGATGGCGCCAACAGGGCGTGGCGGCGGCTTGAAGCGGTGATCTTCCAGGCGTCCATTCTCGAGATTCTGGCAACGAAAAAATACAAATGTTGTACGGATTTGACGGTGGAGAGATGCTCTACAAAATCTTCCAAAGAGCCATTGGATTTCATTAAGAGATTTGGGAGAAATCGAGGAGGGAAGGATCGCAGAACCTCCGTCGTTCGTCGAGAGTGGATCGAGTTTTTTCTGGAGAAATAAAATGGTCAACGCGTTCTGATTGACCCATGGATTATATAATTATTTTTAATTCAATTAATTCCAAAAATACCCTTTACTCCATATGAACTCCAAACCAAACCCAACGACTCTGACCTCTAGCTAAATACCCCCATTCCGGACACAATAGAATATGTTTCTTAAGTCTTGTCGATAGTTTCAGTCAGTTATTCTTCAAATTAAAATATAAAACATTCAATTTTATATTTGAACATACGTTTTAATTTGTCGGGGCCACATACTGATTCCAAAAATTCCCGAGAAATAAATATAGCTATGTTGGGGCTATACGGTCCGAACAAAATTAGTTTCGTTCAATTGGGAGACCGCCTGAAAATGGACTTTTCTGGTTGATCCAATTCAAACTGAAATTACTAAATGCATTTTCCTCTGCCACGCTCACATATTAATTCCAAAAATTATGGAATTAGAAACCTAGCAATAATTTGACTTTCCGGATCCAACCAAGGTGGTTTCGTCGAAAACGTAGATCATTTGCAAAATATCTATTTTTAAGGGCTATATTTATATTAAAGTTCATAGTGACTATTCTGGATATTCAACTGGCCATAACTTTTGATTCCTGCTATGAAATTTCGATTTTTCAGATCCGTTAGAAAGATAGTTATAAATAGATTTAAATATTTTAGGTTTCACTAAAATCCAGTTTATTTTGAATCCTGTGCATTCAATCAAAGTTCAAAGTTGAATTTTCAAACTATCGCGCCATTTCAAGCTCGTTATATAATTAAACTAAATATAAACATTCTAACTTCGATTCAAACAAATTTTTAGTCATTATTATTTAAAATAAATTATTTTAAATATTCTAAATTGATTAAAATAGCTAAAATAAAATTTTTAAATTGGTTCCGATTTTCAGGGTTGTTACATGGGCCATACCAAAAACTTAGCTATTACATCACTTATTAAAATAGCTGTTGTCCATTACATCACTTATTAAATGTATTTTTGTTAGTGATTAATAATTAGTAAATTATATTTGGTATTTACTAATTATATTTTATAGTTAATATTTTTTAGTAATTATAGTTAATATTTATTAATTATATTTTGTAGTTAATATTTTTTAAAAATTATAGTTAATATTTATTAATTATATTTTATATTGAAATTATGTATTATTGCTGAGATGGATTGTACCCAAAAAACTTAACGGTTGACGTCACGGACGGGAAATTATTAATTATATTTTATAGTGAAATTGAAATGTGCTTTAACTTCAGTTTTTATGCATCATTTTACATTAGCTTCATGCGTGATGTTAAAGGTCTCATGATCCGCATCCCACAATCCGCTTCCATCCAGTCCACACGCTTCCAAGCATCTCCATCTAGCCATCCGTTCTCACGATCCATGTGCATAACAACTGGCCAATCCGCTTCTACCACGTCATAATTATTTCCTTCCTCACGTTTCACACTCTTGCTTCATTTTTTCCCCTTTTCGTTTTATTTTTCAACACAGACTAAATACCTTTCCTTCTGGCACCCAAATCGAGATTCATCCCTCAAAAATCCCCAAATTGAAATACCGCCAATAATCACCACCACTGCTCTTCCAAATCATCGCAGCCACCCTGTCCGAAGCATAACAGAGATACCCCAGATTGGTTCTCAAATAGCCATAGCCAATCAAACTCCCCTTTAACGAATAACCCTAATTTCATTTAAGATTACATCATTTGAATTCATTTTCGATGAGTCGTGGTTAATCCTCACCATCTCGCTTGTTGTTACTCCTTTCGGCCTCGGCGGCAGCATCATCTCTTTTCCCGCTGATACTTCAGACAGTTTCACTTCCTTGGTTTTCATGCATTACCGCTGATAATAATGTTTCAAACCACGGTTGTGGAAATAATCATGAGCTTAGAATTCGCATTTGATTGTTTAATTGTGCATAGTGAACTTCATAATAGTTTAGTGTCCAATGAAATTTGTATATATCTTTATTGTGTTGCAAGAAGCTTGAATCGGGTGTTCTAATGTCCATTACCTTTAATTTTATTCTTCTTTCACTATAATTCAATTTGGTTTGTAAACATAGTAAAGATACTTCAAAATATATGGAGAACTGGGGCTTCTTTCTCAGGATGCTAAGATATTTGCAGCCTATGGACTAGGATTGTCATCTTCCAAAGAATCATTTTCCACTACATATGTTTGCTAACAAATATTTTGGATGCTAAGCTGCTAACTCTTAAATGCTAATATCTGTTTATTGGTCTACTTATGGCATCTTTCTGTTTGTTTGAAGATGACTGAATGAATAATAAATGGTCATTCACTTTAGATGTAAATTTTAATTTTATTTTCCATTTTTTTATAGGCCAAAACAATAACAAAATATTTGATTTGATGGAATTAGAGGTTCCTTCTTGGCTTGTTAAAGCCATTGAAAAGGAGGAAGAACAAAATGATTTGGATGTCTAATGCTGATATTAGTAGGTGTGTTCCCTTCATATTGCTAAATAAGATCATACCATACTAATGGATGTCGAATGCCGATATCAGTTGCTGAAATGCAATATATTTGCAATATCTTTTGTAGCTTCTGACATTAAATGATATTTTATCAACAATATAGTCTATCTTCATTATTTTTTGCAGTAACTTATCCAACTCCATGGGTTCTTCTTATAGGAAAAAATATAGGATATACTACCCATAAGCAGAAAACGGATGGTACCTTCCTTCTTCTTGATATTAAAGAAAAAAGGTATTTTGTATAATTTATTGTATAATATATTTTCTGCTAGAAGATTTTTGACAATTTATAAGTTCTTGCACTTGAAGTAAAAGTTATCTTGAAATCTTGAACTGAGTCATTATTCATTCATTCACTTGTTGAAAGTGCCAAGAGGATGGCAGAAATGTTAAAAATATTTCTTGAAACATAAGGATCCTGTTGATTTTATTGCGTACCGCATGTTATTGATCACGAATTGAATTATCCAATTGTAGTACTGATAATAACAGTGTTAGGTTCATTTCTTTTTAGCTGATAATGGTTTCTGTTTTATATGTTTGCTTCTATAGGCTGCATTTTTGGCTATGATGCAATACTTAAAAAATCGGTAGAGATATGTAGTACTAGGTCTTGAGTTTCTTTTGGCTAGAGTGATGAGTGTTGTAGCGAGGTGGAAATGTAAAACTTATTGTGTAATGTATTGAGTTTTGTATGAGAAATGTGAATGTAAAATAGCTAGAGTCAGAAATTTGTGCTATTTCATATGTTGAAATATATTTAATTAAATAAAAATATTGTTTGAATACTAAATTCTGTACAATAGTATTTCATTTAATAAATATCTATTTTTGGATATGATATGAGAAAACAACAAAAACAAGCCATCGTGGACATCAATATAAAAGGCATCATAGACATCAGTCAAAAGCAGATATGGTAAAATACTTATTACAATAGTTAATTAGTCAATTTATGATGTCTTACTGCTTCTTCGACATCGTTTTTCAACTGATGTAAAAAAATTGGCACTTTGGACACACCGACATTAACATCGCCCCAGAAAAATGAAGACATCCTTTTTTAACCGATGTCTATGTGAAGTTTTCTTGTACTGTGTATGTATAATTGCACAAATAATGTTGGTTTTATTCATGTTTAATTAAGTTTCATAACTAATTAACGTAGATTTTGTTAATCAAGAAAACAATGGTAATAAAATATGATTTTATCAAATCAATAATTGGTTATGGTATTAAACATTAGATTCCGTACTTCCATTATGATTCTATTAGAGGATCTTTCTAAAATCTATTAATTCCACCCTTGTTAAAGTGGTTGAGTTCCTTTGTAATGACTCCTAGGAAAGACTCTTGAGTCTCTCAAATGCATAGTTGTTGGAAATGTTTTATAACATTAAGTGAATTATTAAAAATCTTGAATAAGTGTATGAATGGCTCTTATATGGGAATAGTCCCACATCATGGGATTATATGAAAGAAGCAAGTATTTATACTTGTTTCTAAGAAATCATGTTGGGGCCTTGGGCTACCAATACATGCATTGTTGTGAGGAGGGGGACCATGCATCATGACCACCACACACGTGCGCACGACCGACTGACTCGACTCGACCCGGCCCGGCCCGGTTCGGTTCGGGCTTGGGCTTGGGCTTTGTGGTGTAGACAATTATATTTTTTGGACCATAAAACCTAGCCTTTTTCGAACCGTTTTTTATGGAAAAGATTTCTGCAATGGTAAAAACTCTTATCCCTTAATTTTAGCGGCCCACTAATCAGCAACCCTAACCCTAATTCTCGTCCTATATATTGTCATTAGCTTCAGACGAGAACAGCTACCAAATCACAATTTCTCTTTTCTCTCATCTGCCATTAAATTTTTTTTCTCTCAGAAATTCTCGAGAAGTATTTTAATTTAGAAAGTGCAAATCTGCACTGATTTGTTGTGCAAGCAAATCAGTTATTGTTTTAGAGGCTGTTTTATCCTAGAGGCGGCGGCAAAGGAATGAGCTGGTTTGCACCTCCGACCAGATCGCCGAATCGCCTTCAAGAAAGCGACCTAGTCCGCGACTCAGCCATTTTTTCCCAATAATTTGAAGATGAACTGAAACAATTGCTTCCAACTCAACCCTAGACGATTCTGCTCCACCCTCTGCTTTCCAGAATCCTCTTGTGACTGCTGCTCCATTCAGATTTGAAGGCTGCATTTCAAACGATGGCGTCAGAAGATGGAGTTCTTCCTCACCATCAGAAATGTTGTAGCTGCGCTGACTATTGACAAACCGCAGCTTCCGGATAAACCTGACGAGGCTGATGCAGCGAAAATGGCATCATGGACTGAACAGTCAGAGCAACTACAGACCTGGACTGAACAGGATTACCTATGCAAGAACTTTATTCTGAACGGACTGAGCGATGATCTCTATGATTACTATAACTCAGATGAAAAGACAGCAAAGGAGATCTGGGAAGCGCTGAAGAAGAAATATGATTCAGAGGAGGCAGGGGCAAAGAAATATGCTGTGAGCCGCTACCTAAAGTACCAGATGACTGATGATAGATCGGTAGAGATGTAGTCTCATGAGCTGCAGAAAATAACTCATGAAATCATCTCCGAAGGTATGGTCTTGGACGAACAATTTCAAATTGCTGTTATCATTGACAAATTACCCCCAAGCTGGAAAGATTTTAAGAATATCTTGCAACATAGGACAAAGGAATTTTCTTTAGAGAGCTTGATTACACGCCTCCGTATTGAGGAGGAGGCACGCATGCAGGACCAAAAAGAAGAGGTGCTGATTGTGAATAACAACAGTACTAAGAAGACCACTCCCGCTGTTCTGAAACCAAATCAGAAATCTTTTAAGAATTAGAACAAACACAACAAACAGAATGGGAATCCGCAAGGAAACCCAAAAGGACAGCAGAAACCAGCCCAAAAGAATGACTCTGGACAGTTGTTTCTATGTTACAACTGTGGAAAACCAGGTCATATGGCACGCAAGTGTCGGAACATGCCAAGCTCTACACCGTAGGCTAACCTGACTGAGGAGCCTCTTACGGCTATGATTACTGAGATTCACCTTATTGGTGGATCAGAGGGTTGGTGGGTAGACACTGGTGCTTCTCGCCATGTCTGCTATGATCATGGCATGTTCTCGACATACACGGCTGCTGAAAATCAGAAAGTGCTGTTGGGAGACTCTCACACCGCTAGAGTTGCGGGGATTGGCAATGTGGAACTCAAGTTCACCTCTGGAAAAACTGTAATTCTGAAAGATGTTATGCACACTCCAGAAATAAGGAAGAATCTGGTCTCTGGCTTCCTCCTTAATAAGGCTGATTTCACTCAAGTAATTGGGGCTGATTTGTACACCCTAACTTATAAAGGAACTTTTGTGGGAAAGGGTTATGCTTGTGAGGGTATGTTTAAACTGAATGTTGAATCTAATAAAGTGACTACTTCTGCTTACATGTTGTGTGATTTTAATATCTGGCATTCTAGATTATGTCATGTTAATAATCGAATAATCCGTAACATGAGCACCCTAGATATGATACCTAAAATGACAGAATCTGAACTTGATAAATGTGAATTCTGTACACAAGCTAAAATCACAAAGAAACCTCACAAATCTGTTGATAGAGTTTCTGAACCCTTAGACTTGATTCATTCTGACATATGTGAACTAGATGGCACTTTGACTAGACAGGGACATCGTTATTTTATCACTTTTATTGATGACTGCTCTGATTTCACATATGTATACCTTATGAAAAATAAAAGTGATGCTTTTGATATGTTTAAAACATTCAAAACTGAGATTGACAATCAAACAAATAGAAAAATTAAGAGACTTCGTAGTGATAGAGGAACAGAATACGAATCTAATTCAATTCTGGATTTCTATAAACAACATGGTATAGTACATGAGAGAACTGCACCCTATTCTCCTGAAATGAATGGTAAAGCAGAAAGGAAAAATAGGACCTTTGCCGAACTAGTAGTTGCCATATTATTAAATTCCGGTGCAGCAAAACATTGGTGGGGGGATATTTTATTGACTGTATGCTTTGTTCTGAATAGAATCCCCAAATCTAAGAATAAAATTTCTCCTTATGAAATTTTAAAGAATCATAAACCCAATGTCTCATACTTTAGAACTTGGGGTTGTTTAGCTTATGTTCGCATTCCAGACCCTAAGAGAATAAAATTGGCAAGTAGAGCATATGAATGTGCATTTATAAGCTATGTTATTAATAGCAAAGCATTTAGATTTTATGACCTTAATGCAAATAATATAATTGAATCGAATGATGCCGATTTTTATGAAACTAAATTTCCTTTTAAATTAAGGAATAGTGGGGGCACCTCAAATATGCCAATTAGAGCAGAACTTAATGAAATTTCTGAAGCTGAACCTAGAAGAAGTAAAAGAGTAAGAACCATAAAAGACTTCGGTTCAGATTTTTGTGCTTTTACTATTGAGGAGGATCCCATAAACCTCCAAGAGGCCTTATCTTCTTTAGATGCCGATTTTTGGCAAGAGGCTATAAATGATGAGATGGATTCTTTAGAATCCAACAAGACTTGGCACTTGGTAGATTTACCCCCTGGTTATAAATCTATAGGCTGTAAATGGGTACTTATAAGAAATTAAAACCTGATGGCACTATAGATAAATATAAAGCACGATTAGTAGCTAAAGGTTTTAAACAAAAAGAAAATATAGATTTCTTTGACACTTTTTCACCTGTAACTAGAATAACATCCATTCGAGTTTTAATCTCACTTGCTTCCATTCATAATTTACTTATACACCAAATGGATGTTAAAACTGCTTTTTTGAACGGTGAATTAGACGAAGAAATTTATATGGACCAGCCTGAAGGATTTGTAGTACATGGTCAAGAACATAAAGTATGTAAATTAGATAAATCATTATATGGTTTATAACAAGCACCTAAACAATGGCATGAAAAATTTGATAACTTAATCATTTCAAATGGTTTTAAAGTCAATGAAAGTGTCAAATGCATTTATTACAAATCTGAGAATGACATTTGCACTATTATATGCCTTTATGTAGGTGACCTACTCATTTTTGGGTCAAATATTCATGCCATAAACTCAGTGAAATCCTTATTAAGTGTCAATTTTGATATGAAAGATCTAGGTGAGGTGAGTGTAATCCTTGGTATTAAGATTACTAGGTCAGAAAAGGGAATTTCTTTGGATCAATCTCATTACATTGAGAAGATACTAAAGAAATATAATTACTTTGACTGTAAACCTGCAAGTACACCATATGATCACAGTGTAAAGTTATTTAAGAACACTGGTGAAGGTGTAAGACAGTCTGATTATGCGAGCATCATTGGCAGCCTTCGGTATGCCACTGATTGTACTAGATCCGACATTGCCTATGTCGTGGGATTATTGTGCAGGTTTACCAGTAGACCTAGTATAGAGCACTGGCAAGCTATTGAAAGGGTAATGAGATACCTTAAACGAACCATGAACCTTGGATTACATTATGAAAGGTTTCCAGCTGTACTTGAAGGATATTCCGATGCAGACTGGAATACCTTATCTGATGATTCTAAAGCGACCAGTGGCTATATATTTAGCATCGCTGGAGGAGCTATTTCTTGGAAATCCAAGAAACAAACTATTTTGGCTCAGTCCACTATGGAGTCTGAGATGATAGCACTAGCTATAGCTAGTGAAGAGGCAGAGTATTTGAGAAATCTGCTAGCTGAGATTCCCTTATGGGAAAAACCGATACCGGCTGTGTTGATACATTGCGATAGTACCGCTGCTATTGCAAAAGTTCAAAACCGTTATTATAACGGTAAGAGACGACAAATACGTCGGAAGCACAGTACGGTTAGAGAACTACTTTCCACAGGTACCGTTAGAGTGGATTACATACGTAGTGAGGAAAATTTGGCAGATCCTTTGACGAAAGGACTGTCCAGAGAGAAAGTCCATAACTCTTCTAAAAGAATGGGACTATTGCCCTTAGATTGCTGAGTCACGCACAATGGTAACCCAACCTAAATGACTGGAGATCCCAAGAACTAGGTTCAATGGGTAATAACAAGTTGTGTAGTGATATGAGTTGGACATGCTATTTAATAAACCAAGAAGCATGTATTCCTGAAGTGATTAGAGGATGAGTTAATAGAAACTCTTAATGAGATCTATACTCTATGTGGAGTGGAGTACCTACCTTCAGGAGTGCTCTTGATAGACTCACCTTTGTGAATGTGGAAATGTGGTCGTTTCCTATGGAGTTTCGGGCAAAACTTCTAGAGCATTCACTAAACTAGGATAGATGTGCATGGCCATAAATGCACGGGCTTATTTGATTGCACTATAGAAAAGGTTGTGTGTGGTTTGATGTCAGGAATAGAGTTCAAGACTACGTGTCACTCTAGTAAAAACTGAATCTTATTCACTATGCAAAGGTTCAAGTCGAAAGACACCTTTGTTTATGCACAATCTTATGTTTTTAAGAAACTGCTCAAAAATATTTTTAAAAAATTCAAGTGGGGGATTGTTGGAAATGTTTTATAACATTAAGTGAATTATTAAAAATCTTGAATAAGTGTATGAATGGCTCCTATATGGGAATAGTCCCACGTCATGGGATTATATGAAAGAAGCAAGTATTTATACTTGTTTCTAAGAAATCATGTTGGGGCCTTGGGCTCCCAATACATGCATTGTTGTGAGGAGGGAGACCATGCATCATGACCACCACATATGCGCGCGCGACCGACCAACTCGACCCGACCTGGCCCGGTTCGGTTCGGGCTTGGGCTTGGGCTTTGTGGTGTAGACACTTATATTTTTTGAACCATAAAACCTAGCCTTTTTCAAACCATTTTTTATAGAAAAGATTTCTGCAACGGTAAAAACTTTTATCCCTTAATTTTAGCGGCCCACTAATCAACAACCCTAACCCTAATTCTCGTCCTATATATTGTCATTAGCTTCAGACGAGAATAGCTACCGAATCACAATTTCTCTTTTCTCTCAGCCGCCATTAAATTTTTTTTCTTTCAGAAATTCTCGAGCAGTATTTTAATTCAGAAAGTGCAAATCTGCACTGATTTGTTGTGTAAGCAAATCAGTTATTGTTTTAAAGGCTGTTTTATCCTAGAGGCGGCGGCGAAGGAACGAGCTGGTTTGCACCTCCGACCAGATCGCCGAATCGTCTCCTAGGAAAGACTCTTGAGTCTCTCAAATGCATAGTTGTAAAGATTGAACTGTACGTCTAACTATGGTAGTGCAACACTTAAGGTTTTCGTGGTTCAACTGGTCATACTGTGAGGATCGTGCTGATAGTTTATTTCTATTTTTTCAATTTAAACATAAAATTGTTTTAAATATAGATAAAATTTAACCAATTATAACAAACACCCATGTCCAGACTGGTTGGGACACTTTGAGATGATCCAATAAGTCATTAGTTCAATTTTTGTCTTTAGCCCGCTTGTAATGTAGTATGTTATAGTACCTAATTGAAATAATTATATAGCAACTTATCATAGCAAAGTTGTAAATTGCTAATTTTTATAGTGAAAGAGGATTAGTTTAACAATAGTTCGTTAAATGTACGTAATGAATTATATCATCCAAAATTTAGTGAAACTTGCTATGAAATTATTTGTTAAATTTATTATATTAAAAAATGAATATTGAAGGAATTATTTTTTCTCAAATTTGAAGAACCGTGAGGTTCAAAGAGGTCGGACCAGAGGTTTTTGTAGGGTTTTGAGGTTAAGCGGCGGGTCTGTAGAAGCGTAAGGTTATTTCATTTTCAGAGTCATGACGCTCCAAGGTCGAAGGTTAACCGCGGTCGAACCGAGGTTGGGTTGGGTCTTTAAAACACTGCTCAAAGGCTTGACCATATTTCATTAAGGGTTGCAAAGATTACCCATGACCAATATTCTAATAAGGGTTTAAAGGTAACCTACAACCTATTTCAATTATAAATACCAATCTACAACACCATTTATAACTTAAATTTATCACAAATCACGTGGATACAATTATATCCATGTAAGAGCCATGATTTCTTTTTAAATTCAACTTCGTAATGTATCTTTAATCTAGTTAACCCTTACATTTAGAAAATGTCCGTATGAAGGGTTATAGTTCAATTTTACTAAGAGTTATAACATACCGTAACAAAATGAAAAACATATAATTGAAAAGGATCTTAGTCGATCATGTAAGCATCTTGATTCAGTTGAACCAACCACTTTTAGACCGTTCTTCACAATTCCCAATTATGGCCTACTGTCATTTCATGTATCTAATGTTTATACTTGAGTAGTTTTGCATAATGATGACAATTAAAACATATAATCACAAAGTAAAATAGAACTTGACAGGTTTTAGATTAGATTTGGATGGTAATAATTACCATAAAGAACTGATGAACTTGACTTGAAGTACATAATATGAAATACATGTTTTTTTAGTGTTATTACCCTACCATACACAAACCGAGATGAGTCAAACCAAATCACATATTAGGTTGTAAACTATATAATTTAGAACATACAACACCTAACAACCTAGAACCAAGACACACTAGTCGAATCCAGATTCAATTGATGGGCCTAATTGCCACTCTTATTTTTGCAGGCTTTATCTCATCCATCCTAATCAAGTACCTTTGGGGATTTATCTTGTTTTTTTAACATCGTAATCATGGTTACCTATGACTAATTTTTGGCGTGTAAAACATATAACTTACTAGCATGGGAACGTTCCATGCCCCTCTATGTTAATAACATATATGTTCATTGTGAGAATAACACATCACATAAGGATGTCCTATATCATTACTTTTGGCATACAATCTTTCACATCACATAAATACCGACTCGCACTCATATCGAACCTATATATCATTACTTTTGGCATATTATCTTTCATATCACATAAATACCGACTTGCACCCATATCGAACCTTAACTCAACTTTCTATCTTAGATCTTAGATCGAATTTTCTTATCTAACGGTTAATTATGATCAATGTACATACTATATAGTATTTTGTAGACATTGCCTCATACTTTTTAACATAAGCTAATACATTATAAGTTAATGACTCATTGAGTGATTACAACAAAACATACAAACACATAGCGCCATTTTAATATATTTTTTCCTTTTTTGTCGAAGAAGTAATTATATAAAAAAAATAGTAATTTTATTAACTTCATATTTTCTAGAGTTTAGTACTTTGAAGAACATACCACAAGTTTTACACGCACTCTCTCTCTCTCTCACACACACACACACACATATATATATATATATATATATGTGCATATATAAATACATATATATATGTATATACATATAAAGCTATAAAAGATCTGAACTCGTGGAGTTAGACCTGATGCATAAACATCTTATTATAGGAACTTTGTATTGGACAATGACTTTTCAGATTGAATGTGAAGAGCATTTGTGGGACAAATAACTCAAGTTGAAGTTGCTTTTCCTGTAATCCTTATAGCATAAAGTCCTAATGTATTTCTTAAAATTAAATTTGGACTCTAGAGTGATCCATGTTAGTATTGTTATCATTTTTAAATGCAATTATTTACTTCTTTATGTCATACTTGTTTTCTTTCTTAACTCCTTACTTCTTTTTTGTTGCTTACCCTTCGAACTAAATCTTGTTTATTTTTGTTTGTCTAGCACTTCTTTTTCTAAAAAGTTTCTAACTAATTTTCTCATTTTGGATTTGATAAATTTTCTTCTGATATGGTTGTATTGATGATAAGTGGTTGTCATTAACATTGATATTTTTTCCATAATTTTCAAATGCTTTTGCAATAGACATCTTTATAGTTTTCTCAAAAAAATTATGTCATATTGATTCTCCAGCAATTTTGCAATAGTGGTTCAAGTTATAGCTGTCATTGGACAATTTTCTATCATTAAAATTATATGATTTTGGAAGACCAAATTTTTAGTACCCTTTTTTATTACATCATTTCATTGGATATGCGTAAGAATATACATATACACACACACATTCATGTTTCCTATGTGTCTTACTATTAATTATAGGGACCAAGTTCATATTGTGTGTTGGTTTTCCAACAATAAAGTTGACAATGTGATAAATCATTCTTGGTTAAAGTCATTACAATTAGGGTTACTTGTTATCCCCCGTCCCTTGCCTAGTTATGTTATGTACTATGATCTCTCTCATAATGATATGGATAATGATTGACAGTTATAGATAGTGGTTGGCAGTTATCTGCAAAAGAAAAGGAGAGATTAACAACATGTATATACGGGTTAGTTTTTCTTTATAGTTACTATACCAATAAAGTTTTAGAAACATTAAAAAATTAAGATAAAGGAAATAAAAGAGTGGCATTTGCATAAGAAATAAGTAAGAATTGGTTTTTTCCCATAAAAATCTCGTAAAGGAAAAGGTAGGAGGAGAATCATAGCATTTAAAATGATTCTATTGATAAAGCCAATAAGAAGATGGATCAAGGTTAGTAATTCTACCCTTTTATGGTATTTATTTGGTTAAACTATATCAAGATTAGATCCATTCGGGATTAATTTCATGATTGAAGTATGAAGTCAAAATCCATTTGGGAATAATTTCATGATGGAAAACCATTAAATTGCTTTCACTTAGTATCATACCACTTAGACTTGAATGATTCACCATGTAACTAAATGGTATTGGATGATTTTGGTCTGAGTTCATCACTGCTAACCATGGTAATTTTTCATTATCGTGGTCATTTCTATATATCTGCTACATTTGGCAACTAGTTTCGTGACGTGCATGATTAATTGCTTGATTAGTGGCATGTATGTGTTGCCTTGAATTTTGATTCATGATATAATTATAATCCGATTATGCATGAGCAGTCTTCAATTTTTTAATGGGTTTTAATATAACTTGTACGAATGTATATTATGGATTGTATAACCCATGCTACTAAAGATATTTGAGATATATTAAGGTTGGGTAATTTACGTTATGTGGTTATTATAAGAATAATTTTACTCATAGGAGTTCAGTGTCTACATTGTTTGTATTATGTTAGTCACCAATGTGATCGTGTTATGTCATATTTAAACACTAAAAATAATAGTATAATTCGATCGATCATGACTATAGAGGTGCTATGAAATGACATGAAAGTTTCGAATGATTAACTGTATTATTATATACTAAGAGATCACCCAAAGATGGGTCATTGAATGTAATTAATAAGACAAAAGTAATTGGTCATTATTACGCAGGTTGAATAGTGTGTATATCTAAAGATAACATGCTTGTTTATTATGACTAATTGCTGAAGTATGGTAATTTAGCATCAATGGTAGTGTTGTGTTTAAGTATTTCCCAAAGGTTACTTAAATGCAAGCTTTAAAGATTAAATGGTAATTTTGGATTTGTATTCGAGTTCTAAAAGCACTAACAGGTAAGCATGTATTAATATTTGCAGGTTTATCAAATATATTTGCACCGCTAACTCTGTCCCAAAGTTCAATAGGATTAACTATGATGAATTGTCTGAACAGATCCAGTTTACACTAGGTATAATGGCATTGGACCTTGCGATATCCATAGAAGAACGTTCGCCCATTACAGATGATAGCTTCTATACTGAAAACTCTCATTATGTGGCATGGGTACGATCTAACAGATTGAGTTTAAACCTCATGAAGATGATGATGGTTGAAAGTATTTACCCATATATTCCTAAGGGATAGAATGCTAGGGAATTATGTATATTACTATGGAGTGCTCATATTTAGATTTGGCAGGCAAGTTAATTATAGGAAGCCTTATGTGTCTGCTAACAACAAAGAAGTTTGACTGGTCTCAGCCTATCCATGATCATGTGATGCATATGTCTAACTTACAGCAAAGTTAAATACCTTGGGAATGGAAGTTAATGAGGCATTCCTGGTTCAATTCTGGAAGTTAATAAGGCATTCTTGGTTCAATTCATCATTAACTCTTTACCTTTTGAGTTTGGTCAGTCCAAGTAAACTAAAACATCATTAAGGATAAATGGAACTTTCAGGAATTAAAGGCCCTATTGGTTCAAGAGAAGGGAAGATCAAAGAGATGAAGGATCGAGTGTTTCACCTCATAGGTCATGACGGTGCTGGCGGCAGTAAATGAAAACCAAGTAAGAAGGACAAGAAGAAGGGTAAGGCATTCATAAACGGTCCCGACAATCAAATCATAAAGGAGAAGAATTGTTTCTTTTGCAAGAAAATGGAATACTGTAATAAAGGTTGTCCAAAAAGGAAGGCAAAAGGAAAGGTACACATTATGGTTTTGTTTGCTTTGAATCAAACCTTATAGAAGTGCCTAATAATACTTGGTGGTTAGATTCTGTTGCTACTACTCACATATCTCATATTAAATATGATTCGATTCAATCTGGTCCATAAGAGGAGCCGAACAATACTAATTCAAGGGGAATAGGATAAAGGCATGAATTGAGGGCAATGAATATTCAGATCTAAATTATGTTGGATGAAAAGATAGAAAATAATCAACATTTGGTTATTAGTTCCTACTAGCTGAACGGGTCGTGTCATAGAAGAGGGGAAAGTAGTTTTTAATTGCTAATTGAACTATGATGGCCGAATTTGTGGTTTGAATTGAGGCTATTATTAATGCATTGTGTATGTGCAACTTGTAACAACCCTGGAATTTAAGTAACAATAATTAATTAGATAATTAATTAAGAAAAAATAAGTTTGTAAAATTGTTAGAATTTAGGTACAGGAGTTGCACCATGAGTTAGTGGTATTTTATAAGAAATGTACATAAATAACTTGTTGAAATCGGAGTTAGTATGAAGAATTTATTAAGCAAACCAGTTATAAGTAAATTTATAAATTCTCAAAGAACAAAAAAATAATAGACCTAAATGGGTCGACTTCGAGATTGGTCAAGTCAACCCATAGATCGATGATGAGATCTATATTTTTTTAGCAAAGTTAAGCCAGTTTTTATAGTGGTCGCAACCACTTTCGATATAACAAATAATGAAATTGACTAGTTGAAGTGTCCAGTTCACTATACAATGTAAACCAGGATTGAAGCAAAGTGCTTCAATACTAAAACCGGGTCTGATGTGTCAGGACACAAAACAAAAACAGGAGTGAAGCAGAGTACTTCATCTACTAATGTTAACTAGTTAATCCGCAACAAATGAGGAACAACTAGAACTATCGCTACCTATAACATTGATGTACTCCTTAAAATGTACAACAAGATTAGGAATACGGCTAGTAATGAATACCTGAAAAATCCGATATCTGTCCGCATCCGTATCCGTATCCGAAAAGTGGATAGATATCCGATATCTGAAAAAACGGATGCGGATACATAGGTATCCACATCCGAAAATTATCCGTCCGAATTTTTTTCAATATTATGATAAAAATTAAATGTATTTTATCATAATGAATCAAATTTATTTATTGCTTCACTAAGTCGAAGGTTTATATTATATGCACTAAATGCATATTAGCTACTCAAATCTATTTAATTTCATCATATATGTTTATTTTTAATAATATAGTGATTACTGGAATTGATAAACATTTATGTTAAACTAGAAATTTTCATTTATATTTCTTAATTTATCGAACGCCGGCGTATAGGATAATTATCCGATATCCGTCTGTATCCTCGGATACTAGTATCCGATATCCAAAAATGTTTCGGATACGGATACAGATATAACACTACCAGTATCCAAAAGTACCCATTGACAACCCTAATTAGGAACATAACATTGGTAGGACTACGAAACTCACAATCTCTAGCCCATAGAGGATCATTTTAACAAGAATAAGTTGTAGTTACACAACTCACCCTCTTGGACACAACAACAAAAACAATATTTTACAACTGTAGTTTTACAACTGCCACAAAATAGCAGTTGTAATAAAACTTTTTTACAACTCTTTTGTTATGAGAGTTGTAGTAAACTTATTTTCAGCAACTGTTTTACTTCATCAATTGTAGTAGACGCCTGTTACTACCTTGCTTTTTCGTCAGTTGTAATTAATGCTTATTTCTACAATTTTTTTTTCTGTTAACTATAAAAGACGCTTTGACTTCAAAACCAAATTTCATTTTTGGCTCCAAAATCAATTTTTTTGCCCCAAACCAAAATTTTTGCCCTAAACTAAAATTTTAATATTTACCATGCTAACCTAAATTTACTTTCTCCAAATTTACATAGTTTCACCATGTTCCGTCTTCTTCCTCCATCCAAAATGCTCAAGCCAGCGCACCAACTGAAAACCTAAACCCTATCTTCGGATCAAGCCTCCGCCTTCAGCCCTGCGTGGCATCTGCCAATGCTCCACCTTCAGCCTTGCACCTCATCACAGCAGATATGCACCAGAGCATGACACCGACGCACCTAAGCTCCCCCTCGCCTGAACCCGACCATGCGTTTAAAACCCAAGCCTGAGCCACTCTGCCTCCATACTGACCAACGGAGCAGCCTTGTTATAGTTGGATTTAGTTTGCTTCCCTTTGTTTTGATACTGCACCCCTCGGCAATGACCAGAAACAATTTCGACCTAAGCAATTTTTTGTTGTTTGGTTGGTTTGTATTGCAGCTTTGTTGTTATACTATTTCGTGTTTTGTATGTTTTGTTGTTTGCTGATGATGCGTGTTGAGGTATACTCTGACTTTTGTGGTCGCCCAACGCTAAATCTGACTGGTCCGGATGGTAATTTTTTTAACATCTACATAAGACACCAGTGCTAAAGTTGAAGCTACCAATGGTCAGTATTCTTAGACTAACCTTATTCCTTTTATTTGTGTTGCAAATAAAACCTTTGTAGCAGACTAAACAAAAACCAAAAGGAAATCTACACACAAATGGGTAATGAATCTTTCATTACATGCACGAAGTATTGAAAAGTCCATACAAAGGGAAAAACAAAATAGATTTAGAAATTCGGCATCTATAACAAAAGTGTCTAAAGTGACCTTACCCATGGCATCCTGGATTGTCCTCTTTTTAATTAGCAACTTTTCGGGATTAACATAAAGATTAAATGAGGGGTTAATATCGGTGACATCAATAGGATTTGCATCCCGCTCAAATTCTCAAGAACCCTGATAAACTCTAGAAAATCTGCTCAGGATAATACAGAAAATCTAAGGCTAGCAAATAGAACCGAAAACCCGAACCGAACCAACCCGAAAAGACCCTAACCCGAACTGAACCCGATGGGTCTCGGGTCGGGTTTGGGTGATGAAAAATATAATAAAGACCCGATAAAACCCAACCTAACCCGACCCGACCCGAAATACCCGACCAAAAAACCTTGAAATATGTGTAATTTTAGTGTTATTTCCTATATAGACCCGAACCGAAGCTCGGGTCGGGTCCAGATTTTGGAAATGTATAGTTTAGACCCGACAAAACCCGACCCGCCTAGACCCGAGACCCATCGGGTCGGGTCCGGGTCTATCGGGTCGGGTCTAATTGCCACCCCTAAGAAAATCAATGTTGACCTTTGCATCAAACTATTGCAATGCTATAACATGAAAACCATAAGCTGCATCCAAAGTATTATATTGGGGCTTCTTAGACATGTCTGCTAATTCCTTTTTTAAATTAGTTAATTTTATACAAAGTCTGCCAACTCAGCATGCACCATTTCATATTCTTTGCTAACTCAAGACAATTCTTCATTCCTCATCGCAAAAGTGCTCTGCATGGTCACTGCAGCCTCAACTTTAACGCTCACATATTTATTAATAGTATCAAACATATAATTGATTGTTGAATGAATGCACGTGTATAAAGAGAGCAATATTTTATATCTGCATATATGATATTTTGAAACCAGTTGTACTTGGATGACTTCATGTTTATCTCAAATAGTTGCGAAACCAAAAGTACTATGAATACGTCTTGAAGATTATTGGAAAATAAAATAGAAGAAACAAGAGTGAAGAGAAGTTTTATTATTTATCAATTGTATTTGTAAGATGATACAAATTGTATATAGGAGTCCTCTATTTATAATAAAAGAAATAAATGTAAATAGTCTTGAATAATAGGCATGTGACCGTTGCTTTGTTATAATAGGCATGCGACCGTTGCATTGTTATAATGGGAACGTGACCGTTGCATTGTTATAATAGGCATGTGACCGTTGCTATGTTATAATGGGAATGTGACCATTGCATTCCCACTATTCTTTCTTTCCTTTATTCTATCCCCTCAAATTATGGTTAGGTTTTACTGCGCCTTAATTTGCCGAGAAACATTCCATCTTCTACTTCGTATTAGTTTACAATTCTTCAATTCCTAGTGCTTCTCTGAATCGATGAAAGTTTTTAGCTGAAAGTGATTTTGTTAGAATGTCAGCCCTATGATAATAAGTTGGAATGTGATTCACTTGTAAATTCTTCTTTTGGACTTGCTCTTGAACAAAATAAATGTCGATTTCTATGTATTTGGTTCGATTATGCTGAATAGGGTCTACTGTCATGTAGATTGTGCTTAGGTTATCACACCAAATAATAGGGTTCATGTTGGATGATAGCATTAACTCCTTTAATAATGATTGCATCCATAAGATTTCTGTTGTAGTGCTAGCAACACTCCTATACTCTCCTTCCGTACTAGATCTCGAGATGGTTGTTTGCTTTTTAGAACACTATGATATAAGAATTTCTTCTACATAAATACAGTAACTAGAAACTGATTTTCTATTATCTATATCTATAGCTCAGTCTGCATCTGAGTACGCTGTAATGCTTAAGTCTCTGCTGCCTTTTAGTGATATGCCAAAGTTGATTGTTGCCTTTAAATATCAGAGTATTCATTTCACTGATGTCCAATGCTCACTTTTGGGTTCCTGCAAAAATTGAGACACTTTGTTAACACTAAAAGAAATAACAGGTCGTGTTATAATAACATATTGTGATGCTCCTACAACACTCCTATATTGTTTAATATTTAAGATTGCTTCCCCCCATTCTTTGATAAGTGCTGGTTTGAGATCATAGGAGTTGATTGACCATTTTCTTCAATCATATTTGTCTTGTTTAGAAGCTCTGCAATGTACTTTCTTTGACAGAGATGAATTTCTTTATCTGATTTCCTTTTGATTTCTATTCCAAGAAAATAAGATAAGTCACCCAAATCTTTTATTGAGAACTGATTGTTCAAATAATCTGCCAATTTTTTTATTTCAGTTTCACTACCGCCTGTAATAATTAATTTATCCACATATATTAATATATAAGTGGTAGATGATTCACTGAGTTTTGTGAATAGTGATGTATCAGATTTGGTAGGTGAATAGCCTAGTGTTGTTAAACTTGCTTTTAGTCTTTCAAACCATACTCTAGGTGCTTGTTTCAGGCCATATATTGCTTTATTAGTTTGCATACCAATGTTGGATCTTGTGTATAGCCTTGTGGTTGTTGCATGAATATTTCTTCACGTAGATTTCCATTTAAGAATGCATTGTTGACATCTAGCTGCTTGATTTTCTAATTATTGCTTAATGTTATAGTCAATATAAGTCTAATTGTTGAGGGTTTTACCACTGGTGAGAAAGTTTCATTATAATCAAGGACAAATTCTTGTGTGAACCCATTTGCAACAAGTCTTGCTTTATATCCTTTAATAAACCCATTTGGATCCTTTTCCGGTCTATATACCCACTTGCACCCAATTATATTCTTGTTGCTTGGTGGATTTACTAGTTCCCATGTACAGTTGTTCATCAGTACTTGATATTCTTCATCCATTGCCTTCCTTCATTCTTTGTATTTCACTGCTTGTTGATAACTATTTGGCACTTCTTCAGTGATGACTGCATTATAAGTCTTTGGTTTGAACATTCCTCTTTTTGATCCGATTATCATTGGATGTCTAGTTTGATGATGTGGTGATTGAGTTGGTGAGTCATTTTGTCTGCTGCTAGTATTTTGATTGCTCACATTGCTATTTTCTTCTCTTATTGCTTCTGATTGCCTGCAACTTTATTCTGCAGGTGATTGAACGGTGTGACTAGTTTGCTCTGGCTGATCATCACTTGTTTCATTATCATTGTGATGGCCTTCAGAGTTACTACTAGCAGTCTTATCACTATTCTCTTGATGCCATGTGTCAGCAATACTATGCAGATCAGGTATATTAATCTTTGGATTATATATTTTGGTCGTGGTTTGTATATCTGATCTACTATAAGGAAAAATATTTTCTTCGAAAATAACATGTCTGCTTGTGAAAATTCTACCAGACTTGTCTATACATCTAAACCCTTTTTGATTATTGCAATAGCCTATAATGTGCAAGGTTTAGATCTATAGTCAAGTTTATGATTATTGTAAGGTCTTAGGTAAGGGAAACATAGACAACCAAATGTTTTTAGACTATTATAATCAAGTTTCACATTGAATAGCTTTTCTAGAGGTGTTATGTCTTTGCACTTTTGTTGGCATTCTATTTATTAGATATACAGCAGTACTGAAAGCATTAGACAAAAATTTAAGTTGCAAAGATGCTTGAGCTAACAAAATTAAACCTGATCCAACAATGTACCTATGCTTCCTCTCAACTACACCATTCTGTTCAGAAGTATAGGGACATGTTACTCTACGTATAGTACCTTTACTTCTAAAATAATATGTCAGAGGTTTGTATTCTAATCCTCCATCATATTACATGACTTTGATTTGAGAGTTTATGTGGTTTTCAAACATATTGATAAAACTGATGACAGCACTTCTAGTATCAGATTTAGCTTTTAAGAAATATATCCAAGTATATCTAGTATAAGCATCAACAAATGATATATAGTATTTATATCCATAATCAGAAAATATAGGAGATGGACCCCAAATATCAGTGGTAATTAATTGACTAGGTTTGGAATACACAATTGATGAATCAAAAATGGTAATTTGTGGCTTTTTCCCATATGGCAATAGGTACATACATAAGGTAATTTTGCAGGAATAAAATTTATTTTATTATCATTAAGAATTTTTGTTACAATGCTAGCACTAAGATGCCCGAACTTATAATGTCACAAAAATACTTTTAGTCTGAACTTCATCAGTTATATCAGTCAGATTACAACATGGGTGATCATTAATAGCAGTATTGGGATTGATGAAATTGAATTCATAAAGTCCCTTTACAGCATTACCCTTTAGAAGAATTTCCCTAGTTAGTATGTCTCTAACTACACAGTATGTTGGGAAAAATTCGAAGTAAACATTGTTATCTGTAGCAAATTGAGACACACTAATCAGGCTTTTCTTAATGGTGGGAACTCTTAATAATTTATGCAAAAATAATTGTCTATTACCAGAAATACTACCTATACCATTATGAGAAATCTTAACACACTTACCATTGCCCATGCTTATGATTGATTACCTTTGTATTCCTTGTTCCCTAGATTTAGGTTATTCAGATTGTTTGTAATATGATGGCTAGCTCCTGAATCTGGGTACCATGTTTCATCTTGAATATGACCGGCTCTGGCTTGTTCATTCTGATTTCTTGTATTGTCAAATTGATTAGTTGTATCTCCTTATCCAAATGCTATATTAGCAGTGAACTAGCTGAGTAGTTTGAGTTGTACCTGAAATAACACTCGATAGCAATATGGCCAGCCTTCTCACATATTTGGCACTTTGGACGATTGTTGTTGCTGCTCTGGCATCCTATTTCTCTGCCACCTCTACCTCTGGTGGTGGGGTTGCCTCTCTGAACAGTTTGCTCATTTTTGAAATTGTTATTTGCCTGATTTTTGTTATCGTTATTTTTGTTAACGACATAGTTAATAGAAAAAATCACTTTCTTGAGTTTTCTTGCTTTCAAGCCTAGCTTCATGTGCAAGCAGAATTGAATGAACTTCATCAAGTGAGGAGAATTCCTTTTGTGAGGAAATTATGGCTTCTACATCCTCATATTCTTCACTTAGGCCATTGAGTATAGTTAGGACTTGTTCAGAATCTTGCACTTTGTGACCAGTAGCTTCTAACATGTCGCAGACAGATTTAATTTTTCTTAAGTACTCTCTCATGGTAATGTTATCTTTTCTTATTATTTGCAATTGCCTTTTGTTAAACATAACTTTAACAGCTGACTGGTTGTTGAAAGATTTTTCTATTGTTGTCTATATCTCATTATCACTTTTGCAGCCAATTACTTGTGGTAGTAAATTTTGATTGATAGAAGACAGTAACCATGAGCTGATTAATCGATCTTGCCTATGATATTTCATGTATTCTTCATTGTTGACTATTTTGCCTTCTTAATCAGTAATGAATTTTTGTGGAACAAGCAAGGTCCTCATGATGAATCCTTCAAGGCCATACCCTTGAATTGCGGTTTCAATCTGAAGTTTCCATAGTAAGTAATTGTCTTCATCTAATTGTACTGTAATTAGTTGTGATTGTGGACTAATTACAGCTTTAGTGAGTTTGTCTACAGCTGCAAAGCTCTCAATTGTTCCAGTAGCATTGTCTGAAGTTGATGAAGTAGTGTCATTAGTCATGATGCTGAGAAAGATTACTCAAAACTCTTTCGAGTTGAAGAAGATATGGATCAATGGCTGTTAAGCCTTAATGAAGCTCTGATACCATATTAGAAAATAAAATAGAAGAAATAAGGGTGAAGAGAAGTTTTATTACTGATGAATTGTAATTGTAAGATGATACAAATTGTATATAAGAGTCCTCTATTTATAATACAAGAAGTAAATGTAAATAGGCTTGAATAATAGGTATGTGGTCGTTGCTTTGTTATAATAGGCATGTGACTCTTGCATTGTTATAATGGGAATGCGACCGTTGCATTGTTATAATAGGCATGTGACCGTTGCTTTGTTATGATGGGAATGTGACTGTTGCATTCCCACTATTCTTTCTTTCCTTCATTAAAGATACATTAGATAAATGGTATTGCGAATTTATCCCATGCTATGTTATAATAACTAATGTAGAGGTACAGGAGTAGTTTTGCGGATTACCTACCTACCACAAATGCGTAGAGAAACACATGTATAAATAATATCAATCACTACTTGCTTAAACTAAGGGTAAAGGTTATTTTGTTAGGATTTTGAGCTCGATATATTATAAAGGCTTCCTGTAAATACATGAAATACTTCACCCACTGCAAATCTAAGAGAAATTTATATTTATATGTCTTTTGGATCTTTTGAACAAATTTATATGCTTTAATGAAAGATGCTATTTAAATGAACTCTTATATTGAATGTTGGGTAACTTGTTTTCATGATCAGGCACGTGAATGATAATTCTACTGCAAGTCACATTCTTCTTTTGACCAAGTTAGTCACGCTACCTAAATAAACCTTATGTAATTATGCTACTCGAATAGATTCATTAGAATATATAGTTTTCAAATGAAATAACTTAACTTGCTTTTGTTATGCATCTTTATACTAATTGCGTGGTGGCTTAGGAACTTTACTATCAAGTGTTCATTTTGAATACTGTTCAATTTAAAAACCGTGGCATGCCATTAGTGCAACGTATGTAAGTTGTAAACTTGTATAGCAAACATATGTTAATGTTATATATGAAAGAAAGGAAGAAAAAAAGTTGGGCTACTATTTGGAAATTGTAACACCACTATACAACGTAGAATCCATTTGATACTATCTTTTATATATTCCCGATTTCGATGTTCTTATCGACTCTTGAACGCTAAGAGTATAAACAAATACTATTATTCTATAAAAGTTGTCATAGCATCAACATTTGTACTAGTATAATTATATTTCCATTAATGGTTGGTTTGGGCTATCATTTAACTGTTGGTGGTGGTGTCATTTTTTGACCTATGTATTTGTCTATCCTTTTGGAGTTTGTTTTACAATTTTATTGCACTAGATCTATATGGCAGTGGAGGTCGTGTTCTTTTTCCTAAATGTGATGATATGGTTTTACGTAAGGAAGTAGATCTTTCTTTTTGTTTGCATAAATTATTAACAAAAGAAATTTTTTCAAATAGATATAAAGGCCAAAAATATTAATTAATTATTTTTAATAATTAAACTTGAAATAATCCTTTATCCTTACTTAAACAGACTGTTAAAGATGAGTAGGCTTGTGTAATATTTTGTGTTTTTAGCTATGGATTGTCCTCATATTAGTCTGTTGTTGGTTTAGCTGTAATGTAAATTTCACATTTTTGTTTGTGTAATTTTTTTAAAGGTAACTCTGCGTGTGTTGGTGAAACTCTAGAGCAACGTGAATTTGGAACGACAATGGATGTTGTTTCTGTTTAAACAAAGTCAATTACCGGCAATTATGTCAGTTTATTTGTCTACCCATTCATGAAATGCTTAACCACTAATTCGGTATTTGGCGATTGATTATTTTACCATTATGTCGCATTAGATTCATGAAAATTGCCTAAAATCGTACCTTGGAATGATATATTATGACCACCTTGGATAGGAAAGTCTTCACTACATAAAATTAATTAAACTTATTCTCTGTGATATATTGGCGAAGGTAGACCTTTATTAACTTGGTTTACTCATTGCTTCCTATAACTACTATTGAAATTTGTTACTGCGGAAATCCTGTCTAGTGGCATGCAAGTTATTTTTATTGTTTGTTTATAGCTTTCAAAATCATTTGTATGTTCTGAAACATGTTATTTATTATATTTATCATACAATATGTGAATAGGTACATGAGGGTCTGAGGATGTGTTTTCGTGAAAAGATTAGTGCAAAAGTTGTGGAATCAACTAGGATCATGTACGGAGGTATGATATAATCGTATAAATTTTGCATTGCAATCTTAATAGTGTTATTTTTTATTTCATTTTTAAATAATTACAATATACACTGCTATGCTGTAGGTTCTGTAAATGGTGGAAATTGTAAAGAATTAGTTGGCCAAATATATTTTGATGGATTCCTTATTGGTGGAGCTTCCTTGAAGCTTGAATTTGAGGACATCATCAATTTTGCAATCATGAAGAATGCTCAAGTGCGAGGGACCTTGAGTTTTATGGAACTTGCAGTTTGTCTCTTACTTTTCTGTAATTTTTGATTTCAATGTTATGCATATTTCGCCTGAAACCATTAGTGAGAAACTATACCGGTCAAATGTAATTGAATAAACTATCGTTTTCAAGGTTATATGTTTGATTTGTTGAAAAGAAAATAAATGGATTATGATATGTTTGAATTTATATCAAAAAAAATCTGTCGGTTAAATGAGAATGGATTTTGATGCCTTTTAATTAATATTAGTTTACTCGTGTAGTTGTCTAATTTTATTTTATTTTGGTTGTAAATTGTGTTAGATTCTATTTTTTTTATTTTGCATTTTTTATTGCAATTGTCAATCGCAATTATAAAAAGGTCTTTAACAATTATTTGTAGTTGTTATAAAAAAATATCTAACAATTGTCAAAAATAGTTGTAATATGTTTTATTACAGCTATTTATGGCAGTTGTAAAATATTACTTTACAACTGCCAAGCGCAGTTGTAAAAATATGGACCTATTACAACTCGTAATATAAGAACTGACAGTTGTCAGTTGTAATACATCTACTACAACTGTTTTCGGTAGTTGTAAAATAGTGTATTTGTTGTAGTGGGGTGAACAAAATCATCATCAGCCACACAATAAAACATTTTCCGTTTCTCATTAACATCATCATTAATGTAACGACCCGCATTCTACGCATCATAGGATCGTAGAATATTTATTTTTGTCACATACGAAGTCGTATGGTCATGTAACTTTGGGAAACGACTATTGGGGTCATTTCCCATGTTCATGATTTTTTCCGATTTTTAAATGACCATTTTACCCCTAGTTGGCACTGTTTTGGCCATAACTTTTGACTGGGAAGGAATTTTGACCTGAAACTACTTCCATTGGCTTCGGATGATGGTTTCTCTTTCCGTAGAGTGGTCACATTAGTCGAACGGACTTACCGTTTGGGAGATATGGCTGAAACAAGTTTCAGACGGTGAAAAACAGCTTAATTGGGCTTAACCGGGTGATTAGCAGCTAGGCCCACAGGGGAATTTCGGGTTTAGAGGTATAGGAGGACTGATTAGGGTTAGGTTATCACTTTCATTTCAGTTTTGAGCTGCCACAAACTTTCTTGAGACATTGGTAATGGCTTCCATCCTCTAAAATCACCCCAAAACACATTTTTAGCGAAGATTAAGCCTAAACTACGTCAAAACAAGGCCAAATAGCAACAAAGCAAGGTTGGAGCTGCTGCTATACATAGGAATTCGACCCAAACAGAGGATACTTCAGATTTGGTGTTTCATTTGTGGCCAAGGTGAGTGATTTGCATAGTTTTTGCACTAATTACAGTGATTAAGGGTAATTAGTGAAGATTAGCGAATTTATACGTAAATAAATTCTGGAAAAATTCTTAAAATTCTAAAATAATGTTTTAAGGCTCTGTTAGAAATTTGGGTTAATTCCGATGTGTTTTGCTAATCGTATGCTTAAACATGATTAAGAGGGATTATAGGAAAATGTGAGGTTTTGGGCACATTTGATCCATTTTGACATATGAATTCATTGTTTTGGTGTTTGTGGTTAGTTTGCTATGTTGTTATGACTATTTGACATGAATTGTGATTGATTAGAATAGGTAGATTTGTCAAAAACGTCGTCGAACGGCGTAAACAAGTTGCTGGAAAAGTTGCAGAAAGTGTGCAGGGTTTCGGATCGGATCGGATGGGGCTCGGATCGGAAATGTGAACTGGGCAAGAAACCCGACCCGAACTGGAGTTTGGCACATGAAGGTCTTGGCAAAAAGGAAGGCCGTTTACCTAGAGTTGGAGTGGACAAGGGGATCGGATCGGAGTAGGCTAGGGAGCGGAGCGGATCGGACTGAAGTAAAGCGAAGTGATCGGATCGGAGTAGAAGGAAATGAGGGAGTTGATCGAAGAAGAAGCATGAGCTGGAAGGAGGATAGCAACCCGACCCGACCCGGAGGAGGACACCGACCCGACCCGGAGGAGGACACCGACCCGACCCGGAGGAGGACACCGACCCGACCCGGAGTGAAGAAACCCGAACCGAACAGACGAGGGCAATGATTACCGAACCGAACCGAATTCCAGGACTGTTACTGCGTGACAACTCTTCTGAAGATCCACTCCAATTCGACCAAACCCGAGATGCAAAGGAAGTCCTAATGAGAAGTAAGAGCTCAGGATTCAGATGGGAATCAACGAGTTCGCTTCATGGTTGGGCTTTGCTGCGGGACGCGTGCCAAGGAGTTATCGACGTCTATAGCTTTGGACCACTATGGTAGGAGGTACGAAGGCGGATTCAGGGCCATTATGGCATCGGTAGAACCAAGGGCTACGACCAATGAAGTGGGTCATTGAAATGTTTGGTCATGACGCCAAGTGTTTGGCTTGGTCACAGCAGGGTTTCTACAAGTCGGGATTCGTCGTTACCTCAGTTTGTCTAGTGTTCTAAAGTGGTAGATGTCGTACGCTTTACGCACTGAGTGAGAGATGTGAGGATGGTTGTTATGGATGATTTGTTTGCTACCATTGTGACATGCACACCCCACCCCCGTATTCTGACCCTATCTATTATGGCACCTTGGAGTATTGTACGGTATGTGGTACTAACTCTTTGGTTGCAGGTCCAAGTTCAGGTATGGATTAGTATACCTGTTATTACTCTGTTTAGATGCTTATCGCTCATACCAGGCTTTATGTCTGACCCAGAGTTTTATGTCTCTTCTTATTACTCTGGGTGCTCACACGAGCAGACTAGAGACAGGTTAGCTGGTGATGCACGGGTAGATGATCCGGAGACGAGCAGGAGGCTTCCACGTACTATATACATAATATTCTCCCTGTGTTGTTGAAGATCACTGCTTGGGCATTGTTGGTGTATCTTCTATTTTAGCTTCCTTTTGTTTAGAGACAGTAAATTTGGAAAGTTGTAATAAACTGTATTTGGATTTCCGCTGCTTTGATGTTGACATTGATTATTAGTTATCAGCTTATGCACTGTCTCGCCTGTTTTATGTCAAGTATGTTATTATTATATTTTATCCCATGCGCTGTGAGACATTCTACAGGTTCTCTGATTAGTTCATTCCCTTCTTTCCTTTCTTCTGACGACCGTCTTGGGCTAGTCGGGCATGTGTACAGCGCACTCTTGGAGGAAATGCAGGCTGGTGCGAGGCGGGCTGTCACACTTGGTATCAGAGCTCTAGGTTGCGTAGTTAACCTAGGGAAGTTATCAGGGAGAGATAATACACGTATACGAGAGAGCGTATTTGTGATTACTTTGGTTTTTAAAAGCTATATATATATTTAGTAGTATAAGAATGAAGTCGTACTGCACTAGCACCACTATGGAATCGTTAATCGTTTCCTTTTTCAGATTGACGATGAGCCGAGATACTAGAGGTGCTGGTAGGGGAGCCAATAATGGGAATGCTGCTGACATGAGGACGATGTTTACTGACCTCATGAGAGAGATGCTTAGAGATGTGCAGAGGGCAGCTCCCAATGGTGGAAATGGTGGTGGTCCAATAGTGCAGGCGCCAAGAGTCGACTTCGCCAAGCAGAATAAGGATTATACTAGCCTTGGTGGGAAGCCGTTCCACGGAACGGAGTCGGCCACGGATGTTCAAGATTGGTTGGATAGTTGCGAACGTATCTTCGAGGATTTGGGTATTGAGGATGCGATGAAGAGAAAGCTAGCGTCCCGTCAGCTGCAAGGGCGGGCAATGAATTGGTGGAATGCTATAAAGGCAGCTACTCCCGAAGATCAGATTACGTGGGAGCAGTTTAAGGCTCGCTTTAGTGAGAAGTTCATTCCAGCTGCTCAGAAGTCAATGTTGTTTAAGAAGTTCTTGGAGCTCAAGCAGAACGGCAGAGCTGTCTCGGAGTATATTGCTGAATTTGACACTTTGTCGAAGTACGGATTATCTCTTATTGATACTGCCGAGAAAAAGAATGAGAAATTCATAACTGGTTTGGATCAGTACTTGGGGGAAAAATTTATTAACCACATCGATGAGACGTTTGAATCGATTGTGGGAAAAGCATTAAGATCAGAAAGCCTCTACCCTAAGTCGAAGACTGAGGCTGCATCTGCAGAAGAGCCAAAACCACAAGCAAGTGGTGGAGGAAAGGGTGGTTCCCAGAATAAGAGAAAGCAGAACCAAGCTAAAAATGGCCAGAAGAAAACGAATAAGCAAGATGTGGAGTGCTTCAGCTGTGGTAAGAAGGGCCATTATGCTAGTAATTGTCGGGCCAAGCCAGCGGATAGGAAGTGCTTCAACTGTGGCCAGATGGGACATCACAAGGACAAGTGTCCACAGCCCCCTAAAGAAAAGCAAATGGTGAAAGCATACGCTCTTAATGCTATTCCTTCTTCGTCGAATGCCCCAACAGCGGCGGAGAAGGGAAAGAATGTCGTCATTCAAGGTATGCTTTCTGTTTATGATGTTCCTGTTAGAGTTTTGTTTGATACCGGAGCTTCCAGTTCTTTCATATCTAGTGACCTGGTAGATAGGTTGGGATTGGAGCCCGAGATTGTCGATAGGCCTTTAGTAGTGACGAACCCGATTGGTGGTTCGACTAGTCTTAGCATGATTTGTCGTAATGTGGTTCTATCGAGTCATGGGTGCATGTTTGTTTGTGATTGCTTTGTTTTGGGCTTTACTGGGTTTGGCATTATTTTGGGAGTAGATTGGCTCCAAAGATACGGGGTGGTGGTAGACTGTGAGGGCCTGTTGGTGACAGCTAGAGCGGATGATGGGCGGAGGATAGTGTTTGGTGGTCTACCCAGTAAGGGGGTATTGGCTAGTTTTCTAAACTCCCTCGACATTCCGCATAGTGAGTTGTCAGGTTTGCCCGTGGTTGGCCAGTATCCGGATGTTTTCGAAGAAGTGACCGGACTTCCACCACACCGAGAGATTGAGTTTCGTATTGATTTGGTAAAGGATGCCAGGCCTATAGTGATGCCACTTCGTCGTATGGCACCAAGAGAGCAGCGAGAACTCGAGGTGCAAGTCAGCGATCTTTTGAAGAAGGGATTTATCAGAAGGAGTGTTTCTGAATGGGGAGCACCAGTTGTGTTTGCTACCAAGGCGGATGGTTCCCTTCGTTTGTGTGTAGACTACCGCGAGTTGAATAAAGTGACGAGGAAGAACAAGTATCCTCTACCGCGGATAGATGATTTGTTCGATCAGTTGAGTGGCGCGAGAGTATTTTCTCAGTTAGATCTCGCGACAGGTTTTCATCAGCTTAGAGTGGAAGCTGAGAGTATAGCTAAAACGGCATTTCGGACGCCGTCTGGGTTTTATGAGTGGTTGGTCATGCCATTCGGGCTGACCAATGCCCCAGCATATTTTGTGGATCTTATGAATAGGGTATTCAGAGATCAGTTGAATAAGTTTGTCCTTGTGTTCGTTGATGATATTTTGGTCTATTCGAGGACAGAGGAAGAACACAAGGAACATTTAAGAGTAGCGATCGAGGTTTTGAGAAAACACCAATTGAAAGCAAAGTTTTCTAAGTGTCACTTCTGGAAGAGGGAAGTGAGGTTCTTGGGCCATGTTGTATCAGAGAGTGGTATTGCCGTGGACCCAGCAAAGGTGGCTACGGTACAAGATTGGCTTACGCCCAAGAATGCAACAGATGTAAGAAGTTTCTTGGGATTAGCTGGATATTATCGTAAGTTT
Organism: Allium sativum; assembly: GCA_030737875.1. NCBI lineage: Eukaryota > Viridiplantae > Streptophyta > Magnoliopsida > Asparagales > Amaryllidaceae > Allium > Allium sativum. The sequence goes on from CM060909.1 coordinate 86,595,061, forward strand.
ATCCAAGGTTTCTCCAAGATAGCAGCACCATTGACCCAGTTGACCAAGAAGAATCAAGCTTTTGTTTGGGATGAAAGGTGCGAGAATGCATTTAAAAGCCTAAAGGACAAGTTGACAAGCGCACCAGTGTTAGTCATTCCTAAGGGGGATGAAGAGATGACGGTATACACGGATGCCTGTGGTACCGGACTGGGTGCTGTATTAATGCAAGGCGGTAGGGTTGTAGCTTACGCAAGTCGGCAATTGAAACCGCACGAGAGAAGATACCCTACCCATGATTTAGAATTGGCAGCAATCGTGTTCGCGTTAAAGATGTGGAGACACTATCTCTTGGGAGAAAGATTTGAGCTATTTACAGATCATAAGTCGTTAAAGTATCTATTCTCCCAGAAGGATTTAAATCTCCGTCAGCAGAGATGGTTAGAGTTCTTAGCTTCCTATGATTTTGACATCGCATACACACCAGGAAAGGGCAATGCGGTGGCTGATGCATTGAGCAGAAGACATGCCAGCTTAGGGGCTATGTTCCTTGAATGGAAGCAACTGGAGTTTATCGCGGGGTTTGATTTCAGACCAAAGTGCGAATTGGATCCAGAAGTGTTAGCAAGTTTGACGATCAGACCCACTTTGATTGAGCGGATCGGCTCTAGTCAGAGGGACGATCCTAACCTGTTGGAAATCATCTCCAAGTTAGAGATGGGTATCGATGAGGAGGTGAACAAGTATGAGCTTGATCGAGATAGATGGCTTAGAAAGAATGGAAAGCTTGTTGTACCCAATGTCAATGGATTGAGGGATGAAGTGCTTAGAGAATGTCATCACTCAAAGCTGACTATACACCCCGGTGGTAACAAGATGTATCGAAATATGAAGCAGACTTACTACTGGGAAGGGATGAAAAGAGACGTTGGGAAGTTTATATCCAAGTGCATGAATTGCCAGCTAGTTAAAGCCGAGCAAAAGAAGCCTAGTGGTTTGTTACAGCCCTTAGAAATTCCCGAATGGAAATGGGAACAAGTCTCGATGGATTTCATCGATGGTTTACCAAGAACTAGATCGGGATATGACAGCATTTGGGTAATTGTAGATCGACTGACTAAAAGTGCAAGGTTTATACCAGTCAAATCGACCAGAACGGCAGCTAAGTTAGCAGAATTGTATATGAAGTGGGTAGTGAGATTTCATGGAGTACCTAAAGGCATTGTGAGCGACCGAGACCCGTTGTTCACTAGTGGGTTTTGGAAGAGCTTACAAGAGGCCCTAGGGTCAGAATTACATCTCAGTACCGCATATCATCCGCAGACCGACGGTCAGACGGAGAGGATGAACCGTATTTTGGAAGATCTCTTGAGAGCATGTATATTGGATTTTGGTGGATCATGGGATGACCATTTGCATCTAGTAGAGTTTGCATATAATAATAGCTACCAATCCAGTATCGGTATGGCTCCGTTTGAAGCTTTGTACGGGAGGCCGTGCAACTCACCATCGTGTTGGATAGAGACTGGCGAGAAGTTTATGCTTGGACCAGATGTGGTGAGGGAAACTTCAGATAAAATCAAGACCATTCAACAACGGATGAAGGCTGCCCAAGATAGGCAGAAGAGTTATGCTGATAAAAGGAGAAGGGACTTAAAATTCTCCGTTGGCGACTTGGTGTTTGTCAAGATTTCTCCGTTGAAGAGCGTAGTACGGTTTGGCAGGAGAGGCAAGTTGGCACCAAGATTTGTTGGCCCATTCCCTGTTCTTGAACCAGTCGGGAATTTGGCATATAGAATTGACTTACCAGAGAAGATGGAGGGAGTTCATAACGTATTTCATGTTTCCCAACTAAGGAAGTTCGTTCACGACTCAGATATGACTATTTCACCTGATCAGTTGGAGGACTTCGAAGTAGAACCCGAGGCGGTTGGGAACCGCAAGCCGGCCCGTATCGTCGAGCACGACATGAAGCAACTTCGAAGGAAGGCGGTGAAGTTAGTCAAGGTTCAGTGGGGCGAGGACGAGAATGATTGTACTTGGGAGACAGAGGAGAACATTAGGAAGGCACACCCAGAACTCTTTGCCTGGTAAGATTTTGATTTCGATTTAGTTTTCCGCATGCTAGGATAGGCTTGCTCGCTTGTTTTGCATGTTTGATTGTTGTATGTGGTTGGTAGGCATGCGGGATCCTTTGTATGTTTTGGGTTAAGGAATTTCGGGGGCGAAATTTCTTAAGGGGGGAAGAGTGTAACGACCCGCATTCTTCGCATCATAGGATCGTAGAATATTTATTTCTGTCACATACGAAGTCGTATGGTCATGTAACTTTGGGAAACGACTATTGGGGTCATTTCCCATGTTCATGATTTTTCCCGATTTTTAAATGACCATTTTACCCCTAGTTGGCACTGTTTTGGCCATAACTTTTGACTGGGAAGGAATTTTGACCTGAAACTACTTCCATTGGCTTCGGATGATGGTTTCTCTTTCCGTAGAGTGGTCACATTAGTCGAACGGACTTACCGTTTGGGAGATATGGCTGAAACAAGTTTCAGACGGTGAAAAACAGCTTAATTGGGCTTAACCGGGTGATTAGCAGCTAGGCCCACAGGGGAATTTCGGGTTTAGAGGTATAGGAGGACTGATTAGGGTTAGGTTATCACTTTCATTTCAGTTTTGAGCTGCCACAAACTTTCTTGAGACATTGGTAATGGCTTCCATCCTCTAAAATCACCCCAAAACACATTTTTAGCGAAGATTAAGCCTAAACTACGTCAAAACAAGGCCAAATAGCAACAAAGCAAGGTTGGAGCTGCTGCTATACATAGGAATTCGACCCAAACAGAGGATACTTCAGATTTGGTGTTTCATTTGTGGCCAAGGTGAGTGATTTGCATAGTTTTTGCACTAATTACAGTGATTAAGGGTAATTAGTGAAGATTAGCGAATTTATACGTAAATAAATTCTGGAAAAATTCTTAAAATTCTAAAATAATGTTTTAAGGCTCTGTTAGAAATTTGGGTTAATTCCGATGTGTTTTGCTAATCGTATGCTTAAACATGATTAAGAGGGATTATAGGAAAATGTGAGGTTTTGGGCACATTTGATCCATTTTGACATATGAATTCATTGTTTTGGTGTTTGTGGTTAGTTTGCTATGTTGTTATGACTATTTGACATGAATTGTGATTGATTAGAATAGGTAGATTTGTCAAAAACGTCGTCGAACGGCGTAAACAAGTTGCTGGAAAAGTTGCAGAAAGTGTGCAGGGTTTCGGATCGGATCGGATGGGGCTCGGATCGGAAATGTGAACTGGGCAAGAAACCCGACCCGAACTGGAGTTTGGCACATGAAGGGCTTGGCAAAAAGGAAGGTCGTTTACCTAGAGTTGGAGTGGACAAGGGGATCGGATCGGAGTAGGCTAGGGAGCGGATCGGACTGAAGTAAAGCGAAGTGATCGGATCGGAGTAGAAGGAAATGAGGGAGTTGATCGAAGAAGAAGCATGAGCTGGAAGGAGGATAGCAACCCGACCCGACCCGGAGGAGGACACCGACCCGACCCGGAGGAGGACACCGACCCGACCCGGAGTGAAGAAACCCGAACCGAACAGACGAGGGCAATGATTACCGAACCAAACCGAATTCCAGGACTGTTACTGCGTGACAACTCTTCTGAAGATCCACTCCAATTCGACCAAACCCGAGATGCAAAGGAAGTCCTAATGAGAAGTAAGAGCTCAGGATTCAGATGGGAATCAACGAGTTCGCTTCATGGTTGGGCTTTGCTGCGGGACGCGTGCCAAGGAGTTATCGACGTCTATAACTTTGGACCACTATGGTAGGAGGTACGAAGGCGGATTCAGGGCCATTATGGCATCGGTAGAACCAAGGGCTACGACCAATGAAGTGGGTCATTGAAATGTTTGGTCATGACTCCAAGTGTTTGGCTTGGTCACAGCAGGGTTTCTACAAGTCGGGATTCGTCGTTACCTCAGTTTGTCTAGTGTTCTAAAGTGGTAGATGTCGTACGCTTTACGCACTGAGTGAGAGATGTGAGGATGGTTGTTATGGATGATTTGTTTGCTACCATTGTGACATGCACACCCCACCCCCGTATTCTGACCCTATCTATTATGGCACCTTGGAGTATTGTACGGTATGTGGTACTAACTCTTTGGTTGCAGGTCCAAGTTCAGGTATGGATTAGTATACCTGTTATTACTCTGTTTAGATGCTTATCGCTCATACCAGGCTTTATGTCTGACCCAGAGTTTTATGTCTCTTCTTATTACTCTGGGTGCTCACACGAGCAGACTAGAGACAGGTTAGCTGGTGATGCACGGGTAGATGATCCGGAGACGAGCAGGAGGCTTCCACGTACTATATACATAATATTCTCCCTGTGTTGTTGAAGATCACTGCTTGGGCATTGTTGGTGTATCTTCTATTTTAGCTTCCTTTTGTTTAGAGACAGTAAATTTGGAAAGTTGTAATAAGCTGTATTTGGATTTCCGCTGCTTTGATGTTGACATTGATTATTAGTTATCAGCTTATGCACTGTCTCGCCTGTTTTATGTCAAGTATGTTATTATTATATTTTATCCCATGCGCTGTGAGACATTCTACAGGTTCTCTGATTAGTTCATTCCCTTCTTTCCTTTCTTCTGACGACCGTCTTGGGCTAGTCGGGCATGTGTACAGCGCACTCTTGGAGGAAATGCAGGCTGGTGCGAGGCGGGCTGTCACAATTAATATACTTAAAATACACATCATCATATGGGGAGTATCTCATACAAGAACCCTAATGACCCCAAACATGATCTCTCGAATACCAAAATATCCCATCATCAACAGAATTACCATCAGAAGACTCATTTTCATCCAGTTGTTCCAAAGTCTCAGAACCAGCAGTAGACTTGATTTCAATAGGAAAGGATACCATCTGAGGTGGAGGAGCTTTCATCGGGTGGGGGAGGGGGTGCTTTCGTACCCACTTCACAATGGGAGGTCGAGGGAGCGGGATACGTTCAGCAATAGGAACTGGAGATGGAAATGCAGCCAAGGAAACCCGAGTACATGCATCCTGTAAATGACCAAAGGTGTGACAAGTAGTGTAGATTTCTAGCTTCCATCCATATCTGATACGTACCTCAGCAACGAAGTCTGTGTCAATCCTTACACTAAGATCTCAGGTAGAGGCTTATCTGGAGTGATTTCTATAAGTGCTTTAGCATAAAACAACTTCTCCGTGCAACAGTACTAGCATCAAAACACTTAAGCTTCCTAATTTTGTTCGATAGCCAATTCAAACCAATAAGGGATTCTGGAACTGAAGGAATGTGAGAAATATGTTCAGACTGGCACAGATAGAACCTGCTCCCTAACTCTATTAGGATTCCAAGGAGTAATGATGAAAGGTTTACCTCTAATAATAGTTGGCTCGAGACTAAGAACACGTAATCTTTCCTCCAGGAGAGTGAACTTTAAAAAAAACATGGATCTGCCTAACCTAATTTTGAGGCTCCCCCTGATTTGCCATTTCATTTTTGCATTCCTCCTTAACAACCAAATATGGTGGCACTAGACCTAAGAAGAAACCCACCAACCTGTCTGTCCAAAACTCCGCACCCACCTCAATCACCTCCCTCGGGATATCATCATCACACCCCATTGTTGGATGTTCAAAGTTATGTGGAACATAACTTCCTTTATTCTTCAGAGCGTTATCAAAAAAGAGCTCCATTTAGGGACATGTGCATAAATTTACAAATACGGATTAAAAGAAAGAGAACTAAATTTACAAAGACATGTACATAAATTGTATATCTGTATTTAAAAAGGAATAGGATTGAATTCGACAAATTAGTAGGAACTTGCAGTGAATTACAACATGGGTTGTAATTTGAAAAGTAAAAAAGAATGAGCATATTATTATGATAAATATACAGGCATGTTGTAAAATCATTAAAGGCAAATTTGAGATATTTGCAGCTTTTATAACATAGGTGCTATAATTAAAAATGTAAATGAAAAGGCTTATTATAACTAAAAATTAGATCTTGGAATAAGTTAATAAGAAGGAGATATTAGATGTATGTACTAGTAGTACTCCCTTTTATGCTAAAGTATGTATATAAGTGACCAATTAATTAGGACCAGATCAAAGGGACTGAGAATGGAGCATAAATTAGATTATTCGTTTGTTAGGGACTCATTCTAGTAGCATTTCCTTTCAGGTTTACTATTTATGGTCTCACATGGGGGGTTGAGTGTAACACCCCACGCCCGCTAAGGTCACTCACTAAGGGACTGCCTTAACTTCGGTGGAGTATTTTAAGTGAATATAGAACAGAAAAATTACAACAAGACAGATATAAATAATACTTGAAAATCTAAAACATCATTTCATTGCAGCAGAAGATAAACATGTTTGGTTACAATACCAAAACCAACTAAAACAAGAGTCAAGTACTAAATATCCATCCTGATAAAACATAAGTACATAATCCCACTACATAAACTAATAGCCATAATAGAAAAGATAAGCTGAGCTTTACATCAACGGTCCAAGCTCCAAAAGATAGATAAAGCAATCTGGTCAAAGCCCACTAGTGCTAGGCCCACTCTGAGAACCTGAGGGTTGGGAAAAAGATAAAAACAACGGGGTCAGACATAAGTCTGAGCGAGTCCTATAACTTTAACAATACAATCATTAAAGTAATTAGGGTATGATATAAACTTGGTACGGTAATGACTGGGGATTAATGACTACACTAAGCAGCCAACTAGACATAGGATGAACTAAGATATCGGTAAAGACGCATCTACCCACCCAAGGGTAATTATTACACTGCACCACACCAGTCATTCCTACTTAAAGGTTGATCCCACCCAAGGACTTAGAAAATTTAACTAGTAGTTTCGTGTACCCCTAGCCGACCACATAGGTGCCGTCTGCCCCTATCTCCACTAGGTGCACCCACTACTCCCCAAGCGATCGGCTCTCTAACGTAGATACCCGTGCTGGCCCCACAGTGGGGTGTATCACTCCCCAAAGTGGCAACCCGATACAATCAACGGTGCACGGCTTATACCTACACGATGCAACAACGTCTTACCTACCAGCCCGGGTCCACACACGCATATGAAACCCGTTGGACTTGCGTTGCCACCGCTAACCCGTTTTGGCCTCTTATAGTCAAGCCCAGTATGCGTGTCCCGTCCTCGACTTGGGTCGAGCCCACAAAGATACGTTTTGGGTTACTGGTTGAAATGGCCCCCCACAAGCTACCCACCTAAGCTTGTCCCTTTTTCTAGTGCATCCCACTTAACCCTTTAATCATGTTTAATTACATGTTTCCACTTGGTTAAGTATTCTAATCGTATTTTCTATTGCCACCCAAGGCAACCCACTAGATTTCCACATGCCACCCAAGGCATCCACTTAACCCCTCATGCCCCACTACATGCTTATCTGGTTAAGTGTTTCTTAATTGATTAAGAACATAACCTTTGTAAAGACCTCTCACATTAGACTGTCTTTTATGGCAGCTGGATTTGCCGGTCGGGTCCGGGCAGCCTTACGCCATAACAGAGTCTAACCTCGTGTCTTTACACTTGTCACGTATTTAGTTTATGCCTAAGACCTCTCACATTGGGCCAATCATTTGTAGCCGCTGGATTTACCGGTCGGGTCCGGGCAGTCTTATGCTACAAAAGGGTCCAACCTCGTGTCTTAGTCGATTAATTACACCTAATTAATCACCCCCATATTTTGAATTAATTTTCCCTAATTAATTCCAATTTAATGATGTACATAATTGACTCAATTATGTCCATCCACTTATGGTATGCAACATCATACCAATTTCACCACAATTTTGTTAACATGAATATTAACCCCATCGTTCCCCACGTAATACGCTAACATGACATACTTAAAAGGGAAAATTCATCACAAATACAATGGGTTCAACTTAGCATAACATTAGCATCAACATGGGTTTTAAAGGTGTCAACTTGCATATATGACCATAGCATCAAACCCAACTAGCATAAATAATCAACCCAAACTTGCATGAATCACATATGTCATAAAGAGGGTAACTTGCATAGATGTTCATGTCATAGACCTATCATAAAGGGATAAACTTGCATACATGTCATAGGTCTAAAAAGGGATGAACTTGCATATGTTACTCATATCATAAAAAGGGGTAAACATGCATATATATGCATGACATACAAAGGGGTAAACTTGCATATGTATGCATATCATACAAAGGTGTAAACTTGCACATGTTACTTGCATATAATCAAACACCAAACTTGCATAACATGTCATATATGAACTTGCATATAATCAAACACCAAACTTGCATAACATGTCATATATGAACTTGCATATAATCAAACACCAAACTTGCATAACATATCATCTATGAACTTGCATATAATCAAACACCAAACTTGCTTAACATAGTGTCATAATGGATCAATGTTTATCATAGTGATTTGCATAACTAGCATCATGAACACATAGCATAAAACTTTCATAACTAGCATCATGAACACATAGCATAAAACTTGCATAACTAGCATCATGAACACATAGCATATGATAACATAACTTGCATTGATCCACATACATAACCATAACCTCATTATATCCTAACATAATTAGTTTAGCAATTGCTTGCTAAAGGCATAGAAACTCACAACTTGTTGATTAGCACTCCTATGAAGAAGATTAAGTTGCTAGAGTTGATTAGAAGTTGATTTGAGAAGCTATCTTCCTCTTTAATTTGTGGAGGCTCCTTCTAAGTTGCATTTTGACGGCTTGATGACGTTATATCTATTTTTAGTATGGATTAGGGTAGTCTTAGGGTGTATTTATAAATTAGTTAAGTGGTTTAGGCCCTTAGATTAACCCTAATTTAGGTTAGATCCGTCAGATTTCGTCACAGCCCCAAAACACAGCCCAAACCCCAAAACAGTGCACCCAGGCCAATCTGGCCGAGCAAGCCAGGTTGCACCCTGTGTCGACAGGGGTGTCGACACTACTGTCGACACACCCACCTGGGTGTCGACTCCCTAGTCGACATGGGGGTCGACCTGGTGCTTGGCGGGAATTTTCCCGCCTTGCTCCATTTCTGCATTTGAAATCTGTTTTCGAAATTTAAATCTTCTGAAAACTTCTTCGGGCCTTAACTAGGTCATACGGACTCCAATTTTCGAAAACTCGGACTCTATTTCGCGTATTTTTCCGAGACGAACGCAATGGCATAGCCCGTTTCCCCTGATTCAGATTTTAAAATTTAATTCTTCCCTGATTTATATTATAACAAGTTATTCAACATACGGGGTGTTACATTCTCCCCTACTTAAAGAATTTCGTCCCCGAAATTTCTAAGTCAAGAAGAACGTATCTTACCATCCAAACAACCATCTACTAAACCATCAAACACTGGCATCCATTGTCCTTAAAGTTTCTAATGTTGTATGAACATATGCAAAAAGTGTGTGTATATGTTCCCTGTCTAATGCAAAATCAGGCGGTCTACTGATTCAGTTGACCTCCTTAATGCAAACCATGATAGTGCCATGCATCCAATATGTATGCGAAAGAACCCTATCGACACATACTATCTCTACATGTGTGCACAACCATACACCAAAATGCATCATCCATATGATAACACAACCATTATACATCCATTAATATAGCTACCTACACACAGTTAAATGCAATATGCAATATGAAGTGACTGAGCTGATCTAGTGTCTAAAGTGTGTGTACATGCATCCACGAGCAACCACTAGCAAACACTTGCATCCACATGCATCCATCAATCATAACATGTCTCAAACACATGTTTCAACCATAGGTTTACCCTATCTAAAGGTCAAAGGTACTAATGAGAGGACATACTAAAGATAAGATAAGTACTAGACAAACGATAAAGGAGAAGTTAAAAGACATACCCTCAAAAAGGAATGGGTACAGTGAACGCATCTTCGCTTCTGTCTCCCAAGTAGCGTTGCTCTCATCATCTCCCCATTGCACTTTGACTAGTTGAACCTCTCTGTTTCTCAACTTCCTAATCTCTGACCCAAGGATGCGGGTAGGAGCTCGTCGAATAGTCGCATCACGCTCTACCTCCACTTCTCTAAGCAAGCTCGGCTCTACCACCTCTGCGGTCTCATGTAGGCACTTCCTCAAATGTGACACATGGAATACGTCATGTACCCCACTAAGTCTCTCGGGTAAATCCACTCTATATGCCATCCGTCCAATCTTTTCCTTAATAGGAAACGGTCCTACAAACCTTGGTGCTAACTTCCCAACGGACCCAAAGCGAACAACATTCCGTAATGGAGATACTTTAACAAAGACCATGTCCCCAACATCAAACTCAAGATCTATCCTCCTCTTATCCGCGTAGGATTTCTGTCTGTCTTGCGCCGCTTTCATCCTTCTTCGAATCAAATCAATCTTTTCCGAAGTCTCTCTAACCATATCAGGCCCAAGCAAGATCTTATCCGTAGATTCCCACCAACATGTAGGTGATCGCAAGGCCTTCCATAAAGAGCTTCGAAAGGAGCCATGCCAATACTAGACTGAAAGCTGTTATTATACGCGAACTCCACCAATGGAAGATGCTCTTCCCATGTACCTCCAAAATTTAAAATACATAGCCTCAAAAGGTCTTCTAGAACATGATTCACCCTCTCGGTCTGGCCGTCCGTCTGAGGATGATATGCGGTGCTCAAACACAACTGAGTCCCTACCGCCTCTTGCAAACTCTTCCAAAACTCACTAGTGAAGATAGGATCTCGATCACTCACTATGCTAGAAGGTACACCATGCAACCGAACTATCTCTCGAAGGTAAACTGAAGCTAGCCATGGAGCAGTTCTCTTACTCTTCACGGGTATGAAATGGGCGCTCTTAGTAAGTCTGTCTACCACAACCCAAATTCCCGTATTACCCTTCCTCGATCTCGGTAACCCATCAATAAAATCCATCGAGACGCTATCCCACTTCCATTGCGGAACCTCCAATGGGTGAAGCAACCCACCAGGTTTCTTTTGCTCCGCTTTCACTTGTTGGCACACCAAGCATCTAGCGACATACTCGGCCACATCTTTCTTCATACCGGCCCAAAAGAAAACTCGCTTCATGTTTTGGTACATCTTGTCCCCACCGGGATGAATGGTCATCTTTGAACGATGCGCATCATCAAGAATATCCTTCCTCAAACCCTCGTCTTGCGGTACACAAAGTCTACCGTCTCTACGCAAGCACCCCCTATCGTCTAGGGTGTACCTACTCAAATGGTTGGACGACTCCCCCTTTATGAGCTTCTCTACTAACTCAACCAACTGTGGGTCGTCCCGCTGTGCCTCGCCAATCCGTCCCAAAAGAGTAGGTCTGACCTCTAAGGATGCTAGCAAGCCGGGTACAAAGTCAACGGAAGGTCTGAAATCAAACATCGTGATAAATTCCAAGCTTCGTCGTTCCACGAACAATGGACTCAAGGACAACCTTTTTCTGCTCAAGGCGTCTGCCACCACGTTACCCTTGCCAGGGGTATACGCTATCTCGAAATCATAGGATGCTAAGAACTCCATCCACCTTTGCTGTCTTAAGTTCAAATCCTTCTGAGAAACCAAGTACTTCAAAGATTTATGGTCGGTGAACAATTCGAACCTCTCGCCAAGAAGATAATGGCGCCAAGACTTAAGCGCAAAAACAATAGCGGCCAACTCTAGATCATGTGTAGGATAATTTTTCTCATGCACTCTCAACTGCCTTCCCCCTTAGGCTATTACCCTTCCCTCTTGCATTAAGACTGCGCTTAGTCCTGTCTTACAAGCATCGGTATAAACAACAAATGGCTTACTCCCATCTGGCAACACTAAGACTGGAGCTGTGGTTAAAGCTCTCTTTAACCGTTGGAACGCATCATCACAATCTACGTCCCATGTGAAGACTATATTCTTCTACGTCAAGCGAGTTAATGGGGCTGATATCTTCGCGAAGTCCTTGATAAACTTCCTATAGTAGCCAGCCAACCCCAAGAAACTCCTCACCTCGGTAGCTAAAGTAGCAAGGATGGCATATAAGATAAGAATGCTAAAGATACTTGCAAGAGTTCATGATATATTTCATGCCTTGTATTTGAGGATATACGTACAAGATTCACCTAAGGTAGTTAAGCTTAGTCAGCTCGAGGAGGTAGAGATCGAGCAATATGCATCCGTTATTGTGTACCTAATAAATTTTAGAGCATGAGGGCAAACATCTGAGAAACAAAGAGGTTAAGCTTGTAAAAGTTTATGGGGAGACAAAAAAAAAGGAGCAATAAGGGAGGCTAAATAGAAGATTCGCATTTCCTATACTTTTCTTGCTGATGGTACACTTTGAATTTTTCTGAAACATACCACACCCCATGACAATATCTAAAATAGAACCCCGCTAAGGAATGTGTGGTGTTGTAGGTATAAAGACATAAATACATCATAGAGACTAAGCTTTCACAAGTTATAAATAAATAGTCGTACAACGGAAGAAGAAGACATTTTACCTAATGATAAAAAGAATCATTCATTGAGACTATTTTAGTAACCAAATTGTCTCAAAATATCAAGACTTAAATATCTTATTCAAAAACCACATTAAAGTACCTAGTAATAATATTCCCTAAGTGGTCAAAAGGTACAACCAAACTATGGTAAAGTAACAAAAATAAATACATTTGCTACAATAATCCTCCAAGATAGAATCAACAAAGAAATTTGAATTAGGCACTTCCTTCATGTGAGCCTGGGTGAAGAAAAGAAAAGAAGGAAGAAAAATGGGTCAGACATAATGTCTGGTGAGCTATTATGATTACTAGCATGATTAAATAAGCAAAGGAAATAGGTAAAACAACAGTTTTAGTGTCATATAGGGTAAGTGTCTGTGTACACCTAAAAGTGAACTTAAAAGAATGTAGATTGAGTTTTCTTATTCAATGGAACTTTGGTTGGTGATTATTTTGCACTTCTACAATTTCAAAACATAACACAATTAAGAAGAATTATCCTAATACTACCCATCAATCGGTTTCTTAAACCATAGAGTGATAATTTATGCCCATTATGGGTTTGAGTTTATCATTTACTCATCCCATCAGCAAAAGGACATAACATTAATCATATGCATTACAATGTCTTATCTTCCCTCGTCGGACCAATGCACGCACATTGATCCATCAGAATGCACCCGTACCCACCTTAAATTCTAACCATCTTACTATCTTCCACGACATGGTGCAAGCCTTAGCCTTATATATGAGACTATATGTTATTAAAAGGCATGTTGTATGGTGTAGAACCCCAATAAACAATTTATATTCGCTCCAAATCCCTATTGATTTGACCCTCATAGACTATTACAGTATATTAACTAGAAAATAAGGCATTTAACTTAATGTCATTTTTAAGTTCAAATCAAATTAAGCCTAACTGTTAATTTATTTACCATAGAATAACGCCAAATCACATTGCCCCATAGAATGAAAATACTGCCAAATCACATAGCCTCATAAAATGATAATTCTGCCAAATCACATGGCATCATAAAATAATAATTTTAGGCTTATAAGTTAATACCCATTTTAAGCTTATTTTTACATTAAGCCTAATTGTTCCCCTCTTCATATTTGAAAATAAACTATTTAGTTTATTATAGTTCACGGTCCATTTTATATATGCAACTATGATTACAGTCAAATTTTCTATCATATTTTGTGCCATTGCCTTTTTACAATCCATACTAAGATTGCCTTTTTATTCAATCTAATTATTTCCTTATTATTTTGGTCTTATAATATGTAAAATTAGCCCTAATTCAATTGTATTTTTCTCAATTGTGCACAAAATAAAAGAATAATAATCAATCAATGTGCGCAGAATAAAAGAGAAATAATCTGTCATAGGCAGTTAGGCACACATAATTGTGCCTAAATTGGTCATATTCGTATGTCTCTTAGGCATATTTGGGCATAACCAAAATAAATTGAAAATTCAGAATAAGAAAAGGGAAAAATAATATGAGAATAACAATTTACAATATTCAAAATATTAACCAAATCGAAACTGTAAAAACAGACTAAAATATCACATAAAGGAATTAAAGAAAATAGGAGTAAACTGAAATATTAATAAATCTAAGAAAAGGATTATAATTACAACTATCATTGTTCTAATTTACCTTAACTTATCCAAAAATCTAAAATAATCACAAAATCTCACCAAGAAATTCTTCCTTTGTGGCCCCGATAGAATCTCTAAAATATATGCATATATAATCCTCTAGAATATGTGTATATAAAATATTTTATTTTAAAACTCCATTAATTTCATAAAGAAAATTAGTATAGGGGATAAGAAATGAGTTATGTATGGAATGTGGAAGGGTAAAGATTTATTTATAGCTGGAGATTGGCCACATCAGCAAATCTGGAACGAACACATCATCCCTGATTTAGCCTGAAATAATCTCGATTGTTCTTCGATTTCGTGCCAGGAACGAATTCGTGCCACGCACGAAATCGTTCCCAGCAACTAGCTGGGTTGACCTAGTACTCAACTGGGTCGACGCATGGGTCGACCCACCCATGGCATGGGCTCACCCATGGGTCAACCTAGCCAGGGACTGGATCGTCCCAAATAACGTATTTATTTTATTTTCATTTAAAATTTTAGATTTGAATTTTGAATTTCTGATCACTATAACTTATTTGTTTTAAGTACGTTTTACGCAAACCAAACATCAATCCAAACCATAAAATCGTAGCAGACACAATGTCGGAATCACTATTGCCAAATTCCCATTATTTTTTAACTTATCTTTTTAATTTATTAATTAATCGTTTTGTACTAAAATTTGGGTTGTTACGTTCTCCCATCCTTAACGAGTTTCATCCTCGGAATCTCTAAGTCAGAGGAATAAGATAAGTGTTTCCACTACAATATCTACAACCATCTACTCATCCGTCATCCATTGTCTTTAATTTTTCTAATGCAATCCATGTATTTATGCAATAGTGTAGTGTATATGACCCTAACTAATGCAAAAGATTCGGTGGTTTATTGATTCAGTTGACCTCCTTTTTATGCAATTATGTTTGTGCCATGTATCCAAATGTATGCAAAAATCCTAATGATAACATATAATTCTATACGGGTGCATCAAACATCATCCATATGCAATAGCCATACGATAGCATCCATATATTACAACCATAGAAATAAATAAAATGCACGCATATCCATATGCATATGTAAGTTCCCTATCAGCTGATCGCCTCATAGTGTCTAGTGTGTGTGTATGCATCAACTGCATCCACTTGCAAACACTTGCATCCATTTACATCCATCAAACATAACATGTTGCAATAACATGTTTCAGTCATATCCTAATATTCAGGATTAAATCCTAAGATTATAGATTCAAAGGAATAGAAAGATAAAACCTATTCAAAACTAAAGATGGAGAAAGATCGAAGCTTACCGTCAAAAAGATAAGGATAGGAAATACACATCTTCTCCTCTGGTTCCCAAGTGGCTTCGCTGGAATTGTCTCCCTACTGAACTTTTTCTAGCTTCACCTCCTTATTCCTCAACCTCTTAGTCTTAAAATCTAGGATCTGCATAGGTGCTCATCAATTAGATGCCTCTTGATCAATCTCCACAACCTCTAATGTACTAGGGTCTACTACCACTGTTAAGTCATGTAAGTATTTTCGTAAGTGCGAAACATGGAATACGTCATGAACACCCGAAAGCCTCTGCGGTAGCCGAATACTATACGCCATCTGCCTCACCCGCTCTATGATCGAGAATGGACCAACAAACCTCGGTGCTAACTTGACTACGGAGCCAAATCTTACCATGTTTTCTTAACGGTGATATCTTAACGAAGACTAATCTCCAATAGCAAACTCTAGGTCAGTCCATCTCTTATCCATGTAAGACTTTTGTCGATCATGTGTCGTCTTTATCCTCTTCCTAATCAAATCAATCTTATCGGAGGCCTCTCTAATCATATATGTCCCAAGAAGTAATCGGCATGTCGTCTCCCGCCAACATGCCGGAGGTCTGCAAGGACGTCTATATAAAGCCTCAAAGGGTGCCATACTAATGCTATTCTAAAAACTATTATTATAAGCAAAATCCATAAGGGATAAATGTTCCTCTCATGTCCCTTCAAAATGCAAGGTACACAACCTTAATAGGTCGTATAGAATCTTATTCACCCTCTTAGTCTATCCATAGATCTGAGGATGATAAGTCGTGCTCAATATGATTTGTGTCTCCAAAGCTTCCTGCAGATTCCTCAAATCTCACTAGTGAAGACATGATCTCTATCACTCATGATACTCGAAGGTTCCCCATAAATTCAGACAACCTCACACACATAAATATAAGCCAACCATGTTGTTGTCTTCTTACTCTTAACTAGGATGAAATGAGCGCTCTTAGTCAGTCGGTCCATGATGACCCAAATGCTAGTGTTGGCTTTTCTCGACCTAGGAAACCCATTCACTGAATCTATAGAAAAGCTCTCTCATTTTCATAATGGATTATCCAAGACTGAAGCAATCCACCGAGCTTCTTCTGTTCTGCATTTACTCTTTGAAAAGTCACAAACTTGTCCCGATATTTAGCCACGTCTTTCTTCATATATGTCTAGTAGAAGATTCATCTCATATCACGATACATTTTATCACCGCCCGGATGGATAGTCATCTGAGATTGATGAGGCTTGGCCAACAACGTGCTCA
Organism: Allium sativum; assembly: GCA_030737875.1. NCBI lineage: Eukaryota > Viridiplantae > Streptophyta > Magnoliopsida > Asparagales > Amaryllidaceae > Allium > Allium sativum. Next base: position 86,611,880 of record CM060909.1, read on the forward strand.
TCAAATCGTTCGTGTAGTGTACACATAGTCTGCCATCATGTTGAAGCCAACCGCTATGATCCACATAATATTTGAGAGGATATCTAAACACCTCTCCTTTACTCAATCGATCTAAATTATCCACAAGCTCTGGATCCTCTCTCTGCTTTGTCCTGATCTGCTCTAGCAAGGTAGATCGCACCTCCAACTATGCCAACAATCTCGGAGTATAGTCCATAGATGGTCTAAAGTTGAATGTAGATATAAACTCCAAACTTTGCCACTCTATGGACAAAGGACTCAATGACGCCCTCTATTTACTCAAAGCATCAGCCACCACATTCCTCTTGCCTGGGTATAAGCAATCTCAAAATCATATGATGCTTAGAAATGCATCCACTTTTGTTGCCTCAAATTGAGATCTCTTTCGGAGAATAATTATTGAAGAGGCTTATGGTCCGTAAAGAGCTTGAATCTCACGCCAAGTAGGTAATGTCTCCAAGATTTAAGTATGAACACTATAACAGCTAACTCCAAATCATGAGTAGGGTAATTTCTCTTATGAAATCTTAACTATCTACTACAATAGCACACTACAATACCCTCTTGCATCAACACCGCACCTAAGCCAGTCCCACAAGCATCGGTATATATTGTGAACTTCTTAGAACCGTCGGGTAATATCAGAATTGATGCACTGGGGAGAGCCTTCTTTAACCTCTGAAAGCATTCTTGCAATTCATATCCCAAGAGAAAGCCAAATTCTTCTTAGTAAGTCGATTAGTAGTTCCGAGATCCATGCGAAGTCTTTGATGAACTTTGTATTGTAACCCGCTAAACTAAGAAAACTCCTCACCTCTGTCACGTTCTTTAGGGATTTTCAATCTTGTACCACCACCACCAGTCAACAGCTAACCCACCTATTAAGACCATAGCTCGAAGAAATGCACCTCTCTCTTCCAAAAATGACACTAGAAGAATTTCGCCTTCAGTTGATGAGCCGAGAGAGTACGGAGAACCTCTCCAAAATGATAAGCATGATCATACTCACTCCTTTAGTAGACAAGAATATTGTCCATAAAAACCACCATAAACTTATTTAGAACATCTTTGAATACTCTACTCATCAAGTTTACGAACTACACTGGTGCACTGGTCATCCCAAAAGGCATAACCAACCACTCAAAGAAGCTATCAGGAGTCTGAAACGTCGTCTTATCAATATTATCTTCTTATATATGCAACTGATGAAACCCAGTAGCCCAGTCCAACTGAGAGAATATAGACGCACCTATCAACTAGTCAAACAGATCATTTATCCCAGAAAGTGGGTAATGATTTTTCTTGAACTAGTTTATTTCTCGATAATCCACATATAGACGAAGGGAACCATCTGCCTTAGTAGCAAAAACGACCGGTGCACCCCACTTAGAAATACTTAATCTAATAAACCCTTTTTCCAAAATATCACCCTCTTGTTTGCTAAGTTCTCTCTGTTTCCTTGGATCCATATGTTGAACAAGTAGCACTACAGGCTTTGCACTCTCACTAAGGTAAATTCGAAAGTCGATCTCTCTCGTTTAGGCATGACACCTAAATTCCATCTTGTTTTCCCTTTCTGAGAATTACCCATTGCTTTTTCTTGTCTTTTTTGTATTCCATCCATCTCTTTTTAGATCAGATAACTTAGGAGTTCCACTCTTAACATCCTTGACTTCTTCCTTCCTATCCTCATGCATCAATGTCATCTCAATGAAAGCCTCGAAAGTTCCCCCATTGGAATATAAGTCATTGTTAAACCTTGGAGAGGTTGATTAAATCCACTCGCAAATCTAATAGGCTTCTTATTAGCTATGTTAATTAAGTCTATTCCAAATCTTGATAACTCGTTAAATCGTTGATGAACTCCTTAACCCAAAGGTCTCCTTGCTACAAATTTAGAAATTGCTCCAACCGCATGTCTTCCTCGATAGGTGATAGAAACTTCCCCTCGAATGTATTTGAAATCCATCCCAATCTATAACTCGCCTCTCAACCTCCATAGTTTCCCACCAAAATGAGGCCTCCTCCTGAAGCTACTAAGTAGCTAGCCAAACTCTCATCCTATCCTCATGCCCCAATAACTCAAAAATCCTCTTTGTCTCTTTAATCCAAATGCATATCTCCACAAATGTTTCGATGTTCAAAAAAGTCTTGCCGCCCTAGGTTGAGAAATCCTTACAAAGCTTAGAATGATTCGCAACTGCTGGTGGATTAGAAGGAACCACCACAGTGGATGCTGGATCCTGCACATGTTCTTGTCCTTTAGTTGGTACCATAGTCTCTGAATACCTAGGAGCCAACCGTGGGTAGGAATGCCCTCAGGAAGATTAGCGTCTACCGACATACTGCGCAAAAGAAAGGATAGATATTTAGAATTCGAAAGAGTCAAAGAAAGGTTGTAACTAACTAGATGGGATACATTTTTATTTTCAAAATAAATTTTGGTTTCTGAAAAATATGTTTTCTTAAAAAAGCATTTTCTTATTAAAACGGAACTTTAGTGATCTTGCAACCTTAGGCTCTAATGCCAAATGAGACAACCCACATCCCATAACTTTATCCAAAATATAATCTGGATAAGGATTGTGTGTTGTCATAGATGTAACAACATAAATACATCACAGAGACTAAGATTTCACAAGACATAAATAAATATATGTACAGCAGAAGAAGAAGTCAATTTACATATGATAAAAAGAAGCATTTATTTCAGGCCATATATTTCAGGAAAACCAAATTGTTTGAAAATATCATGTCTTAAAAATATCAATCAAAAACAACATCAGAGTACAAAAAAATAATTTTACTTAAGTAGTCAAAAGGTACAACCAAACCGTAGTAAAGAAATAAAAAGCAATACATCTGCTGCAATATTCCTTCGAGATAGAATCAGCAAAAAAATCTAAGCTAAGCACTTCCTCCCTATGGGCCTAGGGGGAAGAAAAAGGAAAGAAGGATGGAAAATGGTCAAACATAAAGTCTGGTGAGCTATTATGATTACTAGCATGGTTGAATAAGCAAATCAAATAGGTGAAATAGTAGTTCTAGTGTCATATATGGTAAATGTCTATGTACACCTAAAAGTGAACATAAAAGATTGTAGATTAACTTTTCTCATTCAACATAATTTTGGTTAGCGGTTGTTTTTCACTTCTCCAATTTCGAAACATAACATAATTAGGAAGAATTATCCAAATACCACTTATTGATCGACTGCTTATACCATAGATTGATCATCTATGCCCACTATGGGATTGAGTTTATCATGCCCAACCCATTAGGAAAAAGACATAACATTAATTGCAAGTGTTAAGTGTATTATTTTCCCTCGTCGGACCAATGCACGCACATTGATCCACCGGAACACACTCATACCCACCTTAAATTTGGACCATCTTACTACCTCCTATGGCATGGTGCGTCCCCTCGCCTCTTATATGAGACCGTATGCGATAAAAAAAAGGTATGATTATGGTATGAATCCCCAACAAATAATTTATACTCGGTCTAAATCCCAGACCATTACAATAGATTAACTATAAAATTAGGCTTTAAATTTGATTTCGTTTTTAAGTTCAAATTCAATTAAGCTTAACAGTTAATTTATTTACCATATAATAACGCCAAATTACATAGCCCCATAATAATAATGCCGAATCACATGGCCCTATAGAATAACAATAACGCCAGGTCCCATAGTAATAACGCCAAATCACATGGCCTCGTAATAATAACGCCAAATCACATTGTTAGATCCAAAACTGGGTCTAACACCCAAATTGTTGTAATTTGGGAAAGATTAGTATCAGAATAAATGCAGGAAAATCAGAAAAGACACAGAGTTTATAGTGGTTCGGCGTTAAAGAGCCTACGTCCACTTTATATCAATGATTATGCTTAAGATTCGAATACAACCAATGATTTATCTCTCAACCTCACTTTTAAAATATTGATTCACTCAGTAAATTTGAGACAACTCTGAGTAGAGATAATGGAGATATGATAATGGTGGAATCAGAGCTCTGAATTGCCAAAAGATCCCCAAAAATGCCAAGTCCGGGGTTATTTATAGGTGGTATTTGCAGACGGATCATGGTCATACGTGTCACAAATCCCGATGATCTTGGACAGGTACGTAGCTTGATGGAGAAATAGTCAATATGACAGTTGGGGACAGGTGTCATGAGATCCAATCTTTTTGGCTCGTGGTAGACCAAGTCGTGGTCACCGCCTTTGGGTTTCTGGAATCCGATCGGATCGCACAGGCATACCGCGATCAGGGGAGTGCATCACGATTCGATTAAGGTAGGGCGATCGCGATCGGGTCTTCAGGGGCTAAGTGTGTGACACTTCATATTTTCTTCGTATGTGAACCTTGGTGGCTTGGTCAAAAAGCTAGCCAACACTTTGCCCCCTCGAAGTATGTTTTAGCAAGGATGAAATATGCTTCGAAAATACTTAACTACCTTTTCATGGAATGACGTAAATCAATGGTTGTGTCTGTCTGAAACATCATACTGCTCTAGAAAGTTGCGTTCCTTGATTGTTACAAATATTAGGTTGTATCATCAATCATTTCTTTGTTCATCGAGAGATTTTCATCTTTTGGATACTTGAAGGCATTTCTATCAAATCGCCAAGTAAGTCTCAAAACTCCTTGTAAGAAGTAGCATTTAATAACTTTCGTATTTCTGCAAATATGGAACTTATCCATTTTCGATCCATTAGTCACACTAGTGCTTGGATCGTCACTTCAAGTCTCGGACCGTGGTGGACTATCCCACAACTTCAATTAGAGTTATCCAATAGGCTTCGAACCGTGGTCTGGAGGGCCCATGCACGACCCCCAGTGGGCTTTCTGCCTGCTCGTGGCCCATGATGGCCTGGCGAACCATATAGGGCAAGGAGGGGATTTTTCTCCTTTCGTTTGATCTCTTGAGTTCAGGTCGTGGGACCTTACTGTGGTTTGTGGATAAAACATCCATTACGGATCCATAACAGAGCGGACTTCCTTTCGAATTGCGACGGGCCTGTTGGTTTCAGCCCTAGGCTTCTAGCAGAGCGGACCATATCACGAGCCAAAGTGGGCTCCTGTTCACGGCCCATTTGCTTCAAATAAAACAAAAAGGGGAATATGAATGGCCATTGTTTTAGCTATATAAGCCGGGTCTTCTCCTCCACTTCCCTTTCTTTCTTCGTCTGTTTTCACTGCCGCCTCCATTCTATACAACCGAAACTCTAGCTTCCCAAATCGATTTGCTCTCCAACCTTCGACTTAATTCAATTAGGTAAAAGAAAAATGGAGATTTAACTGTTATTTTCAATTAGAGTGTAGGATTTATCTTGCTATGGCTGTGACTGGAAATTGAAAAATGAATTGCGTGAGATGGGTTCGATTACAATGGTTAGTGGATGGAGAGGAGAGGTGAGAAAGGAGAAGGAGCAGGCCAGGTCGGTTCGTTAGTGAGGTTTTGGCTCAGGTCGTGGAAGCAGGGGGACCAGGGAGCAAAGGAAGAATAAAAGCGTGGTTATGGACAACGGATCGGGTCGTGGTGATGGGGATGGATCATGGAGGTCTGTTGCGATCCGTTCAAGTAAAGCACAATTAGTCAAGAGGTTCAGCGTTCCACGATCCGTTGTTCTTCCATGAGCTGGTGCTTCTTCACGAGTTTGCTCCTGCTTTGCGAGCTAGCGATGAATCACGATCCGGACCTCATCTCATGATCCAGTCTGATGAGCAATCCAATGCACATACTGACATACAACGTACCTCTAATAAACCAATGAACAGTTAGGTTAGAGCCTTTGAGATAAAATTTCTAGATTGGGTGACTTAACTTGATGGCATATCATGACCAATATCCTGTTCATTTAACTAACTTCATGCTTTTCTTATATGTACGCACAGGCACACACTTGCACTTACACATACGGGGAACGGGTAACTTGTGTTCTAATTTTTACTCGTCAACACAACTATGTCTGACAAACAAGTGACTGAGACACTGAACGAAATTACCGAATCAGAGACATCAGTACATCACGGCCCTGATGTGCTTCCCTCAGATTCAAATGAGGAAAAATCCATCCCTGATTACGAGATGGATACCGATATAGGGTCAACGACTTCTGAGAGCACATCCCTCGAAGATGAGGATGATCGAGCTTCTGACGAAATTTAGGGTGTTAAGGAAATAGAGAAGCTCACTGATTTTTTACCTTCCAAGTTAGACGATATAAAGCTTAAGAAGATATGTTTAAGACATGGAATTCCCTGGGACGATGTGAAAACTCCAGAAAGAGAAGATAAACCTCATTCTGCCCTAGAGCGGTACATGACTATTAGTCGACTCATGTGCTGGGTAGGAGCTATTCCTCTTTTCCCTCCACTTGTTGTCGATCTCTTAAGACAGTTACACATTGCCCCCATGCAACTCCATCTGAATGCCTATGTGGCTCGGTATACTCTGTATGTTGCTTATATGGAGATTCTACAGACCGAACTTACCCTTAAAGATCTGAAGTTCTATTACCACTTCAAGCATTGTTCTGTGGGGGCTCCCAATTTTTCTTTCTTCGAATCAGTTTCAACAGAAAAGTTGTGACGGATAATTACAGTAATATAGGGATATCAAATCTGACTGGTTTTATATAAAACACCAACATGGATGTGTGAGGAAGTGGCTACAAGCGAGTATGTTTTCAAATTTCCCACATTTAATTCGAATGCATAATTTCAGTGCTAATGAATCATTTTGTTCCATATAGATCACAACTTTGAGATAACGGAAGGATCGATATATGAAGACCGAATATCCCGCCTTCTCAAGAGTAACTCAGATTTCTTAAGGATTAAGAAATGTATCATCGACGAGAACCTTCAGAAACACCGTCTTTTAGATATAAGATTCAGACTTGGAAGCGGGCGACAAACCTTACAAGTATATACCTCCGACTGAGGTAGAAGGAACTTCTCAAGATATAAAGACAACTACCCTTCGCAAGAGTCCTTCGCCGATGATTAATCAGGATGACGAGGATTTAAATGTATACAAAGGGGATGAGGGGTAAGCTGACGAATCAAAGGAGGTCCCGACCTCTGGGGGGTAGTCTCCCTTAAGAACTTCATCACCGGTTGAGTCTGTCGCTCGAGATGAGTAAACGGAGGAACAAATACTTGGGGAATTAAATAAGATTACTTTACTAGACGATATTTATACTCAGGAAGATTTCGGAGGGGAACCAATTTGACCCATTTCTGAAGAGACGAGTGCCCCAGTTGGGGAAAAAGAACTCATCCAAACAAGCCTAACTCTGGGCCCTGGTCCGTTAAAAAGGGACTTCACGGGATGCACAAATCACATGCACCATTTACCATAACACTCTTTTACCACTATCATTCATAGTTTTAACATGCACCTATTTCTTTTGCATGGAAAATGTCTCGCAAATGGTCTTATTCTTATCGTTCCCTTCGTGAGGGCACACCAAGCCTCCTTCCAGATTCCGAGCATGTTCGTAGTGATAGTCGGGGAAGGGATAGTCGTTGGCCCCGGGATTCTCATAAACCTAATTCCACATGATCTCGATCTCCATCAAAGCAAGGTTCTGAAAAGCCTCACAGTCGTCCATCGTTACCGGCTGGGGGCAAGCAACTTCCTAGAGATTTGACCCCTCCGAAGAGTACGCCTTCTCATGTCCAGTCTTCTAAAAAACACCACGAGCCAGAGGGCAAAAAAAAAAGATGAGGGTAATATTGTGGAGAAGAGAAAGACATCTCATGTTTCTTCTAGTGAGCACGACTTGGATACCACCGCTGCGCAGAATATTGCTCCCAATTCTGAAATTCAGGCCAGGCTGGAGCGATTGCGAAAGCAATTCTCTGATATTTTCTTTGAGAGATTGATGTTTTCCCCGGATCTTGAACCGGTCCCCGAGGATTGGGACACAGAGGTGATAAGGTACGTATACCATGTGGTTAAACAATACGGGGTAATGAAGAAGCATGCTGCCACACTTTCTACTGCCATCCGCCAGCTGGAGACGGAAGCAGCCAGAGCCAGAGTGAAGATTGATAATGATGCTAGGAGCGAAATGGAAAAAGAACTAGAGGATGTACATGCCCAACTGGCTTTAGCTCGGCGAGATGCAGAGAATTACAGGTCTGAGCTGGAGGGTGCTATGGAGCGTTTTCGCAGTGAGCTTGACTCAAACGCCCAGGAACGGGTGGCTTTGAGGAAGGAAGTGGAAGATCTTAGGGCAATTAATACCGAACTGAAGACAGCACAGGAACACTTTGCTGTTGAGAAAGCTGCCTGGGAGAAAGAGAGGGCTAGCTTAAAAGACGACCTCGCTCTCGTCAAAAAGGAAAAAGAGGTTTTAAATGATCAACTTGCTCAAGCTGAGGAGCGTGGAGCTCTCGCTGAAAGTAACGCCAATAATGCTCTTGAATCAGTCACTGCTGCTTCTGATAAGCTCGCTGAAAAGGAGAAAGATATAGTTGGTTTTGAGGAACTGTTGTTCGAATTCTTTGGTCAAGTCATCAAGACTTGAGACATCTCTTGGATTACGGACTATCATGTTACTCTGGCCAATGTATGAGATGCAATTGTCGAAGGAGAGAAGCGGCGGTTGATGGTTGATGAGATTGACGAAAACCAGCTGATGCAGACCTTTCTCAGAGGTGAAGAACCTGAGGCTTTAGAGAAAGGTAGACGCCTAATCAATGAAGAGATCGAGAGGGAGAAGATTAAGCTCAAGGGCAAGGATAAGGTTGACGAAGGCTCGAGCTCGGTGGTGGAGCCCAAAACTTCTGAAGTTGAGGAATATAACCCTGATGATCTGTTGATTCCCTTAGCTCCAACCCCTCCAGTTGTCGGAACCACCATGACAAATCTGGGAGATGAGTCAACTGAAGGTATCTCCATATTCTCTCCATGGTTCATCAAAGCAATCGTAACTTGTCGTCGTCTCACGGGACAGACAACTGACATGGCCACATCTTCTCCCGATTCACAAACATTTGCTTCTCATGGTGTAGGTATCGAACCGGTCGAGAAAGATGCGGAGGAGAAGGTAGTGGCGGAGAAAGTTGACGTCCCCTCAGGTACCGATGTTAAAGTTTTTGAGATTCCAAAGCAAACTGAGGGTACAACAAGTGAGAAAGTCACGGTAGCACCCGTGCAATCTGGCACCGGCGCTCCTACAGACGCTGAGGTTATTGCGGATTTGCAAGACACAGATGGTGGTCACGGAGATAAGGAAGAGGAAGTTGTCATCATAGATGAGGCCAAGGATGATGATAGTGAAACCTTGGCGGACATGCAGGCTAGGAAAGAAAAGCAGTTGGTCCTTAAGAAGGGGGAACAGGACCCTGTATCCGTGCCCCCTATTTCCGAAATCGAGCCCAAGACCGGGTTGGTTATAAGATTTTCTTCCAAATCAATAACTTCACAACTTGCCTCCCAACCTTCTAGTCCTCCCCCGGAGCCTCTTGTTGATAAGAGGAAGAGGAAGAAAAGTGACTGCTCTGATGCTGACAAAGAGGGGTTGGAGAAACAGAAGAAGGAAAAGAAATCAAAATCATCTCCTAAGCGTAAATGGAATGCACTCATTAGCTCATATTTTAGCTTTTAGGATTTCCATTAGACAAAAAATGTAGTTATGAGAGTGGCCCTCACTTTTTTTTAGCTTCTTGTTCTTGTAAATCTGCTTTTAGTAAATGAAAATCTATTTCTTTTGCACCATTGCGTTCCTGCAAGTTCATCATGTTTGCAGAGTTTAAATAATCATGATCGAAACAATCATAATTAAATACTGAAGTCATGAATAATAATCATTGAAAAGTTCGTGTACTAAGTAAACGTGTAGTGTTCACGAATGCAAAGTGTCGTACGCACATGCCTCCAATTGATCATTAATATAATGCTTGGCCAGGGCATATTGAGGATTGATTAGAGTCATATATGCGCTGCCCCCCATTCCCGGAAATGAGGGGTTCGGGGCCCCTTTTTCATTCTTGTCCCCACCCGTGTGGTGGGAAGGGAGCCCTTGAGTGGTGTATGTCACTATGCCCTTATACTCTCCCGATTCTTTAGCGAGGTAAGATTTCTTATGGCGCTAAGTCTCTAGCACCTTTATACTCTCTCGATCCTTCAGCGGGTTAGAGTTCGAGTGGCGCTAAGTCTTTAGCACCTTTATACTCTCCCGATCCTTCAGCGGGTTAGAGTTCGAGTGGCGCTAAGTCTCTAGCACCTTTATACTTTCCCGATCCTTTAGCGGGTTAAGTTCGAGCTCGATTCTTGGTCTTCTCACCGATCCTTTAGCGGGGAAGAAGTTCTGGGGACGCTAAGTCACTAGCGCCTTTATACTCTCCCGATCCTTCAGCGGGTTAGAGTGTTATCAAGGCGGTTTTATTGCGGTGCACCTGAACGCCTTGGGGACATTATTTTTGTGTCCTTCATACTCTCTCCCTAATCTCGAGAGTTAACGTGCAAGCAGTAGTGTGATTTACCTTGCTGCATCTTTTGGAGCTTTAGTTACCATTAGCCTTCCGATCTGATAGATGGCATTTTGAATCAGCTGTTTTGAGATTACTGCATAATTTAAAACAAACTTCAAGATGGTAATGACATATTAATCAAAATAAAAGAGAGATGAAAGAAAACGGTGCAGTAAAGGTAAATGGCACACAATATTTTTATAGTGGTTCGGTCGAATCTTGACCTATGTCCACTTTATAATCTTTTGTTCAAGTAACCAGACTGTTCTAGGAAAGTCGAGCCTTCTTACATGGTCCTAAAAAACAAAAGAGTAAAACTGACAATTTCATGTCAGATAAGGCCGCAAATGCTGGGCATTCCACACTCTGGGGATTTCATCTCCATTCACGGTTGCTAGCTTGAAGGTTCCATTATCAAGCCTTTGTAAAATGGAGTACGGTTCTTCCCATTTCGAGCCTATATGTACTGGGGGTGGAAAGACGCGCTTCAGAACCAAGTCTCCGGGTTTGAAGGCTCGAGCTTGGACTTTCTTGTTGTAATACCGAGCAACTTGTTGCTTGTGCCTCATGGCGCGTAGATCGGCTTCATCCCTCTTTTCTTCAACCATGTCTAAAGACTCGAGGAGAAGCTCATTGTTGGTCATCGGATCATAATAAGTGGTTCGATGAGATGGTACTTCCAACTCGACCGGAATGACCGCTTCAGCTCCAAAAGCAAGAGAAAACGGGGTGTGACCCATCGCCGACTTGTACGTTGTCATATAGGCCCATAGTGCCAGGGGTAATTCATCAACCAACATGGCTTTGGCCCTCTTCAATCTTTTCTTTAGAATGGATTTGATCACCTTGTTCGCCGCTTCAACTTGTCCGTTCGATTGCGGATGTGCCACAGAGGTGTATCTCTTCTCGATGTGATACTTCTGACAGAAATCTCGAAACTCGGTACTATCGAATTGGGTCCCATTATCGGTTACGACGACTTTTGGAATCCTAAACCGACATATAATGTTCTTAACATCAAAGGTGATCACTCGCTTGGTTGTGATCGTGGTCAAAGGCTCTGCTTCTACCCATTTAGTGAAATAGTCCACGGCCACAATAACGAATTTTTCTCCGCCCTTTGCTATGGGAAGGCTCCCAATAATGTCAATTCCCCACATAGCAAAAGGCCACGGGCTTGTCATTGTCTTCAACTGACTAAGTGGCGCCCTAGGAATCTTGGAAAATTTCTGACAAGCATCACAACATCGTGCATACTTGGCTGCATCCTTGTTTATGGTGCCATATCGCAATATCTTCTTTGCCAACGTTCGCCCTCCAGTGTGGTCGCCACATTCGCCTTCATGGACCTCTTTCAGCACAAGATTGATGTCATCATGGGTGATACACCAGAGGAGGGGCATTGAGAAACCTTGTTTGTATAGGACATTGCCTTGCAGCACATATCGAGAAGCTTTTCGTATGACTGCACGCCTCTCACTTTTCCTCGTTGGAAGCATTCCATTTATCAAAAACTTCTTTAGAGGAGTCATACATGACTCTCTCTCAGGCTCAATCTCTAGTACTAGATCAACTTCCATCTGATCTATGCTAGAAGATTGTAGTACTTCAATTGGGACCAGCTCCGTATCCTGAGGATTATCTTAACTAGCCATTTTTGCTAACTCGTCTGCCTTTTGATTCTCCGTTCGGGGAATATGAGATATGCTGTGGTGGTCAAAACCATCCAGCAATTTCTTCACTTTTTCCAAGTATGATATCAGCCTTGGACTCTTGGCCTGAAAATTTCCAGTGACCTAGTTTACGACTATCTTGGAATCATAAATGATGTCTAGCTTTGTAATATCCAATTCCTTTGCGATTTCCAGCCCGACAATTAGGGATTCTTACTCGGAGTCGTTATTAGTGGCGTGGAACTCCAGTCTAAGAGCGTAATAAATTAACCGTTTCTCTGAAGTTTCGAGAACTACTCCCGCACCAGATCGTCTATCATTTTTAGCTCCATCTGTGTATAGTTTCCAGGCATTAGGGTCAAGGAGTAGCTTTGGAGGATCGTCCTCCTCAGTTACTACATCATCTTCTGGGATAGTGAACTCCGCAAGCACTTGCCCCCTTATCGATCTTCGGGACTGGAAATTTAAATCGAACTGACTTAGCTCAATGTTCCACTTAAGTAGCCTTCCTGATGCTTCTGGCCTTTGCAGAACCTGTTTAAGCAGGTGTTCGGTGTACACAGAAATGGGATGAGCTTGGAAGTAGGGGCGAACTTTTCTAGATGCAATTAGTAAGCTATACGCCAGCTTTTCTATTTTTGGGTACTTCCATTCTGTGGCTGCCAATTTCTTACTCACATAGAACACCGGTCTTTGTACCTTATCCTCTTCTCTTACCAAAGCCGAACTGATTGCGTTAGATGACACTGCCAGATACACAAATAAATCCTCGTGATCCACACGCTTAGACAGTATTGGGGGTCTTTCCAAATGGTTCAACAGATTCTGGAATGCTTCTATACAATCGGGAATCCATTTAAAGTTGCGCTTGCCTCGCTTTATCAGCTCGAAAAACGGGATGCATTTATCTGTAGCTTTGGAGATGAACCTACTCAGTGCCGCCACCTTTCCAACGAGGCTGTGGACGTCCTTAATTTGCTTTGGTTCTTGGATATTTTGGATTGCTGTAATTTGATCTGGATTGATTTCAATTCCATGCGAGTTGACGATGAATCCTAGGAATTTTCCTGATGCTACCCCAAATGAACACTTCAAAGGATTCAGTTTCATCCCATATTTTCGGAGAATCTCAAACATCTCTGCTAAATCGTTAGTATGATCTGATAATTGTCTGGACTTTACCGACATGTCATCAATGTATACCTCCATCGTTTTCCCGATTTGATTGTAGAACATTCTATTCACCAATCGCTGATATGTAGCGCCGACATTCTTCAAACCGAAAGGCATCATCACATAGCAGTATAATCCCAAATCTGTAATGAAACTGGTATGCTCTTGGTCTGGGACATGCATGGGGATTTGATTGTACCCCGAGTATGCATCCATAAAAGAAAGAAGTTCATGACCCGCGATTGAATCTACCAACTGATCGATTCGAGGTAACGGGAAGCTGTCTTTTGGGCAGGTTTTGTTTAGATCTGAAAAGTCGATGCATGTGCGCCACTTTCCATTGGCCTTTTATACCAAAACCGGGTTTGAAATCCAGTCAGGGTATGTTGAGTCTTTAATAAATCCATTACTCCTCAGCTTTTCGACTTCTTCCTTCAAGGCGGCGGACCTCTTTGGGCCAAACATTCGCCTTTTCTGCTTGACATGAGGATGTTTCGGGTTGGTGCTTAACGAATGACTCATAATCGAGGGAGATATCCCACACATGTCCGCATGGGTCTAGGCGAATACAACCAAGTTAGCTTTCAGGAAATTTGCAAATTCTTTGGCTCGAACAGGATCCAACTGGGATCCAATCTTCAGGACCTTCTCTGGGTCACTATCATCGATTAGTACATCCACAGTCGCTTCATTGGGAGTCACCATTCTGCCCCCAGGCTCTTCATCCTCTCCGGGATCTATGTCCTCGGGCAACTCTCTGGGCGACCCTCTCGGAGGTATTTTCTTTAGTTGCTACGACGATTCCTCCCTCGGAGGGGAAGAATCACCTTTTCTTTCTACATCTTTCCCTTTGCGGAGTAATTTTAACTCTGCAATGTAGCACGCTCGTGCAACAACTTAATCTCCTCTGACTATGCCTATGCCGGCAACCTTCAAAAATTTCAACAATAGGCACCATGGTGTAATGCAAGTCCTGAATTTGGCTAGGGCTGGCCAGCCCAACAAGGTATTGTACGGTGACTCAATGTCCACGATTACAAAGGGGAGAATTCTCACTCTCTGGCGTTCTCCTTCCCAAAGGGTTACTGATAATTCCACGTATCCCATTGGAGCGGTCGAGGCCCCATTAAATCAACGTATCCAACCCTCGCATGGCTTCAAATCCTTCGGCTCGAGTTTCATTTGGTCGAATGTTTTCTTGAACAAAATGTTGACCGAACTCCCAATTATCTACTAAGACTTTATGAACTATAGCTGGACCGATGGTAACGATGATCACTAATGGGTCTTCAGTTGGGGAGTGAACCCCAATACTCTTTCACTCGCGAAATATGACATCATCAGACATCGTCTTTTGTTGCTTAACCGGAGTGTTATCCTCAGGGTTGCTACATTCCCCCACTTCGAAATGTTGTTTAGCTGCATTCACGTATTGATCCATAGCTCTGAAACTGTGCCCTGCCAGGTGAAGCCCACCAACTATGGTATTGATAACAATATTTTTTTCTTTTTGCTGAGCCGTTGGTTTAGCACCAGGTTGGCTTTGGTTCGGGGCTTGTACGGCTTTCCCCCTATCCCTAGGAGTCACCTTATATTCATCAAGCTTCCCTTCTCTGAGCGTCTTTTCAACCACATCTCTAAAATGACGACATTCGTTTGTGGAATGACCATGGACCTGATGAAAAAGACAAAATTTCCCAGTTTCACGCTATTTTTATGTAGAATCTCTCGGAGGAGGCCTTCTGTATTGGAGGACATTATATGTATCCAGGAAGATGTTTTCCAACATATCATTTAACAATGTGAAGCTCTCAAATGGTCTGGGCCGGGATCTTCTCTGAGAGTCATTTCCTCGATTTCTTTTCCGATTATTGTTATTACTATTCCCCGATTGGCGACCAATGCCTTGATTCTTGTTCCCGACATTAACTTCAACTTTATCTGAGCTATCTCCTGTTTGCTTAATAGCCACATTAGTTGGGATATCCTCCTTATCAGCTGCCTTCCACTTTCGGTTAGTGTAAATTTCCTCCCGACGCATGCGGAGGTTGGCCTTTTCGTAAAATATCTCTCTGGTTAACAGTGGTTTACCGGCCAGGTATCTTCCAAACTCGGTATCCTTATCCACTCCGTCAATCAGAGCCATCAAAACAGTTTGTTCATGGGGATCTCTAACCTCCGTGACCGCTAAATTGAAGCGATCTAAATAGGACCACAAAGATTCGTCCGGACGTTGCTTAATGAGGGACAACTCAATGACATTCTTAGATCTCTGGGTATGTAATCGGAACTGATTTACAAACTGTTCACTTAGTTCCCTGAAATTGGAGATTGATCGTGCTGGCAACCGAGTGAACCACATTAGCGTCGTGTCCTCCAGGAATATCGGGAATGCCTTACACTACACAGCATCGGAAGCGGCAGCTGCATTCATGTACCATGAATATCTCATAAGGTGCTGAACTAGATCAGCCTTTCCCGCTTAACGGTTCATGGATGGCATGTTAAATTTCCTTGGGAATCGGACCTTTAAAATATCATCTGTAAAAGGCGAATGACTACGGCCTATGTTCCAATCTTCGGTTCTTTGTCCGCGACTTTCCACCATCATTTGCCTGATCATGGCTTCGACATCCGCATGGGTCCGAGTGGATTCGGGATCAGCACTTCTTGCCCGGCGAGCCCCTCCAGCATTTTTTGACGTTTTGCTGCAAGGTCTGTGTAACAACCCGGAAATTTGGGTCTAATTTTAAAAATTTTATTTTAATAAATTGTGTTAAGGAAGTGAGTCATTATATTTTTAACAAAATTATTTTATTAATAATGGCTGAAATATTAAGTTTATAATATTAATTCTATTCTGAACTTAAAAGTCTAAACATAGAGATGGAAATATTACCTTCAGTCTAAATTAGCATGAGATAATGCAAACGTTTTTGAAATATATAACGAATGTTTTCCCAACAAAAGTGCAATTAATTGATTATTGCATTTATGGTAATTTGAAAATAAATTCCAATTCAACAGAAAGATATGTAGGTGAATAAAAATGATGATGATGATGTATAAAACATTTGTGCATAGTAATATGAAGAATTTATGTTTGATTTCAAGTTATAAAAAAAAATGGTCTTGTGTATAAGAAGATTGAATAACACAATATTTTGTTGGTTTTCATGAGAGCATTATGGAAGAAAAAAAGGAAAGATAGTAAAGGTAAATTTGAAGTTAAAAGAGGAATTTAGTTTTAATTCTAAAAGTAAATAATAATAAATTCTAAAAGATATTTTGTATAAATTCTCTAGAACCATATGTATGTGTGTGTGTGTGTGTGTATATATATATATATATATATATATATCTAACATAAATATCTGTACAAAAGACAAAACAACATTATTATGTTATAAAGAAAAGAAGGGAAGAAATAATTCACAAGATGCATTAATTTAAATAGGATAGTTAATGAAAAGAGAGAAATATATGTTTTGGTTCAATTAGGATAATAAATGTATTCAAAGGTTTTAATGAGAGAAATATAGTTTTATGATTTTAAGAACAGAAATATATATATATATATATGTATTTATATGTGTATGTATAAAAATATCAAGACAAACAATATGCATGTATGTACTCTTGTTTATATAAAAAAAAAAAGAGAATTAGAGAATTAATTATTACTTTTAAAAACGCCATTAACAGATGAATAATTATATTATAATTTTCTATACGTAAATAAGGTACTGTTATTATAAATTAGGTAAGTGCAAATTATAGATTTGGATTTGAATGTACTCTATTAATGATAGGTATATGTTAAGGTTTTCCCTAATAAATGGGGAATAAATGGCTGTGATTTTTGAGTTGTTAGCAGTATTGGAATTAATTGCAGTAATTGTAAAGGTTACAACTGACTTAAATAAGAATTAAGATTGTAATCATGTATTTTATAGGCAAATTAATAGGACAATAAATGTCAAAAGTTTATATATAAAGTAAGTAAATTTGTAATAAAAAGGAAGAAATAGAACATAACATACGGGAAACAGAAATTCAATCTTGTACAATTCTCCTTAATAAATTACCTACCTATTTCCTAACCTTAGACCCATTCTAAACCAAAATCTACGTTCTTTCTTCTTCCTCTCAACAATGGCTGCCTCTTCTCTCCACTCCTTTCTTCCTCCAAATTAAAATCAAAATAAAGACTCTCTTCTAAGAAAGAAAAAAATTAATTAAAGAAGGGAATTGGGGAATCAACACCAAATTAGAATTGTGCATTGAAACGGATCTACAACAACAACGTCTACCTTTCTAAATCAAATTATTCTTTCTAAGCTTCGCAAGGTGAGAATTTATTTTTAATTTAATTTGATTTATTTAATCATTATTTCTATGATTATTCATAGTAGAGCTAATATGACGTGATATTTAAACATGGATCTGAATTGTTCACACCATATGATGTAGAATCTGAATTGCCTATAACGTCATGATGTTAGATCTGAAATTTTAATGTTTAGATCTAAACTAGTGATTAATTAGAATTAATTATGTATTAATTTATTAAACCCTGAATTGTTGTTTTGCCTCAGGCCAAGTTAAACCTCTGTTTGTAATTACCTTGATGCTAGTTATTAGATTTGGACTTGTTGTTATGTTATTGATGTTGATTATTGATTTTTGTGAGATATTACATGTTATCCCATTTTAGTAATTCATCTAGAAAACAATTTACACCATGCTAGTTTGATGTTGAAAGTACACCTTGCTTGCTAGATTCACATTTTCTTGTCAGTTATTTAGATCTGCAAATTTTGGTTGCAAATAAATAAATGTTAAAAGATGAATATGGAAAATAGGAAAGAAAAATATGACGGCATGTGTATGAATTACATTATGATGTGGTAAAAAGGCGAGATCTTGGACATGTTAGAAATTCACATTGTATGAGAAATTGACATTTTGTTTAATATTAAAAAGTAAGGAATTTACACCGTATGTTAATTTAACATTATTTTAATGTTAATATGTAAGTAATTTACACCGTATGTTAATTTAACATTATTTTAATGTTAATATGTAAGTAATTTACACCGTATGACATTAACATTATTTTAATGTTAATATGTAAGTAATTTACACCGTATGACATTAACATCTATTTGTAATGATAATATTAAAAGTATTTACACCGTATGATTTAACATTATTTTAATGTTAAAATAAGAGTATTCTACCATAGGATAAGTTCATTATTTTATAATGTAAATAAAAAGAGAATTTTACCGTAGGAAAGTTACATTATTGTTTAATGTAAATTAAATAAGAATGCAACTGTATGATAAATTACATTATTTTATAATGTAATAAAAAAGAAATTCAACTGAATGATAATTTACATTATTTTTGTTAATGTAATAAAAAGAAATACATCGTATGATAATTAACATTTATTTTAAATGTTAATTAAAAAGAATTTACATCGTAGGAAGTTAACATTTATTTTAAATGTTAATATTAAAAAAAAAATGACCGTAGGATGATTTAACATTAATTTTAATGTTAAAATAAAAGAATTCGACCGTAGGATGATTTAACATCATTTTTAATGTTAAAATAAAAGAATTTAGCCGTAGGATGATTTAACATTATTTTTAATGTTAAAATAAAAGAATTTGACCGTAGGATGATTTAACATTATTTTTAATGTTAAAATAAAAGAATTTAGCCGTAGGATGATTTAACATTATTTTTAATGTTAAAATAAAAGAATTTGACCGTAGGATGATTTAACATTATTTTTAATGTTAAAATAAAAGAATTTGACCGTAGGATGATTTAAAATCATTTTTAATGTTAAAATAAAAGAATTTAGCCGTACGATGATTTAACATCATTTTTAGTGTTAAAATAAAAAAAATTGACCATAGGATGATTTAACATCATTTTTAATGTTAAAATAAAAAAATTGATCGTAGGATGATTTAACATCATTTTTAATGTTAAAATAAAAGAATTTAGCCGTAGGATGATTTAACATTATTTTTAATGTTAAAATGAAAGAATTTGACCGTAGGATGATTTAACATCATTTTTAATGTTAAAATAAAAGAATTTGGTCGTAGGATGATTTAACATCATTTTTAATGTTAAAATAAAAGAATTTGACCGTAGGATGATTTAACATCATTTTTAATGTTAAAATAAAAGAATTTGGCCGTAGGATGATTTAACATCATTTTTAATGATAAAATAAAAGAATTTGACCGTAGGATGATGTAACACTTTTTTTATGTTAATAAAAAGAGATTTCTTCGTTTGTTAAGGTAACATTATTTTTAATGTTAATTAAAAAGAAATGTACGCCGTAGGGAAAGTTACATCACTTGTAAAGTAATTAAAAGGGATTTACACCGTAAGATTAATTTGCCTTTGATTTAATGTATAGGAAGAGAGAAAATACGTCACATGATAAAAATTACATTTTTCTTTGTAATTAAGAAGGTGACTTTACACTGCATGACAAAAATTTCATTATTTATGAATATATATATAAATATACGAAGGTTATTTGGAAAGGCCGAGTTAATCTCATTCCGAATAATCAAGCGACGTTAAGGTTTGAAGTAGAGGACGACGAATGAAGACCATCAATCTTCCCCTCAGGAGGACAGCGATTTAGACTTTGAATTGATTTGCTCCCAAGTCAAGGTCAAGGTCATTGCCCGAACGAACATGTTGATTGAACGGATTAGGCTTTCGCTCAGACCCAGAGCATAAGTTATTAAAGGGATTGTGTGTCTGACATCATACTCTATTAAATATCACGTTAGTGATCTTTTGTCGAATGTATGGATGTTTGGTGGCGGGGATTCTATTCTCTTGCTTAACACCCGTTCATATATTTCGGCAAAGGGTTGGTAGTAAGGTATGGGGTGATGATGTGGCATGCTAAGGTGCATATGATCAAGGTTTTGTTGAAAAGCAGGCCTTGTGGGACGATCAAAGCATAGTCTGTTCAGGCATAGCTTTGTGTACAACGTGACTTCGCGAGCCTCACACACCAGCGGAGTCTAAAACGGGAGAAGGGAACGCAGGGAGAGCAGCACGTTTCTTTCTAGCTAGAGTGGTGTCAGTGACCTACCAGCCCTGACATTTTACTTATGTAGATGATGGAATGAGGCGCCTCGGATAGGTCATATAGGATCGGGAAACGTGTGTTCAGGAATTGCCAATCCACGAAGCTGTATGTGTGGACCGGCCCTGCAGCTTTCCAAGGGTTCACTGTGGGGAATCCTGAGACATTAGCTAGAGTGTCTTGAACCAGTACGAGCTCCTCCCTAGCCTTGACTCAGATGGAAATCCAAATTCCAAATACGACCCTACGGATTTGATTGTATTACTAGTACGGAGGCATAGCATATGGTACCTATGCTTCCTAGGATTGATACATTTATTTTGAAATGTTTTGTTATATATTTTAATAATAATATTAAACCCGTATTTGCCGTATTTAGCATGTTTAATCACCATAAGGGAAAACTCTATCCTCTGGTGTGCATTGCATTGTGTGATGGGACTTGAGTCTTATGGTGATTCCATTTTTCTAAAAAGCATTGCGTTATTGCACGATCTATTTCTCTGCTTATTCTGACACTTTTAAAGTTATGCACGACAATCCATTGAAATAAATCCGTTCCGCATTAGTGTCATGGTCTTTAGATTTGCCATATTATTAATAGTACGTTAGTTAAGAATTCTCACACCAGTCCCACGACTGACCTATAGTTTGTTTCACCTTTTTGCAAACTCGGGTGCCCTCTTTTCCACACGGGCAGCCAAGTAAACAGGTTATCTTTCGCTTGGAGTCTTTCCTTGGAGCTGCTTATTATTTCTCTTGGATTTGCTTGGGGGAAGGTGACGACTAGTAGATTTGAAGACTCATCATTCGCTGCTCTTACATTTTTCTCTTTCTTTTTATTTCAGTCATGAAACTTGTTTAAATCCACGTTGTTTAAGTTGGAGTTGGATCTTATTTCTTTTCTGCGAATTTGGTGTAATAATGTAGAAGTTTGTGACTGTGGATTTTCTGTGATGGACGACATTATATTTCCGCTGCTATGATGTTGTTACTCTATGAATTTCCTATGCTATTTTGTATCTGTGATATGTATTATTGTATTTATGTTGTATTCCAAATGATCATCTCTTACTTTCACCCAGTGGAAGTTCGGAGTTATCACAGTTGGTATCAGAGCTTTGGTTAAACTTTGCTTTGGAATATAACATATTTATGATAATTCGTTTACATAGAATCACAATATTCTATGGCGAACATTTCACGAGATACATAATAGCCAGTCACTTTATCATCATCTTTTCATTCATCCTTCGATCTTTTCTATCTCTTAGAATCACCATTACCGTTGTTTTGACTCTTCCCTTGATCGTACGTTCGAAGAAGGCTAAGGGAATTGAAGATGCTCAAGGGACACATGTTTACGAAGGAGTGAAAGGACCAACTTCTTCAGTGCCAGCTTCTACTGAAGGAGGAGGAAAGCCTGATGTTTCTAATGGTACGCCTAGAATAAGCTACATTTTCCATGTTGCTTTCTATTCCTTTGAGTTTTGATTTTATGAGCCGTTGCTTGGCTTTCTCTCCCTCCTATCCTCTTTCTTCTTTTTCTTTTTGGATTGATGAGACTCTCTGAGGTCAATTTCTTTTTTCTTGATGCTCTCCGTTCAAAGGAGGTTATGGAAAAATTCTTCTAGAATTTAACGGGTTAACCAAAATCTTGAAATTTAAGAATTTTTTTTTATAATAAAACTGATTT
Organism: Allium sativum; assembly: GCA_030737875.1. NCBI lineage: Eukaryota > Viridiplantae > Streptophyta > Magnoliopsida > Asparagales > Amaryllidaceae > Allium > Allium sativum. The sequence continues at coordinate 86,634,088 of CM060909.1, forward strand.
TAGCTACGTTACTTTTCGAGGACGAAAAGTTCTTAAGTGGGGGAGATTGTAACAACCCGGAAATTTGGGTCTAATTTTAAAATTTTTATTTTAATAAATTGTGTTAAGGAAATGAGTCATTATATTTTTAATAAATTATTTTATTAATAATGGCTGAAATATTAAGTTTATAATATTAATTCTATTCTGAACTTAAAAGTCTAAACATAGAGATGGCAATATTACCTTCAGTCTAAATTAGCATGAGATAATGCAAACGTTTTTGAAATATATAACGAATGTTTTCCCAACAAAAGTGCAATTAATTGATTATTGCATTTATGGTAATTTGAAAATAAATTCCTATTCAACAGAAAGATATGTAGGTGAATAAAAATGATGATGATGTATAAAACATTTATGCATAGTAATATGAAGAATTTATGTTTGATTTCAAGTTATATAAAAAAAATGGTCTTGTGTATAAGAAGTTTGAATAACACAATATTTTGTTGGTTTTCATGATAGCATTATGGAATTAAAAAGGAAAGATAGTAAAGGTAAATTTGAAGTTAAAAGAGAAATTTAGTTTTAATTCTAAAAGTAAATAACAATAAATTTAAAAGATATTTTGTATAAATTCTCTAGAACCATATGTGTGTGCGTGTGTGTGTGTGTGTGTGTATATATATATCTAACATAAATATCTGTATAAAAGACAAAACAACATTATTATGTTATAAAGAAAAGAAGGGAAGAAATAATTCACAAGATGCATTAACTCAAATAGGATAGTAAATGAAAAGAGAGAAATATATGTTTTGGTTCAATTAGGATAATAAATGTATTCAAAGGTTTTAATGAGAGAAATATAGTTTTATGATTTTAAGAACAGAAATATATATATATATATATTTATATGTGTATGTATAAAAATATCAAGACAAACAATATGCATGTATGTACTCTTGTTTATATAAAAAAAGGAGAATTAGAGAATTAATTATTACTTTTAAAAACGCCATTAACAGATGAATAATTATATTATAATTTTCTATACGTAAATAAGGTACTGTTATTATAAATTAGGTAAGTGCAAATTATAGATTTGGATTTGAATGTACTCTATTAATGATAGGTATATGTTAAGGTTTTCCCTAATAAATGGGGAATAAATGGCTGTGATTTTTGAATTGTTAGCAGTATTGGAATTAATTGCAGTAATTGTAAAGGTTACAACTGACTTAAATAAGAATTAAGATTGTAATCATGTATTTTATAGGCAAATTAATAGGACAATAAATGTCAAAAGTTTATATATAAAGTAAGTAAATTTGTAATAAAAAGGAAGAAATAGAACATAACATACGGGAAACAGAAATTCAATCTTGTACAATTCTCCTTAATAAATTACCTACCTATTTCCTAACCTTAGACCCATTCTAAACCAAAATCTACGTTCTTTCTTCTTCCTCTCAACAATGGCTGCCTCTTCTCTCCACTCCTTTCTTCCTCCAAATTAAAATCAAAATAAAGACTCTCTTCTAAGAAAGAAAAAAATTAATTAAAGAAGGGAATTGGGGAATCAACACCAAATTAGAATTGTGCATTGAAACGGATCTACAACAACAACAACGTCTACCTTTCTAAATCAAATTATTCTTTCTAAGCTTCGCAAGGTGAGAATTTATTTTTAATTTGATTTATTTAATCATTGTTTCTATGATTATTCATAGTAGAGCTAATATGACGTGATATTTAAACATGGATCTGAATTGTTCACACCATATGATGTAGAATCTGAATTGCCTATAACGTTATGATGTTAGATCTGAAATTTTAATGTTTAAATCTAAACTAGTGATTAATTAGAATTAATTATGTATTAATTTATTAAACCCTGAATTGTTGTTTTGCCTCAGGCCAAGTTAAACCTCTGTTTGTAATTACCTTGGTGCTAGTTATTAGATTTGGACTTGTTGTTATGTTATTGATGTTGATTATTGATTTTTGTGAGATATTACATGTTATCCAATTTTAGTAATTCATCTAGAAAACAATTTACACCATGCTAGTTTGATGTTGAAAGTACACCTTGCTTGCTAGATTCACATTTTCTTGTCAGTTATTTAGATCTGCAAATTTTGGTTGCAAATAAATAAATGTTAAAAGATGAATATGGAAAATAGGAAAGAAAAATATGACGGCATGTGTATGAATTACATTATGATGTGGTAAAAAGGCGAGATCTTGGACATGTTAGAAATTCACATTGTATGAGAAATTGACATTTTGTTTAATATTAAAAAGTAAGGAATTTACACCGTATGTTAATTTAACATTATTTTAATGTTAATATGTAAGTAATTTACACCGTATGTTAATTTAACATTATTTTAATGTTAACATGTAAGTAATTTACACCGTATGACATTAACATTATTTTAATGTTAATATGTAAGTAATTTACACCGTATGACATTAACATCTATTTGTAATGATAATATTAAAAGTATTTACACCGTATGATTTAACATTATTTTAATGTTAAAATAAGAGTATTCTACCGTAGGATAAGTTCATTATTTTATAATGTAAATAAAAAGAGAATTTTACCGTAGGAAAGTTACATTATTTTTTAATGTAAATTAAATAAGAATGCAACTGTATGATAAACTACATTATTTTATAATGTAATAAAAAAGAAATTCAACTGAATGATAATTTACATTATTTTTGTTAATGTAATAAAAAGAAATACACCGTATGATAATTAACATTTATTTTAAATGTTAATTAAAAAGAATTTACATCGTAGGAAGTTAACATTTATTTTAAATGTTAATATTAAAAAAAAAATTGACCGTAGGATGATTTAACATTATTTTTAATGTTAAAATAAAAGAATTCGACCGTAGGATGATTTAACATCATTTTTAATGTTAAAATAAAAGAATTTAGCCGTAGGATGATTTAACATTATTTTTAATGTTAAGATAAAAGAATTTGACCGTAGGATGATTTAACATTATTTTTAATGTTAAAATAAAAGAATTTAGCCGTAGGATGATTTAACTTTTTTTTTAATGTTAAAATAAAAGAATTTGACCGTAGGAAGATTTAACATTATTTTTAATTTTAAAATAAAAGAATTTGACCGTAGGATGATTTAACATCATTTTTAATGTTAAAATAAAAGAATTTTGCCGTAGGATGATTTAACATCATTTTTAATGTTAAAATAAAAAAAATTTGACCGTAGGATGATTTAACATCATTTTTAATGTTAAAATAAAAAAAATTGACCGTAGGATGATTTAACATCATTTTTAATGTTAAAATAAAAGAATTTAGCCGTAGGATGATTTAACATTATTTTTAATGTTAAAATGAAAGAATTTGACCGTAGGATGATTTAACATCATTTTCAATGTTAAAATAAAAGAATTTGGCCGTAGGATGATTTAACATCATTTTTAATGTTAAAATAAAAGAATTTGACCGTAGGATGATTTAACATCATTTTTAATGTTAAAATAAAAGAATTTGGCCGTAGGATGATTTAACATCATTTTTAATGATAAAATAAAAGAATTTGACCGTAGGATGATGTAACACTTTTTTTATGTTAATAAAAAGAGATTTCTTCGTTTGTTAAGGTAACATTATTTTTAATGTTAATTAAAAAGAAATGTACGCCGTAGGGAAAGTTACATCACTTGTAAAGTAATTAAAAGGGATTTACACCGTAAGATTAATTTGCCTTTGATTTAATGTATAGGAAGAGAGAAAATACGTCGCATGATAAAAATTACATTTTTCTTTGTAATTAAGAAGGTGACTTTACACTGCATGACAAAAATTTCATTATTTATGAATATATATATATAAATATACGAAGGTTATTTGGAAAGGCCGAGTTAATCTCATTCCGAATAATCAAGCGACGTTAAGGTTTGAAGTAGAGGACGCCAAATGAAGACCGTCAATCTTCCCCTCAGGAGGACAGCGATTTAGACTTTGAATTGATTTGCTCCTAAGTCAAGGTCAAGGTCATTGCCCGAACGAACATGTTGATTGAACGGATTAGGCTTTCGCTCAGACGCAGAGCATAAGTTATTAAAGGGATTGTGTGTCTGACATCATACTCTATTAAATATCACGTTAGTGGTCTTTTGTCGAAGGTATGGATGTTTGGTGGCGGGGATTCTATTCTCTTGCTTAACACCCGTTCATATATTTCGGCAAAGGGTTGGTAGTAAGGTATGGGGTGATGATGTGGCACACTAATGTGCATATGATCAAGGTTTTGTTGAAAAGCAGGCCTTGTGGGACGATCAAAGCATAGTCTGTTCAGGCATAGCTTTGTGAACAACGTGACTTCACGAGCCTCACACACCGGCGGAGTCTAAAACGGGAGAAGGGAACGCAGGGAGAGCAGCACGTTTCTTTCTAGCTAGAGTGGTGTCAGTGACCTACCAGACCTGACATTTTACTTATGTGGATGATGGAATGAGGCGCCTCAGATAGGTCCTATAGGATCGGGAAACGTGTTTTCAGGAATTGCCAATCCACGAAGCTGTATGTGTGGACCGGCCCTGCAGCTTTCCAAGGGTTCACTGCGGGAAATCCTGAAACATTAGCTAGAGTGTCTCGAACCGGTAGGAGCTCCTCCCTAGCCTTGACTTAGATGGAAATCCAAATTCCAAATACGACCCTACGGATTTGATTGTATTACTAGTACGGAGGCATAACATATGGTACGTATGCTTCCTAGGATTGATACATTTATTTTGAAATGTTTTGTTATATATACTAATAATAATATTAAACCCGTATTTGCCGTATTTAGCATGTTTAATCACCATAAGGGAAAACTCTATCCTCTGGTGTGCGTTGCATTGTGTGATGGGACTTGAGTCTTATGGTGATTCCATTTTTCTAAAAAGCATTGCGTTATTGCACGATCTATTTCTCTGCTTGTTCTGACACTTTTAAAGTTATTCACGGCAATCCATTGAAATAAATCCGTTCCGCATTAGTGTCATGGTCTTTAGATTTGCCATATTATTAATAGTATGTTAGTTAAGAATTCTCACACCAGTCCCACGACTGACCTGTAGTTTGTTTCACCTTTTTGCAAACTCGGGTGCCCTCTTTTCCACATGGGCAGCCAAGTAAACAAGTTATCTTTCGCTTGGAGTCTTTCCTTGGAGCTGCTTATTATTTCTCTTGGATTTGCTTGGGGGAAGGTGATGACTAGTAGATTTGAAGACTCATCATTCGCTGCTCTTACATTTTTCTCTTTCTTTTTATTTCAGTCATGAAACTTGTTTAATTCCACGTTGTTTAAGTTGGAGTTGGATCTTATTTCTTTTCTGCGAATTTGGTGTAATAATGTAGAAGTTTGTGACTGTGGATTTTCTGTGATGGACGACATTATATTTCCGCTGCTATGATGTTGTTACTCTATGAATTTCCTATGCTATTTTGTATCTGTGATATGTATTATTGTATTTATGTTGTATTCCAAATGATCATCTCTTACTTTCACCCAGTGGAAGTTCGGGGTTATCACATTCTGGGTCCTAGACAGAACTCCCTTGCCCCTTATTGCCGCGATCAGTCGCACGACGAGCAGGAGAAACAGGTCGATTCTGAGTTGGTTCAATAACGCCTCCGTTCCTAGGCGGTAGGATGGTCCCATTTAAATTACGGTAACTAGTTTACTGATTAAGCACTTCTATATTCTCATCCCGTTCCAATGGAGGCCATCGACGATTTCTCCGAGGTTCTTCAGATGAGGATGTATGTTCCGAGGATAAAGGGTAAGGTGGAGGTGGCGAAACCTACCTTTGAATATCGTTAATTCGTTTTCCTGGGGCAGTAATATTCTGACGCAACAATGAGCTCTCCTGCCTCTGAGCGGCCAATTCATCAGTTTGCCTGTCCAATGCTTCAAATATTCGAGTCAGATGTCTTTCGGTAATTGGAGCAGAAGGGTTAAACTGGTCATCTTCATCTTCTTTTATACGCAGGGAACTTGAACCGTGTTGAACAGAAGGACCAGCGCGAGCAGAATGAGCCATAATTTCCTTCCCAGGTCGGGTAGTAGTCTGATTGTCAGTTCGGATCGTGGTCCTCCTAGGCTGGTGGTACCCCCTTGACATTGTGTCGTGGTGATAGGTGTAGGAGGGATCACAGCGTGGTTCTGCGATCGGGTAGTAATCCCTTCAACTGTTTGGTTTGTTGCTCCATCACTGGATCAGATCGCCCCAACATTACCCCGATCTGGGAGCTCTTCCTCGACCTGTTCGTGCATGCTTTCTTCAATTGCTTCGTTCGCAACTTCATTCGTCTGCGAAGTTCGTACTTCCTTAGACTTCTTTCCAGCCATGATATCTGAGTTTTAATGAAATCTTCAAAAATCGAAATAGTGGAGTTTTGGACTGTTTTCTTCGGACTTGACTATCGAAACAATAGAACTACAATCCAATATGCTGAGACTTCGTTCTCAGTGAAAGCACCAAAATGTTAGATCCAAAATTTGGTCTAACACCCGAATTGTTGTAATTTGGGAAAGATTAGTATCAGAATAAATGCAGGAAAAAACAGAAAAGACAAAGAGTTTATAGTGGTTCGGCGTTAAAGAGCCCACTTCCACTTTATATCAATGATTATGCTTAAGATTCGAATACAACCAATGATTTATCTCTCAACCTCACTTTTACAATATTGATTCACTCGGTAAATTCGAGACAACTCTGAGTAGAGATTATGGAGATATGATAATGGTGGGATCAGAGATCCAATCTTTTCGGCTCGTGGTAGACCAAGTCGTGGTCACCGCCTTTGGGTTTCCGGAATCGGATCGGATCGCACAGGCGTACCGCGATCGGGGGAGTGAACCACGATTCGATTAAGGTAGGGCGATCGCGATCGGGTCTTCAGGGGCTAAAGGTGTGAAGCTTCATATTTTCTTTGTATGTGAACCTTGGTGGCTTGGTCAAAAAGCTAGTCAACACACGTGGCCCCGTAATAATATCGCCAAATCATATAGCCCTATAGAATAATAATATCGTCAAATCACATGGCCCCATAGAATGATAATAACGCCAAATCACATGGCCTCACAGAATAATAATTTTAGGCTTACAACTTAATGCCTATTTTAAGTTTATTTTTATGTTAAGCCTAATTGTTCCTCTCTCTTTATATTTGAAAATAAACCATTCAAGTTTATTATGGTTCATAGCCCTTTTACAATTCATACTAATTTTGCCTTTTTATTCGATCTAATTATTCCATTTTTACTTTGGTTTACAATGCATCAAATTAGCCCCAATTCAATTATATTTTTTTATAAAATAATAATAATCAGTCGGCGTGCGTAGAGTAAAAGAAATATAATCGGTCATAGGCACAAGATCAATCCCTAAATAGATCGTAATCGTATGCCTCTCAGGCATATCTAGGCATAACCAAAATAAACTGAAAAGCCAAAACAAGAAAAGGGAAAAGGAATCTGAGAATAAAAATTTACAGTATTCTAAATAGTAATCAAATAGAGATTGTAAAATTAGACAGAAAGATTGCATAAAATTTCTTAAATAACGGAATTACAAAAAATAGGAATAACTGAAATACTGTAAAAATCAGTTCTGAAAAACGAATTATAGCTATAACTACCATTGTTCCAATTTACCCTAACATATTCAAAAATCTGAAATAATCACAAAATCTCACCAAGAATTGCTTCCTTTGTGGCCCCAATAAAATATACACATATATAATCCTTCAGAATACGTGTATTTAAAATATTTTATTTTAAAACTTCATTACTTTTAGAAAGAAAATTAGCATAGGGGAGAAGAGATGAATTATGTGTTGAATGGGGAGGGGGTAGAGATTTATTTGTAGTTGGAGATTGATCACATCGGCAAATCTGGAGCAGACACGTCAACCATAATTTGGCCCGAAATAGTCTCGATTGCTCTTCGATTTCGGGCTAGGCATGAAATCATGCCTAGCAAATAGTTGGGGCTACCTAGTACCAAGCTAGGTCAATAAATGAGTCGACCTGGCAAGGGTCTGGGTCGTCCTACGTAACATATTTATTTTTATTTTTTCATTTTAATTTTTTTATTGTTATAGCATCTTCGTTTTAAGTCCATTTTATGCAAAACAAAAATCATTTTGAACTAGAAAATCATAACGGACACAATGGCGCAATTCATGCTGCCAAATACCCATTATTTTTCAACTTATCTTTTTAATTTTTTATTAATTTGATGATTAGTCATTTCGTATTAAAATTTGGACTGTTACATTTTTCATCATTAGTTTCCCTTTGAATAGGTTCTTATCTTTCGTATTCTTTGAATGGGTAGATATTAAGATATAACTTATGGATGATAGGGTAAATTGCTAATGTTATGTATATGGACACAAATGGTTGCAAGTGTTTGCTAGTGGATGCAAAGGGATGTATATACATACACAAGGCATTATTATAGATTGGCAAATTAGGACATTAAGGATATGCATATGGATGTGTATGCATTTTACTTTCATGATTATTAAATGGATAATTACCATATGATTGTTGCATATGGGCGATGATTGTAGCACGCATATAGACCTATTTGTTATCATTAGGATATTTGCATACATTTGGACCCATAACACGAGCATATTTACATAAAAAGATGATCAATCGAATTAATAGCCTGCCTAGTCTTTTGCATTAATTAGAGATATTTGCACTACATTATTACATTATAAAATAAACTGATTTATAAAATTTAAGGACAACGGATGCAGTGGTTGATGGTCGAGTAGATGGATGAAAACATTAGTTTTAATTACTAATTTCAACCTTCTACCCTTGGAGATTTCGATATCATTAAAGGAGGAAGAATGTAACAACCTTAATATTTAAGTAATAATAATTAGTTAAAGAATTAATTTATAAAATAATAATTTTGTTAAATTGTCAAAATTAGCTTTGAGAGTTATACCATTGAGTCTATGGCAATTTTCTGAGCAATTTACATACATAACTTGCCGAAATTGGAGTTAGCATGAAGAAGTTATTAAAGAAATAAGTTACAAGTATAATTCAAAATTTTATAAAGAAAAAAAAATAGACCTGAACGGGTCGACCTGCCCTTTTCACCTAGACGAAGTTTCATCGAAGTTCGAGCCGATGACAAAATGTATAATTTTAAACGTGACGTAGTTTAATCTAGTTCATTTGTCTTGAAATCTAACGGCTGTAATTGGCTAAACTACGCATCTAGAATATATTAAATCTTCAAATTTGACGGCCTGAGATCCCTAGACTTCACCATAAATAAGATACTAGTCCTAGCTCTTTATTCACAACACAAATACTTTTCCTCTAGGTTCTCTTAACTGAAATGGGCCTAGAACTCAAATTTTTCTCTAGAAAGAGATTTGTAAAAATAAAAATACTACTAATCAACCTAAGGACATGTTCTTGAAGATTATGCCTACTCCAAAATCTAAGGACTACAGGTAAGTGTTGTAATTATTCGAAATTTTTGTTAGTTTAGGAAAATATGGTTTTTAATAGTTGTAGTTTTCTTAAAGTTTTCTTACGTTTTTTCTTGTAGTTTTTTGTAGTCTTTCTGTACGTAATTCTCCATTTCTTCTTGCATTTTATTTTTAATTATATTCAATAAGTCATTTTTTCAACCTTTTTCTCCTAACAGTTATTTTATTCTTCTCGGTTAGTTATAGTTTCTGCAATCATTCAAGTTTGTTCCTAAACATGTATAATCTGTAAATGTAAGTTAACTAACATAGATTTAGTCCTCTTTTTTCGCTGGAGAAATATAATAAAAAGTAATAACTTCGCAAACACGGATTAAAGAAAGAGATCCAAATTTACAAAAGCATATGCAAAAATTATAGATCTGTATTTAAAAAGAAATTAGAATGAATTAGGAAAATAATCAGAATTTGCCATAAATTATAACTTGGGTTGCAATTTGAAAAGTAACATAAAGTGATCGTATTATTATGATAATTACATGGACATGTTGGAAATCATAATAAGTAAATTTGTGATATTTGCAACTTAAACTATAACATGGGGGTTAAAATTTAAAATGGAATCGAAAAGGCTTATTATAATTAAAACTTAGGTCTTTTATTAAGTTCATAAACAGGAAACAATGATGGTCAGTAGTATTCCTTTTCAAGTTAAAACCGATGGTCTCAATACGGGGGTTGAGGCTGAGCATGCTAAAGTAGGCATATAAGCGACCAATAAACAAGACCCGGGTAATGGGGACTGGGTAGAGAGCGCAAATTAGAATACTTATTTGCTAGGGCATGTATCAACAACATTCTGTTTTTGGATTACTATTGATTATCTCACATAAGGGGGTTATGGCTGGTCATGCTTATATTGATTGAAGTAAATAACTTGTAAATAGAGGAGGGGCGACAGTGGGTGCATTTCAACAATGACCGAGCTTATGGCAACATCGACTGGTGAAATTAAGTATCTACTGCATCCAAGCGTAAAATTATGTCTTTGCTGGTGGGCAGACGGATGGTAATGGACTTCACCACGGGCAGGTCCACAATGACATATATTCCACCATGCAAGGTGGTAGACGAATAAGAAAGTTCGATCAATGGGTAGTATTAAGAAATTATCTTAATCATGTTTCTTATATTGGCTAGTAGAATAAGTGCAAATAATCGAACAATCAGTCCAAGTATATTTTAAATATGTTTATCCTCTATAGTTGTGCATAAACACTTTACCATATTTACATTTGAACTGTTATTATGTCTATTTCTTTATCTTATTCAATCATGCTAATAATTACATTACTTACTAAACTTATTGTGTGGCCCGCTCCTTTCTCTTCCTTTTTCTTTCTTCCTTAGGCTAACAAGGTTGATCATTGCTGACAGCTTGATTCTCAGGCACATTTCGGAGATTCCAGTTCTATTCTTATATATTGCTCATTTTTTTTTTATCCTTTTCTATTATCTTTGGGTTGCATTGTTGAAGTTGTGAGGGATTATGATCATTATTGTTGTAACCTAATTTATAATACTAAGGTTATCTTTCATGAGACATGTGGTGGCTTTATGTTTATGTTTTCTGATTGAAATAAATATTGGGTTTTGAAATAAAAATTATGTTTTTAGTTTGAATGTTTTCCGATGTATATATTATTTTATTGTCTTGTGAATCTTAATCTCTATGATATATTTATTGATACCTACAATGCTCTACGTTTCTATGCATAAATCTATTTTGGGGAATGTTAAGGGGGTGCAGGGTGTTATAGAACTTTATCTCAGAACTTGGGATTGTCATAGTATAATCCGACTGCTAAAAATTTATTTTGATAATTTCATACCCATTTTCTTCTCGAAGTATGACAAGTCCTCTAAGAGTGCTAAACACATGGTGTTGAAGTTCTTATCTGCAAAATAGGAGGAGTAGAAACGTAGAGTGTCTTTTGAGCATATTAGAACATATATAATGGTAGCAAATTTGTTAACTAAGGGACTACCACCCAAGGCGTTTATTGGCCATGTAGAGCATAAGGGTATGATAGATAAAGCCTTGCTATTTTTATTTTGGTATACTCATTATGTTTGTGACACTATGAATTCAATTATAGTTATTTTTTTTCTTTATTGAATATGTTATCATTATAGTATGTGTATACACTTGTAGTTGATTGATGATATATGATTATAATAAGAATTACAGTGTTTCTCAAATTGAAAGTGAAATTGAGTTTTGATTGATTTGTGATACATGGAAGGGATTATGTCCCTTAAATGACGTGTGATCATCGTGATCCAATCAACTCTCATTCTATAAAGGTCATTTAAACTTTGTATGAAAGTACGCATTTAAAGTTATTAAGTCATCAACTAGGCACAAGGACAAGTGGGAGAATGTTAGAACGTGTGTGTGTGTGCGCGCATGTGTCCTATGTGTTTTACGTTTAATTATAAGGATTAAGTTCATATTATATGATGGGAGTTAACATTAAAGTCGACATCGTGATGAATCGATCTCGTTAATGTAGTTAGAATTCAGGGTATTTATTATCTCTTATCCCTTAACTAATTATGTTATATATTATGATCTCTATTATAACATTATGGATAATTACTGTTAGTTATAGATAGTGGTTGACAGTTATCTATAAAAGAAAAAGAAAGATTAAAAACATGTATATAAGGGGTAACTTTTATTTACAGTTACTATACTAGAAAAATTTAAAAACATTAAATAAAATAAACAAAAGAGTAGCATCTACAAAAGAAATAAATAACAATTGTTCTATCCATCAAAGAACCAGTAAAGAAAAAGGCGAAGGGTGGAGAATTATAACATTTAAATTGGTTTTATTGAAAAGGCATATAATACATGGATCAAGGTTAGTAATTCTACCTTTTTTTTTCGGAATTTATTAGATTGGGTTGTATGAAGTCTAGATCCATCTGGGATTAATTTCATGATTGAAATACCATCTAAATCCACTTGGTATTAATTTCATGACCGAAAACCATTAAATTGCTTTCAATATGGATTTTTTCGTTGTGATGGATACCAAGATTTTATGTTTTGTATTCTAAAATTAATCCATCTTTTCTTTATATCGAGGCCGAATGTTCAATTGTTTTGATTGGTTTGGAGTGAATATTTTTTGGGATCAAAAGAAAAGAAATTCAAAACAAAGATAAACAAAATTTATTCTGGTTGATTCGTTGAAAATTGAACTGATCAAATAGAAAAGGTGCGCTACTATCCAAACAAATTATTTGCTCAAAAGTAAACAGATATGTTTGTTAGAGAATCTATTTATATTTATTATGTTTATAAGAAAAAATGGCCTATTTTCAGTATAAACTTTGATTGTCTTGTCACCAAATAAACGTTTAAGAGTAATAATTTATATTACAAATATGGAAAATATAATGAAAGTTTAGTTACTCAATTACACCTTAATCAAAACAAATTTCATTCATATAATGGATTCAAACTGATTTAGTTTCGTACTTGAACACAATCAACAAAAATGAACCAGTTCAACTAGATAACTCAACTCTAGTTGAGCATGCTTCCTCGCTCTTTGTGCAAGACTATAAAAAAACTATTATATTTTTTATGAAGATATTGTCAACGATAAACTTAAAGGATCTTTAACCATAAGGATAGCCTAGTAAAATTTTGACCGCAAAAACAATCCTAATTGTCGCGTGTCTTCTCTTCTTCTTCGACCTCTTTACTAACTTTGTTTTTCCTCCTTTGATCGTGAAATTGCACCACGTCCTCTATTGAACTCTACAGCTTCCGATGAACTTTCGAATAACTGTCAATCTTAGTCCCTTGAACTTCCAACGAACCTTATAAGACTTTGATGTGAATTCTGATTATTATGGATCTCAGTTTTGACTACAAGATGATGAACGGAGTCCACCACAACGCTCGAGAAACTAAGGTGCTTCCATTCATATGAAAACCAATCACTTCGGTGCGTTCAGACTAAAATATGTTTCAACAACTACCAGGGAAAAAGTGAGTGTAACATTATATAGCTTCATTCATTCAGTGATAATCCAACATCTACAGAAGTCTATTAGTATCAATCATTTTAACTTATTTGCATTGTTTTTCTTATTTACTTCAATATTAGAATTTAGATTTCAATTTCAGAGTTTATACGGTATCGAAATTTAGTTAGCAGCTTTAAACATTACATTTTAGTTATTGATTGCATTTTTTGTATAAGTTCTTGAGTCAGCTATTAATTAATTTTTTTGATATTCTTTTAAATTATTATTTTCATATTTTCTTCCATTTAGCTATACGTATAGGTTCCCTTAAAAATGTGGATAATTTTAAATGATGTTGCCGCTAATACATGTGGATTTGAAGAAGCACATTCTTAACTTTGTGAAATTGGGCACGTTATTACTAATTTTTATAAAATATAAAGAAGGATTTTCATATTTTCAAAAAAGAAAAATAATTGTGATAATGTATGCAAACAATATGGTCATAATAAGTATAATTGTCAAGCTATTAATAATATATGAATCTGTTAAGATTTACATTTAATTGTATGTATTTTAGAAAATTTTGTGTGATGGAACTTGGTTATATAACTACAATGGTTTACCACATATTAGTATGCACATTGATTTGCTCTTTGTAGTTGAATTTGATTATGTGATATCACTTTAGTTGATTATTATGTGTTAAGAAAATATAGATCGCAAGATAAATAGAGAGTTGTTGGCTTTTTATGTTTGTTAGCTTATTCAAAAATATTTACTGCCTGATATCAATTTTTATTATTATTAGTGTCAGTTTCAAACATGTAAAATTGTCATAGTTTAATTGTAATTATTATCAACTTCAGGTATCACAAGTCAAAGTACTGGTTTTTTGTAGGCTTTTACTATTACTTGTATAAACAATTACGATATCATTTTTTTGTATTCAATTAGTATCATTTTTATGTGTTAACTTTTATTTCTTTTCTCGTTTTTAAGAAACTGTAATAATTTATTTGTTGACTTATCATGTGTAAAACTGTGAGAAGAACAGTAGGCTTAGATGTCAATGTATTATTTAGACTATGTTATGGAGAAATATTTACAACTATATATAATGTGGAAATGTTATTTGGCCTTAGTGTTGTTGTCAAATTATATCAAACAACCACTAAGGTATCATTTCTGCGTACATAAGTAGCAATTTCGTTAGAAATAACGCCTACGTTAGTTTATATAATGGCTAAACATGAATTCTAATAAAAAAAGCTAACGTATATTAGTTTGTATTTTTTGACATCATTTTTTATATGATAGTGAACTAAATAATTAAATTTACAGAGCATCACATTGTACCAAACAACTATTAGTATCATTTTTTATATGTTTGTATAATTTTTGTTGGATATGAAATTTATAAAATAACAAAAGATGAATTCAAATTAAACAGCTACTGGATATGTATTTATATTGTTTTGTTATCACTTTTTCTATACATGACATTAAACTAAATAATAAAATTCATAGAGTATCATATTACAGCAATTTCATCTTTGGTATCATTTCTACATATGCGTGCGTATCATTTTTACTGAAAACAACATTTAAAATCATTTATAATGTAAATAAGCATTAATTCGAATCAAACAGCTATTAGGTATGAGTTTTCATTATTTTGGTGTGTGAATGTGTGTGTGTGTAAGTCTTGTTATAAATAACAGTGGAAATAATTTACAATATAACCAAGCATGAATTCCAATCATACAACTAGTGAGCGTTAGTTTTGCATTGTTTTGGTATCACTGTATTATTTATAAAATATTTAGTTTTGTCAATCTTATAAGGGATGTGGGTTTCCACGACATATTTATTTCATTGGTGATAATTATGTGATGCCACCTCCATATGTGTAACCATGGTTGTCCAATTTTATCCCTAAGTTGAGTGTTTCGTTTTCATTTTCAAGTGTAATGTTTTCGTCTGTTTTGTTAGATGGTGACATTGAAGATGCCCTAGCTAACTTGTGAGAAGCAGCTATTTTGTTCAAAAAACCAGGCTTGAACTGGAAGGTAATAGTTGTAGAAGATGAAGTGACATTATGTAAAAGATGACGCTACCAGCAGTATTTGCCAGTGGCAAAACCAGAGCATTGTGATTCAATTGTTGCTTCACTTCCTTTAGTTCAGAACACATATTGCTTTCATCGAAATTGAATAAGAAACAATGAATAGTCCATTGGGTAAAAAAGCAACGGCTAAAAATGAAGTCTCTTTTGTCATGCTAAACTTCGCGTTCTTCTTTGGCGTCTTCCTCCTCTTCTCTACTTCTTGAATCTCCATTAGTCTGCTTGGTTCTCCCAGCTCCTCTCGAGCTGCGTTCTGATTTTCTCCATCTTTCTAGGGTTCTTTTTGGGGATTTTTTCCTATGGCTTCTTCAATCGGCTTATTTAAGATTAATGGTTCCTTTGTGTCATCTTGTCCTCCTGTTGAAGCAATTCTTACCTCGATAAGAGATGTTATTTTGGAACCTCTAACTGCCGAGATCTTTGGCCCTTCTCAAATTATAATTATGTTCAGATCTCTGGCTTCATTTGAAAAGCTTCTACGCTTCAAATTGCTACTTGTTCTTGAATGCTTCATGGAGCTATTGCCTGTATACTCTGGTGCTTTTGGCTCGTCTTTGGGAAAATGGGGTCGTTGATCTTTTCAGGGATGATGGATTTTATTCATGCTTCTGAAATAAGAGAAGAACTAGATGATTTGACCACCTCCTTTGTTCCTTGTCTTCGCTTTAGAGGTTCGGACATAAAAAGTGATTGGGAGGTCTCAGCTTTCTCTGTTGTTTCTGTAGTCTGCGGAGGGGTTTTAAAGAATGATGGTTGCGAACTGTTATCTCCATTTCAACTAGTGTCGGGGATCTGACCACCCCACCCAGTAAGAAAAATGGCTCTGGTTTTCTTGTTGTAGTTTCGAGAAGTGATTGTCGGTTGTTGGGTTGTCCTTTTTTATCCAGATTTTTTTTCCTATGATGGCAAATATGGTTCTGATGGCTTGCTTTTAAGAGTAGCTAGTACTAGTGCTGCTTCAGGAATCCATGCTGGCGAAAATTAGAACAAATCGAAACATGCTCGACGTCGTCGACGTTCGCAGCATGGTAAGATCATTGCCCCAATTTCGACAGCGTCAGCCTCTGAATTTCCGGTTGTTTTTTCTTCTCCAATGTCCCCTATTTCCATCTCTAATGGCTTTAGCAGCTTACAGACGCTAGATGGTTTTCGAGAGTTCGGTGGGCTCACAGGTGGTTGCTGCAGCCTCTATGGCTGATGATGTTGTGGCGAGATCTTTCTCTGGTTCTTCTTGGTTGAGAGGAGCCCGTTACCACTGTTGGCATAGATCGTTGGTCACTGACAGTGTTTGCAGCCAGAGATCTCGTCTCCAGGTGTGGTAACACTGACCATTGAACCAGCCTCAATGCTAGGCTTTATTCCCATGGCTTCCCCTGTTCCTTTTGTTGCATGTTCTTGTCTGGGTTTTCCTAAATCGGGATGCGAGATGGGCTATCCATCGGAGCTTCTATGGATCTGTAGTTGTGTGCTGATCTTGTTCTAGCTGAAGTTGGTTCGTCAGCCAACTCTTCTTCTGCATCTTATGATGCTGCGGACTTCACTAGTTCTTCTTTAGTAAGTTACACTACTGTTGAATGTTCGATTCAACAGCTGTGTACTCAGGTGCTTTCTTGGTGTATCACTCCTTGCTCTTTATTAGTGTTTGTTGACTTTTGTCTATGTTCTCTTCTGTGTTGCGTAGCTTTTTGTGTTGATATGAGCCATGTCACTCGTATGAGGGAGCTCCCTGGTACATTAACCCCTCCTTTGGAGGATGATGTGGTAGGTCATGGGTGCATTTTTACTGGTGGTTTTGCGTTTACGAGGTAGCTTAGCATCTCTGATGCTTCTTTTAATTTGGCCTTTGCTTCGATTTGTCTTAGTTCTGTGTTGTGGTTTCCTTGGTTTATCCTCTTTATTGGTTTTGATGGTCTTGGATCCAACTTGGTTGCATTTTCGTTTGGTTTCTATGCCTTCTCGAGTCATAGCGAGGCCTCTACTGTGTCGATTATGACTTGTGGCACTTGGTTCATTTTTTTCCTTTAGCGTGCTACATCCGAGACCAATTGCTCAGTGGATTCACTGGGAAGGGTGGTCTCTTCGTTGTACGCGTACATCGGGGCCTTTTGCAGACCACTGTATGTATACCGGGGAGATGGCCTCCCAGCATTGGTTTCACTTGTTTGCGGCTATCGATGCCCCCCCCCCCCCCCCTCTGATCTATACCTTTGACGCGGGTTTGTCAATTCGATGACAGATCGACATTGGTAAAGATCGCACAACAATTGGTATTGCGTTTTACATGCACTTGTATCCTGTCTTCTCCAGTGTTGTCCCCGTTGTGTCCCCCTTCTTCTAGCTTTCCTTTAGAGTCTCGCTCGCTTGGTTTTCCCTTGTTTGTGCCTTCTGTTGCTAGCTCTTCTCCTCTTCTTAGCAAGGCCAAGATAGCAATCATTAATGTAACACCCCACCTCCGTTAATGACACTCATAAAGCAAATGCCTTAACTTTGGTGGAGCGTTTTAGTAGACAGAACAGAAATTTACAAGACAGATAAACAATACTTGAGAAATTATAACTTTATTACAGCGGAAAACAGAAATTAGTTTGGTTACATTTTTACCAAAAACTCAAGTACATAAATATCAGTCTTGTTCAGAAAATCATCAGAGTACAAAACTTTAAAATCATAATCTCCACAGAGACTGCCATAAGGAGTCAAACCATACTTTAAGCACTCTAAGTACTTCAAGCAGAAGAAATCCGGATCAAGCTAAAGTATTCCCTCCTTGGAAAACGGGGGGAGGGGGGGGGGGGGGGGGGGGAACGGAAGAAAAAGGTGGATAAAGTCTGGCAAGTCCAGTGACTTTCAGCATATGAACATATAATAATAATTATGACATGAAAATAAGCTGGATAAGAGATAACAATAACAGGAGCAGCAGATGTACTTAGGTTAAACAGAAAAAACAGAATAATATTACTTTTCATTTCTCTACACTAATACTAGTATAACAGGATTAGGTGTCACCCCAATGTCTAAACTGAAACAGAAACGGAAACAGAATAATTTCCACAGAAGAGAATGCTAGTAATGGGCCTTTACCACCCCAACAGAAACAGACAGAAACAGAATGCTAATAATGGGCCTTTACCACCCGAACAGAAGGTACAGAAACAGAAACAGATTAATTCCTACGGAAACAGAATGTAAAATTAGGTGTACACTAGTAAATGGGCCTTTACCGCCCGAACAGACGGTACCACGCAGAAACAAACAGGTGTTACCACCCAACAGAAACAGACGGTACCAACAGAAACAGACAGAACTAAGTGTACCCTAAAACCCTACCCCAAGCGATCGGCTCCCTAATACATAAATACACTGTGTCGGCCCCACAGTTGGGTGTATCACTCCCTAAAGTGACAACTAATTGGCACAGACCTATTTACAGATGTCACGGTGTCTTACATTTTCAGAGGCAGACCGGGATCCATGCACGCACATGACCCGGTTGGAACGCACCATCAACACCCCTCGTCATTATCAGAATGAACCGCTTATAATTAGTTCAGTAAGTGTGCCCGGACCCTACCTATTGTTGGGTCAAAGTTTTGATACCAGAAAGGGTTACTGACTAATATGAGTCCCAAACAACAGATGACACAAGTAATTTCCCTCCTAACCTTGTGTCCTCAGGCTAACAGATTTCAGATTAACTTGTTTACAAGTTCAGCCATACAGAGTTCAGATCAACTAGTTCACAGATCCGACAAGTTTTCAGACTAACGGATCAGATATACGGATTTAACAGATTTACAGATTTGTCTAACTTTGTAATTGGGCCTACAGATTCACGAAACGGGTTTGTTAAATTCATTAATCCAATTGGTTTAACCCTATCCACCCAACACGTTTTAGAAATCATATTTACCTTAGATTTGTATCAATTAAAAATTAATGCGTAAACCTCTCACATTAGACTGACAGTTTGCAGCCACTGGTTAGGCCGGTTGGTTCCGGGCAGGTTTCTGCCGCAAACTGAGTCTAACCTCGGGTTTCAAGCACGTTATGACTAACTTCTCACATTAGAACCTATTGTTTGCGGCCACTGGATGTGCCGGGCAGTTCCGGGCAGGATTACGCCGCAAACTCATTCTAATCTCGAGTTAGCCATGTTTCATGTTTAGCCAATGCATTCATTCACAGACTATGCTAACATCAGACTAATCATACTAATTTAACAAATTAACTTCTGTACAAGTTACAACAGATTATTCGAGGTTCTATTAACAAGTTTTGCTCAATTTTAAATCGAGCTTACAGATTTACATACTTCAAATTTCAGCATTTCAGTTCCAACATATTACGCCATTCAACAGATTAAACAGATAACAGATCTTGGATATTAGGTGATTTAGCAGATCTAGCAGATAAGGCAATTTAACATAATTAGCAGATTAGGCAATTCAATCTAATTAGCAGTTTAGGCAATATAACAGAACTAGCAGATTAGGCAATATAACAGATTTAATCATTCCTTAAAGTTTCCTTGACATATCTTGCATAATTATAAATTTGGCCTAAGTTTGCATGCCTAAATAATTGTCATGATTCACAATATGATCATATACCCCTCGTTTGCATTGAATTTACATGGCACTGATTATGGTCATAATTTACCATATAACTCATGTCCTAATTTTAGTTAAACTTACCTAGTACAAAAGATTCGCACATGAATTATACCAAATATAACCATCGATTTCAATGCATGTCATATATTCAAAAATCTCTCACTTAGGTGTTATTCACATTTAACAGTTATCAAATCTTAATATAGATCTTCACACCTAAGTCATATTCTCTTTTTATCTCAAGTCATGAATCGTTATATAAAAATATACCCAACAATCTAGAATTTTAAATTATAACAGATCTTAATTCAAAATATGCGTTATGTCCAAAGTCTCAAGTCACATGTTAACATACAATGGTTCCTCTTCTTCCAATTCACAGAATATGCATAGATCTAAATCTATTTTACAACATCAGTCACAGATTAGCCATGTCCAATCATGTCATCATTCATTATTTGTCCCAAAATTTTGCGTTTGTGCGTTAATCTCTTATGAGATGTGGCGCAGGCTCGTGGTAGCCTGGCTATAGAACAGAAAGAAGAAAGAGATACAGAATAAAATACAACCTCAAATTCAGATTTATAATCATGTCACAATTATAATTAAAGTTTATATCGGAAAATAACTGTACTTGCCTTTCGTGGTTTTAAGAAAGGATAATAAACTGTTGTTGATGCAGAAATGTTGAATTACTCCTCTTTAATTGTTATTGTAGCTCTAAACTTTGATTTGAGATTTGGTTTAGCTTATAATTCTATTCAGGTTGGAAGAAGATGCATCAGTCCAAGTTTTAATTCCAGCAGAGTAACGACGCCATTATTTTATTTAATAAGAACGGAGGCAGAGTATATGAATGAAATTGTGCAGCATAAGGTTAGAGAAGAATGGTGTAAAGAGAATGGGTCTAGGGGGCTGTTTATATAGGGTTTCAAACTGATTAGAGCCGTCGATGAAGCTAGAGTTAATCAAGGTCATCCATCTTAAGAGAAGCCAATCAGAAAGTGACAAGTTAGCCCTAGTGACACAGCAGAGCTTAGAAATTCGACCAAAACCCGACCAGGCCAGCCAGGGTCAAACAGAAAGCTGTGTAGGTTTTCTCTTGGCCTGGGCGCATTTAGGAAGTGTGCCAATGTAAATTTGTACTGGCGCACTTCCCAAGTGCGCCAGTGCAATTTTTTTTTCTATTTAGCCACCAAACTTCGTTCGTCCATATCTTCTTCATACGGTATCCGTTTTTCACAAACTCGGACTCTATTTCAAGCAGAATTCCGAGATGAACGCAATGGAACGACCCGTTTCCCTAAGTTCCCACATTTGAAATTAAGTATTCTTAAATTTAGTTAATCTGATTATTCGAAAATTCGGGGTGTTACATTCTCCCTACTTAAAGGATTTCGTCCCCGAAATCTTCAAGTTAAGAAGAATGTGTCCTACCATCCAATCACCCATATACTCAACCATCATCCGCAAGCATCCATTGTTCTTAGAAAACTTCTAATGTTGTATGAACATATGCAAAAGTGTGTGTATATGTTCCTTATCTAATGCAAAGATCAGGCGGTCCGCTGATTCAGTTAACCTCCTTAATGCGAATTATGTCAGTGTCATGAGTCCAACATGTATGCAATTTTCCTATTTGATACATATCATTCTTATACGAGTGACAACCATTCATTCATATGCAACATCCATGTGATGAGTCAATCATTTTGCATCCACAAAAATTGAAAATGCTCACACATCCATATGCAGTATGAGAGTGTTTTCGAGCCGATCTAGTGCCTAGTGTGTGTATATGCATCCACGAGCAACTACTAGCAACCACTTGCATCCACTTGCAACCATTAAACATAACATGTCTCAAACACATGTTTACATCCATAGGATTCCTATCTATAGGTCAAAGACTCGATCGATATGATACAGTCGAGTGATGGGAGCGAGTGCAGATAAACAAAAACTTGGTTTCCATTAGACCTTGGTTGAGAGACAAACTCCCCTAAGTATCAACCCCAAAGACAGAAATCAACATCAGATTGACACCCAGAGGATTACCCTCCTTAGACAATGTCAAAACTGGAAATATCAACCTTATCAGAAATATTCAGATATTTACAGATTACCGATACAGATCGGATTACTAAATGATTCTTAGGAAACTAAGCATGATAAAAACCCAGAATGTATGCGTCATAGTCAACTTAACGCTCAACACAGATACCCAACTTATCACAATTGGATGAGTCATAACCCTTATGGGTTTGAGTCTACAGTGGAATCAGAAACAATACTAGTATTCAAGTGCAGAGTATCGATTACAGAATCGAAATGCCAGAATCAGAAAAGAGTTTTAACTCAAAAATCAGATAAAGAAATTAAACCTCATACAGAAAGTTTTCCTATTTCTATCCTATCCACTAGCCTCGAGAGTGTTCGCCTGCCCTCCAGAAGTTGGTCCTGCCCTCTGCCCTTGCCCTCGTTTCTTCGGGTAGTCCCTAGTGAAGTGTCCCATCTCACCACAATTGAAGCAAGTGCCCTTTCTTTTTCTGCAATCCTTGTTTAGATGAGTCGAGCTTCCACAAGCAAAGTACTTTTTCTCCTTCTTATCTTCAGACTTTTCATCCTTCTTTTGTTTTTCCTTTTTGGGCCATGCTTTCTTGTTCTGTGGTTCTTCCTTGTTTGCCTCCTTCTTGCCCTTGTCTTCCTCGTGTAGTAGTGTCATGTCCACCAATCTCTCGTAAGTCGCTCCCATGGGTACATGGGTCATGGCTAGGCTGTGCAGTGGCTCGTTCAATCTTTTAACCAAGCGGAGAGCCTTTTTATGCTGGATGTTGACTAAATCTAGTCCGAACCTGGCCAGTTGGTTGAACTGGTTGACGTATTCCTTGACCGTCATACTTCCTTGTTAAGAGATAAGAACTTTTCCAGTTGTAGACTTCGTTCAACTTGCGAGAGGAATTTCATCTCAAACCTTGTCCTGAAATCCATCCATGTTTCAACCGGTCTCTCAGCGTTAGTGACTTCCCACCAATAGGAAGCTTCGTCCTTAGGCAACCATACCGCCAAATGTACCTTCTGCATATCGTCCACCTCGAAGATAACGAACAGATCCTCAGTTTCTTTGAGCCAGATCCTTGCTTCTACGAATGATTCAGTTCCCTTGAAATCCTTTCCACCCATGGCCCTAAAATCTTTACAGATTTTTGAAAAAGCAATTGCACGAGGAGGGGGCAGAGGAGGAGGAACCGCTGCAGCTGGAGGAGGAATATCTGCTGGGCCTTCACCGTTGGCCCTAGCCTCTAGGTACCTCCTGAACCAGCCAGGTATTGGCACGCCCTCTGGAAAGTTAAGATTCCCAGACATGCTGGAATGGAAGAAAAAGATTAAAATGGAGAACTGAAAAGATAGATATATGGATTTTTGGGGATTATGTTTTTCAAAATAAACTTTATTTTTGAAAATACCTCTTTTTAAAACCTTTTTGAAAATAGTCTTCAAAAACTTTACCTTATCTGGTAACCTTCAGCTCTGATACCAAGTGTAACACCCCACCTCCGTTAAGGACACTCACAAAGGGAATGCCTTAACTTTGGTGGAGCGTTTTAGTAGACAGAACAGAAATTTACAAGACAGATAAACAATACTTGAGAAATTATAAATTTATTACAGCGGAAAACAGAAATCAGTTTGGTTACATCTTTACCAAAAACTCAAGTACATAAATATCAGTCTTGTTCAGAAAATCATCAGAGTACAAAACTTTAAAATCATAATCCCCATAGAAGCTGTCATAAGGAGTCAAGTCGTACTTTAAGCAATCTAAGTACTTCAAGCAGAAGAAATCCGGATCAAGCTAAAGTATTCCCTCCTTGGAAAACCTAGGGGGGAAACGGAAGAAAAAGGGGCGAAAACAAGCAAGGTCAGACATAAAGTCCGGCAAGTCCAGTGACTTTCAGCATATGAACAGATAATAATAATTATGACATGAAAATAAGCTGGATAAGAAATAACAGTAACAGGAGAAGCAGATGTACTTAGGTTAAACAGAAGAAACAGAATAATATCACTTTTCATTTCTCTACACTAATACTAGTATAACAGGATTAGGTGTCACCCCAATGTCTAAACAGAAACAGAAACGGGAACAGAGTAATTTCCACAGAAGAGAATGCTAGTAATGGGCCTTTACCACCCCAACAGAAACAGACAGAAACAGAATGCTAATAATGGGCCTTTACCACCCGAACAGAGGGTAAAGAAACAGAAATAGATTAATCCCTACAGAAACAGAATGTAAAATTAGG
This sequence comes from Allium sativum, assembly GCA_030737875.1. NCBI lineage: Eukaryota > Viridiplantae > Streptophyta > Magnoliopsida > Asparagales > Amaryllidaceae > Allium > Allium sativum. The sequence goes on from CM060909.1 coordinate 86,658,687, forward strand.
TGTACACTAGTAAATGGGCCTTTACCGCCCGAACAGACGGTACCACGCAGAAACAAACAGGTGTTACCACCCAACAGAAACAGACGGTACCAACAGAAACAGACAGAACTAAGTGTACCCTAAAACCCTACCCCAAGCGATCGGCTCCCTAATACATAAATACCCTATGTCGGCCCCACAATAGGGTGTATCACTCCCTAAAGTGACAACCAATTGGCACGAACCTATTTACAGATGTCACAGCGTCTTACATCCTCAAAGGCGGACCGGGATCCATGCACGCACATGACCCGGTTGGAACGCACCATCAACACCCCTCGCCATTATCAGAATGAACCGCTTATAATTAGTTCAGTAAGCATGCCCGGACCCTACCTACTGTTGGGTCAAAGTTTTGATACCAGAAAGGGCTACTAACTAATATTATACCAAATATAGCCATTGATTTCAATGCATGTCATATATTCAAAAATCTCCCACTTAGGTGTTATTCACATTTAACAGTCATCAAATCTTAATATAGATCTTCACACCTAAGTCATATTCTCTTTTTATCTCAAGTCATGAATCGTTATATAAAAATATACCCAACAATCTAGAATTTTAAATTATAACAGATCTTAATTCAAAATATGCGTTATGTCTAAAGTCTTAAGTCACATGTTAACATACAATGGTTCCTCTTCTTCCAATTCACAGAATATGCATAGATCTAAATCTAGTTTACAACATCAGTCACAGATTAGCCATGTCCAATTATGCCATCATTCATTATTTGTCCCAAAGTTTTGCGTTTGTGCGTTAATCTCTTATGAAATGTGGCGCAGGCTCGTGGTAGCCGGGCTGTAGTTAAGAAAGAAGAAAGAGATACAGAATAAAATACAACCTCAAATTCAGATTTATAATCATGTCACTATTATAATTAAAGTTTATATCGGAAAATAACTGTACTTGCCTTTCGTGGTTTTAAGAAAGGATAATAAACTGTTGTTGATATAGAAATGTTGAATTACTCCTCTTTAATTGTTGTTGTAGTTCTAAACTTTGATTTGAGATTTGGTTTAGCTTTTAATTCTATTCAGGTTGGAAGAAGATGCATCAGTCCAAGTTTTGATTCCAGCAGAGTAACGACGCCATTATTTTATTTAATAAGAACGGAGGCAGAGTATAGGAATGAAATTGTGCAGCATAAGGTTAGAGAAGAATGGTGTAAAGAGAATGGGGCTAGGGGGTTGTTTATATAGGGTTTCAAGCTAATTAGAGCCATCGATGAAGCTAGAGTTAATCAAGGCCATCCATCTCAAGAGAAGCCAATCAGAAAGTGACAAGTTAGCCTTAGTGACACAGCAGAGCTCAGAAATTCGACCAGAACCCGACCAGGCCAGCCAGGGTCAAATCAGAAAGCTGTGCAGGTTTTCTCTCGGCCTGGGCTCACTTGGGAAGTGCGCCAATGTAAATTTGTACTGGCGCACTTCCCAAGTGCGCTAATGCAATCTTTTTTTTTTCTATTTAGCCACCAAACTTCGTTCGTCCATATCTTCTTCATACGGTATCCGTTTTACGCAAACTCGGACTCTATTCCAAGCAAAATTCCGAGACAAACGCAATGGAATGACCCGTTTCCCTTAATTCCCACATTTGAAATCAAGTATTCTTAAATTTAGTTAATCTGATTATTCGAAAATTCGGAGTGTTACAATTAATGATCGTCTATGTTGGCTTGCTAAAAAATTTTGCCATGCTCGTTCTAGCAGGAGAGAGTCTGCTTCCGGCAGCAGGTCTAGCTGCTCTTAGAGGTCTCCTTTTACCTGCGAATCTCCATCTAGGCCACCTCCTCGTGTCCCGCGTCGTTGCACTAGGCCAGTTCCCTGGACCACCTGCACTATTTGCACACACTCTATAGCGGCGTCCGAGCAGATCATTAGATCTACTCGACAAACTTTGTATCTTATCTGAGCTTTTTGGTCTGCTTGCTTTCTTTCGCCTTCCTTCTGTGTGTCTTCATGTTTTTGGTCTCCTTGGCGGCCTTTCTTTTCTGGAACGTGCGGGGAATAGGCAATGATGCATCGTTAGCTAGGCTAAAGCGCATCGTCAAGAAGCACTCTGTATGCTTGGTTGTGCTTCTGGAGCCGCTGGTGGGACTTTTGAGGTTCTAACCACAAGGCTAGCTGCGTTTCTTGAGTGTGTTATATCTTCTTCACAAGCCGGGTTTGTTAAAGGATGTTTGATCATTGATAATGTTCTTTTAGCCCAGGAGCTGATTTCGCAGATCGATAAGAGGGTAAGAGTCTCCAATGTGGTCGTTAAGCTCGATATGGCCAAGGCATACGACCGCATGTCTTGGTTCATCATCATCAAGGTTCTAAGGGTTTTCGGTTTCCCAAAACCTCTTATCGACGTGGCTTGGAGGCTTATATCCAAGTGCTAGTTTTCCGCTCTCATCAACGGAAATGCTACCGGTTTTTTCAGGTCTGGGAGAGATCTTCATCAAGGAGACCCTCTCTCCCCTACTGTGTTCATCCTTGCTGTTGAGGCTTTCGTTTGAAGCTTGCACTCTCTAATGATAGCTGGACAGATTCATAGATTCAGCATCCCGAGAGTCTGACCTCTTATTTCTTCCCTTTCTTTCACTGACGGCATCATCATTATAACTAATGGTGACCGTCGGTCCATTTGTGGTCTTCTGGGGCTTATTCGGCAATATGAGAGATGCTCGGGTCAACTTGTTAACTCTTTTGAAATGTGCTTCGTGCTCGCTAAAGTCCTGTCAATTGTCAGATCTTCCTAGATTGAGACAACTACAGGTTTTATGGCGGCCTCGCTTCCGCTTCTTACTTCGTTATTGTACTATACCGAGGCAGAAAGCTTAATGCCATTTTCGATCCCCTTACTGACAAAGTCAGGGACAAGGTTATTCGGTGGAATGTCACCCTCCTTTCTCAGATTGGCAGACTGGTTCTCATTAAGTATGTCCTTGATTCTGTGGGAACTCATATCTTTGCTGCCATGACTCCCACTGCTTCTTTTTTCTGCTCTTACCGGACTTTGGCTTCGTCCTTTTTCTAGGGAACCAAGGATAACGTTTCTCGTCACCACTGGGTTTCTTGGAACTCCATTTGTCGTCCTAAAAGCGAGGGAGGCTTGGGCATCCATAACCCTCAAGACATTTGCATAGCCTTTGCCTGCAAGCTTTGGGCGAGATTTGGAGTGAACAACTCCCTATGGGCGACGTTCCTCCATGCCAAGTACTGTAGGCTTTCTAGCACGAATTACATCGGTTTTCCATCTTACGCTAGTGGGACATGGAAACAGATGCAATCCGTGAAGGTCTTAACGGATTCTCATTGGAGTGGTTCCGCATGGAACGGCAGTCCTTTCTCAATCAAGGCAGCGTGGAATTCAGTATGTGTGCCCAATCCACATATCCATCTTTTCTCTTTTGTTTGGAATATCCGTATTCCCTCGAAAGTCTCTTTGTTTATATGGAAAACCTTACATAACAGTATACCTATATATGAGAACCTTCAACGAATCAGCATTCCTTTCGTATGCAGGTGCAAATGCTACAGAGCTGGATGCTCTGAATCCTTTCCATTTGTTGTTCTCTGGATCTTGTGCAAGGGCTGTTTGGAATTACTTCAGGAATCTTATGGGTTGCCAGGGTAATGCCTCCTCGATTGAAGATTCACTGAGATTCTAGTGGTCCGAAATTTCAAGTAAATCTCTTTGCTCGAGCCTTCTTCATCTGATTCCTTGTCTGGTCTGCTGGCACATTTGATGTTCATGGAATAAGGCAGCTTTTGACGAAGTGGCAATGGACCCTTCTAGCATCATCAGACAGTAAGGAATGATGTGTTTCTGGCTTCTCGTGGTAGGCCTTACAGGGGCGTCTTTAGTTCTCGCTCTAGATGGCTGGCTGCTACCTTTGATGTTCCGTTGGTTGCGACCACTATGAGGGTAGGTATAGGTTGATTTTTTTTGCTTTTGTTTCTCTTCTGATCTTCTGGTTTTATCCCTTTATCTCCCTACCCCCTCCCCTCGATATTATGGCATTTACTAGTTGTGTAGATCCTCTTTTATAGGTTGCTGGAGTTGGTAAAGTAGGTGTCGGTTGTTGTTCACGTTGATTCATGCTTGATGCGATTGCTGGAGCAGGTACATCCGGAGCTTAGGAGGATCAGGAGATTCTACACTTGGCAAGGGTTGCGCTAGTCTCTTAGGTGTTGTTAGAGCTTTCAGACCAGATGTCTTCGGAGGTTAGGGCCCTCCTTTTGGATCTTCCAGCATTTGTCAGCTGCTTCTTTTAGAGGATATGCCTGGTGCCAGAGCTATGTGCACGTTTTGCTTGCAGCTTCAAGGCTTTCTTCGCCTACCTGGGCTATGGTTTTTGTTTGCTGAGGCTGCCTCTGTCGTCTCTCGGTTTTCGCTTGAGCTAGGAAGTTGTTTGTTTATTATTATTCTTTTATTGGTTCTTTTGTTAGTATGTGTGCATGGTTCTGCTCATTGCAGAAACCATTTTTGTGAGCCATTGGAGGATGGTTAGATCCTCCATTTTGTTTTATTATATTCCCATTTATGTATGTAAGAAAACATATTGCTTTTGTCGTTAGTTTCACCAGAAGACTATTCTTTTAATTGGGTAACATTCAATAAATCAACAGTTTCAAGACTGACTGCACTACTAACAATAATACATTTGCTTTATTTTTTCCTTTACTTAATTTGTCTTTAGACAACCTAATCTCTCCTTCTTCAAGTGTACTTTGCATGTCGAAGTCTTCAAGATGATCACTATCACTCACATGATCCAGTATTTCAGACCTATTAGTTAAGCTAAAAGCAACATTCCCTTTCAATATTTTCCCATTAACACCATCAATTAAATCCTGATTAACTGTCAAATCCCCATCATATGAACAAAGGGATATCTCCTTTGTAACTATTTCAAGATCATTTGTGCTTGAACTCTTTTCATACATACTACCACTTCTATTAATATGCCATAACTTCCTATTCCTGTTCAATAATTTTCTCGAAGACTGTTTCATTTTGCCTAAGGGAAAAATAGCTTACTTACTCGGCTTTTAATTACTCAGAATTTTAGGAGATGTGTCCTTTAGCATTTTCTTCCTCAACTCTAATTTTGCTACTCATTTGAATTTTCTCCAAGTCTTCACTAGATTTCTTACATGCATTAGCACTATGACCAAAGACTTTGCATTTAGAAAAAATAAATGGCTTCCATGAATATTGAACTTTGACAAGATGCTATATTCCATCTGTTAACTGCACTAAAAATTCATCTGCTAGGTCATTCTCTGGGGTGATTTCAACCATGTATTTGGCATATTCAATTTCATCTATTCATTCTATGGATTCATCTATGCAATGAAAATGTTCTACTCTAGTTGCTAGCCATGATATACCTAACAATGACCAAGCAAACATTCGGATATCCAAATATTTTATCCATACTGGAAGTTTGAACCCTTTTTATACTACTACTGTCATTCACTATCTTGATACCCCAAGGTCTATCAATAAAGATTTTGTTCCTAATAACAACTGGATCTGCCGGACAACTTTAATTTCATCCTCAGTACAAGCAAATTGGAAGAAAAATAATTTACCATTTGATTTTACCTTGGTGCCTCCCTTTGGTTTCCACAGTTTCTTCAAGTGGTTATTGAATGTGTATAGAAAGGTGGGAGATCCAGGAAAAAGCCGATGAGGTAGTCATGCCAAATTTCCAAAGAAATGTTGAGAACATCTTCAGTACGCAGAAATATCCTACCGGAGTAGGAGAGTTTAATGGGTGGAGGGCCTTGCATTTTTGGGTTTAGCACAAAAGAGGGAACACTACTAGAGAAACAATGTATTTCAACGCTGAGTTTCAAAAGGCCGCCAATGGCTAATTAGAATCCGTGGTAGCTGTTGGAAACCAGTGTAATAAAGACCGTTAGTGGCCATTGGAAACCGTTGGATTGTTTCCTGCATATGTTCCAGGGAACCTGACCTGCTCCTCCATTTCCACCCTCTCCATCAACAAATCCGATTTTCCACCCCTTTCCACCAATTCACCTCATCCAATTTCGATTCCTCCACCCTAACAACCTCCGCCACCGCCTCCGACGTCAACCGTAAGCTCCTCCAGCCCTCCTCCTCAGTTGTTGCTCTTGGATTTAGGTGAAATTCTTAAAACTAATTTTTAGGTTTTCCACCAAATTATGTTTAATATGTCTTTGATTTGATTCCTAGTTGCTTGCATACATATATTACAACATATTATTCTCGAATTGCTATTGTTATCGCCTTAATTGTCAAATTCGTTGGATTGAATGGTTTAAATACATGTCATATGTCATATAGTAATGAAAACATATGTCATATGTGTATAATATATAAAAGAATTGAAGTTTGTGATTGAATGGCGAACAATGATTTATGCATAATAGTCCTTTTAAACCAAATAAATTACTTTACTCAAATAATGAAAATGAATAAGCTTGTATAGTATGTTTGTACCAAGTCAAATAACTTTGAAGTATTGATATAGTATGTTTGTACGAATTTATTTTTTAAATAACTCTGAAGTTTTGATATAGTATGTCATGAAAATTATACCTAGTCAAATATGTCATGAAAATTATTTTTTAAATAACTTTGAAGTTTTGATATAATATGTTTGTACGAATTTTTGATATAAAAGCGCTTGTATGTAAAAACAGGAAATGCATATTTAGTTCATATAGCATATTATTTATCTTTTCTACTTAAATATTCTCAAAATGCATCTCTGTTCATTCATGTTGTGTTGCTCATATTCATATTCATATTCACATTCATATTATTTACGCATTTTAATTACATATTCTCAAAGTCAATGCTAATTACATATTCATATATGCTCCAGGTATATTATGTCGACTGACCCTGCTTCTGGCTCTGGCTCGGGCTTTGGCTCAAGATCTGGCTCTAGACGACGTAGCATTACCCTGCATGCTGGTGAGTGTAGTGGCGGACAGCGAGCTCGTTCGGTTGTTTATTTGAAGCATAAGGCTGACAGAGCGTAAGTATAAAAATTAGCAGAATAACAATTTAATGTTTTTTACATACTGTAATTAACTATATGAAGTTCTAATTTACATTTAACGCAGGGGATTTGAGTTAGAGCCATCTCAGACTGTTTTAGATATCTCTAAGGAGGCGTACATGGCCAAAATGAGTGTTTTCTGGCCTAAGTAGATCACAACAGACGTCAAAGATACTATCTGGAAAGATTTTCTGGTACGTTTATACCGCTTGGTCGTACGTCAAAGAGATTAATTAATTAAACAAAAATAAATGAGATTAGTAAGATTTTCTCATTATACAAGGAGCAGTAGATGTGCAGGAGACTGACATGAGGCTAGTTCAGCGACATTGGAACTCGAAGGTCGCCAAGAATTATAGAGAGAAGATGAATAAGCTTAAGAAACATGGAAAGCAACCAAAGTGGATGGGCGATGAAGTGTTTGAGAAGATGGTTGTGTGGTGGGAAATGCCCGAGTTCAAGGTAAATTTATAGCGAATCTAATTTATTTTTTTGCCTATTTTAAATAATTTGTAAATGTACATTTCCAGGTTGGGTCAGAAAGGAGCTCAGCAAACAGGAACAAGAATCCTATAACTCATCGCGGAGGATCTAAGTCTTTCCAGCATCATCACGAGGACTTGGTAAATTTGTTACTTATTACATTTGTAAATTGATTAGTTCAGTGATTGACAATGTGGAATTAATTATTCAAATTACCAACTGCAGGAACGATTTTGTGGACATTCTGTGTCATACATGGATGTCTTTACTCACACCCATGCATCCAGCAAGGTAGACGAGGCTGGCAATGTCACGTATGAGTAGGATGATTAGGACAAGGCAACACAGGCATGTGTATGTGTGTTTTAAATATTCCAAGCATGAATTTATTAGTTTATTAATTACTAGTTATTGTAATATAAAATCATCGTTTTATTATTTGTTAAATGAAATTGTTTTTTGCATTATAGGCAAATCTCCAGGAGGCACGGGCTCATATGCTTGAGGAGTCGGGCCGTGATGAGTTGACGGAGGAGGAAGAAGACAACTTATTCGATGCTGTTATGGAAAAAACACAACAGAGAAGGCGTTATGGATTCGACAACCTGACGGTAATATTCGTATAACATAAATTATTTACATCTACATTATTAAGTGTTTTTTCTCTATTAAGACTAACTTCTACTAGAAATGCCTCCGTTCACTAATAATGATGTATGTATAACAAATTACTTGAATAAAAACACCCATGTTATAAAAATTGCATGTTATAAAAATTATATGTTAGCGTTGTTAAAATGACTTTGAAATTATATGTTATAACAATTACTTGTAAATAAAACTTACTTATTAAAATTACTTGTATAACAAATTACTTGTATAAAAATTACATGTTATAAAAATTATATGTTCACTAATATGATTTTGTTATGAATTCATTTTGTATGTTATAAAAATTGCATGTTATCAAAATTGTATGTTAGCATTGTTAAAATGACTTTGAAATTGTATGTTTTAACAATTATTTGTAATTAAAAATTATTTACTAAAATTACTTGTATAACAAATAACTTGTAAAAAAATTGCATGTTAGCTATGATTGAGCATTGTTAGCTATGTTATAAAAATTGTATGTTACCATTGTTAAAATGACTTTGAAATTGTATGTTAGCATTGTTCGCATTGTTTTTTTTTTTTTTTTTTTTGGACAAAAAATGTGTGATCTTCTGATAAGAAGAGAGCGCGCGCACACACACACACACATACATATATATATATATATATATATATATATATATATATATATATATATATATAACCAATGATACAGAGTCAGACTATGAAACATAAGGAAACCATATAGAAACAACAAAGCTCAAGGGATGTAAGGATCGTAGATAGATGAGCTCCGGATAAACCACCGCCCATCTACTCCAATATCGAATTCCGGCAAAGCCACCACCCGATATTGAAGTATATCTACTCCAATACAATAACCCATACTCTCTATATGATAAAAAAGAGATACAACACCAAACATACACTCTAACAATAAACCCAAATGATAAAACCAAACGGCAATCCTCGTAGAAACAAAACTGCTACTAGTCCACCCAGCTGACCACAATACACTTCTTCTATATCATCAACCTGCATCTGCAAAAAGCTCAACAAACTATTAGTAATTTGTTACACATATATGTATGACAATTTATATGTGTGAGAATATATACATATATACTACAAGTATATATATATTTATACAATCATACATATTTAATTGCCATACATATATGTGTAAAGGAGAACACAATAAAAACTAATAAAAGAAATTAACAACCAATACGATACCTATTACAAAAAAACCTGTTAATTCTAATAAATAGATGCAAATTCAGTCTAACCTTAATCAATAAATTCTCAAAGCCTGATTTCCAAAAAAACTTATAATGAGAATTAGACATCAATTCAAGCAATAATAAACTATTTTAATGATTAAATTATCCGTAGAAACTGCAGTAGAATTAAAAGATCTCTGATTCCTCTCAGACCAAATAAACCAGCATACGATAGTGACTAAAGAATCTAAAATGTATCTATTGCTAGCATTGAACGCAAATCTATATGAGTCCCAATAATCAGCACAACAAATAAAATAATAGTGATAATAAAAAACAAATAGCCGTAATACCATACTAAGTATGTAGTTTGTGATATTGCAATCAAAAAATAAATGATCCACATCCTCATATATACTATTGCAAAAATAACACTTAACGTCAAAGATGATATTCTTCCTTTTGAGTAACTCCACAGTATTAAGTTTCTTATGAACTATTAACCACATTAAAAATTTATCTTTAGGGGGAGAATTTGATTTCCAAATAAATTTAAAAGATCGAAAAGAGATACCCGAAAAATTTATAAAGTTATACATGGAACTAACCGAATAAACTTGACTTTTATCCATACCCCAACTAATAAAGTCCATACTCTCATCAATGTGATATAATGAAAGCCTAGCATAAAGTAAAGCTAATTGTCTTATCATTCCCCCTTCTAGTATATTATCGAAAGAAAACTCCCAAGGAGGATCTAGATCTCTTTTATAGATATCTTTTATCAATGCATTTTTAAATCTACAATTATTAAAGAGCTCCTTGAATTCTATTTTAAGAGGTAAACGAGAAATCCATCTATCATGCCAAAAGTAAGTCGAATTACCAGAATGAACAGTTACCTTGTAGCCTAAGTTAAAGAAATCATAACACTTTAATACTGACTTCCAAAAGTAAGATAATCTATTATACCAGCTACCACTAGATCCAACAATTAATTCTCCTCCTGAATAATAAAATTTTGAAATAATAATTTTCCACGTAGTAGAAACTTCATTTGCCCTAAATTTCCACAACCATTTGGCTAATAAGGAAGAATTAAAATTAGTTAAATTAATTATCCCCAAACCCCCATCTTTCTTGGGCTTACAACAAACCTCCCAATTTACTAAGCATTGAAAACCCCTACAAATAGGATCTCTACCCCCTCCCCATAGGTAATTACGTCTAATTCTATCAATCCTATCAATAACCCATTGAGGAAATCTATTCATTGACATCCAATACATAGGGATAGCCGATAGTACTGAATTAACCAAGACTAATCTACCTGCTCTAGACAAGAATCTATTATTCCAACTAGATAAACGACAATTAATCTTATCAATCATAACTAACCAATCCTCCGTCTTTAATTTTGACGGCCTAATCTTAAAACCTAAATAATCGAAAGGAAAATTCGTGACAGAACAGTTTAAGGTATTAGCAACCAAAGCCTCCACATTATCAGAATCATTAATGACCATAACAGAACTCTTATCAAAATTAATTCTAAGACCTGATAACATCTCAAAACAGTATAGAATAAACTTAAGAGAGATAATGTGTTTTGGTAGATGAGAAGAAAATAATAAAGTATCATCCGCAAATTGAAGAACAGATAATTCATTGTTAAAAACTTCATTACCAACATATCCCAACACACCTATACTCCCAGCTCGCTTAATGATTCTAGAAAAAACGTCAACTGCTAAATTAAATAAAAGAGGTGACAATGGATCCCCTTATCTAAGACCCCTCTTAGATTGAATCTTCTTACCCATAACCCCATTTACGACAATATTAGAACTTCCCGATCTAAGTAAAAGCACGATCCAGTTTATCCACCTAACACTAAAGCCTCTAGCTAAACATACATCACAAATATAATCCCAGTCAATAGAGTCAAAAGCTTTCTCAAAGTCTAATTTCAGAATAGTACATGGAAAATTATTTTTGACACACACATTAATGTATTCCTGAACCGCTGCCACTCCATCAACTATTTGCCTACCTTTAATAAAGGCAGTTTGTGAATGATCTATAAGATCATTCATCTTCCCACTTAACCTGTTAGCAAGAACTTTAGAAATGATCTTAACAGATACATTTATCAAAGAAATAGGCCTAAAATCCTTTAAAAATTTTGCACCCTTTCTCTTCTTAATAAGTATAACATTAGCAAAATTAAAGTTACCAAGGCATAAATCCCCGCTATAAAAATCATTAAATAAATTCACTACATCAGATTTCAGGACCTCCCAAAATTGTTTGTAAAATAAAACAGAAAAACCATCAGGCCCCGGAGCTTTGTCACTAGGCATATCTCAAATTGCCTTCCAAATCTCCTGTTCTGAAAATGGTTTATCTAAATCTATTAATTCCCCCCTTGCATCAGTAGGATATATGTCTTTCCAGTTAACATTAATTCTTCTCATTATCCTAGTCCCGAAAATTTGCTTGTAATAATTGGTGAATGCTTCGTTTAAATCACGCTGAACAGTCAATTCCTCATTATTCAAAAAAATAGAATGAATAAAGTTATCTCGTCTCCTCTTATTAGCTATACTGTGAAAAAATTTCGAGTTATTATCCCCTTCCTTAATCCATTGCACCCGTGACCTTTGCTTCCACATTATTTCTTCTTTTTCCAAAATCAAGTTGAAATCATTTCTGAGGTTATAAAGCCTATCTCTCTCACCTAGATTAAGAGACCTAGATTCACTTAACTTATCTAAATCTAACATCTCACTTAAAATCTTATCTTTTTTAATTCTAACATTACCAAACACATATTTATTCCACCTCTTAAGAAAGAATTTTAATTTACCAAGTTTTGCCACAAAAATCTTTGTCGAATTGCCATTATACAAATTATTAAAATAGAATAACGAATTGCCATTATAAAATCTTATCTTTTTTAATTCTAGCATTGTTCGCATTGTATGTTCACTAATATGATACTTGTATTTGCAAGGTTCGATAAGATAAGAAGGCACAAGACAAGGAAGAAATTAAGGAGTTGCGAGCGTTGATTGAGCATTTGCAGACCAGAATCACGTGCAGGGTATGCAGATTGAGCAGTTAAATCAAAAGGTTGCAGAGTACGTGCATAATCATGGTGATGTTCCTTTGTCATCCGCTTCTGGAGATCATAGCGACGATGCATCTTGAGGTATGTGTTTAAATGCGCCGTTGGGGATTTGTTTTGTTTTAATGTATGACGAGACAAGTTTGGATGTGTTTTGATGGTTTGTATATATTGGTATGCTTTGTTGACACGTTTGGATGGTTGTTTTGGATGTTTGTATATGTTAGTACGCTTTGTAACATGCTTAGATGATTTTTTGGATGTGTAGATAGTTTTTATTGCATATATATATATATATATATATATATATATATATATATATATGCAATTTATTTTGATTGTTTGTGGTGCTAGTGGTATATATGTGTCGCATAATTGTGGAATTAGTTGGAAATAGATTGGAAATGGAACTGGAATAGAAATGAAATGAGTTGGGGAGGCTGGAAGGAAGCTTGCTTACTGTTATATAAAAAAATATCCAGAATTTCCAACAGTTATCAACGGTTTCCAACGGCAATGGTGGTGGGAAAGGAGTATTGCACTGGAGAGTCAAGCAATGGTGGAACTGGTAAAGGAGGAGGAAACGAGATAAGAAGTGATACTGGAGCAGCGATAGGACACAAAGTTATTTTAGCAGAGGGGAGAGGAGAAGCTACAACAAAGGCAACCATTTTTGAGGAAAATGTGTGACGAGTGAATAAATTAGTAATAAGTTAAATATACACTGATTTTTAAATATTATTTTCCCTTTCATATCATTTTTTGTAATATTACAGTGTCGATTTTTTTAATGCTTTTGTCTCTTTGAATTTTTTTAATGTTTTCTTGAAAAATATAACAAACATGCACTTTTCTTTGTGCTAATTTCATCATCTTGTTCACTGTAAAATTCTAAATGCCCTATGACAGTCTTAATTTAAATTTCAAGTAATACTGATAAACTTTATTTTAATCACTGAGTGAGAAGGAGTAGCCACAGTAGTGTTTCGTGGTTAGGGCAATTGTGGCTGGCGATGGTGAAGCCAGAGCGTATGGGTTTTGCTTTTCTATTCATCATCAGATCTATCATGAGTGATATCATTCGATCCATCATCTTTTGCCGTAAAAGTTTACATTATCATGAAGGAGGATGATGGAGAAATGAGGGTTGGAGGATTTAGAGAAAGTTCATATAATGGAGTTGATAAGTGAAGCGTAGTGGAAGAAGACGATGAAATCGTAGAAGATATCAAGAGATAAAGAAGTGTGTTAGGAGTTGAGGAGATGGTATCATTAAGGAAAAAATACGCTAAAAATGAAACTGAAAAAAGCTGATAGAGGGCTTTGGGCTTGTCTTTAAAAGGAAAAAAGGCGGTTGATAGGGGAAAAATTTGTAAATTGCAAACTATTTAATAATATTAAGGAAAAGGACACACACATATTTTTAATGCCAAGGACAAAAGCCTGAAAGCCTAAACAAACGTTAACAGTTTTTTCACATATCATCACATAGTCCGAATTTGTAACAACCTGGAATTTCTGAACAAATTTAAAATTTTAGCTATTTTAATGGGTTTTGAATATTTAAAATGATTTATTTTAAATAAAAACGATTTAAAATTTATTTAAGTTGAAGTTAGAACATATAAATTTAAAATTTAATTAAAACGAGCTCGAAATGGTGCGGTAGTTTGAAAATTCGATTTTAAACTTCAAATGGTTATACAGAATTCAAATTAAATCGGATTTCAATGAAACAAGAGCTGGAATATTTTGAAATGTAAATTTCTAATGTTTAGGTGTTTAAAACCATGTATCTTACGCAAACGATATCAGAATTTTGTAAATCTGAAAGCATTGGAATCATGGAGTCGAGCTCTACAACATGGAACTGACCAGAAGAGAAACGGAGAAAGTTGGATTTTGAGCTGAATTAAACGATCGTTTAATTTAGTTTAAAAAATAGAAATTCAAAAATAAAGACTGACGGAGTGGAAACCAAAGTGAGAATTCTCTCATTAAAATATTTGTTGTAACAACCCGGATTCCGACAGACCGAATTTTTTTCAAAAACCTAATCTATCGAAACCCGAGTTGGGCGCTCTGGTATCTTGCAGAAAAAGACAGAGATAAAGAAATAATGTCAGAATTCGTAAGCATCTTACAGCGGAAGGAATTCAAAGTACAATATACTTTAAATATAGCTTTACCTTATAAAACATACTGCCTAACCAGTATCCAAAGCTTATACCATCTCTGTCATGAACCTAACCTAGAAGTATGTAATGAGGAGGGGGTCAGACCATAAGTTCTGTGTGAGTGGACTTAGAATAAACTTCTGTATAATCCTACATATACCGTTCAGTTATATTTTCTTGCTTATTAGGTTATTCACGATATTAGCTCTTTAGGCTATACTCATGTCCCACTAGTAGATTAACCTAATACAACGTATATGTAGATGCCCCCAACTCGTATAATCCTTTCCATGTATATATACAGTCCCTTGCCGTATGTTGTACGGGCTTCATCATGTGAATCTATACTACTTTAGTGTAGTGCCACCATTCTCGAAATCGTTTGGACTACCACTCTTGATCTTGCTAGATTCCGTTTATTACCTAGATCTAATCTAGGGTTTTCTATCCAGCGCTTCCAAGATTCAACCAGGGTTTACGCTACCCAGAGCCACTGGGGTTTATGCTACCTATTGAACGCTTTCTAGATTCGACCAGGGTTTATGCTACCTAGGGCCACTAGGGTTTATGCTACCTATCGAACAATGCCCCCTAGTCTAGGACACACTACCCAGAGTGATATATGTTCCTAGACTTTACGTCCCAATCATGTCGTTAAACGTGCTAGATATCTAGTTGCACAAGTCCTCTATATGCGTGGCCCGAGTCTCGTGGCAGGGCTAATCAAGAAACACGGAACTCAGTCGGGAGCTTTAAGTTATCTGCCGATGTAGATGCTAAGGTCTGTTTTATCTGTATGTGGCTATGATCCCACTTGACCCCTCTCTCAACTAATGAATGGCACCCAAGAAAATCAAGAATGAGAACTGTACGCAGGCCCTCTATGCCCCCACAAACCTATTGGCCACCCTCACCCATAACTAGATAGCAAAGTATATGATCTTTTGGAGTTCTCGGCCTTTCCGCTTGCATATCACGATTGACTCAAGATGGTAGGTAAATGACGACGTGCTATCACAGGGCTAAACAAGATATCGCCGCCTCACGCTAACCCATCATAGTCTTTAGGTTGCTTATATTGCCACCAAGGCATACCCTTGGCTCTTCTAACGCAGACCTTAACCTCTGTGAGCCCAGGAGGATCATCTGCAACCTCACAAAGGGATACCAAGAGTGCCCTCACGTCCCCTCGAAGCCACGTGCTTCGTAACCCAGTTCGTTGGAGCCTTCTTCATGATCAGATGGATGTTCGCTCCTCCTCGTGTTCTACTTGGCTTTCTTGACTAAGGTTTACTACTTAGTTCTCTTAACTAAGGTTTACTACTTAGTTTCCTGAATCGTTAGCTTTGTTAACTAAGTTTCACTACTTAGTTTCATGAATCGTTAGCTTTCTTAACTAAGGTTTACTACTTAGTCCTTTTAACTAAGGTTTACTACTTAGTTCTCTTATTCGTTCGTTTTCTTAACTAAGGTTTACAACTTAGTCCTCTTAACTAAGGTTTATTACTTGGTTCTCTTAACCAAGGTTTGATACTTAGTTTCTGTTACTTAGTTCTCTTTAACTAAGGTTTGTTACTTAGGTCCTTTTAACTAAAGTTTACCAATGAATTCAAGCATGACTTAAGTTCTCTTTATCAAACGATAACATACGGGTGTTTTCCCACATTTTCAGCTTAGATTAACTTATTTCATGGTATAAGTCGTCCCACCCTTCGAGTCTTGTATTAGATCTTAAGTCATATTCATTTCTTATCTTTAGGATAAGTTTATCTATTATTTAATCTTATCATTCCCCACTTTTTCTTGCTTTGATACTGTTATATTGGTTAAGTTTGCCCATGTGTCCAAGTTGACTTAACCCCCAATCGCGTATTCAATTCAACCCATGTACCATGCTAAATTGGTTAAGTGTTCTCTATCAGTTCATGTTAACTTAACCCACCCATATATCATGTCAAACTGGTTAAGTGTTATCTAGCGGTTCACGTTGACTTAACCCACCCATATATCATGTCAAATTGGTTAAGTGTTGTCTAGTTTTTCATGTTGACTTAACCTTACCAAACTAGCATGTGTCATTAGCATTAATTAATTATTAATGTCCAACCTCTCACATTAGACCTATTGTTGCAATCACTGGATGTGCCGGTTGGTTCCGGGCAGGATTACACCACAAATCAATCTAACCTCGGGTTTCAAGCACGTTATGACTAACTTCTCACATTAGAACCTATTGTTTGCGGTCACTGGATGTGCCGGGCGGTTCTGGAAAGGATTACACTGCAAACTCATTCTAACCTCGAGTTAGCCATGTTTCATGTTTAGCCAATTAACAATTCATATCTATTCTAGGTGTCATAGGCCAATTATAAATTTACAAGCATGTTAATGTTCATTCGAGATATCAAAGGTCAATTACCAATTCACAAGCATATTCATGTTCAAGTTATGCCACTATTGTCAATTTCATGTTATGTGTCGAGTTCCATAATTACATAAAAACATGATTTGTCCAACATATTCCATTTTTAACTATGTTTTTAGGATCTTAACGGCATATCCAATTTTCAAGTCTCAAATTCAAGCTTTACCAAAAAACCCCAATTTATGTTCATGCTTATAATCCCGTTAATAGGCTATACCTATTATTCCAGTTTCGCATACTGTGTTCCTAACATGTTGTTATCATTCCTCATATGTTGGTTAAGATTATTCATATGTCAAGTGCTACTTAACTCATTTCTACTTTGCTTACACAACCATTCGTGTAATAATCTTTTTACCCAAATTGCCTAGTTCATCGATTAAATCTCAAACTCTTCCCAAATAACTATAATTTATGCGTTGTTGACCATGGCTCGAAGGTAGCCAAAGTTTCAAAAATAAAAAGGAAGAATAGGGAAGAGGAATAGATTAAGGATACAAAGATTATTTTAAATTGCAACATGAATTTTTAACTGAGGAATGACGAACGATAATAATACTATTATGCATGAAGTGTATTGTAATCCCACTCACTGATTTAAGAACGGATCTTGAATTATGGGATCTGATTTCTGAAACTGAAAAGCTATCCCTTGACGTAGATTATCGATCCTCTAATTTAGATTTGATTCTTAGAAAATAATTGTTGAAGTCGTTGAATTAGCCTTTGATTCTCTACTTGAATTCTAACGAAGAACTTGAGCAGCATAAATCCATCTTTGATTTATTTTGATATGAATTAGGGAAGAGTATAGGCATAATGAAGATATGTAGAGAAAACTGTAGCCTTAGGGGTGTTTATATAGGTGCTCAAGACCTTATCGTACACGCAGCGCTGAGTCGGCATTGAACCCAATTAAGAAAATAGTCCAAGTTCGCAGATGAATCTAGCCAAATATTATCGTACACGCAGCACTGAGTCGGCATTGGGTCCCGCAAGCTGTTTTGGTGTAGAAATTCGAATTTCGAATGTTTGAATTGTTTTGGCGTAGAAATTTGATTTTTGAACTTTCGAATTTTTGGAATTTATTTAACTGTTTTATTCACCTGAAATATTCTTATATGTATACAATTACTCTACTGACCATTTTACGCATATATATATATACACACAATTTTCATTTTATTTTTAAAATTCAAATGATGTTGCACTCTTATTTGATTCTTGTCATATTTCATTGACTGTAGCCTTCTCTTGAATTTATTCTTTTGTATACATATATTTATGCAAATATATATATATATATTCTCATATATATATACATATATTTTCTTTATTTCCTTATATGTACGTTCTTATCCTTTCAAAATTTGAATTTGTATACATACATATATTTGCATGTTTAGTTGGCCCTCTCTAAAACAAAGACCAAAATTATGCCGTCGCCGGGGTTTGAACCCCCGACCTCCATGTTACAAATCCAATGTCTTAACCAACTGAGATAGCAAGTCTTTTGTTAATAAGTCTTAGAACAATGATAATTATTGTTCTCTCCTTACTTCTCTTTTTCATATTAGTTACAATACTTAAATTATTTGCATGAATCTTTTTCTTTTAATGTTAATGCATTATATTTGCAAATCAGTACATGCAACATATTTACATTGCATGCAACTAATCCTTTCTTTTAATGCATGCATTACATTTTTTTCAGTGCATGTATTTTTTACATGCAATCCTTATTTTATTCTTTTTTATATTTTAATTTATTTGTATATATACACACACATATGTATATATTTCTCTTGTGCGTATACAAACTTCTAGGCTTAATGACTTCTTCATATGATGTCCGTTTTATGCAAACCAGGTATTTATCTTGACCAGAATTTCGAGACGGACGTAATGGTGATGTCCGTTTTACTTAGTTCCTGATATTTAAATTAAATATTTTTATTTTCTCATCTCTTCGATTACACACATTGTTATCGCATTAATTTCCTTACTCTTCAATGTATGAATTAATTTTTCATTATACATCACCATTATTTACCTATCTATGCATATATACATATTTGTACATTTTTGACTATATTAAAAATGTGGGGTTTTACATTCTCCTACCCTTAAAGAATTTCGTCCCCGAAATTCGATAAGAATAAAATAGATAATCCCTCGCAATATCCATCCATCCAGTGTGCATCCAATTGTTGCAAACATTGTGCACATGTGCAAAGTGAGATACATCATAGTAAAGTATGTATACCTAATTTGGATCCATTTATATTTACGCAAATTTAAAAACCCTTTCAAAATATGATGCTCACATCCTAAATATACTTGCAGTTCTATATGAATGTTATATTCTTGAAAAACCAAAATATTTTTCATCCATGTTTTCCCATACTCCTATAGAATAAGAGTATGGTTCACCCAATTGTCGCATCCAAAACCCTACCAACCATCATTAAATTCGAAATTTAGAAAAATCTAATTTTCTAAATTCGATTTCTTATGTTACAAAAAGATATAAAACGGAAGAATTTACATTTTCAGCGGTACCTTTTATAATTGCACTTGGATTTTTATATAACTATTGTATAAAAACTTCCTACTTTCCTATCCAAGCACAACCACATAAGAAAACTTTCCTTTCTCTTCCATCTTATCTTGGAATAATTTCATATTTATTCATCTTTTTCTTAAAATTTCCATTTTCTTTTCCCGTCACATTTGTTGCCTTACTGAATTTATTGTCTCTTGTTAGCTTAGGCTTTTCTCTTTCGTAGCTTATTTGACTTAATCCAATTACTTAAGTTTATTATTTCAAATAAGCTTTTTCTGTTTTCAACTCAAATAGCATCCTACACAGCTACTACTATGGGCCAAGAATCTTAGGACTTTTTCATCTCAGACAATTGCGAGTCCACACAACAGGATCTACCCACTTACTTTCCCTTTACTACTTAGTAGTCACTACTAGTCCTTGTTGTGCATTACTAGCCTATACTTTTTCTCTCTTTCTCAAGCAACAAACCTAGGTTTTTCAATGCTTATGCATTCTACGAGAAATTTCCATTAGTTTAATATTAGCTAATCCATGACTGTAAATTGGCAAGAGAGTAACTCCCTAAATATCAACCCCGAAGACCAAAATCAACATCAGATTGACACTCAGAGAATCACTCAACTCAACCAATCTCTAGTTGGTTCCAATTGTTTAATTCATAGCTTTAACTTTCTCTCGTCGTTTTCTAGGCATTAATCCTTACCTACTCCATTCTTTTTAAAACTTGGTTTGGCCTCCTTTCTTTTCATTACATTTTTCTTTCAAAAATTAAAAGTGTTAAAACTTTGTTTTCTTCTCCAAAACTTGTTTTCGCCAAACCATAAAAACATGTTACAGAATAAAATGCAAAACATTGTTTTTATCACAAAACTGGAGTAGACGAGGACAACTATCGGGCTTACATTGTTTCTAATTACAATGCTAATTTAACCACTCGCTATAAGGTGCAGACATCTATTCTATTCCTACAACTTATTTTGTCCACCCAACAAAATTTCTTCGTAAATCAATAATCAAAATTTATTGTTAACAGAATAGAATTTTCTTTTACAAAACGCAACACTTTCTTTCAATCCTTTCATATATTATAATATGAAAACTAGCGAGCTATATATGCTCTATATTATGCCCTTTTTAATGAGAGAGTTCTTTTAAACCAAGCAATCATTGTTTTACCAAAGTATACACCACTTTACTTTAAAAACCCAACATGCACTGAATATGTCCTTTATGTATTTTTCTTAAACATCAAAAATACTTTTAAGACTAAAACTTGAAAAACACCACAAACTCTTTTACAAATTCAAGTTCTTGAAAGTTTATTATTGGGTTAGACTCAAAATGGGTCTTCCAACTCAACTAGGCTTTCCAAACCAATTCTCTCAACTATATATATTCCAAATCCATTTTCCACATTTTAACCTTTTTTCTAACTTATAAGGTTTCACTTCTAAACCCACTACTCTGAAATAACAACATTTCAGTTTCAATTCTTATGGGATACTTTCTTTCTCTAATACCAAATCATATTGTATACTTTCCAACCAAACAACCTAAGGGTCTTAAAATTTCTATGTTCATTCCTTTAGTGTACAAAATAGCTATCCTAACTCTTTCCATTTCTAGCGGGCTACTTTATGGATTTAGGTTTATATATATAATATATTTATATTTCAAAAAATACAAATACGTTCACTCATTATCTCCCTAAGATCACTAAACAGAAGCTCTGATACCAGATGTAACAACCCGGATTCCGATAGACCGATTTTTTTTTTCAAAAACCAAATCTATCGAAACCCGAGTTGGGCGCTCTGGTATCCTGAAGAAAAAGTTAGAGATAAAGAAAACATGTCAGAATTTGTAAGCATCTTACAGCGGAAGGAATTCAAAGTACAATATACTTTAAATATAGCTTTACCTTATAAAACATACTGCCTAACTAGTATCCAAAGCTGATACCATCTCTGTCATGAACCTAACCTGGAAGTATGTAATGAGGAGGGGGTCAGAACATAAGTTCTGTGTGAGTGGACTTAGAATGAACTTTTGTATAATCCTACATATACCGTTCAGTTATATTTTCTTGCTTATTAGGTTATTCGCGATATTAGCTCTCTAGGCTATACTCATGTCCCACTAGTAGATTAACCTAATACAACGTATATATAGATGCCCACAACTCATATAATCCTTTCCATGTATATATACAGTCCCTTGTCGTATGTCGTACGGGCTTCATCATGTGAATCTATACTACTTTAGTGTAGTGCCACCATTCTCGAAATCGTTTGGACTACCACTCTTGATCTTGCTAGATTCCGTTTATTACCTAGATCTAATCTAGGGTTTTCTATCTAGCGCTTCTAAGATTTAACTAGGGTTTACGCTACCCAGGGCCACTGGAGTTTATGCTACCTATTGAACGCTTTCTAGATCCGACCAGGGTTTATGCTACCTAGGGTCACTACGGTTTATGCTACCTATCGAACAATGGCCCCTAGTCTAGGACACACTACCCAGAGCGATATATGTTCCTAGACTTTACGTCCCAATCGTGTCATTAAACGAGCTAGATATCTAGTTGCACATGTCCTCTATATTTGCGGCCCGGGTCTCGTGGCAGGGCTAATCAAGAAACACGGAACTCGGTTGGGAGCTTTAAGTTATCTACCGATGCAGATGCTAAGGTCTGTTTTATCTGTATGTGGCTATGGTCCCACTTGACCCCTCCCTCAACTAATGAAAGGCACCCAAGAAAATAAAGAATGAGAACTGTACGCAGGCCCTCTATGCCCCCACAAACCTATTGGCCACCCTCACCCATAACTAGATAGCAAAGTATATGGTCTTTTGGAGTTCTCTGCCTTTCCGCTTGCGTATCATGATTGACTCAAGATGGTAGGTAGATGATGACGTGCTATCACAGGGCTAAACAAGATATCTCCGCCTCACGCTGACCCATCCTTGTCTTTAGGTTTCTTATATTGCAACCAAGGCATACCCTTTGCTCTTCTAACGCAGACCTTAACCTCTGTGAGCCCAGGAGGATCATCTGCAACCTCACAAAGGGATACCAAGAGTGCCCTCACGTCCCCTCAAAGCCACGTGCTTCGTAACCCAGTTCATTGGAGCCTTCTTCATGATCAGATGGATGTTCGCTCCTCCTCGTGTTCTACTTGGCTTTCTTGACTAAGGTTTACTACTTAGTTCTCTTAAATAAGGTTTACTACTTAGTTTCCTGAATCGTTAGCTTTGTTAACTAAGTTTCACTACTTAGTTTCATGAATCATTAGCTTTCTTAACTAAGGTTTACTACTTAGTCCTCTTAACTAAGGTTTACTACTTAGTTCTCTTAATCGTTCGTTTTCTTAACTAAGGTTTACAACTTAGTCCTCTTAATTAGGGTTTATTACTTGGTTCTCTTAACCAAGGTTTGATACTTAGTTTCTGCGACTTAGTTCTCTTTAACTAAGATTTGTTACTTAGTTCCTTGTAACTAAGGTTTACCAATGAATTCAAGCATGACTTAAGTTCTCTTTATCAAATGATAGCATACGGGTGTTTTCCCACATTTTTAGCTTAGATTAACTTATTTCATGGTATAAGTCGTCCCACCCTTCGAGTCTTGTATTAGATCTTAAGTCATATTCATTTCTTATCTTTAGGATAAGTTTATCTATTATTTAATCTTATCATTCCCCACTTTCCTTGCTTTGATACTGTTATATTGGTTAAGTTTGTCCATGTGTCCAAGTTGACTTAACCCCCAATCATGTATGACATTTAACCCACGTACCATGCTAAATTGGTTAAGTGTTCTCTATCAGTTCATGTTGACTTAACCCGCCCATATATCATGTCAAATTGGTTAAGTGTTATCTAGTGGTTCACGTTGACTTAACCCACCCATATATCATGTCAAATTAGTTATGTGTTGTCTAGTTTTTCATGTTGACTTAACCTTACCATACTAGCATGTGTCATTAGCATTAATTAATTATTGATGCCCAACCTCTCACATTAGACCTATTGTTGCGGTCACTGGATGTGCCGGTTGGTTCCGGGCAGGATTACACCACAACTCAATCTAACCTCGGGTTTCAAGCACGTTATTACTAACTTCTCACATTAGAACCTATTGTTTGTCATCATTGGATGTATCGGGTGGTTCGGGGCAGGATTACACCGCAAACTCATTCTAACCTCGAGTTAGCCATGTTTCATGTTTAGCCAATTAACAGTTCTTGTCTATTCTAAGTGTCATAGGCCAATTATAAATTTACAAGCATGTTAATGTTCTTTCTAGATATCAAATGTCAATTACCATTTCACAAGCATGTTCATGTTCAAGTTATGCCACTATTGTCAATTTCAAGTTATGTGTCGAGTTCCATAGTTACATAAAAACATGGTTTGTCCAACATATTCCATTTTAATTATGTTTCTAGGATCTTAATGGCATATCCAATTTTCAAATCCCAAATTCAAGCTTTACCCAAAAACCCCAATTTTTGTTCGTGCCTACAATCCTGTTAATAGGCTATACCTATTATTCCAATTTCCCATACATGTGTTCCTAACAGGTTGCTATCATTCATCATATGTTGGTTAAAATTATTCATATGTCAAGTGCTACTTAACCCATTTCTACTTTGCTTACACAACCATTCGTGTAATAATCTTTTTACCCAATTTCCTAATTCATTGATTAAATATCGAGCTCTTCCCAAATAACTATAATTTACACGTTGTTGACCTTGGCTCGAAGGTAGCCAAAGTTTCAAAAATAAAAAGGAAATATAGGGAAGAGGAATAGATTAAGCATACAAAGATTATTTTAAATTGCAACATGAATTTTAACTGAGGAATGACGAACGATAATAATACTATTATGCATGAAGTGTATTGTAATCCCACTCACTGTTTTAAGAACGGATCTTGAATTCTAGGTTCTGATTTCTATAACTGAAAAGATATCCCTTGACGTAGGTTATCGATCCTCTAATTTAGATTTGATTCTTAGAAAATAGTTGTTGAAGTCGTTGAATTAGCCTTTGATTCTCTACTCGAATTCTAACGGAGAACTTAAGCAGCATAACCCCGTCTTTGGTTTATTTTGATATGAATTAGGGAAGAGTATAGGCATAATGAAGATGTGTAGAGAAAACTGTAGCCTTAAGGGTGTCTATATAGGTGCTCAAGACCTTATCGTACACGCAGCGCTGAGTCAGCATTGAACCTAGTTAAGAAAATATTCCAGGTTCGCAGATGAATCTAGCCGAATCTTATCGTCCACGCAGCGCTGAGTCAGTATTGGGTCCCGCAAGCTGTTTTGGTGTAGAAATTCGAATTTCAAATGTTTGAATTGTTTTGGTGTAGAAATTTGATTTTTGAACTTTTGAATTTTTGGAATTTATTTAACTGTTTTATTCACATGAAATATTCTTATATATATACAATTACTCTACCGACCATTTTACGCATATATATATGTACACACGCATAATTTTCGTTTTATTTTCAAAATTCAAACGATGTTGCACCGTTATTTGATTCTTGTCATATTTCATTGACTGTAGCCTTATCTTAAATTTTATCTTTTGTATACATATATTTATGCAAATATGTATATATATTCTCATATATATACATATATTTTCTTTATTTCCTTATATGTACGTTCTTATCCTTTCAAATTTTGAATTTGTATACGTACTATATTTGCATGTTTAGTTGGCCCTTTCTAAAACAAAGATAAAAATTATGTCGTCGTCGGAGTTTGAACCCCCGACCTCCATCTTACAAATCCAATGTCATAACCAACTGAGCTATGAAGTCTTTTGTTAATAAGTATTAGAACAATGATAATTATTGTTCTCTCCTTACTTCTCTTTTTCATGTTAGTTACAATACTTAAATTAAACCATTGCATGAATCTTTTTCTTTTAATGTTGATGCATTATGTTTGCAAATCAGTGCATGCAACATATTTACATTGCATGCAACCAATCCTTTCTTTCTTTTAATGCATGCATTACATTTTTTTTCAGTGCATGTATTTATTACATGCAATCCTTATTTTATTCTTTATTTTATATTTTAATTTGTTTGTATATATATACACACATATATGTATTTATTTCTCTTGTGCGTATACAAACTTCTAGACTTAATAACTTCTTCATATGATGTCCGTTTTACGCAAACCAAGTGTCTATCTTAACCAGAATTCCGAGACGGACGCAATGGTGATGTCCATTTTACTTAGTTCCTGAAATGTAAATTAAATATTTTTATTTTCTCATCTCTTTGATTACACACATTGTTATCGCATTAATTTCCTTACTCTTCGATGTATGAATTAATTTTTCATTATACATCACCATTATTTACCTATCTATGCATATATACATATTTGTACATTTTTTATTATATTAAAAATGTGGGGTGTTACATTTGTACAGTTATTTATTTATTTTATAACTGAAAATACATGAATCGCCAGTGTTGATTTTTATCTGTTGCATGTGACATTGCTTGAGTACAACACATGAACTATTCACGACTCAACTGCACAAGAAGAGTTGTTTGAACACACGACACGCGTATTTTAAACAATGTGGATGCACCTTGTGGTTGTTGAAATTAAATTATATATATATATATATATCCATTTATAATTTAAACTGCGAAAATCGGTTAAGTAGAAAAATAATTCAAACCGAATTAGAATTGGTTAAATTTATTAAACAATGATTTGTTTAAATAGACTGTTGTTGTTTGGAAACCCCACACAGGTATTGGGATGATATTTGACATACACTGATCCCAATATTTAGTTGTATGTCAATCGATTAATTGACAGACTGTTATGAGCGTTATTTATTTATTTTAATGCTTATACAATTATAGAATGCAGTTTGGATGATGTTTGAATGGTTAATGATTATTTATCGTTATTGTTGAATACATGCGATGTATGAAATCCATATAACTGAAATTATATGGTAATTGATTGGGTCGCATTCCGATTCAGAATATGAACGAATATACTAAAATAACATTCAATGAAGAATCAAAATATGATTTTGATGTCCGATTTTGGATGGACACAAAAATATTGAAATATTCATAACTGAAATGAATATGAAGCCGAGTTAAGTAGAAATGCGCCATTTTAACTCGAATGGGTTTTTATATCAATTTTATTCATTTTATAATGAATATCGAAAAGATTTGATTTCAAAATTTGATATTTTTGAAATATTATCATTTTAATATTATAATGATATGGAATATTCAATTTTGATTAAAAATTGAAATGGTAGTTGGAATCGTTTTAAAATGGATTTATAAACGATTTATAAAATACGTTTTAAATGGAAATCGATGATATTATATATATATATATATATATATATATATATATATATATAGGCTTGAATAGAATGCGCCGTGCAACAATCGTTTGCGAATTTCAACCATTAGCTTCAAATTGATGTAATGGGAGATCCGACCGTTGGATTCTCCTAAAACTGGAACCGTTGGGTACGTATTGAAAAGATCATTCCAATGAATATAAGAGATTTAAATTTGAATGGTTGGATTTTAAATTATATCCAAATCAATTTCTGAAAAGGTCGCTATGGATGTAGTTCGGTGGCCGTTATTGGAAATCGATTGTAAAGGCCTTAATAAAATTATTAAAAATATGGAAAAATTGTGTGAAATCGTAATAAATGATTTGGAAAGATTTTAGATGAAAAAAAAATCCAAGTTTGGAAAATATATTTTTATCGAAATGAATTAGTTATGAATTAGAATAATAATCCAATGTTTTTGAATAAATAAATTGGATTTGTAAATGGTTTTAATATAACCAGAATTTTCCAATGAATAAATTGGAATGGATTTAAATGGAAATAATCTTCGGAATATTTCGATATTGGATTCCGTGATCATACGAATATTTTTGAGGAATTTGGAAGATATAAATATCATTATTCCCAATACGATATTTGTTGGTTTCAGAATTCGATATTGAATATAAGCCGATATAATTTCTATTCAGAGCATTGTATTTGATATCAAATGGGATTTTGGGTTTGTCATGAATTGTGTCTTAAATAACACTGTTCTTAAACCCAATTGAGAAAAGAATAAATCTTTTAGTTAAGATTTAGAGAAGTTTACCAATTAATTAATATTTAATTGGAATTGAATTAAATTGGATTTTTGGGTTTATCGTGAACGGTGTTTTAAATAACATTTGTTCTTTAACCCAATTAATAGTGAAGATATGATTTGGAATTTATAATCTTTTAATTAAGATTAATGGAATTTTTCAAAGTAAAGTTTTCTAGTTTAATATATTAAATTGGAATCGAATGGAATTCGATTTGGTAATAATTGAGATGAGCTTCTGTAAAGGGAGACCGTTTCTATATATGGAATTTAAAAGGCTTTGTCGTTATTCCATTTATATTATTATTCTGATATGGAAATTTATATCGATGATATACTTTTATGGTTTCTGAGCAGATTTCATTTTAATGGAAGATGATTTTGGGTTTATCGTGAATGAGGTTTTAAATGACATTCGTTCTTTAACCCAGTTAAAGACAGGATTTATTTCCTAAATTTGAATAATCATTAAATAATGATTTTTGGAGATCAAAACTAAGTGGGGTTTTAATGAATCTTTAATTAGATTGAAATAGGAATGTGGTGAATAAATTTGCTAAATTAAAGAAGTGTTTGAAAATGGAGTACCACTAGTTTTACTCCATGCAATAATCAAATATTTAATTAGATTTGAAACGAGAAATGGTAATTTATTTTACTGAAAACACAGTGGGTTGGGATTGGAAAAATAAAATAAGTGATTACTTCGGTAAGGCTCGATAATCCCGACTAGTTCGATAAACCTTAATTTGGCTTAAATTGTGAAAAGAATAACAACAACAACAACAAAAAACCCATATATCCCAAACAAGTTGGGGTTGGCTAGATATGGAACCCAAAATTAAAATAAAATAAAATTAATAATAATGATAATAATATATATATAAAGGGTTTAAAATAACCAATCAAATATATTTGAATAAAATAATATTCTGGATTGGAATAAGGCGTATGATGTGTTTTTATAGCACTTGATTATAAGATACGCGAGTTATTCGGAAAGACTGGGTTTAACACATTTTGAATAACTGATACGACGATTAAAAGTCAAAGATATTGAAGACGGTGCTCGACCGGCAATCTTCACATTGAATAGATTACTACTGATGCCCTGGATTGGTTAGCTCCCAGGAAGGGGTTATAGTGGTAGTTGTCCGGATATGCAAGGTCCCCTCTCCTATATTGGACATATGGGACGAGGAATAGGGTGCCTCCGGTTTCGTTCAGACCCGGAACATACTTGCAAACGCATGGTATGCATGAGTTGTATTCCTTTACGTTGTATTCATTGATTCTGCTAAATATATATATATATATATATATATATTTGGTGGTGGAGAATTTATTCTCTTGCTTAACACCCTTCTCTGAGACGTACGAGCTTGGAGGTTATATATTGGCAGAAATCAATGGTATGGTATGGATTGACAATTTGACATGCTGAGATGCATGGATCAAGGCTTTTGTTGAAAAGAAGAGCCTTGTGGTTGATGATCAAAACACTGCTTTAAGTAGTGCAGCTTTGTGTAGCGTTAGTTCGTGAGCCTGACACACCGGTATGATGGTGAACTAATGGTTTAATCGGCATGCTTTTGAGATGAGGATAGACATCCTATGGGTTGTCATGGATCCGGTCGATTGAGATGGGCTGGGTGTGGTCGCTCCATACCTGGTAGGGATAGGGCACACCGCTCGATTCCCAGAAGGATAGAGTAAGCGGTGTTTTCCAATGACCTGGACTTAAGCGGTAGTGATAATTGTTTCTTGGATATAGGCGGATGTGCATTACGGTGTTTTCCAACGACCTGGACTTAAACCATTGAGTATTGCACTACGTGATAGATCTTTCGAATCAGCAGTCACCATGATGGAAATCCAATTTTCCAATACGAGTTTTGCAATTTTGTTGTATACCTATATATATGGCGACATAATAGGATGGGGTATTACGCCGTCTAGGATTGATCCATTTACTTTCGAAGTTGATTTATACACTATGCACTTATAGTAATAAATGATGAATTTTGCGTATTAAGCATATTTGGATATTATAAGGTAAAACTCTGTCATCCGACTTGCGTTGCATTGTGTGATGGGACCCGAGTCTTATAATATCTTCATTGTTATTTTATTTAGCATGGCGAGTTTTGTTTTATGGTATTCATGGGTGGAAACCCGTTCCGTGTCATAAGGCGTGGTCCCGTGATTTACCTAACTTTAAAGTAAAGTAAACAACTATTTTAGTTCTCAAACCAGTCCCATGACTGACTCGGAGTTTATTGTTTTCACCAAAACTCTGGATACCCATATTTTCCAAACGGGAGGTCAGTAGTTTTGGTTTCCACAGATATTTCTTCTCATGGGATCCTAGATTACAGCTGGAGCTATATTCGGAATGCTTTATATTCGTGTATTTCATTCAGTTGTGGTAGTTATTCATACTGTGGTATATTCTTGTACTCTGATGTAAATTGTTGTAATAGCAATGAAATGTTCTTTTATTGGTGTTCTGATGCGTTGTGTTCTCAAATCAATGCAGGCTCCTACGTATCTTCGGGGATTGGGGAAGTCTGGGTCGTCTCAGTTGGTATCAGAGTTTTGGTTCACAAAGCTCTAGAAAAAGGCACGTTAGAACCGAACGAAAGAATTCATCAGAGTTAGGATTAGTAATATCCTATAAGAATGAATCGTTAGAGGTATGGTCAGTAATACCCTAGAATGAGTTTGAAGAGTAATATTTTTGAAAATGAATTAAATTTTGAAAATTATACCTTATTATACATATTTGAGTATTTTATTTTATATTGATTTTGGACTATCGGGTATAAGAAGACCTTGCATATACGCCTTGCAAATGTGTATACAAAGTCTCAAATATACTGGGTAGATATAGAATCACACTCTAGTCGCCCAGAGATGATTCTGATGATTACTCGAGTATCATCAGCATTTATGTTCGAGTTTCGAAAGTGGGATATCTGTATATTTCCAATTGACTGGTGTGAGAACCAAACTTAGCCAAAGTTTAATGTTTGTTATTTGACACTAAAAATATGATTTTGACTATATATAAAAAGTATATATTAGAAAAGCTAATCAATTAATTGATTGCTAGTTGTGATGTGTGATTATTATTTTGATTAATAAATATACTGGAATGATAAAATCAATAAAAGAATGAAGGATAAATAAAGCCGAATCGAGTCAAATATTGAACTAAATTGAAAATTGATTGGAAATGCATACATAGACATGTGTATATATATACACATATGTATGTGTTTGTGTGTGTGTAGAGCAGGTTAATGGCTTTGCGTTGAGTAGAGAAATATATTGCGTGCCCAACAAATAGGTGCCCCTTAATGAGTCGGCTGCGCAATTTTATTATTGTATAAACTACTGTGAGCGTTTTTAGATGCATTGTGATGGTTGTTCTGTGTAAGATTAAAAGCCCACGCCATAGGGTAGCAAAAAATAAATTATGAACTACACGGCATGGCACACTATATGAAGATAGCATATCATATTCCATATAAGCATTTGGTGCTTATATGACAAGGTTTGGATTTCCATACGAGCGAGATACTTGTATGGTGATGACTGAATTACAAGTTGAACAGAAGACTGATTATGGACTTAATAAAATACATGTAACGATGCTCGGGACAGGATTTAATAAAAAACCCCACACAGGTCAGGAGATGAAAAAAATTCACGTCTCTCTTGTTTTAAATTAAGGCACATGGATTATTATTTTTCCAACACTGGGGCAAGGTATAAGATTTCGACATTTTTGCACATCTCCTTTGGGCATAGATAGGTCACAAAAATTATGTATGTTTTTTATTGATTTATTGGGTGCCTAATACGACCCAATAAAATTTTCAAACCCTCCCCATATAAAGGAGGTTATGCAAAAAAAAATCAAAATTTTAGGGTGTTAGCCAAAATTTTGAGAAATTAGAAAGTTCTTAGAAACCGAAAAGTTAAAGAACTCAAGCCAGAATGAAAGTTGAGTTGGTTAGTTAAACAACTTTCAGCTCTGTTCCTTTTCGAGGATGAAAAGATTTTAAGTGGGGGTGATTGTAACAACTTGAAATTTCTGAACCAATTTAAAATTTTAATATTATCTTTTTTAATGGGTTTTGAATTTTAAAAATGATTTATTTTAGATAATATTGATTTAAAATTTATTTAAGTTTCAGCCATGGCGACCTCATCGTCTCCCTCGTCCATTCCTTCATCCCATCCGCTTCTCTTTCACATTCCAGCCAGATACAAACCTTTCCTTCTTCCTCATTCTTTGTTTCCACCCACTTCTTCATCTTCTCGACATCGTTCATATTCTCATTGTCCCCCTCTTCAGTGCCTTTCTCCTCGTTCAGTTCCTTCCTCATCACATCCAGTCACGAAGCATCATAGTCAGTCAATAGCTGCTGACTATGGTCATCTCAAACCATCTGTCTGCTCTAATAATAATTATCCTCTTCCTCCAGCTTCTTTTAATCGATTCTCTATTCTTTCTGACTTGCCAACTGAACCTCCTACACCTCCTCTGTCTAATCCAGTCAGGTCCTATGCCCAATGGCCAGAACCCCTCCACCTATTGCGCCATTCAAATCGCCACCAAGGAGACCGAGAAACCCTTTACCAATATTCAAATCCATTTTTCAAACAGTCAGTTTTTTGAAAAATGAAAAATGTTTCTTGCGATGTGCATGTAAGGGACACATGGAAAAAATAGGGAACCAACGATATGTTATAATTGTGGGTTTTTCGGTCATGCAGCTCCACGTTGTCCAAAGAAAAACAAACGCTCGCATGCTTCGACTTCTACGCAACATACCGACAGCCGGATTAATGACATGAAAGTACACTGGGTCCCAAGAAAATCTTTTCAAAACACAGAGCCGTCACACCACACATCGATTCGAGAAGCCACCTATCTTCATAATTACCATAACAATTCAAATAATAACCCTAAATCAGGCATTAATCTTCATTCTCCGCCCCCTTTTTCCACAAAAACTGAAATTTCTGATTACTATTGAATGGCGGATTCATCCAAAGGCATCACAACTACTATCCTCAATGGCAAATGGAGCATCTAATCTCTCCAATACATACTGGAAACGACTCTGAAGCACGACTGTTGGCCAATGACGATGATAAACAACAACTCTTTCCTTAATTACTTCCCCATATACCTAAAACGTGACCATGCCCTTTACCTAAAGATTTTAACTAAACCTGGAGCTGCAGTCTACCTGGATGCTTGGGATGATAGTGTAAGTGAGCCAGAACTAGCTTTGGAAATTGAATCATGGGTTAAAAATGAAGGTATTCCCGAATTCTAAAAACATAATGAGGATGCAGTGGTTGAGATCTTAAAGCCCATAGGACGAGTCTTGGCTTTTGAAGATTGCGACTGGTGTCACTTGGATCATCGCCAATTCCTCATCAAAATTCAATTTTTTGAAGGCATTGGTGCAATAAGCTCTTTTGTTGCACGTTTCAATAATAAGCTCTTTTGTTGCATGAAAACTACTCGCTAATAAACACAGAAGACGGACTTGATGCTATGATCAACGAAGAAGTCATGCTCCCCTCTCTTCCACCAATTTTCCATGAAAACGTATTCAATGCTTACCCTATCCCTAACCATAACACTCCTGATTTTGTAATCCATGAAGACGACCGACCAAAACCTATTAAAGTTGACCAAGAAATGGATGATAACCTGAATGTGCCTATGAACCAAACCAACTTATCCCATTTCCATCTGACATTTTTCTCCATCATTCAGTTTAGCTGTGCTCCCCAGTAGCTGATATTCCCCCCACCTCAATCTCCACCGCAACAACAATGGATGGATGACCAGGATTGGCCATAATATCTTTCTCCTATCTTCGTCCGCCGAAGCGCCAGACACAACAATCCTAGCGCCACTGGTAGATTTTTAAGCCCTATTGTTTTCTCATCGTCCAATAAATGATTAAATAAGAGAATTTCTGGTTGCATGGGTGTGAGTTTGTGTGACTCACATTATGATGCTATGCATACATTAGAACAGGAGCGTATTAATAATCATCAATGAAATAAGTCATGTGGAATGTACGTGGTTTGGGCGACCACTCAAAATGTCATGCAATTAATCTTGTTTTATCCCCGCTTAACTTAGATATTTTAATGCTTCAAGACCATAAATTAGTTGATACAACCAATTACTACTTCAGACTTATAGGTGGATCCTTTTTATCTGGATGGACCTATGTTAATGCCATTGAATCAAGAGGATGTCTTATAACATCATGGAATGAATCAGTTTGGTCTCTTCATCAATCATTCTCAAACCAATCTGCCTTGCATGTTTCCCTCAAACACATTGCTTCGAAAACTATCTATTTCTTTTGCCCTCAAAACGCATTACTTCGAACACTATCTATTTCTTTTCAAATATTTATGGTCCTCAAAATATACAAGAGAGAATAAATCTTTGGGAACATTGTAAACAACTTGCAAATCAATTTACAGGACCATGGGTCATTGGTGGTGATTTTAATACCACAAGAACAGTGTTTGAAAGAAATACGAGCAATATTTCAGCGGACTCTGAAGCTTTCAATGCTTTCATCTTTTATTGTTGTCTAATAGACCCCCCAATTAGCAACCGTTCATTCATTTGGTCTAGTCATAGATCTGAACCTACTCTGGTAAAGCTTGATCGCTTCCTTTTAAATGCATCATGGGAAGATCAATTCCCTTTATCAATGATTCATGGCCTTGCCACCATTATCTCTGATCATTGTCCCATCTTGTTAGATATTGGCTTGCTAAATATATCTATACGTCCCTTCAAATTCGAGCGCTTTTGGCTCCTTGAAACATCCTTTTCAGATTTTGTCCAAATAGTTTGGACCCAACCACTTCAGGCCCAATCTGCAGCCCGTCGTATCGTTTTGAAATTGAAATCATTGAGAAAATTAATAAAACCTTGAGCTAAGCACATTTGGGGATCTATTCGATCACGCATTTCTAATATTCAGGATGCGATCCTAGATCTCAATATCACATAAGAATCTCGCCCTTTGAGCAATAATGAAAGAAATTCATTGAAAAATCTAGAAAATGAATTAGACAGACTCTTTAAACAAGAGGAAATTGGATGGAAGCAAAGATCAAAAGCCTAATGGATTGATGAAGGAGATCAGAATACAGCTTAATTTCATCGTTTGCTAATGGAAGGAGGATGTAACACCCCACATCCTTTAGTGTCACTCACAAAGGGAATGCACTAAGTTCTGTGGAGCATTTAGGGTAAAATATGCAGATAAATTACAAGACAGACAAAATTAAAACAGCGGAAAATAAATCTTTACTTTATTGATAAAATAGTTTGTACAACAATTGTTATCCAATATCAGAGTATCATCTGTCTTACAAAATAAAGAAGCATAAAATAACATTTATATTCCCCAATGTAGCATAAGCCAGCCATAGCAGCAGAAAAAGAGAGTCAAAAGCACTTTGTCAAAGAATCTTCGAGCTTGGGAAGAGTGACGGTCCAATCTAACCTGAGCTATACTATTCCCTCCTTAACTACATGGGGGGGAAACGGAAGAAAAGAAGACGAAAGAAAACTGGGTCAGACATAAAGTCTGGTAAGTTCAGTTACTTCTAGCATGTGAACAAGGAAACACAAAACGACATGAATTAACCGAATACAAGACAATACCATGATGATAGGGCCAACAAGATAGGATCACAAGATATGCTAAGACAAGATAAACTAGATATGCTTTAATACTTTCTCCGCTTCGCTATTAACCTGTTATTATGGTTTCTATGTCTCTGCACCACCTATCTAGTGTCCCAACTAGTAATCTGTCTAAAATGATAACGCGGTCCCAATCCCAGTAATTGTGGTTGCCTTTAGGCGTACATTTATTATTTATTACCTAGATCTAATCTAGGGTTTTATATCAAAGTACTTCCAAGATTCCACTCGGGTTTACGTGGCTTATCTAATGCTTCACAGATTCAGGGTTTATGCCGCCTGGGTCCAACTAGGGATTACGCTACCTGTCGAACGATGCCCCTAGTCTAGGACACACTACCTAGAGCGGTATATGTTCCTTTTCCCCACGTATTTGTCGTGAATCGTTATTGCTGTCTAGATGCACATGTCCTCTATATGTGCGACCCGAGTCCTGTGGCAGGGCAAATCAAGAAACATGGAACTCTATGCCCCCACTAACCTATGGCCATCCGCACCCATAACTAGATAGCAAGTATATGGCCTGTTGGAGTTCTCCGCCTTTCTGCTTCACGTATCTCGATTGATTCAAGATGGTAGGTAGACGACGAGTTGCTATCACAGGGCTACTGGTCTCGTCGAATCACGCCGGTCCATCCTAGTCTTTAGGTTACCTTATATTGCAACCAAGGCATACCCTTGGTTCTTCTGATGCAGACCTTAACCTCTGTGAGCCCAGGCGGATCATATGCAGCCTCACAGAGGGATACCAAGAGTACCCTCATGTCCCCTTGAAGCCGCATGCTTCATCACCCAGCTTGTTTGAGCCTCCCTTAAGATCAGATGGACGATCGCTCCTTTTTGCGTTCAACTAAGGATTACTACTTAGTTCTCCTAACTAAGGTTTACCATTTAGTTTCCTGAATCGTGGTTTTCCTTTAACCAAGGTTTATTACTTAGCCCCCTTTAGCTAAGGTTTACTACTTAGTTCTCTTTTCTCATTAATTTGGATTGGTTAAGTGTCATCAGTCAATTCAAGTTAACTAAACCCATTCATTTGTCCTGTTAAACTGGTTAAGTTTTATCAGTATTTCATGTTGACTTAACCCTACCACAAATCAAGTTATATTGGTTAAGTATTTCTTATTACTTAACCCCACCCCTTCATCTTGTATTGGTTAAGTGTTACTTTTTAACTTAACATTGCCTATCTGTTTTAACTAACATGTTATAACGGTTAAGTGTTCCCTTAGTTAACTTAACCCTAACATTGGTTTGATTAACATGCTCTAATGGTTAAGTATTGTCCCTTCATGCTTTTAACCTAACCCTATTCATTTATCACACTCTGATGGTTAAGTGTTCAAGCTTACTTAACCATACGGTCTAGTCCATCTAACATATTAAATTGGCTAAGTGTATTAAATTTACTTAACCCCAACCTCTAGTCTAGTTAACATGTTAAATTGGCTAAGTGTATTAACTTTACTTATCCCCAACCTCTAGTCTAGTTAACATGTTAAATTGGCTAAGTGTATTGAATTTACTTAACCCCCACTTTCTAGTCTGGTTAACATATTAAATTGGCTAAGTGTTTTTCTTAGTTACTTAACCCTCCAAATCTTGTCTTGTTACCATGTTAAGTTGGTTAAGTGTTCTAGTTAACTTAACCCTATCGTTCTAACTTAACTGTGTTAAGTTGGTTAAGTGTTCCTATGGACTTAACCCTCCCATTCTAGCTTAACTGTGTTAAGTTGGTTAAGTGTTCTTATGGACTTAACCCTCCCATTCTAGCTTAACTTTAATTGTCTTATTAAAGCACCAGCCACTCACATTAGACAGGTATTGTTGTGGATGCCGGTATGTCGGTTGGTTCCGGGCAGTCTTACGCCACAACTCAGTCTAACCTCGGGCCTTTATCGGGCTCAATGCCTTAACCTCCCACATTGGATAGGTATTGTTGTGATCACTGGACAGCCGGGCGGGTCTGGGCAGGTTTACATCACAACTCAATCCAACCTCGGGTTAAGCATGTTCGTATTGTCTAAATTTACTTTTCTCATTTAGGACAAATTCTATAAGTAAATTTTCCCTAATTTACTTATTCCATTATTACTCTTTTAATGTACATTGTCAACATTTATTATTATGGCCCATTTTCCCTATATATCATATTTATAGTTTATGGTATGTAAATTATACCAAATTAAGTGTCACTAACCATGATTATTCTAAACATGACAATTACTCACAATTATGACTAAATTCCAAATTTGTGCTAATATACTTATTATGCCAAATTAACTTTAATTGACCCAATTCTGATTTAACATCCTAATTTACAGTTTATGGCCAGACTAGAATTATTATTCTAGTTTACCGTTTACGCCTAAAACTTAGCTTACTTGCCAATACTAAATTTAATATGTCCAATTACATATTCCATAATTCATGTCAAATTTTCAAATTTGCGTTCTAATAAACCTGCCATAATACATGTTCTAAATTATGTCAATCACAATTATGTTCATATTCCAAATTATGCCAATTTTCAAGTTTATAAATACGTTTTAGTCAATTTCATGTTTTCCCAAATCGTGTTCCCACCGTACGTATAATCGTGATTCATCCTAGATTATAAATAAATCTAGATACATGGATAAAAGGGAATGAACCAAAATGCCATGAAAAGATAGACATAATAACTGGCATAAGATGATAATTCACTAATTCACTAATTTCAGATCTAACAAATTACACTGAATAAATTGATTAAAGCATCGAAGGCCTATAGATCTGATAATATTATGACATAAAAAGGGTTGAACAAATAACATAGGTTCAAGTATATGGGTAGATCTAACTTAATAGATAAATTCCCATAATCAAGATCCAAGGATAATTAAGAATAAACTGAATAGATAATCAAGTTTAGATCCAATCTCACAGTCATAATCCTAGGTAATAATATCATGTTCATTAATCATAAGTAATTATCCACTATTGTCCTTGTCATAGTCATAGGCATTGGTTTATGCTCCTAGTCAAAGGCTTTTGTTCATATTCAAAGGCTTATGGTTTCAAAAAGCCACAGTTCCATAGTCATAATGTTAAGCATTGGCAATTTAGTCACAATGTGTTCTAGGCCATAATCAAGAATCAAATCCAAAGTCATAAACAAGCATAGATTCAATGAAATGATAAGGCATATTTCTTATATTCTTTTAATTTCATGTCACAAATAGAAAAGGCGTTCAAATCCAAAAAGTAACCGACTTACATTGATTGGATCTAGAAAAGAATAGAAAGATAGTGTTGCTTGAAGCCGTTGAATCTTTACTTGAATCCTAACTTGTTTTGAATCTTCTCTTAAAAGACTTGAGCAGCATATCCTCGTCTTGATTTATATTTTATTTTAATCTATTTATTTAGATTTAGAGGAAGAAGAAGAAGCCATGTCCATCAAGAATTTGTGCAGCATAAGGTTAGAGAAGAATGGTGCAAAGAGAAGGAGACTAGGGGGCTGTTTATATAGGATTGCAAGTTAATTTGAGCCGTCGATGAAGCCAAGGTTAATCAAAGCCATCCGTTCTAAAGAGAAGCCAATTTTGTTCACAATTACCTTCTTAATGTACATTATTAACATTTATTATTAAATTTGTATGCACATTAGATACATCCCCCCTTTACACATTTATTATTAAATTTGTATGCACATTAGATACATCTCCCCTTTACACATTTATTATTAAATTTGTATGCACATTAGATACATCTCCCCTTTACACATTTATTATTAAATTTGTATGCACATTAGATACATCTCCCCTTTACACATTTATTATTAAATTTGTATGCACCTTAGATACATCTCCCCTTTACACATTTATTATATTAAGCACTGGTTATTCTTAAATTAGTAACTTTAGTGTTAACAGAAATACGGGGTGTTACAGAGGAGATCATCCATCATCACTGAAATCATTCATAATGGCCAATCGATCACTGATCAGCCTGACATTCTCCAGCTTTTCACAAATTACTATCGCTCCATCCTTGGTAGTTCTCCTGCTACATTGCCAATTATTGACTGGCAATATATATACCCTAATCCCTCCACTCTTTCTATTGATCAACCATTTTCTAAAAATGAGATTTGGGCCGCAATAAAAGAAATAGATTATGATAAGGCTCCTGTGCCTGATGGTTTTGGACCATCCTTCTTTAAATATTTTTGGGCCTTTGTTAAACACGATATCATTGAAATGTGCATGGAATTCTATGAAAACTTGAACATATCTCCAGATTAAATTATGCCAACATTGTCCTCATTCTTAAATCTGTTGGTGCTAACTCTCTTTCATATTTCCGCCCTATTAGCCTGCTCAACACCACCTTCAAAATCATCACCAAAGTGCTTGCTAATCGTCTGCAATCCGTCATCTCTCCCCTTATTGGTCCCGAGAAATCTGCTTTCATCCCTAGAAGAAACATTCTAGATTGTATTGCAGCCACACAAAAGGTTATTTCATTCTGTCACAACAATTTAAACCCTAGAGTTCTCCTGAAATTGGATTTTTCCAAAGCTTTTGATTCTGTCAATTGGGATTTTATTATGCAGATGTTGAAACATAGAGGTTTTCCACTTAGATGGTGCAATTGGATAGAAAGTATTGTGAAAACAAGCTTCTTATCCAATACTATCAATGGAAGTTCAGGTGGTTTAATCAAATCATCCAGAGGACTTAGATAAGGAGACCCACTATCTCCTCTTGTATTTGTTCTTATAACTCATGTCTTTAATCAAATGATGAAGAAAGCTACAGCTAATAATCTTCTTGATGGAATTCATCTCCCTAATTCAATTTTTTCAATTTCCAACTTGTAGTTTGCTGATAATACAATCATCTTTTCCTCAACTAAACCTAAACATATTTATTGCCTTGAAGTCTTGTAGTATGTTTTTGAGTTGGTCTCTGGCCTTTCCATAACTTTTCTAAAAGCTCCATCATCATGTTGGGCAATTCTGATCATCAGGGTCCTACAATTTCTTCTCTATTTAATTGCCACGTTGAGCACTTTCCCATCGTTTCCCACAAAATTATTGAAAAATGATTGGTATCCTCTCATACACAAGGTTGAATCTAGATTATCTTCATGGAAGGCCAGCTCTTTATCTTATGTCGGTGTCTTGTACTTGTAAAATCAGTGCTTTCTGCCATCCCTACTTACTGTTTGTTACTCCATAATTTACCAAAATGGGTGACCAGTAAGATTGATTCGATCAGAAGTTCATTATTGTGGAATGGCAGTAATATCAAGAGACTTGTTAACTGGCAAACAATATGCTTACATAGCAAACAAGGAGGTAAGGGCATTGTCAATCTCTCAAATTTCAACACAGCATTGCTTTCAAAACGGATATGGAGTTTAATTTTCTCCGATTCTTTCATTTGGAAACAGTGGATCCTCTCTCTTCATTATTCCTCTAATCCTCATTTTTCCCTACATTTCCTTCCTTCTGCTAAGCCCACCCCTTTTGGTCATGTGTTATTTCAGCTTTACCCAGAATCAAAAATTTGTTTCATGTCAAACTGGGCAATGGTGCTTCGTGTCCCTTTTGGCTTGATATTTGACATGATGAGCTTCCTTTATCTCAATCCTTCCCTGCTCTTTCCTCTTCATCCCCTTATTTATTCAAAATTGCTGCTCATACCTTGTCCTCTGGCCCCTCTAGTTTTCCCGTCTTCAATCTTTGATATTCCTATTTTTCGACCTTCTTGCTGTTTCAAATTTGCTTCGCCATATTCATCTCTCTAATTCTCCTGACAATTGTATTTGCACCTTATCCCCCTTTAAAGGATTTTCTGTTGCATCCGTATATCAGTTCCATAACTTTGCTGGGTCATCTTTCAATTTTGCAAAAATTTGGAAAAGTAAACTGCCTCTAAGAGTTATCTTCTTCCAATGGTGCCTCATTCATGAAAGGATAAACACTAGAGCTAGACTTTATCGGCGTAAGCTAATATCGAACCCTAATTGTGCCTTATGTTGCAACCATGAGGAAACTCAGTATCATTTATTCTTTAACTATGATGTATCCTATCTTATTTTTACAACAACTAGTGCTTATTTTCTTGGCCACATCCCTGTTATTTCATCAGTTTTTTATTATTGGCAATATAATCCAGTTGATCCTTCCTTGGATGTTTTTCTAGCCAATTATTGTTGGTGTATATGGAAAAAGAGAAATGCTTCATCATTTGATAATCCTCGTAAGCACTTTGATGGAATTTGCAGACTCATTATTCACCTCTTTCATACTTGAAAGGTTCGGCATCTCAGGCTCACTTCAGACTTGCTGTGCCACTACCAAATAGCCCTGTGGAAACCATATGATCGAATCATGGAAGCTCTATTCCTGACTTACACTAACTGGATGAACCAGTGAAGCTTGGAAGAAATTATGGTGCTCAATGAAGAGCAATTTATCTATGTAAATTATGTTATGCATGTAAGTTGTGTGTAGGTTTTAGCTGGTTTGTAATGCTTTGGACATTGCTCGTTCTACTTGAACTGCTAGCAGTTGGGCATGTCAACTAGCTTATCTACTGTATATATATATATATATATATATATATATATATATATATATATATATATATAAATCGGCTGGGTAGCTCCACACTACTCATCCATCTTCCTCAAAAAAAATTATTTAAGTCGAAGTTAGAACATATAAATTTAAAATTTAGTTAAAACGAACTCGAAATGGCACGGTAGTTTGAAAATTCGATTTTAAACTTCAAATGATTATATAGAATTCAAATTAAGTCGGATTTTAATGAAACAAGAAACATTGGAATATTTTGAACTGTAAATTTCTAACAAATGTAAGAAACTGAGATTTCACTTTATAAATTAAAATTTATGTCCATTTAAAATTCAGAATAGTCGCTATGGAATTTATATTT
This sequence comes from Allium sativum, assembly GCA_030737875.1. NCBI lineage: Eukaryota > Viridiplantae > Streptophyta > Magnoliopsida > Asparagales > Amaryllidaceae > Allium > Allium sativum. The sequence continues at coordinate 86,701,319 of CM060909.1, forward strand.
TTTTAATATAATATATAGCCCTTAAAAATAGCCATTTTGTAAACGACCTCCGTTTTCGACGAAACCACTTTTGTTGGAGTCGAAATGTCAAATTATAGTCAGTTTCAATTTTCATAATTTTTGGAATTAATATATGAGTGCAGTAAATTTAAATGTGCTTTGTCAATTCAATTTAAATTTAATCGACCAAAAAAAGACCATTTTTCAAACAGTCTCCAAATTCAACAAATTTAGTTTTTTTAGGATTGTATCATCAAAACATAGCTAGATTTATTTTTTCTATAATTTTTGGAGTCAATATGTGGGCCCGGTAAATTAAAATGTACGTCCAAATTCAATGTTGACCGCTACATATTAATTTAAATTTAAATTTTGATAAAAAAATTATCGAAATAGTTGAAATGGCTTAAGAAACATATTCCATTGTGTCCAAAATGGGGGTATTTAGCTAGGAATGACAGTCGTTGGGTTTGATTTGGAGTTCAGATCGATAAACAAGCAATTTTTGAATTAATTAATAAATAAATATACATATATAATGGTCAAAAACCTTAGTCAAATTCATTCTTTGGTCAAATTCTCTCTGCCGCCGCCAGCTTTAATAGAGGGGCCAAAATTTTCATAACTTTAAAACCCAGTTCCTCGTACTTCATTTTGAATTGAACAATGGTTCCTAAACTAAAATTAAAGTAAAGTGAGGGCAATAAAATGATGTGGTGATGATCAATTTTCAATCATCGTAGTGGCGGATTTTTCCTCAAACAGGCGCGACAATCGATTTGCTGGCGATTGGCCAGGCGTGGGGCGATCGGATTTCGGTCATGGGGGAGGGAAGCTCCGGCTCACGTTTTGAGGATCTCCGATGGAGGTCTGGTGGTATTTGGGGTGACCGGGTTGCTGAAATGGGTTACAGTGGTCGTTTTTTTCTTCGGCCTAGAAGAAGATGAGATTAACAGTGATTAATTAAAATAACTAGGGTATTAATTATTTTAGTTAATTAAAATAATGTTCAAATGTTTAAAACCATGTATCTTATGCAAACGAGATCAGAATTTCGCAAACCCGGAAGCATTGGAATCATGGAGTCGAGCTCTACAACATGGAACTGACCAGAACGGAAAAAGAGTAAGTTGGATATTAAGTTAAATTAAACGGTCGTTTAATTTAGTTTAAAAATACAGAAATTCAGAAATAAAGACTGACGGAGTGGAAACCAAAGTGAGAATTCTCTCACTAAAATATTTTTTACAGTTATTTATTTATTTTATAACTGAAAATATATGAATTGCTAGTGTTGATTTTTATCTGTTGTATGTAACATTGCTTGAGTTCTACACATGAACTATTCACGACTCATCTGCACAAGAAGTGTTGTTTGAATATACAACACTTGTATTTCAAACAATGTGGGTACACCTTGTGGTTGTTGAAATTAAAAAATATATATCCATTTATAATTTAAACAGTGAAAATTGGTTAAGTAAAAAAATAATTCAAAACGAAGTATAATTGGTTAAATTTATTAACCAGTGATTTATTTAAATAGACTGTTGTTGTTTGAAAACCCCACACAGGTATTGGGATGATATTTGACATACATTGATCCCAATATTTAGTTGTATATCAATCGATTGATTGATAGACTGTTATAAGCGTTATTTATTTATTTTAATGCTTATACAGTTGTAGAATGCACTCTGGATGATGTTTGAATGGTTAATGATTATTTATCATTATTGTTGAATGCTTGCGATGTATGAAATCCATATAACTGAAATTACATGGTAATTGATTGAGTCGCATTTCGACTTAGAATATGAATGAATATTTTAAAATAATATTCAATGAAAAGTCAAAATTTGATTTTGATGTCCGATTTTGGTTGGACACAAAAATATTGTAATATTCATAACTGAAATGAATATGAAGCTGAGTTAAGAAGAAATGCGCCATTTTAACTCGAATGGATTATTATATCGATTTTATTCATTTAATAATGAATATTGAAAAGATTTGATTTATAAATCTGATATTTTGAAAATATTATCATTTTAATATTATAATGATATGGAATATTCAATTTTGATTAAAAATTGAAATGGAAGTTGGAATCGTTTTAAAATGGATTTATAAACGATTTATAAAATACATTTTAAATGGAAATCGATGATATATATGTATATATATATATATATATATTATGTCTAATTAATGAACGCGCCGCGCAGCGACCATTCGCGAATTTCAACCATTAATTATAAATTGATGTAACGAGAGATACGACCGTCAGATTATCCTAAAACTAGAACTGTTGGGTTCGTATCGAAAAGATCTTTCCAATCAATATAAGATGTTTAAATTCGAACGGTTGGATTTTTAATTATATCTAAATCAATTTTAGAAAAGGTCACTATGGATGCAGTTCGGTGGTCGTTATTGGAAACCGACTATAAAAACCTTAATAAAATTATTAAAAATAAGGAAAAATTGTGTAAAATCAAAATAAATGTTTTGGAATGATTTTGGATGAAAAATTTCAAGTTTGGAAAAATATATTTTTATCAAAATGAATTAGTTATTAACTAGAATAATAATCCAATGTTTTTAAATAAATAAATTGGATTTGTAAATGGTTTTAATATAACCAAAATTTTCCAATGAATAAATTGGAATGGATTTAAACGGAAATAATCTTCGGAATATTTTGATATTGGATTCTGTGATCATGTGGATATTGTTGAGGAATTTGGAAGATATAAATATCGTTATTTCCAATACGATATTTGTTGGTTTCAGAATTTGATATTGAATATAAGGCGATATAATTTCTATTCAGGGCCTTGTATTTGATATCAAATTGGATTTTGGATTTGTCGTGAATGGTGACTTAAAAACGCTATTCTTAAACCTAGTTGAGAAAAAGAATAAATCTTTTAATTAAGATTTAGAGAAGTTTACCAATTAATTAATATTTGATTGGAATTGAATTAAAATTGGATTTTTGGGTTTACTGTGAATGGTGTTTAAATAACGTTTGTTCTTTAACCCAATTAACAGTGAAGATCCGGTTTGGAATTTAAAATCTTTTAAATAAGACTAATGGAATTTTCCAAAGTAAAGTTTTCCAGCTTAATATATTAAATTGGAATTATATGGAACTCTATTTGGCAATAATCGAGATGAGCTTCTGCAAAGGAAGTCCGTTACTGTAACACCCCGCATTTCTGTTAACACTAAAGTAACTAATTTAAGAATAACCAATGCTTAATATAATAAATGTGTAAAGGGGAGATGTATCTAATGTGCATACAAATTTACTAATAAGTGTGTAAAGGGGAGATGTATGTAATGTGCATACAAATTTAATAATAAATGTGTAAAGGGGAGATGTATCTAATGTGCATACAAATTTAATAATAAATGTGTAAAGGGGGGATGTATCTAATGTGCATACAATTTTAATAATAAATGTTAATAATGTACATTAAGTAAGTAATTGTGAATATAATTGGCTTCTCTTTAGAACGGATGCTTTGATTAACCTTGGCTTCATCAATGGCTCAAATTAACTTGCAATCCTATATAAACAGTTCCCTAGTCTCCTTCTCTTTGCACCATTCTTCTCTAACCTTTTGCTGCACAAATTCTTGATGGACATGGCTTCTTCTTCTTCCTCTAAATCTAAATAAATAGATTAAAATAAAATATAAATCAAGACGAGGATATGCTGCTCAAGTCCTTCAAGAGAAGATTCAAAACAAGTTAGGATTCAAGTAAAGATTCAACGGCTTCAAGCAACGCTATCTTTCTATTCTTTTCTAGATCCAATCAATGTAAGTCGGTTACTTTTTTGATTTGAACGCATTTTCTATTTGTGACATGAAATTAAAAGAATGTAAGAAATATGCCTTATCATTTCATTGAATCTGTGCTTGTTTATGACTTTGGATCTGATTCTTGATTATGGCCTAGAACACATTGTGACTAAATTGCCAATGCTTAAGATTATGACTATGGAACTGTGGCCTTTGAAACCATAAGCCTTTGACTATGAACATAAGCCTTTGACTAGGAGCATAAACCAATGCCTATGTCTATGACAAGGACAATAATGGACAATTACCTATGATTCATGAACATGATATTATTGCCTAGGATTGTGACTGTGAGATTGGATCTAAACTTGATTATCTATTTAGTTTATTCTTAATTATCCTTGGATCTTGATTATGGGAATTTATCTATTAAGTTAGATCTACCCATATACTTGAACCTATGTTATTTGTTCAACCCATTTTATGTCATAATATTATCAGATCTATAGGCCTTCGATGCTTTAATCAATTTATTCAGTGTAATTTGTTAGATCTGTGATTTGTGAATTATCATCTTCTGCCAGTCATTATGTCTATCTTTTCATGGAATTTTGGTTCATTCACTTTTTATCCACAAATCTAGATTTATCTATAATCTAGGAAGAAATCACGATTACACGAACGATGGGAATACGATTTGGGCAAATCATAAATTTGACTTAAACATGGTTGTAAACTTGGAAATTTGCATAATGTGGAACATGAACATAATTATGATTGACATAATTTAGAACATGTATTATGGCATGTTTATTAGAACGCAAATTTGAAAATTTGACATGAATTATAGAATATGTAATTTGACATATTAAATTTAGTATTGGCAAGTAAGCTAAGTTTTAGGCGTAAACGGTAAACTAGAATAATAATTCTAGTCTTGCCATAAACTGTAAATTAGGATGTTAAATCAGAATTGGGTCAATTAAAGTTAATTTGGCATAATAAGTATATTATCACAAATTTTGAATTTAGTCATAATTGTGAGTAATTGTCATGTTTAGAATAATCATGGTTAGTGACACTTAATTTGGTATAATTTACATACCATAAACTATAAATATGATATATAGGGAAAATGGGCCATAATAATAGATGTTGACAATGTACATTAAAAGAGTAATAATGGAATAAGTAAATTAGGGAAAATTTACTTATAGAATTTATCCTAAATGAGAAAAGTAAATTTAGACAATACGAACATGCTTAACCCGAGGTTGGATTGAGTTGTGATGTAAACCTGCCCGGACCCGCCCGGCTGTCCAGTGATCACAACAATACCTATCCAATGTGGGAGGTTAAGGCATTGAGCCCGATAAAGGCCCGAGGTTAGACTGAGTTGTGGCGTAAGACTGCCCAGAACCAACCGGCATACCGGCAGCCACAACAATACCTGTCTAATGTGAGTGGCTGGTGCTTTAATAAGACAATTAAAGTTAAGCTAGAATGGGAGGGTTAAGTCCATAAGAACACTTAACCAACTTAACACAGTTAAGTTAGAACGATAGGGTTAAGTTAACTAGAACACTTAACCAACTTAACATGGTAACAAGACAAGATTTGTAGGGGTTAAGTAACTAAGAAAAACACTTAGCCAATTTAATATGTTAACCAGACTAGAAAGTGGGGGTTAAGTAAATTCAATACACTTAGCCAATTTAACATGTTAACTAGACTAGAGGTTGGGGATAAGTAAAATTAATACACTAAGCCAATTTAACATGCTAACTAGACTAGAGGTTGGGGTTAAGTAAATTTAATACACTTAGCCAATTTTATATGTTAGCTGGACTAGACCGTAGGGTTAAGTAAGCTTGAACACTTAACCATCAGAGTGTGATAAATGAATAGGGTTAAGTTAAAAACACGAAGGGACAATACTTAACCATTAGAACATGTTAATCAAACCAATGTTAGGGTTAAGTTAACTAAGGGAACACTTAACCGTTATAACATGTTAGTTAAAACAGATAGGCAAGGTTAAGTTAAAAAGGAACACTTAACCAATATAAGATGAATGGGTAGGGTTAAGTAAATGCTTAACCAATGTAACTTGATGCTGGTAGGTTAAGTCAACGTGAATTACTGGTAACACTTAACCAGTTTAACATGACAAATGAATAGGTTAAGTTAACTTGTATCGACTAATGACATTAACCAATCCAACTTGACGAGAAAGAGAACTAAGTAGTAAACCTTAGTTAAAAGGACTAAGTGGTAAACCTTAGTTAATAAAACGACAATTCAGGAAACCAAGTGGTAAACCTTAGTTAGGAAAACTAAGTAGTAATCCTTACTATAACACGAGGAGGAGCGAACGATCTTAAAGAAGGCTTAAACGAATTGGGTTACGAAGCCCGAGGCTTCGAGGGGACGTGAGGGTACTCTTGGTAACCCTCTGTGAGGTGGCAGATGATCCTCCTGGGCTCATAGAGGTTAAGGTCTGCGTTAGGAGAACCAAGGGCATGACTTGGTTGCAATATAAGGCAACCTAAAGACTAGGATGGACCAGCGTGATTCGGCGGGACAAATGGCCCTGTGATAGCGACCCGTCGCCTACCTACCATCTTGAGTCAATCGAGATACGGAAAGGCGGAGAACTCCAAAAGACCATATACTTGCTATCTAGTTATGGTTGCGGATGGCCATATGTTAGTGGGGCATAGGGGGGCCTGCGTATAGTTCTCATTTTTCAAGGTGTGCCTTTCAATAGTTGAGGGAGGGGTCAAGTGGGACCATAGCCACTGGAAAAAAATAGACCTTAGCATCTGCATCGGCAGATAACTTAAAGCTCTCGACTGAGTTCTGTGTTTATTGATTTTCCCTGCCACGGACCCGGGTCGCACATATAGAGGACATGTGCATCTAGACAGCGATAACGATTCACGACACATACGTAGGGAAAGTCTAGGAACATATACCGCTCTAGGTAGTGTGTCCTAGACTAGGGGCATCGTTCGACAGGTAGCGTAATCCCTAGTTGGACCTAGGTGGCATAAACCCTGAATCTGTGAAGCATTAGATAAGCCGCGTAAACCCGAGTGGAATCTAGGAAGTACTTTGATATAAAACCCTAGATTAGATCTAGGTAATAAATAATAAATGTACGCCTAAAGGCAACCAAAATTACTGGGATTGGGATCGCGTTATCATTTTAGACAGATTACTAGTTGGGACACTAGATAGGTGGTGCAAAGACATAGAAACCATAATAACAGGTTAATAGCGAAGCGGAGAAAGTATTAAAGCATATCCAGTTTATCTTGTCTTAGCATATCTTGTGTTAATCTTATCCTATCTTGTTGGCCCTATCACATGCTAGAAGTAATTGAACTTACCAGACTTTATGTCTGACCTAGTTTTCTTTCATCTTCTTTTCTTCCGCCCCCCCCCCACCAGGTAGTTAAGGAAGGAATAGTATAGCTCAGGTTAGATTGGACCGTCACTCTTCCCAAGCTCGAAGATTCTTTGACAAAGTGCTTTGGACTCTCTTTTTCTATTGTTATGGCTGGCTTATGCTACATTGGGGAATATAAATGTTATTTTATGCTTCTTTATTTTGTAAGACAGATGATACTCTGATGTTGGAAAACAATTGTTGTACAAACTATTTTATCAATAAAGTAAAGTTTTATTTTCCGCTGTTTTAATTTTGTCTGTTTGTAATTTATCTGCATCTTTTACCCTAAATGCTCCGCAGAACTTAGTGCATTCCCTTTGTGAGTGACACTAAAGGATGTGGGGTGTTACACTTGGTATCGGAGCTGAAGGTTACCGGATCAGATAAAAGATTCGAAAAAAATTTATTATTTTCAAACAGTTTTAAAAGAAGCATTTTGAAAAGAAAATTTTGTTTTAAAGGCTTATTCCCCAAAAGCCATACGCACTATCTTCTGATTCTCTGTTTGAATTCTTGTCCCCTTCTTTCTTGAGTCTCTGGGGCTCCTGGCTTTCTGGGAGGTAACCTCATCGAAGGGCGAAGTAGTGCCCGACTTCCATCTATAACCGTAGTAGTTTCACCTGCGGCTAGTTTTCTTTCAAGCTTAGTAGGGTTTTCTGTACGATGGAGGCAACTCTCGAGAGATTTGTAAACATGATTACACACAAAAGAGGATTAGGAGTTTGGCTAAGGAGCACAACCCAAGGATGAGGAATTCATGGATGTAGACTTGGCTCATGAAGGAGGAAGGGATTATAAAACCTAAGACAAGAGGAAGTATCTTTACTATGGCAGAATAAGGCACATAATTAAGAACAAAGGACAAGATTTTCAGAAGGGCAAGTACATGCTTTCACCACTAAGCATACCTTGGAGAAAGGTAGTAAAATTCTATTGGAAGAGTCTAGCTTTTCTGTTTGTACTCTTTCTTTTGGTTTTAGCACTTTGCATTTGTTCATATTTGCTTCCATAGTTGAGTCTCTGCACCTTAATACTTGTATAGTAAAAGATCCCAACTAGTGCTCAAGTGTTTGGTTGTTTTTGCTTAGATCATCTCACGTAGATCGTCCAAATTCGGAGGAGACATTCCTCGGGTGCTTTTCTGATATTGGTTTAGGCCTTTGGGGCTTGTACTTGAGGGATGTCGAGTTCGACTAGGATGGTTTGCTTGAGAGAAGAATAGTTGTGGCAGGCGCTCTATATAGAGAAGGACTAACCTTAAGAGAGGTAAAAAGTACGTAGTGACCTTTTGACCATCATAGTTATGGCATGATGGATAAGCTAAGAGGAGAGACCTCTGATCATCCTAGTATATACACTCAGTATCATGGTTGACATTTGTTTATTTTGGAAATGGAGGTCAAGAAACTTCGCAATCGTGAAGTTGAATCTGTTAAGATACAGTTGAGTAAAGCTCAAGAAGGCGTGATATGGGAGATTGAAGATAAGGCATACGCGCCTCATACCCTTTTTCTTAAGGGTACATCCTTGATTCCTTTTTTTTAGGAATTCTATGCATACTAATTTCTAGCTTTTAAGGTATATCCTCTAGGACGTATCATCGATCCTTAGGTAGAAACCCTTTTGGATGTAAACATGTATTTGAAACATGTTATGGTTGATGGTTGCGAATGGTTGCCAGTAGTTGCTCGTGAATGCATATACACATGTATTAGGCACTAGATCAGCTCAGACGCCTTCATATTTCATTTACATATATGTATTTGTTTATGAATTGAACTTAATGTGTTATCATATGGATGTCGCATTTGAGTGAATGATTGTGCACTCATATAGAAATAATATGTATCATTAGGATTTGCATACATATTGGACGCATGACACTGATATGATTTGCATTAAGGAGGTCAACTGAATCAGTAGACCGACTGATTTTGCATTAGATAAAGACATGTACACACACTATGCATATGAACATACAAGCATTAGAAGTCTTTAAGGACAATGGATGCCTGTGTTTGATGGTTGAGTAGATGGATGATTGGATGGTAGGATTTACATTCTTCTTGACTTGAAGATTTCGTGGTCGAAATCCTTTAAGGAGGGGAGAATTAATACCCCGTATTTCTGTTAACACTAAAGTTACTAATTTAAGAATAAGCAATGCTTAATATAATAAATGTGTAAAGGGGAGATGTATCTAATGTCCATACAAATTTAATAATAAATGTGTAAAGGGGAGATGTATCTAATGTGCATACAAATTTAATAATAAATGTGTAAAGGGGAGATGTATCAAATGTGCATACAAATTTAATAATAAATGTGTAAAGGGGAGATGTATCTAATGTGCATACAAATTTAATAATAAATGTGTAAAGGGGGGATGTATCTAGTGTTCATACAAATTTAATAATAAATGTTAATAATGTACATTAAGAAAGTAATTGTGAACATAATTGGCTTCTCTTTAGAACGGATGGCTTTGATTAACCTTGGCTTCATCGACGGCTCAAATTAACTTGCAATCCTATATAAACAACCCCCTAGTCTCCTTCTCTTCGCACCATGCTTCTCTAACCTTATGCTGCACAAATTCTTGATGGACATGGCTTCTTCTTCTTCCTCTAAATCTAAATAAATAGATTAAAATAAAATATAAATCAAGACGAGGATATGCTGCTCAAGTCCTTCAAGAGAAGATTCAAAACAAGTTAGGATTCAAGTAAAGATTCAATGGCTTCAAGCAACGCTATCTTTCTATTCTTTTCTAGATCCAATCAATGTAAGTCGGTTACTTTTTAGATTTGAATGCCTTTTCTATTTGTGACATGAAATTAAAAGAATATAAGAAATATGCCTTATCATTTCATTGAATCTGTGCTTGTTTATGACTTTGGATCTGATTCTTGATTATGGACTAGAACACATTGTGACTAAATTGCCAATGCTTAAGATTATGACTATGGAACTTTGGCCTTCGAAACCATAAGCCTTTGACTATGAACATAAGCCTTTGACTATGAACATAAACCTTTGACTGGGAGCATAAACCAATGCCTATGACTATGACAAGGACAATAGTGGATAATTACCTATGATTCATGAACATGATATTATTGCCTAGGATTATGACTGTGAGATTGGATCTAAACTTGATTATCTATTCAGTTTATTCTTAATTATCCTTGGATCTTGATTATGGGAATTTATATATTAAGTTAGATCTACCCATATACTTGAACCTATGTTATTTGTTCAACCCTTTTTATGTCATAATATTATCATATCTACAGGCCTTCGATGCTTTAATCAATTTATTCAGTGTAATTTGTTAGATCTGTGATTTGTGAATTATCATCTTCTGCCAGTCATTATGTCTATCTTTTCATGGCATTTTGGTTCATTCCCTTTTTATCCACAAATCTAGATTTATCTATAATCTAGGAAGAAATCACGATTACACGAATGATGGGAATACGATTTGGGAATATCATAAATTTGACTTAATCATGGTTGTAAACTTGGAAATTGGCATAATGTGGAACATGAACATAATTATGATTGACATAATTTAGAACATGTATTATGGCATGTTAATTAGAACGCAAATTTGAAAATTTGACATGAATTATGGAATATGTAATTTGACATATTAAATTTAGTATTGGCAAGTAAGCTAAGTTTTAGGCGTAAACGGTAAAATAGAATAATAATTCTAGTGTGGCCATAAATTGTAAATTAGGATGTTAAATCAGAATTGGGTTAATTAAAGTTAATTTGGCATAATAAGTATATTAGCACAAATTTTGAATTTAGTCATAATTGTGAGTAATTGTCATGTTTAGAATAATCATGGTTAGTGACACTTAATTTAGTATAATTTACATACCAAAAACTATAAATATGATATATAGGGAATATGGGCCATAATAATAAATGTTGACAATGTACATTAAAAGAGTAATGATGGAATAAGTAAATTAGGGAAAATTTACTTATAGAATTTATCCTAAATGAGAAAATTAAATTTAGACAATACGAACATGCTTAACCCGAGGTTGGATTGAGTTGTGATGTAAACCTGCCCGGACCCGTCCGGCTGTCCAGTGATCACAACAATACCTATCCAATGTGGGAGGTTAAGGCATTGAGCCCGATAAAGGCCCGAGGTTAGACCGAGTTGTGGCGTAAGACTGCCCGGAACCAACCGGCATACCGGCAGCCACAACAATACCTATCTAATGTGAGTGGATGGTGCTTTAATAAGACAATTAAAGTTAAGCTAGAATGGGAGGGTAAAGTCCATAAGAACACTTAACCAACTTAACACAGTTAAGTTAGAACGATAGGGTTAAGTAAACTAGAACACTTAACCAACTGAACATGGTAACAAGACAAGATTTGTAGGGGTTAAGTAACTAAGAAAAACACTTAGCCAATTTAATATGTTAACCAGACTAGAAAGTGGGGGTTAAGTAAATTCAATACACTTAGCCAATTTAATATGTTAACTAGACTAGAGGTTGGGGGATAAGTAAATTCAATACACTTAGCCAATTTAACATGCTAACTAGACTAGAGGTTGGGGTTAAGTAAATTTAATACACTTAGCCAATTTAATATGTTAGCTGGACTAGACCGTGGGGTTAAGTAAGCTTGAACACTTAACCATCAGAGTGTGATAAATGAATAGGGTTAAGTTAAAAACATGAACTGACAATACTTAACCATTAGAACATGTTAATCAAACCAATGTTAGGGTTAAGTTAACTAAGGGAACACTTAACCGTTATAACATGTTAGTTAAAACAGATAGGCAAGGTTAAGTTAAAAAGGAACACTTAACCAATATAAGATGAATGGGTAGGGTTAAGTAAATACTTAACCAATATAACTTGATGCTGGTAGGGTTAAGTCAACGTGAATTACTGGTAACACTTAACCAGTTTAACATGACAAATGTATAGGTTAAGTTAACTTGTATCGACTAATGACACTTAATCAATCCAACTTGACGAGAAAGAGAACTAAGTAGTAAACCTTAGATAAAAGGACTAAGTGGTAAACCTTAGTTAAGAAAATGACGATTCAGGAAACCAAGTGGTAAACCATAGTTAGGAAAACTAAGTAGTAATCCTTAGTATAACACGAGGAGGAGCGAACGATCTTAAAGAACCTCCAACGAATTGGGTTACGAAGCCCGAGGCTTCGAGGGGACGTGAGGGCACTCTTGGTATCCCTCCGTGAGGCGGCAGATAATCCTCCTGGGCTCACAGAGGTTAAGGTCTGCGTTAGGAGAACCAAGGGTATGCCCTGGTTGCAATATAAGGCAACCTAAAGACTAGGATGGACCAGCATGATTCGGCGGGACAAATGGCCCTGTGATAGCGACCCGTCGTCTACCTACCATCTTGAGTCAATCGAGATACGGAAAGGCGGAGAATTCCAAAAGACCATATACTTGCTATCTAGTTATGGTTACGGATGGCCACAGGTTAGTGGGGGCATAGGGGGGACTACGTATAGTTCTCATTTTTCAAGGTGTGCCTTTCAATAGTTGAGGGAGGGGTCAAGTGGGACCATAGCCACTGGAAAAAAACAGACCTTAGCATCTGCATCAACAGATAACTTAAAGCTCCCGACTAAGTTCCGTGTTTCTTGATTTGCCCTGCCACGGGACTCGGGTCGCACATATAGAGGACATGTGCATATAGACAATGATAACGATTCACGACACATACGTAGGGATAGTCTAGGAACATATACCTCTCTAGGTAGTGTGTCCTAGACTAGGGGCATCATTCGACAGGTAGCGTAATCCCTAGTTGGACCTAGGTGGCATAAACCCTGAATCTGTGAAGCATTAGATAAGCCGCGTAAACCCGAGTGGAATCTAGGAAGTACTTTGATATAAAACCCTAGATTAGATCTAGTAATAAATAATAAATGTACGCATAAAGGCAACCAAAATTACGGGGATTGGGATCGCGTTATCATTTTAGACAGATTACTAGTTGGGACACTAGATAGGTGGTGCAAAGACATAGAAACCATAATAACAGGTTAATAGCGAAGCGGAGAAAGTATTAAAGCATATCCAGTTTATCTTGTCTTAGCATATCTTGTGTTAATATTATCCTATCTTGTTGGCCCTATCATTGTGGTATTGTCTTGTATTCGGTTAATTCATGTCATTTTGTTTTTCCTTGTTCACATGCTAGTAGTAACTGAACTTACCAGACTTTATGTCTGACCCAGTTTTCTTTCGTCTTCTTTTCTTCCGTCCCCCCCTCCAGGTAGTTAAGGAGGGAATAATATAGCTCAGGTTAGATTGGACCGTCACTCTTCCCAAGCTCGAAGATTCTTTGACAAAGTGCTTTGGACTCTCTTTTTCTGCTGTTATGGCTGGCTTATGCTACATTGGGGAATATAAATGTTATTTTATGCTTCTTTATTTTGTAAGACAGATGATACTCTGATATTGGAAAACAATTGTTGTACAAACTATTTTATCAATAAAGTAAAGTTTTATTTTCCGCTGTTTTAATTTTGTCTGTCTTGTAATTTATCTGCATCTTTTACCCTAAATGCTCCACAGAACTTAGTGCATTCCCTTTGTGAGTGACACTAAAGGATGTGGGGTGTTACAGTTACTATGTATGGAATTTTAAAGGCTTTTCCATTATTCCATTTATATTATTAGTTTTATATGGAAATTTATATCGATGATATATTGTTATGATTTCCGTGTAGATTCCATTTTAATGGAAGATGATTTTGGGTTTATCGTGAACGATGTTTTAAATGACATTCGTTCTTTAACCCAGTTAAAGACATGATTTATTTCCTAAATTTGAATTATAATTAAATAATGATCTTTGGAGGTTAAAACTAAGTGGGGTTTTAATGTATCTTTAATTTGATTGAAATGGGAATGTGGTGATTAAATTTGCCAAATTAAAGAAGTGTTCGAAAATGGAGTACCACTATTTTTACTCCATGCAATAATCAAATATTTAATTAGATTTGAAACGAGAAATGGTAATTAATTTTACAGAAAACACAGTGGGTGTTAGATATGGAGTACTACCAATTTTTCTCCATGGGATGAATAGGTTGGGATTAGAAAAATAAAACAAATGATTACTTCGGTAAGGCTCGATAATCCCGACTAGTTCGATAAACCTTAATTTGGTTTAAATTGTGAAATGAATATTTGAAAAAAATAATATTCTGGATTGGAATAAGGCGTATGATGTGTTTTTATAGCACTTGATTATAAGATACGCGAGTTATTCGGAAAGACTGGGTTTAACCCTTTTTGAATAACTGATACGATGATTAAAAGTCGAAGATATTGAAGACGGTGCACGACCGGCAATCTTCATATCGAATAGATTACTACTGATGCCCTAGATTGGTTTGCTCCCTGGAAGGGGTTATAGTGGTAGTTGTCCGGATGTACTTGTTGATTGTCTTGAAATGCGAGGACCTCTCTCTTGTATTGGACATATAGGACGAGGAATAAGGTGCCTTCGGTTTCGTTCAGACTCAGAACGGACTTGCAAATGGATGGTATGTCTGACGTTGTATTCCATTATGCTGTATTCGTTCTTCTTTGCTAAATATATATCTATTTGGTGGTGGATAATTTATTATCTTACTTAACACCCTTTTCTGAGACGTATGATCTTAGAGGTTATATATTGGGAGAAATCAATGGTATGGTATGGATTGACAATGTGACATGCTGAGATGCATGGATCAAGGCTTTTGTTGAAAAGCAAAGCCTTGTGGTTGATGATCAAAGCACAGCTTTAAGTAGCATAGCTTTGTGTAGCATTAGTTCGCGTGCCTCACACACCGGTATGATGGTGAACTGATGGTTTGATCAGTATGTTGTTAAGATGAGGATAGACACCCTACGGGTTGTCATGGATTCGGTCGACCGAGATGGGTTTGGTGTGGTCGCTCCACACTCGGTAGGGATAGGGCACACCCCCCGATTCCCAGAAGGATAGGATAACCAGTGTTGTCCAACGACCTGGACTTAAGCCATAGTGATATTTGTTTCCTGGATATAGGCGGATGTGCATTATGGTGTTTTCCAACGACCTGGACTTAAGCTGTTGAGTATTGCACTACGTGATAGATCTTTCGAATCAGCAACCATCATGATGAAAATCTAATTTTCCAATACGAGCTTTGCAGTTTTTGTTGTATACCTATATATATGGCGACATAATAGGATGGGGTATTATGCCGTCTAGGATTGATACATTTACTTTCGAAGTTGATTTATACACTATGCACTTATAGTAATAAAAGACAAATTTCGCGTATTAAGCATATTTGGCTATTATAAGGTAAAACTCTATCCTCCGGCTTGCGTTGCATTGTGTGATTGGATCTGAGTCTTATAATGTCTTCATTTTTCTTTTATTCAGCACGACGAGTTTTGTTTTATGGTATTCATGGGAGGAAACCCACTCCGTGTCATACGGCGTGTTCCCGTGATTTACCTAACTTTAAAATAAAGTTAAATAATTGTTTTAGTTCTCACACCAGTCCCATGACTGACTCAGAGTTTGTTGTTTTCATCTAAAATCTGGGTGCCCATATTTACCACATGGGCAGTAAGTAGTTTTGGTTTCTGCGGATATTTCTTCTCACAGGTCCTGGATTACAGCTGAAGCTATATTCGGAATGTTTTGTATCCGTGTATTTCATTCAGATATGGTAGTTGATACTTTCCGATGCATATTACGTTTATGTATTTTAAATGTAATTTTAATCTCTGATATTTTCCGCTGTACATTATTTATTCATACTATGGTATAGTCTTGTACTATGATGTAAATTGTTGTAATAGCAATGAAATGTTTTGTTGTTTGTGTTCTGAAGCGTCGTGTTCTCAAAGAAATACGGGCTCCTCCGTCTCTTCGGGGATCGGGGAAGTCTGGGTCATCTCAGAACTCATCTTCCACACTCAGTATCACTTATGATAGAAATTTTGACTTCCTTAAATCAACAACAATGGCATTCGAAAATAAATCAACATCTTCGTCTCCAACACTTCCTTAAAATTCATCCCACAACCAAAACCAACCAAAAATTCAACTTAAGCTTAAACAAGTGTAGAAACTCTAGATGAAATGCCTATAGAAACCTTAAATAGAATGGCTATTAATTTGCTAGTTCAACTTCAAATTGAAGTTAAAAATCTTGTAAAAATCCTAGATGAACAAGTTGAACCACGAATTCGGACAGTAGAAACCCTAGATGAATTGAAGGAATCAAAATCGAGATATAACAAGTTAAAATTGCAGAAAAGAGAATTGAAGATTTTTTTTTGGCAATATAGGGTAAACAGAAACAAAATGAAGAAATGAAAAAAAAAACAAATGACGAAATCAAACGAAAAAGAACAATGAAGAAACCATTCTATAAGAAAAACATCTACCAACAAAGAAATTAATCAAGTTAATTATACTAATAAATAATAAAACAAAGACTATCAGTATTATTGTCTAACAATATCAAAATTGTTAAACAGCAAAAAACAAATTGGAAATGAAGAACATGAAGATAAACAAGCCAAATAGGTATTAGAATAAATTGATCTAAAAGTAAATTCATATTTTAAAAAATGATAAATATTACTTGTTTAAAGCTTCAAAGCTTTAAGAATATTATTTCAATATAATTATGAACAAAACTGATACTCTTGTAGTATAAAAATTATATACACTGCACATTTGATATAAAGAAAAATGATACTTAATGGATAATTATAATTATATAATATAAATACTTAAAAAGCTGATATTTTAAATAAATCGATACCATACACTTGATGCATTAGAATGCTTTATTATTTTGTTAAAAATGATATCATGTTACATACAAAACTAATACCATATACCTAAACACATTAGAATGTTTTATTATTTTATTAAAACTAACACCATATCACATGCAAAAATGATACCTTGCTGCATATACCTTACTCAAAAAAAATGTTATCTGTGTGTTCAAAAAAACTGATACCATGTTGTTGTATGTAAAAAAAATTATGCAGAAAGATGATACTGATATCTTTTTGTATATTTATATGCATAGATGATTTGGATTGAACTGATATCTAGCAGCAGGGACGAAGCGATGTTTGAGCTGTTGAGGTCACGTGACCTCACTAGAAACACACAGCCCATTAAAAAAAACTCAAAACGTAGAATGACAGAGAAAGAAACTGACAGAAAAAAGAAAAGAGAGAATGGCTTCTCATCTATGTTTCGCAGCTTCCATCCAATTTAGACATCTCCACTTCGGTGCCTTTCCCATAATTTTTCGCCGCAATCTGCTAATTAGCTAACCCTATTTATAATTTCTACCGATTTGGATTTAACTTGTGAGAGTTTTACATGAATCAGTTATGCAATCAATTGGGGCTACTGATTTGAACTTACAAGTGATTTTTATCTGATTTGAATAAGATGAATTGCTTAAATTAGATTGGATTGATTTTTTTCTTGAAAATTTGCTGAAAAATAAGCTAAATAAATTAGGGTTACTATTTATTTTGTTTGAAATTGGGATAGGATTGGACTAGATTGATTCAATCCACTGATTATATTAAATTTGAAGATATAATGAATGTGAGAATTAAAAAAAATCATTTTTTGATTATAATGAATCTATTTTTTTTTTTTTTGCAAATTCTTTTCAAAAGGTCATTTGAAAGCATCACAAACGAAGTTGGTTCTTTTACAATTTCTACCCCAACGGATAATGTCCCTAAAAATAATGTCAAAACAGTGTTCGTTCGGGGTTATAATGAGTCATTTTCCAATACATAGCCAAAAATGAATCAGAAGAAGAAATGTAAGTAACTCTACATGTTATATTATGTGTTATGTTTTACTTTTGTGATCTCACCAACATGAATTCCTGGCTACGCCACTGCCTAGCAGTGCCCAAAAATGATAAATGTTAGTATGTATACTAAAATAACATAAAAGACTTATATATATATATATATACACATACATATATATATATATATAAAGATGACGGTGATATCCTTGTATGCATACAAAATTGATACTATATTATTTTATATAAAAAAAACTAAAATTTTGTACAGAAATGATATTGATTTCTTTTTTATACATTAGGATGATGATTTTATAGATCCTCCTCCATAAGCCAAAAAACAATATTAATAAAAGATCAAAATAACGATATCTCTACAGTAAAAGAACCGAACTCAGAAACATCATATAGATGTGGCCCTCAAGCTGTGTAATAATTATAAAACTTGTAAATGACCAAAAAGGGATGAATAAAAAGAAACTAGAATTATTGAAGAGTACATCATTCTATGACATTTTCAACATCTTCAATGAAAGAAAATTTGTTATGAAAGAATGTAAAAGGCACCAACAAAATTTGGATGTTGTCTATAGTTGTTATTCACCCGATTAATAGGCTTTCATCTTCAGTAAACAATAATTGAAAATAACAACCATTATGTTAGCTTATTATTTGCTATGTCGTTAGAAGGAAAGAATATAGAACCTACACCCAAAATGACAAATAGAATAATTCCACTAGAATGCAAGGATTTTGCATCAAGAAATTTTTGAATAATAACCTTCATTACATGGAATTTAATTGAAAGATGAATCAAGAGGAAGATTATTAAATGATTTTGAAACAATGAAGGCGGTTTCTTGACCTCAGACAATACAATATGTTTAGCAATTTTGTTAAAAAATTCATTCATAAGCTAAGAATGATGCCGGGCTGCTTGATGCTTCCTTTGGTATGATAAATTATTTGAAACTTCCAATATATTATGAGTATATTACAATTTGTATTCGTATCTAATATTAATTTATTTACACACAGTACTGCATGTGCAGAAAAAAAGCTTATTAAACAAAGATGAAACAAAAGTGACATGCGCTCACCGTTTGCAAGGTGCGATCTTAAAAGCTTAAAATCAATTTTTATCCAAAAAAATTAGATAACATCAACGAAGGAAAATTTTCAATTTTGAATTTGTCTTACTATTTAGTTGAAACGACCCAAACTTCCCCATATGGAAAGACTGGATTGAATTGAAAACACGCATCAGACATAAACAATAGAACATTTCAATGCTGTTACAACAATTTACATCAGAGTACAAGAATATTTCAGAGTTCATATACTTTACAGTGGAAAATAATATCAGAGATTTTATAAATTACAAATTAGCGAAAAATAATAAATAAGAATAATGTACTGCGGAAATCATTTAGAACCACAACTGAAAGAGATACACTGATACAAAGCTTTCCGAATATAGCTCCAGCTGTAGTCTAGGATCCTGTGAAAAGAAATCTGCAAAACCAAAAACTATTGACTGCCCATGTGGAAAATATGGGCACCCAGAGTTTAGGTAGAAACAATAAACTCCGAGTCAGTCATGGGACATGTGTGAGAACTAAAACAATTATTAGCTTTTATTTTAAGTTAGATAAATCACAGGACCACGCCGTATAACACGGAACGGATTTATCCCCCATGAATACTAGTGCATAAAACAAACAGCGCAATGCTAAACAGAAAAAAAAAGCTATTATAAGACTCAGGTCCCATAGCAAAGAACATGGTTGAGGATAGAGTTTTCCCTTATAATAGCCAAATACGCTTGATACGCAAAATTTCATCTTTTATTATTACTATAAGCGAAGAAATCAACTTCAAATATAAATGTATCAATCATAGGCGGCGTAGGTACCATTATATTACGTCGCCATATAGGTTTACAACAAAAACGTAAAATCACATATAGGAAATTGGATTTCCATCTATGAACCAAGGCAAGGGATCGTCCTCACCGATTTTGTAATAGCCTATGAGATTTTCGACCTCGAAAATCGACATAAAACCATGTTGAATATTAAAGAATCGAAAAGACAGGAACGCTATTAGAAAGAAATAGAGGGTGAGATAAGAAAGAAAGAAATATTAGAATAGAAGAAGAAGAATCAATACAACACAATCACAGAGTCTCACATCACAGCGGAACAAAATATAATATAGAAATAAATCTTTATTGAGAGCTTTAAAAATACTTACAATCATCAGGGTACATCATACATTTGGACAGTTATAATAACTAGTCCTCATATACAACACATAGCGGAATAGTATCTGTATAATCTCATGCGTTTGAACTCTTCCAGCTCGTCTCTTCACATCATTCGATAATCTGTACAACCTGATTTAACCCGAGCATTACAATGCCGGATCAGTCTGGTGAACCAGAGTGAGAAAAATTCACTTAGTTTAAGGGTATCATCCAACTTGATTTTACCTTCAAATCTTTTTGAAAGAAAGGGTAATAGTAAGACCAATCCACACATAAACACAGACAATTTTTACCTTACAATAACCAAACATTTTTTGAAATCAATATCTTTTCTGATATTATAATAGTGTCAAAATACAAATAAATATCAATGTAGCAGAACACTTGCATCTCACGCTCTATGTACATAGTATACAATCAAAATGCAGGTGCTTATTGGAGAATGGATTTCCTAGCAAGGCATGGGTCCACCTTCCCGAAATGCACCTATGTAGATGAATACATTGGGGTTCAACAAGAATATCTTGCAACCCAGGCTAAACATGACCAGCCCCTCACTTTCTCCTGAGAGTACCAAATATATCATTACCACGGTTGGGGGCCAGCCAACCGAGCCGGCAGCGTACACACATAAATAAAAGGGTCAACCGAAGGCATTTGATTTCTCCAGATCAGGTAATGATATACCTTTTGATGGGTGCAAACCCACATAGCCATGCGACCTACCAGATTTTATGCCATTCCCGGTTGATGAGGCTAGAGGTCATAATCTTCTTAGAACATCTGGTCACCATTCGCTATGAATGCCACATTGTCATATCCTCCAGATAATCACTAATTGACATCGATAAAAATAACTTAGTTGGGAGCTAACCAACTATAGTACGTTTGAAGAAATCAATGTGCGTGACCCCATTGAAAATACTCTATTAGACATTTGTCCATACAAGACATCCAGGAACAGGATGAACCGAAGGCACTCTCTTACTACATCCAATATAGGAATCATCCCATGATCGGTAGCGAGAAATCCTCGCAATCAGTAGATTCCAATCCTTAAAGAATCACAGTTTATCTCTTCTTTCAAGGCAGAGAATATCAGTAGTTCTTCCGTTTATGAAGATCCACGGTCGTCAAGACTCCATCTCGATCATCTTCTGATTCTCTACGTATTTGTTGGTCGGAATGGTTTTCGAATATAAAATCGATCCCAATCTTTCCATACCGGCAAGCGTATAGGCCGGATTTGATAGTCAGTCATTTAACTATCAAATAAACTAAAAAAACAACCGTTTATCCATAAAAATAAAAATGAATCCACTGATTCAGTACCCAGCATCATTTAGCCTCTTTAATTAACCATCTGTTAATTAAATTCTTATAAATGTTCCAATATTTGGAATATAGCTTTAACTTCTTATTACCGAATAAGAATAATTTTAAACCATTATTTATTCAACTTATAGACATTTCTACTACAGTTTATAAAATCATTAACGAAAATCATAACTTATATTTCGTCAACTCCTCTCGTTTATAAACTAATACCTCCTTGGATAATCATGAAGTCGTTCAAGTTGGGGTATTCTATTTTACCTCTCAGACCTTGACCAACAACATTTGTATCTTCAGAATATATATACATTTATAAACACATCCTTTTTCTTTCAAAAACTCTATTTGAAATCTCAAACACGTTTACTTAACGGATTAAGTCAACTCTTATGTAAACTCTCTTTATTATTACTTAAAGAAACATTACTGTATAATACACGAGTCTCAATTCAATTATAATTCGAATCCTTTATAGATTTCTTGAATATCTCTTTATAAATATATTTTACCAACATTCGTAATAATCACTATTTATTGATTTAAAATTCCAATAAACAAGCTTTTCAAATCTTAATTTGCGATCTTTTACAGATCTTATATTTTATTTATCAAAATAATTTAACTTCGGTATCAAACCTTACATATTATAATTCCAAACCTTTTACTTCCATTTATCAAACCCTTTCAATTCATTCCCAACAACTTATTTGTTGTCTAAAAATCATATGATGTTCCTTTGTAAAAATAGTACAATTTATCGTTTGCAACAATTATTACAAATTTCCTTTCCAAAACCTAAACTTCATTTACAAAATTCCATTTTGAAATTCATTAGCAACAACTTATAATTCGATTTCATTTCCCAACTCTCACCTTCGAGTAACATTCTGAGCTTTGGAATAAACCTCAATTCAATAAACATTCTGAACTTCGGAATACAACATTCCGAACCTCGGAATAAAACTTAACCTAATCATTTCACATCATTTCCCCACTTCTCAATTTATACTTATCCAACTCCGTTATACTTGGAATTTATTTTGCCACCCTTGCCCATATAAATCAACTCATATTCATCCAGTTGTATTATATCTATAAAATCTTGATTTAACAATCTATATCCAGCTATAGGTTTTTAATCCAATTATAAAATTCTATTTGTCATTACAACCCAAATCCTATTTATAAATCTCAACCCCATTTTTAAATCTATATTCATATTTTCAACTCTGGTTTTATTTAAAAATCTGGAATCCCATTTCCAAGTTAATACTCGTTTCCAATTTTGTTGATTCATTAATCTTATTCACGAAATTTTATTCAATCACATTTCGTATATTATACAACATTTATTTAAAACGATCATTTATTAGAAAAATATCACTTCTCAGTCTTTTTTTATACACTCGTAAATCCACGATTTAGTCATTCCATTTCAATGTTTTGAAAAATCAGTTTAAACTTCCTTTACGGCCGTTTATGCCTTTACAAAACTATTTCAACATTTTATTAACAAATAAAGTAAATTTATATCATTTAACTATTCATTTAATAATATCTTATATCTCGATTAGTTATAAATCTAAATAATTATAAATCCAGTATATTAAACATTAATATTTGTCTTTACAATTAAAAACGTATTTCAAACCCATATATATAAATATATTTATCTCTTTGAAACAGTTCAAAATCAATTTGATATCGATTTCAAAAATCTTTTCTTTATTTGACGGTACTAAAGAGGCAAATGGCTACTATATTACCAAACCGTGAAATATAAACCAATTTCATGTTCCATAACAATAATATAATCATATTGATAAACGTTATCAATATTAGTTAGGAATCCTGTTGGATCCCTCCAACCTGTTATTCCCTGCAAAACAATGGGTTAGCACAATTCAAACCATTCGATGCAATATGGCCAATCAATGATCGCTTTCCATCTAAATAGATGACATAAGCAGTTTAATAATAACAATCAATAATAATTGTAACAGCCAATATTGGGCTAATAACAGAAATCCAAGCATCCAATTATTTATTTATAACATTTATATTATTATAAACGTAACCACTGAGGTAAGTTACCTCAATTGGATTTTATCGTTAGAAATAAGATTTTATTTTAATTAAGTTAAACCAACATTTAACTTAACTGTTCAGTCAATATTTGAATATAAAATTCGATAATCATCCAATAAAAATTATCCATAACACACAAACAAACAAACCCGACTTATATAAAATATTAGTGGAAAAACCGAGTGAGTTTGACTCACTTTGATTTTGTTCGCTATTAAAATAGTTCATTCCAGTTAAATTAAATAAGCGTTTAATAACACAGTTGATTCCAATCGTGTCCAGTTCCATTCCACGACGTTGATCTCATCAACGTGATTTCAATGGCACCGTGTTTGTCCGATTCTGATAAAAGATGACTGAGTTATTTACGGTTTTAAATAAATATAATTTAGTTAATAACTAATCCATAATCACTGTTTAATCAAATTAATTTCATTGTATTAGAATTAACGGGCCATCCATGCTTTGTTCTCATCCTAGGCTCCATCACGCACATTTCCAGTTCACAGTTCCTTTCCTATACACCTCCATCCTTTTTATTTTATTTTGCCAGTTCAATGCCTATATATATAAATAGAAGTTAAAATTAAATTTTCTTAATTATAATCCTAATTATAATTAAATCACTCTAGTCAAAGCAGCATAACTGGCCGGTTAACCTTAACTATTATATCTTCTTCCAGTTTGTTTAAATTATCAGGTACCCTCACTGCCACCGTTCAAACTAATTTCTTAACCACATTAACCATTAATTATAAACTAATAATTAATCACTAAATTATGGTTTAATGTTAAACTGATTATGTGTATTAAAGTGGCCGATAGTTTGGAAATTCACATGCCGATTCTTCTTGTGTTTCCTCCTTCGTAATTATTTCTCTAATCCCTCGCACATACCATCTCCTCATGCACACGCGACGGATGTTCACCGAACCCACACCTTCCCATTCGAACACTGAAGCTCCAATCTCGACCGCTGCCCCTCATTCAAATGAATTCCTCCAGTCTTGATCATTTCCTTTGCCTCATACACAAGGTGGAACTACTCTTCTTGCCTGCACGTACTGTGCTTCCTCCCTGTAGCTGCAATTTTAAATTCCGCCACACCTCACATGTATACAAACGCAACTCCTCTCCCTTGTCACTCACGCCACAAACAACCATCTCCAGCTCGCACCGACCAACCCAAGCACGACCCTCTCTCCATCCCAGCGCACCGCTTCTCCCCTACTGACATTCCTCTGCCTTAACGCGCAAGCTACTGGATCCATGCCAACTGAACTACCCATGGCAGTCTCTCTTTTTATAAATATATATTGCTTTGATCTTATTCTTTGGAAGGCTTGCGTCCCTTTTTATTTGTCTGAAAAGTTTTGATTTGTCAAGTGAGAGAGAAGTTTGGGTTTTTTAGCTTACTAGAACGAAAGGCCAAAAATAGAATGGAGCAGCAATACATTATATAGAAGAGACAGCGTAGTACCCAAGTTTTAGGTGTATAGGTTTACAGAGAGAAATAGATTAGCTGTTTTGATCCTTCTCTTCATTGAGTTGATTAGCAGGCTAGCAGTGTTTTAGGGTAGGCTAGGAAAGCGTACGTTTTATTTAAAATTCTGGGTAGGCTGGAAATTAATTCTCCCTTTGACTTAACGTAATACTTGAGCGTGAATGGTCATGAATTTTTTTTTATATAGCTTAGACCTTAAGTTTTCTACTGTTAAATTTTATTATGCTACTGTATTAAATTTCACCGCTTATAATCGTTGCCTACCACTAATCGTTTAATATACCTACCATACAAATAAATTCCAAACAAAATGAAAATTAACTTACTGTTATGTCTTAATGTCACAGATCCAATGAAATTAATTACGTTGAAAACCGACTCCGTTTGCGCAACGCTTTTATTTTCATTTCAATATATTTATCGGTTCACATTAAAATCTCGTCTACTGACAAAACAACTCTGATTAGCCCAAAACTGAAAAAATAGTAATAATTTGCCTTGCGTATTCCAATAAAATTTGTTCCGTCATAAACGGAGGTTGTTTGGAAAAAAAATTATTTTTAACTCTTATACAATATCAATAAAATGATATAAATTAAATCCAAAACAATAAAATTAAATAATAGTAATTTATTATCAACAAATATGTCCAAATAAAATAATATCTCACTTTAAATTAAACAAATATAGGGTTACAACTCGATATTAATATTTCTGAGTTATAGTTATCAATCTATATAGAAATTTCTTTTAAATAAATTAAATAAACGTTATAATTTATAAACGATTTCCATAGCGACTATTTTAAATTATGAATTGGACATAACTAACAATCTATAAAACGAAATCTGGATTTTTCTCTTTCATATGAAAACTATTATCAACAAGATTCTAAAGTTTCTTATTTCACAGAAATTCGTCCTAAAACAGATTCTGTATATCAAGTTAAAGTTCAAAACTCAATATTACGAACTACCACGTCATTTCGAGCTCGTTTTATATTAATTATAAATTAACGTTCAAACTCCGTTTTAATAACGAATTAAATATTAAAATCCATTAGTATTCTAAATTGAATATTTAAAATAATAAATTAAATATTTGGCTATCAAAAAGATGGGACATTACAATCTCCCCCCTTAGAAGAATTTCGCCCCGAAATTACTAAGGTGGAAAGAACGATACAAACCCATTAATTTAAAAACCCAATTTATTTTAAAATGAAAACTAATTTATTACTATTAATAAAATATTTCAAAAATATTGAAAATTTTCTAACACATAAAATTCCCAAAAAAAATTAGTAGGGTCGCCCCTGCATGGAGTGACATCTGCGATATCGCAGGAATAAATAATATATATACATTAATGCACAAAGTCGGAAAACAAAATTCAAAACCCAAATTTTTTTATATTTATGTAGGCCTACCTTTTATAAGATCTATGGAGCATACTTGCTCAATTTACGTGCAATCTATGCAAATAAAATCAATCTCAAAGCCTTCCAGCACCTATACTTAACTCAGTTTAATATATTAGTTGCAATTACAAGAACTCTTAAATAACATCTCATTTATTTACAGGTATAACTAAACAGATTTCCAAAATCAAACAAGTGGCATCACTTCATTCTAACAAGTATTTGTCAATACTGGGGATAATCACTCAGTTTTAATTCATGTGAGATTCCATTCCAATTTAAAATACTAGAATTTAATTTCCATTTCATTCAATTCTGATTTAACTTGATGAATTTTATTCGACAAATCTACCAAGCAATCAAGAATCAAACAACAACCAATGCACAACTAACACAATCAAATCAATCGAATTCTCATTCAGTTTATTATTTAATTTGGTGATTTTCACTTTAATTGTTAATCGATTAATATCCAATTGTTTTTCATAATTATTATTCATTCTATTTCCAAATTCCAAATCTATTTAATTTAGTTTCAATATCATCCTTGATTTAATTCCACACAACCAATTAAGTTCCAATTCAAATTTTAATCTAATTTGAATTTCAATCAAACCGAACACATCAATGTCTCAATAATTTAATAAAATTATTTATTTTCTATAAAAAAATATAATTTAGGCAAAAATTATTTCATTTATCCCTTTTTCAAGACAATATCATGTCCGTTGCTAGTTCAGGGCTTCTCAACACTTGAATCGATCAAACAACACAATACAAAACATTTGTATATTAAATATGAAAATACGCTCTCTCCTATATATGCTCAACTCGATCTAGGGTATTGCTAACCCCATCTCTGTTGAATTATACCACAGAGCTAAGGTTATTACTAAACCAATAGCTTTGATGCCACTATAATGGCCCATGAGATTTTCGACCCCGAAAATCAACATTAAACCATGTCTAATATTCAAGAATCGAAAACACAGGAATAATATAAAAAGAAATTAGAGGGTGATATAAGAAAGAAAGAAATACTAGAATAGAAGAAGAAGAATCAACACAACACAGTCACAGAGTCCCACATCGGAGCAGAACAAAATATAATATAGAAATTAACCTTTACTGAGAGCTTTAAAGATACTTACAATCATCAGAGTACATCACGCATTTGGACAGTTATAATAACTTTTCCTTATATACAACACACAGCGGAATAGTATCAATATAGTATCATACGTTTGACCTCTTCCAGTCCGTCTCTTCACAGCATTTGATAACCCGTACAAACCAGTCTAACCCGAGCATTACAAACCTGGTGAAGCAGAGTAAGAAAAAATCACTAAGTTTAAGGGTATCATCCAACTTGATTTTAACTTTAAAACCTTTTGAAATAAAGGGTAATAGTAAGACCAATCCACTCATAAACACGGGCGGTTTTTACCTTATTATAACCAATTTTTTTGAAATCAATATCTTTTCTGATATTATAGTAGTGTCCAAATACAAATAAATATCAATCTAGCAGAACGCTTGCATCTCATGCTCTGCATACATAGTATACAATCAAAATCGCGGGCGCTTATTGGAGAATGGATTTCATGGCAAGGTATGGGACTACCTTTCCAACAATGTACCTCTGGAGATGACTACACTGGGGTTCAACACGAACATCTTGCAACCCAGGCTAAACATGACCGGCCCCTCGCTTTCTCTTGATAGTACCGAATATATCATTACCACGGTTAGGGGCCAACCAACCGAACTGATAGCATATATACATAAATAAAAGGGACAACTGAAGGCATTTGATTTCTCTAGATCAGGTAACGATATACCCTTTTGATGGGTGCGACCCACATAGCTATGTGACCTACCCGATTTTATGCCATTCCCGGCTGATGAGGCTAGAGGTCATAATCTTATTAGAACATCCTATGACCGTTCACTTTGAATGCTACATTGCCATATCCTCCAGATAATCACTGATTGACGTCCACAAAAATACCTTAGTTGGGAGCTAACCAACTATGGTACGTTTGAAGAAATCAACGTACGTGACCCTGTTGGAAATACTCTGTCAAACATTCGTCCATATAAGTCATCTAGGAACAGGATGAACCGAAGGCACTCTCCAACTGCATCCAATATAGGAATCTTCCCATGGACCAACAGTGAGAAGTCCTTGCACTCCATAGATTCTAATCCCGACAGAATCACGGTTTATCTCTGCTTGCAAGGTAGAGAATATTAGTGGTTCCTCTGTTTACGAAGATCCACAGTCTTCAATACTCCACCTCGATCATCTTCTGATTCTTCATGTATTTGTTGGTCAGAATGGTTTTCGAATATAAAATTGATCCCAGTCCTTCCGTACCAACAAGCATATAGGCCCGATTTGATGGTCGGTTATCTAACTATCAAATAAACTAAAATAAACAACCATTAATCCATAAAAATAAAAATGAATCCACCGATTCAGTACCCAACATCATTTAGCCTCTTTAATTAACCATCTGTCAATTAAATTCTTATATATCTTCCAATATTTGAAATATAGCTTTAACTTCTTATTGTTGAATAAGAACATTTTTAAACCATTATTTATTCAACTTATAGACTTTTCTACTATAGTTTATAAAATCATTAACGGAAATCATAACTTATATTTCCTCAACTCCTCTCGTTTATAAACTAATACCATCCTTGGATAATCATGAAGTTGTTCAAGTTGGGGTATTCTATTTTACCTCCCAAACCTTGACCAACAACATTCATATCTTCAGAATATATATACGTTTATTAACACATCCATTTTCTTTTAAATACTCTATTTGAAATCTCAAACACATTTACTTAATTGATTAAATAAACTCTTATGTAAACTCTCTTTATTATTACATAAAGAAACATTAAGTCTCGATTCAATTTTAATTCACATCCTTTATGAATTTCTTTAATATCTCTTTATAAATATATTTTACCAACATTCGTATTAATCACTATTTATTGATTTAAAATTTAATTAAACATGCTTTTCAAATCTTATATAAATATCCTTTCATATCTTAATTTGCGATCGTTTACAGATCTTATATTTTATTTATAAAAATAATTTAACTTCTGTATCAAACCTTACAGATTATATTTCCAAATCTTTTTACTTCCATTTATCACACCCTTTCAATTCATTCCCAACAACTTATTAGTTGTCTAAAAATCATATAATGATCCTTTATAAAAATAGTACAATTTATCGTTTGCAGCAATTATTACAAATTTCCTTTCCAAAACTTAAACTGCATTTACAAAATTCCATTTTGAAATTTGTAACGTCCCTTATTTTTGGCAGTCAAATATTTAATTTAATTTACTATTTTAAATATTATATTTGGAATATTATTGAATTTTAATATGGAATTCGTTATTTAAGCGAAGTTTGAATGCTATAGTTTATATATATTATAAAATGAGCTCTAAATGGTGTGGCAGTTCGTAATATGGAGTTTTGAAAGTCAACTGAATATATAGGATCCAATATAAGTCGGTTTTCTATGAAACGAGAAACGTTGGAACCATATTGATGATAATTTTTGTATGGAAGAGAAAACTTCAGATTTTGTATTATAGTTTGTTAGTTATGGCCAAATCAAATTTTGAAATAGTCGCTATGGAAATCATTATTTAAAATATATACCTTTAAAATAGCCATTTTGCAACGGACTCCATTTTCGATGAAATCAGTTTCACTGGGACCGTATCGTTAAATTATTATAGGAAAATCAAATTGCATGGCAAACCAATGTCGTATGTGACCACGGTAGCCGTAAATGGCCGTTCATTTTCTATAGCGTGTAATTTTTGTAATAAAGGGATATTCGAGTGTAACTTGAGCAGACGATCAAATTAAGCCGCGAAGCTAGTTCCGTTGAGTTCGTATCGTCGATTTAGAGTCAGGATAGGTATATAGTTTGTTATTTTTGGAGACCGGCTAATTTGGTGTCCAAAATGGCATTATGGTGCATATAAAAATAGCCTACCAGGAAAACAGTCTCAGAATGCGATGAAACAGGTGCCGTTGGATTCGTATAAATTAATTATTATTGGATTTCAAGGTTTTAAGTTGATTGGATTTATTTAGTGATCGTGCAAAATTTAAATGCATGTTTTTTGCTGGTTTTATAAAGGAATTTTTTTCAAACGATGTCAGAATTTTACAAAACCTGTCCCATTAGGTCCGGAATATTTTTCTATACTAGGATAAGTTTTTTTATCAGAAAACTGAAGTCAATTGTGGTTAGTTTCACTTGTTACTTCGCGACAAAGTTTCATTCATTAATATAATAATAAATTCTCTTCCCTATAAATACCCTATCTTCACCGTAACCCTAACGTTTCGGTCAAATATTAATTTCGTGGTCAAACTTTATATGCGCCGCCACCCTAAACAAAACAGAGACGATCCCTATTTCACCATTTTCTTCACCATTTTTCTTGA
This sequence comes from Allium sativum, assembly GCA_030737875.1. NCBI lineage: Eukaryota > Viridiplantae > Streptophyta > Magnoliopsida > Asparagales > Amaryllidaceae > Allium > Allium sativum. The sequence continues at coordinate 86,732,586 of CM060909.1, forward strand.
AATTAGTACATAAATTCAAAGAATTCTCCCCTAGGAAACCCCATAACAGTGTCTAACATATTTTCTTCTGGTCAACATAAGAAACAACCGCCCCTATATAAAATCAATAGCCTGAAACCACTTTCGATCCTCCACAATTTTCCTTCTAAATTGTTTCTCTGCTCCAAAAATCTTCTACAAAATTCTTGTTCATCTCAACGTCAGTTGTAATTGGACCAATGAGGATCAACATCAAGGTCGCGTACTGGTCGGGATCTCGTTCAACACGGCTAGCATTCGACGGACTGCTGCTAACCGTTGGGGGTAGCCGAGTTTAGCAGCGTCTAGGGTGGAGACAGAAGGAGTCGACGCGGATCTAGTGGCAGTGGTGGCATGGCCGATAGCGGTCGGAATTGCCAGCAGTTCTTAGTTGAACGGAAACTTGTGTTTCTGTGTTTTCACGTCCTACGGTGCCTACAGAGTGGTGTTCGAGACAGCGGCGGTCGGCTTGGGAAGAGCAGTCGAGGGCAGTTCGGTTGGTGACTGAGGGGTTGGGTCCGGCATGGTGAGTTGTCGGCAACGATGGCTTAAAAAGGATGGTGAGGGGCCGTATAGTGTTGAGCGGTTTGGGAGGTAACCTAGAAGACGTCGACTAAACAGAAGTAGATGTACCCAAATAAAATCCTAAGAACATGGTTTAATTTGACTAATCCTGGTTAGTAATTAATTATGTTAAATTAAAATCGTATTAATATGTTAAACTCTTTTGTATATGGAGCAAAAACAAGACGGGAAGAAAGAATTGGAGCAGCAAGGGGAAATGAAGTATTAGAGAGGATCGAACCCATTAATTCTTTCCAAATGTAAGTAGTTTAGGGTTTAAATTAATACATATTTAATTACTTAATAATAAACTAATCAATTATTTTATCAAATCTTTGACAGGTCAGGCTGTTGGTTTAAAATGTGAAGAAGAGAGTTGAGCTATAACGGTTGAGTCTAATAATTTGGATCAGGCCTCTTGTTTGAAGTAAAAAAAAGTAATTTGTTTTACACTTATGTGATTAAGGAAATAATCAACATAAATTAAAATTGTGTTATTAAAGCGAGTACGACTTTTTCACATATATTTCAGAATCGGACAAACAAGGTGTCACTGGAATCGTCTTGACGAATACTACCTCATGGAACTGTTCTGGACAGAAATAGAGACGTCTCGGATTTACAGTTAAATTAAACGACTATTTAATTTGATTGTAATCAAACCATTTCAGTGGAACAAAAATCAAGGTGAGTTAAACTCACTCAGTTTTTCCCATTTATATTTTTATATAAATTGGGTTTTGATTTTGTGTGCTCTGCTTGCCAATTGTTCACTGTTTGCTAATTATATATTTATTTGCTGATTTAACTGCTGAAATTAAACCGTCGTTTAATTTCAGTGAAATACCAAATCGTTATTCTAAAATTGGTTCCACTAAAGATAACTTACCTTGTTAGTCACATTTATAAAATAAATTTGTTTAACTGGTTGAATTGTTTGAATTGCTTGTGGTTGGGATTAAATGGTCATTATTTATTATTATCAGTTAAATGAAATTGAACGATCTGTTTGGAGATAACCATTTGTATATGGGGAAGAATAGGTTGGAGGGATCCAACCGGATTCCTCAAATATATTATTTATTTTCATATTATCATATGAACTGTCATGTTTGGGTGATTGATTTGAGTATTGATCATTGATTGGAAATTCAACCTGTGTTTGGTTTTAACCAATGGGCATTATTGGTTGAGTAATCGGCAGTAAATGGCCTAAAAGTAAATTGTTTTATTTATATCAATTTACCGTCAGGTAAGTTGATTGAGCTGAAGTTATAAAATTTTATAGCTAAAGATAGATTTGAATATATATATTTTGAGTAAAGGTTTATAAAAAGGAAATAAATACTTATATTTATAATTAATTATAAATTGATTTTATAAAGACAATCCTGATGTTAATCAGATTTGCAAATGTGAGAATAAGAAAATTAACCCAACGACTAAAATTGGATAATTGTTTTGTTAAGAAATAATTAAATGGAATTATTTTAAATTAATTATATTATTATAAAGGGAAAACAAATTGAAATCGTTTAACGTGATAACCGTGTTTAAAGGACCATTTTTAACTGGAATTATTATTATTTTAGTTTGTTTGTATTAATATAATGAAATTGTTTAAATAATAATGGTTAATTTTAGTAGGGTTTTAAAACGGGGATTAATATTCATTTTAGTTAATAAAGAAATTTACTATGGAGGTAGAAAATAATGGAAGTAAATTATTATATTAATAATAAATTATAGAATTACTTTTCAATTGAAATTCATTTAAAAGGTAATTGAAGTTGAAAAGGAAATCCAATGGATTAATGAAAGAAGCTTATGAACAGGTTTTATTTTTAAAACCTGAGCTTTTTTTTAACGAAGTGATAAAGAGCATTTTAAGCAAACATGACAGCTTAAAATAAATGTTACTCAATTATTTAAATTAAGTAAATAGGAATTAAGAGAGAGGGTTTATTATAAACCTGGATTTTTATAAGTGAGGATTAAGATGTTAAAGCGTTAACTTGACATTAAAGTTGCTTGGTAATGGGATTAAGTAAAAGTGGGGAATTGAAATGAGAATCTCAAAGCGAGAGATGGTTGGATGGATTTGAAAGGAAATTAGGAAAAAGTGAATTGGGTTGTAGAAGTGAAATCGTGGGATTTGATAACCAAATCCGAATTATAAGTGAGCTTGGTTAAAAAGGTCGAATTAAAAGTGATGTTTATAAAGAAGTACTTAATTATTGAATTAAGAGAAAAATGGGTATAGTCGAAAAGAGGTTTCAAAAGAGATAACCAGGTTTCTGAAACCGTATTTGGAATAAAATAAGTTAAATGGAAATTGTGTTGATATTAGAGTGAAGTATTGGTTTTTGGATTACAACTAGTATTTGTCTTTAGATATGAAAGATGTTGATCAAGGTCTGAGAGGTAATTAAAATACCCCAACTTGAACAACATAGGATTATCTAAAGATGATATTAGTTGGCAATCGTAAAAGAGGTAGTGATAATTTATTATTTCCATTAGGGAAATAATAATGCAACATTTGGTGAGAATTTGGAAAATATATAACGAAAAATCCGAAGTAAAGGAAATTAGTAAGAAGGGAAATTATTTCAAATGAGAATTCCAAAGTAGAAGAAAAACAAAAAGGGTTTTGCGTGAAAATATAACGATATTTTTGGGATAGGAAGGGGTTGTAAAGTTGAGTTTTATTCTATACTAATAAATATTGGTTAACGCTGTTACGAAGAATAAGTTGAATGGATTTCCCAAATTTAACGATGTAATAAATGTTTTTAAAGGAGAATTAAGTGGAAATTAAATATGGTTATTTTACTAAGTATTATAGAGAATTGGTTTTGAGAACATTAGTACATAAGAATCAAATATCGTATTTTAAATAATAAAAGAGTTAGAAGTTTTAATTGAGTAGAAGTGAATTAGTTTGTTTTAATTAAAAGGCCAAGTGATGCTGAATATAGAACCAGTGGACTCATTGGATTGTCAAGATTGAAACACTGTTTATTTTGATATTTAAATCACTGACTATCAAATCTGTCCAATACGATTGTTGGTACGGAAAGACCGAGATCGAATTTATATTCGAAAACCATTCCGACCAACAAATACATGAAATTATCAGAAGATGATCGAGATGGAGCATTGAAGACCACAGATCTTTATTACACGGAAGAACTACTAATAATCTCTGGTTTAGCAGCTAGAGATAAACTGTGATTCTATTGTGGTTGGAATCTTCGGGTTCCAAGGACTTCTCGCTACTAATCCATGGGGTGATTCCTATATTGGATGCATTAGGAGAGTGCCTTCGATTCATCCTATTCCTGGATGACCTGTATGGACGGATGTCTGATAGAGTATTTCCAAAAGGAACGCGTACGTTGATTTCTCCAAACGTACCATAGTTGGTGAGCTCCCAACTGGAGTACTTTTGTGGATGTCAATTAGTGATATCTGGCGTATTTGACGATGTGGCATTCAAAGTAAATGGTGACTAAATATTCTAAAAGGAAATTCAAACATCAAGCCTAGCAGCCGGGAAATGACAAAAATCGGGCAGGCAACATGGCTATGTGGGTCACTCTCATTAGTGTGTATAATCACCTACCTAGAGAAATTCCTTTTGCTTCTTTAATCTATTTCGATACTGTCCCTTTTGGGAAACGGTGGTTTGAGCCCAACCGTTGGTGTTATACATTCGATACACTCAAGCGAAATGAGTGGTCGGTCATGTGAGGGTCGGGTTGTAAGACGTTCTTGTTGAACCCAGTGTATTCGCCACTAGAGATACACTATCGGCAGGTGGTCCCATACCTTGTCATAGTCGGAATCCAATCTCCAATAAGCGCCCGTGGTTTTGATTGTATACTATATATATGTGGAGCGTGAAATGCAAGCGTTCCACGAGATTGTTATTTACTTGTATTTAGACACTATTATAATATTAGAAAAGATATTGATTTAAGAAAATGTTTTGGGTTATCGTAAGGTAAAAACTGTCCGTATTTATGTGTGGATTTGGGCTTATGATTATATTTTTTTTTCAAAAAGATTTTGACTTTAAAATCAGGTTGTGTGATACCCTTAAACTTAGTGAATTTATCTCACTCTGGTTCACCAGACTGACCCGATGTTTTGAAAATGCTCGGGTTAGCCCGGGGTGTACAGGTTTAGGTTATCGAATGTTGTGAAGAGATGAGCTGGAAGAGTCCAGACATATGATATTATATAGCTACTATTCCGCTGTGTGTTGTATATGGGACATATTTTTTTATAACTGTCCAGAGATGTTGATGTACTCTAATATTGTAAGTTTATAAAAGCTCTCAATAAAGTTTTATTTCTGTATTATATTTTTTTTCCACTGCGATGTGAGACTCTGATTTTGTGTTGTGTTGGTTCTTCTTCTTCTATTCTTATATTTCTTTCTTTCTTATCTCAACCTCTAAATTCTTTCTAATAACGTTCCGGTGTTTGGAAGGTCGGCATGAGGTACGGGAAATGTATTTAGGTCGATTTCCGAGGCTGAAAATCTATGTTCGTTACAGTGGTATCAGAGCTATTGGTTTAGTAATTACCTTGGCTCTGTAGCGTAACTCGATAGAGATTGAGTTAGTAATACCCTAGATCGAGATTGAGTGTGTGTGTGTGTGTATGTATGTATATATATATATATATATATATGAGAGCGTATTTGTAAATTTTATATACAAATGTTTTGTATTGTGTTTGTTGATCGGTTCAACCGTTGAGAAGCGTTGAACTGGCAATTGATACAGTATTGTTTTGTAAAGAGGGTAAATGAAATAATTTTACCCAAGTTATATTTTTGTATAGAAAGGAAATAATTTTATCAAATTATTGCGATGTTAGTGTATATGCTTGATTTGGATGGAAATCAAATCGGATTGAAATTTGAATTGAAACTTAACTTTGGCAAGTGTAATTAAAGTAAGAATGATACCGAAATTGAATTAAATAAATTTGGAATACGGAATTTGAATAAATAATAGTCAAATATAAATCAATAGGATACCAATCAATTGATGTTCAAATTTGTGAAACCAAGGTAAAATATTAATATTTAATGTAAATTCAGTTGATTTGATTGTGTATTGGTTATTGATGGTTAATTGCTGTTATTGGATGATAGTTTGTTTGAAATGGAAATAATCAATAATTTAACGGGACTAAATGATTTATAAACTAAAGAATAAATTCCGTTATAATTAAACTGGAATAAAACTGCATAAGAATTGAAATTTATGATTTAACCCTGTATTTGATAATGAATTGATGTTGTATGTTTGATTTTGGAATTGATGTAGTTATACCAGTTGGTTAGTGAGATATTATCTCAGAATTTCATATAGTTATTACTTATATGTGTACTAAGTTAAGTACAGGTGTCTGATGGCTAGGCAGATTGATATTGGTTGAGTAAATCGCATATACGTTGAGCAGATATGCTCAATAGCGCTCGAAAAAGGTATGCCCACGCGAAAATATAAAATTTTGGGTATTAATTTTTGTTTTCCGACCGTGTTAGTCGATGTATATATATTATTTGTTCCTGCGATATCGCAGATGTCACTCCGTGCAGGAGAGACTCTATCGAATTCTTCCGGGAATTTAAGATGTTAGAATTTTTTTTCAATATTTTTTCAATATTTATATATGTTATTGAATTGTTTACGATTTTAAAATAAACTGGATTTGGAAATTAATGGGTTTGTAACTTTCTTTCGTACCTTAGCAATTTCGAGGACGAAATTATTTTAAGGGGGGAAGAATGTAACGTTCCTTATTTTTGGCAGTCAAATATTTAATTTAATTTATTATTTTAAATATTATATTTGGAATATTATTGAATTTTAAAATGGAATTCGTTATTTAAATGAAGTTTGAATGCTATAATGTATGTATATTACAAAATGAGCTCGAAATGGCGCGGCAGTTTGTAATATGGTGTTTTGAACTTCAACTGAATATACAGGATCCGTTATAAGTCGGATTTCTGTGAAACGAGAAATGTTGGAACCATATTGATGATAGTTTTCGTATGGAAGAGAAAAATTCAGATTTTGTATTATAGTTTGTTAGTTATGGCCAAATCAAATTTTGAAATAGTCGCTATGGAAATCGTCATTTAAAATATAGGCCTTTAAAATAGCCATTTTGCAACAGACTCCATTTTCGATGAAATTAGTTTCACTGGGACCGTATCGTTAAATAATTGTAAGAAAATCAAATTGCGTGGCAAACCAATGCCGTATGTGACCACGATAGCCGTAAACGCCCATTCATTTTTTATAGCGCGTAATTAATGTAATAAAGGGATATTCGAGTGTAACTTGAGCAGACGATCAAATTAAGCCACAAAACTAGTTCCGTTGAGTTCATATCGTCGATTAGAGTTAGGATAGGTATATAGTTTGTTATTTTTGGAGACCGGCTAATTTGGTGTCCAAAATGGCATTACAGTGCGTATAAAAATAGTCTACCGTGAAAACAGTCTCAGAATGCGACGAAACTCGTGCCGTTGGGTTCGTATTAATTAATTATTATAGGATTTCAAGGTTCCAAGTTGATTGGATTTATTTAGTGATCGTGGAAAATTTAAACGCATGTTTTTCGCTGGTTTTATAAAGGAATTTTTTTCAAATGATGTCGGAATTCGACGAAACTTGTCCCATTAGGTCCGGAATATTTTTCTATGCTAGAATTAGTTTTTTATCAGAAAACTGAAGTCGATTGTGGTTAGTTTCACTTGCTAATTCGCGATGAAGTTTCATTAATTAATATAATAATAAATACTCTTCCCTATAAATACCCTATCTTAACCATAACCCCAACATTTAGGTCAAATATTAATTTCGTGGTCAAACTTTATGTGTGCCGCCACCCTAAACAAAATAGAGACGATCCCTATTTCACCATTTTCTTCACTGTTTTTCTTGAAATCGGTACATCAAATCAAAGAATTCTTCCCTAAGAAACCCCATAACAGCGTCTAACATATTTTCTCAGTTCAACAAAAGAAACAACCGCCCCCATATAAAATCAATAGCCTGAAACCACTTTCAATCCTCCACAATTTTCCTTCCAAATTGTTTCTCCGCTCCAAAAATCTTCTATAAAATTCTTGTTCATCTCAATGTCAGCTGTAATTGGACCGATGAGGATCAACATCAAGGTCGCGTACTTATCGGGATCTTGTTCAACATGGCTAGCATTCGACGGACTGCTGCTAACCGTAGGGGGAGCCGAGTTTAACGGCGTCTGGGGCAGAGACTGAAGGATTCGAGCGGATCTAGTGGCGGTGATGGCATGGCCGATAGCGGTCGGAATTGTTAGCAGTTCTTAGTTGAATGAAAACATGTGTTTCCGTGTTTTCACGTACTACAGTGCCTACAGAGTGGTGTTCGAGACATGGGCGGTCTGCTTGGGAAGAGCAGTCGAGGGAGGTTCGGTTGGTGACTAAAGGTTAGGTCCGGCATGGTGAGTTGTTGGCAACGATGGCTTAAAGAGGATGGTGAGGGGCCGTATAGTATTGAGCAGTTTGGGAGGAACCTGGAAGAGGTCGGCTAAACAAAAGTAGATAGACCCAAATAAAATCCTAAAAACATGGTTTAAGTTGACTAATCCTGATTAGTAATTAATTATGTTAAATTAAAATCGTATTAATATGTTAAACTATTTTGTATATGGAGTAGAAACAAGACGGGAAGAAAGAATTGGAGCAGCAAGGGGAAATGAAGTATTAGAGAGGATCAGACCCATTTATTCTTTCCAAATGAAATTAGTTTAGGGTTTAAATTAATACATATTTAATTACTTAATAATAAGCTAATCAATTATTTTATCAAATCTTGGACAGGTTAGGCTGTTGGTTTAAAACGTGAAAAAGAGAGTTGAGCTATAAGGGTTGAGTCTAATAATTTGGATCAGGCCTCTTGTTTGAAGTAAACAAAAGTAATTTGTTTTACACTTATGTGGTTAAGGAAATAATCAACATAAATTAAAATCGTGTTATTAAAGTGAGTACGACTTTTTCACATATTTTTCAGAATCGAACAAACAAAGTGTCACTGGAATCGTCTTGACGAATACTATCTCATGGAATTGTTTTTGACAGAAATATAGACATCTGGGATTTATAAATAAACTAAACGACTGTTTAATTTGATTGTAATCAAACCATTTCAGTGGAACAAAAATCAAGGTGAGTTAAACTCACTCAGTTTTTCCCATTTATATTTTTATGTAAATTGGGTTTTGACTTTGTGTGCTCTGCTTGCCAATGGTTGACTGTTTGCTAATTATATATTTATTTGCTGATTTTACTGATGAAATTAAACCATCGTTTAATTTCAGTGAAATACCAAATCGTTATTCTAACGATTGGTTCCAATAAAGGTAACTTACCTTTTTGGTCATGTTTATAAAATAAACGTGCTTAATTGGTTGAATTGATTGAATTTCTTGTGGTTGGGATTTAATGGTCGTTATTTATTATTATCAGTTAAATGAAATTGAAAGATCTGTTTGGAGATAACCATTTGTATACAGGGAAGAACAGGTTGGAGGGATCCAACCGGATTCCTCAAATATATTATTTATTTTCATATTATCATATGAACTGTCATGTTTGGGTGATTGATTTGAGTATTGATCATTGATTGGAAATTCAACCTGCGTTTGGTTTTTACCAATGGGCAGTATTGGTTGAGTAATCGGCAGTAAATGGCCTAAAAGTAAATTGTTTTATTTATATTGATTTACCGTCAGGTTAGTTGATAGAACTGAAGTTATAAAATTTATTTTACAGCTAAAGATAGATTTGAATATATATATATATATATTGAGTAAAGGTTTATAAAAAGGAAATAAATACTTACTTTTATATTTAATTATAAATTGATTTTATAAAGACAATTCTGATGTTAATCAGATTTGTAAATGTGAGAATAAGAAAATTAACCTAATGACTAAAATTGGACAATTGTTTTGTTAAGAAATAATTAAATGGAATTATTTTGAATTAATTATATTATTAATTAATTTAAAGGTAAAACAAATTGAAATCGGTTAACGAGATAACCGTGTTTAAAGTTGACTAAATTGACCATTTTTAATTGGAATTATTATTATTATAGTTTGTTTGGATTAATTTAATAAAATTGTTTAAAGAATAATTGTTAATTTTAATAGGGTTTTAAAAAGGGGTTAATATTCATTTTAGTTAATAAAGAAATTTACTATAGAGGTAGAAAATTATGGAAGTAAATTATTATATTAATAATAAAGTAGAGAATTACTTTTTATGAAATTCATTTAAAAGGTAATCGAAGTTGAAAAAGAAATCCAATGGATTAGTGAAATAAGTTTATGAATAGGTATTATTTTTAAAACCTGAGTTTTTTTTAACGAAGTGATAAAGAGCATTTTAATCGAACATGGCAGCTTAAAATAAATGTTACTCAATTATTTAAATTAAGTAAATGGAAATTAAGTGACAGGGTATATTAGAAACCCGGATTTTTATAAGTGAGGATTAAGATGTTAAAACATTAATTTGACATTAAAGTTGCTTGATAATGGGATTAAGTAAAAGCGGGGAATTGAAATGAGAATCTCAAAACGAGAGATGGTTGGATGGATTTGAAAGGAAATTGGGAAAAAGTGAATTGGGTAGTAGAAGTGAAATCGTGGGATTTGATAACCAAATCCGAATTATAAGTGAGCTTGGTTAAGAAGGTCGAATTAAAAGTGATGTTTATAAAGAAGTACTTAATTATTGAATTAAGAGAAAAATGTGTATTGCCGAAAAGAGGTTTCAAAAGAAATAAGCAGGTTTATGAAACCGTATTTGGAATAAAATAAGTTAAATGGAAATTGTGTTGATATTAGAGTGAAGTAATGGTTTTTGGATTACATCTAGTATTTGTCTTTAGATATGAACGTTGTTGATCAAGGTCTGAGAGGTAATTAAAATACCCCAACTTGAACAACATCAGGGTTATCTGAAGATGATATTAGTTGGCAATCGTAAAAGAGGTTAGTGATAATTTATTATTTCCATTAGGGAAATAATAATGCAAAATTTGGTGAGAATTTGGAAAATATATAATAAGAAATCCAAAGTAAAGGAAATTATTAAGAAGGGAAATTATATAAAATGAGAATTCCAAAGTAGAAGAAAAACAAAAAGGGTTTTGCATGAAAATATAACGATATTTTCGGGATAGGAAGGAGATGTAAAGTTGAGTTTTATTCTGTACTAATAAATATTAGTAATTGTTTCAAGAACGGAATAAAAGATATTATGTAATGCTGTTACAAAGAATAAGTTGAATGGATTTACCAAATTTAAAAAATAAAGAATGTTGTAATTAACGTTTTCGAAGGATAATTAAGTGGAAATTGAATATGGTTATTTTACTAAGTATTATAGAGAATTGGTTTTGAGAACATTAGTATATAAGAATCAAATATCGTATGATAAATAATAAAAGAGTTAGAAGTTTTAATTAAGCAGAAGTGAATTAATTTGTCTTAATTAAAAGGCCAAGTGATGCTGAATACTGAACCAGTGAACTCATTGGGTTGTCATGATTGAAACACTATTTATTTTGATAGTTAAATCACCGACTACCAAATTTTTCCAATACGATTATTGGTACAGAAAGACCGGGATCGAATTTATATTCGAAAACCATTCCGATCAAAAAATACGTGAAGTTATCAGAAGATGATCGAGATGGAGCATTGAAGACCATAGATCTTTATTACACAGAAGAACTACTAATAATCTCTGGTTTAAGGGCCTGGGATAAACTATGATTCTGTCGTGGTTGGAATCTACGGGTTGCAAGGACTTCTTGCTACTGATCGATGGGGTGATTCCTATATTGGATGCAGTAGGAGAGTGCCTTCGGTTCATCATGTTCCTGGATGACATGTATGGACGGATGTCTGACAGAGTATTTCCGAAAGGACTGCGTACGTTGATTTCTCCAAACGTACCATAGTTGGTGAGCTCCCAACTGGAGTACTTTTGTGGACATCAATTAGTGATATCTGGCAGATTTGACGATGTGGCATTCAAAGTAAATGGTGACCAAATATTCCAAAAGGAAATTCAAACCTCAAGCCTCGCAGCCGGGAAATGACAAAAATCGGGCAGGCAACATGGCTATGTGGGTCACTCCCATTAGGGTGTATAATCACCTATCTAGAGAAATTCCTTTTGCTTCTTTAATCTATTTCGATAATGTCCCTTTTGGGAAATAGTGGTTTGAGCCCAACCTTTAGTGTTATACATTCGATACACTCAAGCGAAATGAGTGGTTGGTCATGTGAGGGCCGGGTTGCAAGACGTTCTTGTTGAACCTAGTGTATTCGCCTCTAGAGATACACTATTGGCATGTGGTCCCATACCTTGTCATAGTCAGAATCCAATCTCCAATAAGCGCCCACGGTTTTGATTGTATACTATATTTGTGGAGCGTGAGATGCAAGCATTCCACTAGATTGTTATTTACTTGTATTTAGACACTATTATGATATTAGAAAAGATATTGATTTGAGAAAATGTTTTGGGTTATCGTAAGGTAAAAACTGTCCGTATTTATGTGTGGATTCGGGCTTACGATTATCTTTTTCTTTCAAAAAGATTTTGACTTTAAAATCAGGTTTTGTGATACCCTTAAACTTAGTGAATTTATCTCACTCTGGTTCAGCAGACTGACCCGGTGTTTTGTAAATGCTCGGGTCAGCCCGGGGTGTACAGGTTCAGGTTATCGAATGCTGTGAAGAGATGAGCTGGAAGAGTCTAGACGTATGATATTATATAGCTACTATTCCGCTGTGTGTTGTATATGGGACTGATATTTTTTATAACTATCTAGAGATGTTGATGTACTCTGATATTGTAAGTATTTTAAAAGCTCTCAATAAAGTTTTATTTCTATATTATATTTTGTTCCACTGCGATGTGATACTCTGATTCTATGTTGTGTTGGTTCTTCTTCTTCTATTCTTATATTTCTTTCTTTCTCATCTCACCCTCTAAATTCTTTCTAATAACGTTCCGGTGTTTTCGGTGTTTGGAAGGTCGGCATGAGATACGGGAAATATATTTAGGTCGATTTCTGAGGCCAAAAATCTATGTTCGTTACAGTGGTATCAGAGCTATTGGTTTAGTAATTACCTTGGCTCTGTGGGGTAACTCGTTAGAGATTGGGTTAGTAATACCCTAGATCGAGATTGAGTGTGTATATATATATGAGAGCGTATTTGTAAATTTTATATGCAAATGTTTTGTATTGTGTTTGTTGATCGGTTCAACCGTTGACAAGCGTTGAACTGGCAATCGATACAGTATTGTTTTGTAAAGAGGGTAAATGAAATAATTTTACCCAAATTATATTTTTGTATAGAAAGGAAATAATTTTATCAAATTATTGCGATGTTAGTGTATATGCTTGATTTGGATGGAAATCAAATCGGATTGAAATTTGAATTGAAACTTAACGTTGTTAAGTGTAATTAAAGTAAGAATGATACTGAAATTGAATTAAATAAATTTGTAATTTGAATAAATAATAGTCAAATATAAATCAATCGGATATTAATCGATTGATGTTAAAATTTGTGACACTAATGTAAAATATTAATATTTAATGTAAATTCAGCTGATTTGATTGTGTATTGATTGTTGATGGTTAATTGTTGTTATTGGATGATAGTTTGTTTGAAATGGAAATAATCAATAATTTAACGGGACTAAATGATTTATAAACTAAAGAATAAATTCCGTTATAATTAAACTGGAATAAAACTGCATAAGAATTGAAATTTATGATTTAACCCTTTATTTGATAATGAATTGATGCTGTATGTTTGATTTTGGAATTGGTGTAGTTATACCAGTTGGTTAGTGAGATATTATCTCATAATTTCATATAGTTATTACTTATATGTGAACTGAGTTAAGTGCAGGTGTCAGATGGCTAGGAAGATTGATATTGGTTGAGTAAATCGCATATACGTTGAGCAGATATGCTCAATATCACTCGAAAAAGGTACGCCTACATGAAAATATAAAATTTTGGGTTTTAATTTTTGTTTTCCGACCGTGTTGGTCGATGTATATATATTATTTGTTCCTGCGATATCGCAGATGTCACTCCGTGCAGGGGAGACTCTACCGAATTCTTTCGGGAATTTAAGATGTTAGAGAACTTTTCGATATTTTTGAAAATATTTATATAAGGTATTGAATTGTTTTCGATTTTAAAATAAACCGGATTGGGAAATTAATGGGTTTGTAACGTTCTTTCCTACCTTAGCAATTTCGAGGACGAAATTATTTTAAGGGGGGAAGAATGTAACGTCCCTTATTTTTGGCAGTCAAATATTTAATTTAATTTATTATTTTATATTTGGAATATTATTGAATTTTAATATGGAATTCGTTATTTAAACGAAGTTTGAATGCTATAATTTATATATATTATAAAATGAGCTTGAAATGGCGCGATAGTTCGTAATATGGAGTTTTTAACTTCAACTGAATATATATGATCTGTTATAAGTCGGATTTGTGTGAAACGAGAAACGTTGGAACCATATTGATGATAGTTTTCTTATGGAAGAAAAAAATTCAGATTTTGTATTATAGTTTGTTAGTTATGGCCAAATCAAATTTTGAAATAGTCGCTATGGAAATCGTTATTTAAAATATAGGTCTTTAAAATAGGCATTTTGCAACGGACTCCGTTTTCGATGAAATCTGTTTCACTGGGACCATATCGTTAAATTATTGTAAGAAAATCAAATTACGTGACAAACCGATGCCGTATGTGACCACGGTAACCGTAAACGCCCATTCATTTTCTATAGCGCGTAATTAATGTAATAAAGGGATATTCGAGTGTAACTTGAGCAGACGATCAAATTAAGCCACAAAACTAGTTCCATTGAGTTCGTATCATCGATTAGAGTCAGGATTGGTATATAGTTTGTTATTTTTGGAGACCGGCTAATTTGGTGTCCAAAATGGCATTATAGTGCGTATGAAAATAGCCTACCGGGAAAACAGTCTCAGAATGCGACGAAACTGGTCTCGTTGGGTTCGTATTAATTAATTATTATAGGATTTCAAGGTTTCAAGTTGATTAGATTTATTTAGTGATCGTGGAAAATTTAAATGCATGTTTTTTGCTGGTTTTATAAAGGAATTTTTTTAAAACGATGTCGGAATTCGACGAAACCTTGTCCATTAGGTCCGGAATATATTTCTATGCTAGGATTAGCTTTTTTATCAGAAGACTAAAGTCGATTGTGGTTAGTTTCACTTGTTACTTCGCGACAAAGTTTCATTAATTAATATAATAATAAATACTCTTCCCTATAAATACCCTATCTTCACCATAACCCTAACATTTCAGTCAAATATTAATTTCCTGGTCAAACTTTATGTGCGCCGCCACCCTAAACAAAACAGAGACGATCCCTATTTCACCATTTTCTTCACTGTTCTCCTTGAAATCAGTACATCAATTCAAAGAATTCTCCCCCAGGAAACTCCATAACAGCGTCTAACATATTTTCTCCTGGTCAACATAAGAAACAATCGCCCCCATATAAAATCAATAGCCTGAAACCACTTTCGATCCTCCACAATTTTCCTTTCAAATTGTTTCTCCGCTCCAAAAATATTCTACGCAATTCTTGTTCATCTCAACATCAGCTGTAATTGGACCAACGAGGATCAACATCAAAGTCGCGTACCGGTCGAGATCTCGTTCAACACGGCTAGCATTCGACGGACTGCTGCAAACCATTGGGGGAGCCAAGTTTAACGATGTCTGGGGCAGAGACTGAAGGAGTCGAGGTGGATCTAGTGGTGGTGGTGGCATGGCCGATAGCAGTCAGAATTGTCAGCTGTTCTTAGTTGAACGGAAACATGTTTTTCTGTGTTTTCTCGTCCTGCGGTGCCTACAGAGTGGTGTTCGAGACAGGGGCGATCGGCTTGGGAAGAGCAGTCGAGGGCGGTTCGGTTGGTGACTGAGGGATTGGGTCCGGCATGGTGAGTTGTCGGCAATGATGGCTTAAAGAGGATGGTGAGGGGCCGTACAGTGTTGAGCGGTTTGGGAGGTAACCTGGAAGGCGTAAGCTAAACAGAAGTAGATGGACCCAAATAAAATCCAAAAAACATGGTTTAAGTTGACTAATCCTAATTAGTAATTAATTATGTTAAATTAAAATCGTATTAATATGTTAAACTCTTTTGTATATGGAGCAGAAACAAGACGGGAAGAAAGAATTGAGCAGCAAGGGGAAATGAAGTATTAATGAGGATCGAACCCATTAATTCTTTCCAAATGTAATTAGTTTAGGGTTTAAAATAATGCATATTTAATTACTTAATAATAAACTAATCAATTATTTTATCAAATCTTGGATAGGTTGGGTTGTTGGTTTAAAACTTGAAGAAGAGAGTTGAGCTATAACGGTTGAGTCTAATAATTTGGATCAGGCCTCTTGTTTGAAGTGAACAGAAGTAATTTGTTTTACACTTATGTGATTAAGGAAATAATCAACATAAATTAAAATCGTGTTATTAAAGAGAGTACGACTTTTTCACATATTTTTCAGAATCGAACAAACAAGGTGTCACTGGATCGTCTTGATGAATACTACCTCATGGAACTGTTCTGGACAGAAATAGAGACGTCTGGGATTTATAGTTAAATTAAACGACTGTTTAATTTGATTGTAATCAAAACATTTCAGTGGAACAAAAATCAAGGTGAGTTAAACTCACTCAGTTTTTCCCATTTAAAATTTTATAAAAAATGGGTTTTGATTTTGTGTGCTCTGCTTCCCAATGGTTGAATGTTTGCTAATTATATATTTATTTGTTGATTTAACTGATGAAATTAAACCATTATTTAATTTCAGTGAAATACCAAATCATTATTCTAATGATTGGTTCCAATAAAGGTAACTTACCTTGTTGGTCACGTTTATAAAATAAATGTGTTTAATTGGTTGAATTGTTTGAATTGCTTGTAGTTGGGATTAAATGGTCATTATTTATTATTATTCGTTAAATGAAATTGAACGATTTGTTTGGAGATAACCATTTGTATACAGGGAAGAATAGGTTGGAGGGATCCAACCGGATTCCTCAAATATATTATTTATTTTCATATTATCATATAAACTGTCATGTTTGGGTAATTGATTTGAGTATTGATCATTGATTGGAAATTCAACGTGCGTTTGGTTTTAACCAATGGGGAGTATTGGTTGAGTAATCGGCAGTAAATGGCCTAAAAGTAAATTATTTTATTTATATCGATTTACCGTCAGGTAAATTGATAGAACAGAAGTTACAAAATTTATTTTATAGCTAAAGATTGATTTGAATATATATATATATATATATATATATTTTGAGTAAAGGTTTATAAAAAGGAAATAAATACTTATTTTTATAATTAATTATAAATTGATTTTATAAAGATAATTCTGATGTTAATCAGATTTGTAAATGTGAGAATAAGAAAATTAACCTAACGAATAAAATTGGATAATTGTTTTGTTAAGAAATAATTAAATGGAATTATTTTAAATTAATTATATTGTTAATTAATTTAAAGGGAAAACAAATTGAAATCGGTTAATGAGATAACCGTGTTTAAAGTTGACTAAATTGACCATTTTTAACTGGAATTATTATTATTTTAGTTTGTTTGGATTAATCTAATAAAATTTTTTCAAAGAGGAATTGTTAATTTGACTAGGTTTTTAAAAAGGGGATTAATATTCATTTTAGTTAATAAAGAAATTTACTACGGAGGTAGAAAATAATGGAAGTAAATTATTATATTAATAATAAATTAGAGAATTACTTTTTAATTGAAATTAATTTAAAAGGTAATCGAAATTGAAAAAAAAACCAATGGATTAGTGAAAGAAGTTTATGAATAGGTATTATTTTTAAAACCTGAGTTTTTTTTAACGAAGCGATAAAGAGCATTTTAAGCAAACATGGCAGCTTAAAATAAATGTTAATCAATTATATAAATTAAGTAAATGGAAATTAAGAGAAAGGGTTTATTATAAACCAGGATTTTTATATTAATTTGACATTAAAGTTACTTGATAATGGGATTAAGTAAAAGTGGGGAATTGAAATGAGAATCTCAAAGCGAGAGATGATTGGATGGATTTGAAAGGAAATTAAGAAAAAAGTGAATTGGGCAGTAGAAATGAAATCGGGGGATTTGATAACCAAATCCGAATTATAAGTGAGCTTGGTTAAAAAGGTCGAATTAAAAGTGGTGTTTATAAAGAAGTCATTAATTATTGAATTAAGAGAAAAACGGGTATGGCCGAAAAGAGGTTTCAAAAGAGATAAGCAGGTTTATGAAATCGTATTTGGAATAAAATAAGTTAAATGGAAATTGTGTTGATATTAGAGTGAAGTATTGGGTTTTGGATTACAACTAGCATTTGCCTTTAGATATGAATGTTGTTGATCAAGGTCTGAGAGGTAATTAAAATACCCCAACTTAAACAACATCAGGATTATCTGAAGATGATATTAGTTGGCAATCGTAAAAGAGGTTAGTGATAATTTATTATTTCCATTAGGGAAATAATAATGCAACATTTGGTGAGAATTTGGAAAATATATAACGAGAAATCCGAAGTAAAGGAAATTAGTAAGAAGGGAAATTATATAAAATGATAATTCCAAAGTAGAAGAAAAACAAAAAGGGTTTTGCGTGAAAATATAATGATATTTTCGGGACAGGAAGGAGATGTAAAGTTGAGTTTTATTCTATACTAAAAAATATTAGTTATTGTTTCAAGAATGGAATAAAAGATATTACGTAACGCTGTTACGAAGAATAAGTTGTATGGATTTCCCAAATTTATAAAATGAAGAATGATGTAATAAATGTTTTTAAAGGAGAATTAAGTGGAAATTGAATATGGTTATTTTACTAAGTATTATAGAGAATTGGTTTTGAGAACATTAGTATATAAGAATCAAATATCGTATTTTTAAATAATAAAAGAGTTAGAAGTTTTAATTAAGAAGAAGTGAATTAGTTTGTTTTAATTAAAAGGCCAAGTGATGTTGAATACTGAACCAGTGAACTCACTGGATTGTCATGAATGAAACACTGTTTATTTTGATAATTAAATCACCAACTATCAAATTTGTCCAATATGATTGTTGGTACGGAAAGACCGGGATCGAATTTATATTCAAAAACAATTCCGACCAACAAATACGTGAAGATATCAGAAGATGATCGAGATGGAGCATTGAAGACCATAGATCTTCATTACACGGAAGAACTAATAATAATCTCAGGTTTAGCGACCAGAGATAAACTGTGATTCTATCGTGGTTGGAATCTACAGGTTACAAGGACTTCTCGCTACTGATCAATGGGGTGATTCCCATGTTGGATGCAGTAGAAGAGTACCTTCGGTTCATCCTGTTCCTAGATGACATGTATGGACAGATGTCTGACAGAGTATTTCCAAAAGGATTGCGTACGTTGATTTCCCCAAACGTACCATAGTTGGTGAGCTCCCAGATGGAGTATTTTTGTGGACGTCAATTAGTGATATCTGGCGGATTTGACGATGTGGCATTCAAAGTAATTGGTGACCAAATATTCCAAACGGAAATTCAAACCTCAAGCCTCACAGCCGGGAAATGAAAAAAATCGAGCAGGCAACATGGCTATGTGGGTCGCTCCCATATGGGTGTATAATCACCAATCTAGAGAAATTCCTTTTGCTTCTTTAATCTATTTCGATAATTTCCCTTTCAGGAAACAGTGGTTTGAGCCCAACCGTTGGTGATATACATTCGATACACTCAAGCGAAATGAGTGGTCGGTTATGTGAGGGCCGGCTTGCAAGACGTCTTGTTGAACCCAGTGTATTCGCTTCTAGAGATACACTATCGGCCGGTGGTCCCATACCTTGTCATAGTCGGAATCCAACCTCCAATAAGCGCCTGCGGTTTTGATTGTATACTATATATGTGGAGCGTGAGATGCAAGTGTTCCACTAGATTGTTATTTACTTGTATTTAGACACTATTATAATATCAGAAAAGATATTGATTTAAGAAAATGTTTTGGGTTATCGTAAGGTAAAAAACGTCCGTATTTATGTGTGGATTTGGGCTTATGATTATCTTTTTCTTTCAAAAAGATTTTGACTTTAAAATAAGGTTATGTGATACCTTTAGACTTAGTGAATTTATCTCATTTTGGTTCACCAGACTGACTCGGTGTTTTGTAAATGCTCGGGTTAGCCCGGGGTGTACAGGTTCAGGTTATCGAATGTTGTGAAGAGATGAGCTAGAAGAGTCCAGACGTATGATATTATATAGCTACTATTCCGCTGTGTGTTGTATATGGAACAGATTTTTTTTATAACTGTCCAGAGATGTTGATGTACTCTGATATTGTAAGTATTTTAAAAGCTCTCAATAAAGTTTTATTTTTGTATTATATTTTGTTCCTCTACGATGTGAGACTCTGATTCTGTGTTGTGTTGGTTCTTCTTCTTCTTCTTCTATTCTTATATTTCTTTCTTTCTTATCTCACCTTCTAAATTATTTCTAATAATGTTCTGGTGTTTTCGGTGTTTGGAAGGTCGGCATGAGGTACGGGAAATGTATTTTTGTCGATTTTCGAGACCGAAAATCTCTGTTCGTTACAAAATTCATTAGCGATGAATTATAATTTGATTTCATTTCCCAACTCTCACTTTTGAACAACATTCTGGGCTTTTGAATATCGCATTCCAAGCTTCGGAATAAACCTCAATTCAATAAACTTTCTTAACTTCGGAATACAACATTCTGAACCTCGGAATAAAACTTAACCTTGTCATTTCACATCATTTCCCCACTTCTCAATTTATACTTATCCAATTCTGTTATACTTGAACTCATTTTACCACCCTTACATGTATAAATCAACTCATATTCATCCAGTTGTATTATATCTGGAAAATCTTGATTTAATAATTTATATCCAGCTATCGGATTTAAATCCAATTATAAAACTCTATTTGTCATTACAATCCAAATCCTATTTATAAATCTCAACCCCATTTATAAATCTATATTCATATTTTCAACTCAGATTTTATTTAAAAACCGAGAATCCCATTTCCAAATTAATACTCATTTCCAATTTTGTTGATTCGTCAATCTTATTCATGAAACGTTATTCAATCACATTTCATATATTTAAAACAACATTTGTTCAAAACGATCATTTATTACAAAAATATCACTTCTCAATCTTTTTTTATATTCTCGTAAATACACAATTTAGTTATTCCATTTCAATGTTTTGAAAAATCAGTTTAAACTTACTTTACGGCCGTTAAGGCCTTTACAAAACTATTTCAACATTTTATTAATAAATATGATAAATTTATATCGTTTAATTATTCATTTAATAATATCTTATATCTCGATTTAGTTATAAATCTAAATAATTATAAAACCAGTACATTAAACTTTGATATTTATCTTTACAATCAAAACCGTATTTCAAATCTGTGTATATATATATGTCTTTGAAACAGTTCGAAATCAGTTTGATATCGATTTCAAAAAACTTTTCTTTATTTGACGTACTAAAGAGGCAAATGGCAACTATAGTACCAAACCATGAAATATAAACCAATTTCACATTCCATAACAACAATATAATCATATTGATAAACGTTATCAATAGTAGTGAGGAATCCTGTTGGATCCCTCCAACCTGATATTCCATGCAAAACAACGGGTTACCACAATTCAAATTATTCAATGCAATATGGCCAATAAATAATCGTTTTCCATCTAAATAAATGACATAAGCATTTTAATAATAACAGTCAACAATAATTGTAACAGTCAATATTGGGCTAACAATAGAAATCCAAGCATCCAATTATTTATCTATAACATTTATATTATTATAAACATAACCACTGAGGTAAGTTACCTTAGTTGGATTTAATCGTTAGAACTAACGATTTTATTTTAATTAAGTTAAACCAATGTTTAACTTAACTGTTCAGTCAATATTTGAATATAAAATTCAATAATCATCCAATAAAAATTATCCATAACACATAAACAAACAAACCCAACTTATATAAAATATAAGTGGGAAAAACTGAGTGAGTTTAACTCACCTTGATTCAGTTCGCTGTTAAAACAGTTCAATCCTGTTAAATTAAACAAGCATTTAATTCAACTAAAAAACACAGTTGATTCCAATCATGTCCAGTTCCATTCCATGACGTTGATCTCATCAATGTGATTTCAATGGCATCGTGTTTGTCTGATTCTGATAAAAGATGACTAAGTTATTTACGGTTTTAAATAAATATAATTTAATAACTATCTAATCCTTAATCACTGTTTAATCAGATTAATTACATTGTATTAGAATTAACGGGTCGCCCATGCTTTTTTCTCATCCCATGCTCCATCACACACATTTCCAGTTCACAGTTCCTATCCTGTACACCTCCATCCTTTTTTTTGTTTTCCAGTTCAGCGCCTATATATATAAATAGAAGTTAAATTAAATTTTCTTAATTATAATCCTAATTATAATTAAATCACTTTGGTCAAAGCAGCATAACAGTCAGGTTACCCTTAACTATTATATCTTTTTCCCGTTTGTTTAAATAATCAAGTACCCTCACTGCCACCATTCGAACTAATTTCTTAACCAAATTAACTATTAATTATAAACTAATAATTAATCACCAAATTATGGTTTAATGTTAAACTGATTACGTGTATTAGAGCGGTCGACGGTTTGGAAATTCACAGGCTTATTCTTCTTGTGTTTCCTCCTTCATAATTATTTCTCCAATCCCACGCACATACCGTCTCCTCATGCACACGTGACGGATGTTCACCAAACCCACACCTTCCCATTCGAACACTGAAGCTCCACTCTCGACCGCTGCTCCTCGTTCAAATGAATTCCTCCCGCCTTGATCATTTCCTATGCCCCAAACACACGGTGGCACTGCTCTTCTTGCCTTCACGTACTGTGCTTCCTCCTTGTAGCTGCAAGTTTAAATTCCACCACACCTCACATATATACATACGCAACTCCTCTCCCTTGTCGCTCATGCCATGAACCAGCATCTCTAGCTCGCTTCGACTACCAAAAGCACGACCCTCTCTCCATCCCAGCGCACCGCTTCTCCCTTACTGACATTCCTCCACCTTAACGCGTAGGCTACTGTATCCATGCCAGCTGAACTACCCATCGTAATCTCTCTTTTTATAAATACATATACTGCTTTGATTTTGTTCTTTGGAAGGTTTGCGTCCCTTTTTATTTGTCTGAAAAGTTTTGATTTGTTATGTAGGGGAGAAGTTTGGGTTTTCTAGCTTATTGGAACGAATGGCCAAAAATAGAATGGAGCAGCAATACTTTATATAGAAAAGACGGCGTGGTACCCAAGTTTTAGGTGTATAGGTTCACAGAGAGAAATAGATTAGCTGTTTTGATCCTTCACTATATTAAATTGATTTAGCAGGCTAGCAGTGTTTTAGGGTAGGCTAGGAAAGCGTACGTTTTATTTAAAATTTAGGGTAGGCTGGCAGTTAATTCTTCCTTCGAATGAACGTAATACTTGAGCATGAATGGTCATGAACTTCTTTTTTATATATATAGTTTAGACCTTAAGTTTTCTACTGTTAAATTTTATTATGCTACTGTATTAAATTTCACCTCTTATAATCGTTGCCTACCGTTAATCATTTAATATACCTACCATACAAACGAATTCCAAACAAAATGAAAATTAACTTACTGTAACATCTTAACATCACATACCCAATGAAATTAGTTACGTTGAAAACCGACTCCGTTTGCACAACGCCGTTATTTTCATTTCAATATATTTATCGGTTCACATTAAAATCTCGTCTACCGACAAAACAACTCTGATTGGCCCGAAACTGGAAAACTAATAATAACTAGCCATACGTATTCCAATAAAATTCGTTTCTTCACAAATGGAGGTTGTTTGGAAAACAAATATTTTTAACGCTTGTATAATATCAATATAATGATATAAATTAAATCCAAAATTACTAAATTATATATTAATAATTTATTACCAACAAATATATCCAAATAAAATAATATCTCACTTCAAATTAAAAAAATATAGGATTACAACTCGATATTAATATTTCTGAGTTATATTTTTCTACCTATATAGAAATTTCTTTTAAATAAATTAAATAAACGTTATAATTTATTAACGATTTCCATAACAACTATTTTAAATTTTGCGCTGGACATAACTAACAATCTATAAAACGAAATTTGGATTTTTTTCTTGCATATGAAAATTATTATCAACAAGATTCTAACATTTCTTGTTTCACAGAAATTAGGCCTAAAACGGATTCTGTATACCCAGTTAAAGTTCAAAACTCAATATTACGAAATGCTGCGCCATTTCGAGCTCGTTTTATATTAATTATAAATTAACGTTCAAACTTCATTTTAATAATGAATTAAATATTAATATCCATCAGTATTCTAAACTAAATATTTAAAACAATAAATTAAATTTAGTATTTGGCTACCAAAAATATGGGACATTACAGATTTTGAGATGTTCTAGCAAATGCCTCGGGATCCCCCATAGTGAACCCCTTGGATCTTCATGGCCGGTCATCCATCGATGATTAGTTATACCATGTACTATATGTTAGCTGGTTCTATCGAACCTCCAAAATGGTCAGTCCTTCGACCATATCGAGAGCCATTTAAGGACTTACCTCGCTTCTAGGTACCTCGCTTTCCATCAATAAAATTTCCAACATCCGCATAAGTAATAACAGCCTGGGCTCCATGCCATGACATTACTCGTAGTTGTGACTAACATATGTCCATTTCCATGTAGTCGCCATCCCGTTTTTGGTTCATACCGGGGTGTGAAGCTCGTGGATTAACGCTATACAGAGCTATGCTAATTAAAGTCGTGCTTTGATCATCAACCACAAAGCTTTGCTTTTCAACAAGAGCTTTGATCCATGCATCGCAACATGCCACACTGTCAATCCATACCGTACCACTGATTTCCACCAATATATAACCTCTAAAGCTCGTACGTCTCAGAGAAGGGTGTTAAGCAAGAGAATAAATTCTCCGCCACCAAACAGATATATATTTAGCAGAGATCAACGAATAAAGTATAAAGGAATACCATGCTAGACATACCATCCATTTGCAAGTTCGTTATGGGTCTGAACGAAACCGGAGGCACCTTATTCCTCGTCCCATATGTCCAATACAGGAGAGAGGCCCTAGCATATCCAGTCGATCTCCAAGTACGCATGGACGATCACCGCTTATTACCTTGTCTTAGGTGTACATCCCAATTAAGACATCAGTAATCATCCAAAGGATGTGAAGATCTTCGGGTCTTCAACCACCGTCTTCATCGTCGACTTTCAGTCGTCGTATCAATTATTCAGAATGGGTTAAACCCGGTCTTTCCGAATAATTCACGTGCCTTACCGAAGTAATCATTTATTTTATTTATCCAATCCCAACCTATTCATCCCATAGAGCTAAACCGTTAGTACTCCATATCTAACACCCACTGTGTTATTGGTAAAATTAATTACCATTTCTCATTTCAAATCTAAATAAAGATTTAACAATCGCCTGGAGTAAAACTGGTGATATCCCATTCTCGATCACTTCTCAAATCTGGCAAATTTAATTACCACATTAAGTTTTCATTCTAATTAAAGATTCATTAAACTTCGCTTAGTTTTTAATCTCCTAAATTCATTATTTAATGATTATTCAAATTTAGGAAATAAATCCCATCTTTAACTGGGTTAAAGAATGAATGTCCTTTATAACATCGTTCACGATAAACCCAAAATCATCTTTCATCAAAATGGAATCTACATGGAAATCATAACAGTGTATAATCGATATAAATTCCCGTATCAAACTAATAATATAAATGGAATAGTGGCAAAGCCTTTTAAATTCCATATATAGTAATGATCTTCATTCATAGAAGCTCATCTCAATTATTACCAATTCGAGTTCCATTCAAATCCAATTTAATCTATTAAATTGGAAATATTTATTTTGGAAATTTTCCATTAAATCTTAATAAAAAAGATTTATAAATTCCAAATCATATCTTCACTGTTAATTGGGTTAAAGAACAAAATGTTATTTAAAACACAGTTCACGATAAACCGAAAATCCATTTCCATTCAATTCAAATTAAATATTAATTAATTGGTAATTTCACTAAATTTTATTTAAAAGATTTATTCTTTTTATCAACTGGGTTCAAGAACAGTGTAATTTAAGACACATTCACGATAAACCCAAAATCCAATTTTGATATTAAATACAAGGCTCTGAATGGAAATTATATAGGCTTATATTCAATATCAAATTCTGAAAGCAACGATTATCGTATTGGGAATAACGATATATGTATCTTCCAAATTCCTCAACAAAATCCATATAATCACGGAATCCAATAACGAAATATTCCGAAGATTATTTCCTTTCAAATCCATTCCAATTCATATGTTGGAAAATTCTGGTTATTTTAAAACCATTTTCAACCTAATTTATAATTCTATTTCTTAACTAGTTCATTTTGATAAAAAAATATTTTTATCTTTTCAAAACCGGTTTTTTTCATTCAAAATCTTTTCAAATCATTTATAATGATTTTTACATAATTTTTCCATATTTTTTATAATTATATTAAGGCCCGTACAGTCAGTTTCCAATAACGGCAACCGAACTGCATCCATAACGACCTTTTCTAAAATTGATTTGGACATAATTTGAGATCCAACCATTCAAATTTAAATATCTTATATTCATTGGTAAGATCTTTTCGATACGAACACAACGGTTCTGGTTTTAGGATAATCCGACGGTCGGAACTCCCGTTACATCGATTTAAAGTTAACGGTTGAAATTCGCGAACGGTCGTTGCGCGGCGCGTTCTATTCAAGCCATTAAATATAATATATATATATATATATGTATCATTAATTTCCATTTAAAACATATTTTAAAATCGTTTATAAATTCATTTTAAATAGATTTTAACTTCATTTTCAATTTCAAATCAAAATTGAATATTTTATATCATTACAACATTAAAATGATAATATTTTGAAAATATCTGAATTTGAAATCCATTTCCTTTTTGTATTCATTATAAAATCAATAAAATCGATAGATAAACCCGTTCGGGTTAAAATGGTGTTTATCTACTTACTCAGCTTCATATATTTCAATATTTTCATATCCATCCAAAATCGTTATTCACTTGAAGAGAAGCAACATGATGCGTGAGTTTGCCTTGACTAAGGAAAGCGTTTGACCGTTGATTAGGGTTGGAGACGTTTATATATATAATTATTTTAATAATATTTAATTTTAATAGCTATTTCATAACGACTATTGCATCTGAACTCCAAATGAACCCCAGCAACTGTCGCCCCTAGCCAAATACCCCCATTCCGGACATAATAGGATATGTTTCGTAAGCCAATTCAACTTTTTCGATCAATTTTTATCAAAATTAAAATATAACTCAAAATATATTGAATTTAAATGTACATTTTAATTTACCGGGGCCACATACTGACTCCAAAAATTACAGAAAAATAAATCTAGCTATGTTTTGACGATACGGTCCTAACAAAACTAATTTCGTTGAATTTGGAGGCCGTTTGAAAAATGGCGATTTTCTGGTCGATCTAATTCAAACTGAAATTACCAAACACATTTAAATTAACCGCGCTCACATATTAATTCCAAAAATTACGAACAAAAGTAGTTTCGTCGAAAATGGAGGTCGTTTGCAAAATGGCTAGTTTTAAGGGATATATATTATTTAAAATATAATTAAATTCCATAGCAACTATTATTAATATTAAACTGGCTATGACTTTCAATTTATAAAGTGAAATCTCAATTTCTTACATTCATTTGAAAGATATAATTAAACAGATTCAAATGTTTCTTGTTTTACTGAAATCCGATTTATATTGAATTATGTACATTCATTTGAAATTAAAAAACAAATTTTCAAACTACAGTGTCATTTCAAGCTCTATTTATAATTAAGATAAATTTATACATTCTTACTTCGATTTAAATAAATTTTAAATTGTTACTATTTTAAATAAATCATTTTAAATAATCAAAATCCATTAAAGTAGCTAAAATAAAAATTTTAAATTGGTTTAGATTCTGGGTTGTTACATTAAGTATATCTATATAATATCATTTTTCACTTGAGTACCAATTTCGCTTATATGGAACAAATCATTTTTTCAAAATTGTTACCTCGGTGAATGTAAAACTGATACCATGTCTCTGTATACTAGTATTCTTTAGAAATATAAATACCTACGTAGTTGCAACACTAATACTATATTACTGTGCAATAGTATGTGTTTCAAAACGGATACATCACTAGTTTCAAAACTGATACTCTATTACTATATACCAATATGCTTTTAAAAATTGATATCCAAATTGATGCCAAACTGATACCTTATTACTAGGTAGTATTATTATTTTTTAAATTGATACCTAAATTAATGCACAACCTATTACCTTATTACTTTATAGTGTTATCTTTATTTGAACCGATACCTAATTTTATACAAAACTAATACCTAATTACTGTAGCATTATCTTTTTCAAAATTAATATCTAAGTTGATACTAAATTGGGACCCTATTACGGTGTAATAGTTTCGTATTCAAAACCGATACCTAAATTAATGAAAAACATATATCTTACTACTATAAAGTATAATTTTATTCAATACACAGTATCAGTAAATGTGTACACATAATAATTCTCTACATTTTCAAAATAAGAACATGCAAGAAATAGCAAACATTTGTCCGTACAAAGAAAAACTTTTGGAAACAATGGAAGCATTATCTACAAGAATAAGAAAACAGAAAGTTACTCAAACCTAAAAAGGAAAACATGATTAACATCAAACAACACTTTAATCATTGGAGCAAGATGTCTCAATAAGAATTTTATTGCTACATATCTAAGAAGTCAAGGAGAAGAATTAATAATTAAATAATATGAAAAGAAAAGTAAAATTGAGAAGATAAAAAAGGTAGAATTATTCAAGTTAAGACTTAAATTCAAAACAAAACATTCAGAATTTAAGAAGAAAGAACTGAAAATCGTAACTGGGAATGAACTGGAGAAGATTGATTGGATGCAACGGAAGATGATATACCACTTCTAGACATTAAAAATGAAGAAGAGAAAAAAATGATGAGCCAAATCTAGAAATAGAAGATGAAAATAAAGAAATAGAGATTATAATTGTTGATGAAGTAATAGGGGAAAAGGAGTAAGAGATCTCTACAACAAATGAGATTGATTCAATAAAAGAACATTGAAAAAGACAATGACAACAGCTCAAACATGCAAACTATACCTTTCTACGAAAACAACACTTGATTTTACGTCACCAAATTTCAACTTGCACATCAAACTAGAGCCCAAAAATAAAAAAACTAAATTGACTCAGCAAACCAAAAAGAAACTGTTAGAGTTTGTGCCCTAGAGGCAATCCATTTGATGTGATTAATAACATTGCTAATGTTATATTCTATTTTGAATAAAAGATTCTGTTATGTTATGTTTACTGCGTAATATAAATATTAACATAATAGAAGTCCTTACAATAATAATACAGAATTATATAGTTTCAAGTAAGTGACTTGAACATGAGATTATATTATATATATAATAAGTATTATAATTCTTAAATATATGTAGTCAAGTTTTATTGTATATAGGAAAGCAATAAAACATTGAGATTAGTATGTTGATTGACTGATATATAATACGTATTATAATTCTTAAATGTATGTAGTCAAGTTTTATTGTATATAGGAAAACAATAAAACATTGAGATTAGTATGTTGATTGACTGATGATCATATCTCATTGACCATCAATACATGTAATATTAATGTCAATACATAAATACATATTAAAGGACAGTATATTGGGCTGACCCAACTTGGGAAAACTTCACGGAGAATAATTAAGAGCGTTGCAAGTAAATCTCATAGTGAAAGTGATGTAATGGTCCTTTGACCTGAAATCAATAAATATATTTTATTCGAGGATATTTATGTTTTGATATCATCAAAAATTACTTTTAACTGAGTAAACGATAAAGGTTATTACCAGATACATCTCGAATCAATTAAATAATATGAATGGCCTAGACAGAATTTAACCCTACAATATAAGTAGAGATAATCATGGGCCTCTTGATTGAGTATGATTATAAAATGCATGGCCGTGCTCAAATATTGATTTGTTTTATATGAAATTATAGAGAGGGTGATACATTCCATGCCTCGAGTTTAATCTTGGATATAATGGTTAAGGGTGCTACTATTGGGACCCCAATTTACTCTTCTGACCACCACACAAAATTTAATAAACTTGATTATATTTTTTACACTTCTGGACACAGTATCATTTTTCTTCATTCAGCCGTAATCAAACGAATTAACAATATAAATTTGGTAGGAAGCAACCATACGGCTACTACCAACAGAAACATGATTGTAAATTCGGCAGGAAGAAACCAAAGCTTTCATACCGTAGTGGGGTGCATGTTCTTATTAATATTTTTAACGTATGGTGGCCGAATGAAAGGAAATGATGTTCTTTAAGGTGGCCTTTAGTTTTGGCGGCCGAAAGAGGAAAACGATGTACCAATAGCAACACAAAATGGTTAAAAAGGATCTAATCACATTGAAACATTGGTCACATAAATGTTTGTATCAAATCATTGATTTTATTATAACTTGGGTGAAAGCGATGTATTACTAAATGTCTCTCACTGTTTATAGTTTAAATATAATTTGAATTGTTGTCAATGTTGTAATAACTTATAGGGTCACACAATAAGAACATTTTAAAAAGGGAAGAACCGCCCATAAGAAAAAGGAAATATCAAATGTTGATATTTTATTTCATTTGAATTGGTGAATCATGAGACCCGTTCTTTCTTATTTAGGGATTCTCCATTATATTAAAGGGCCCGACCCTCTCTTCTAAAATACATAGAAAAACAAGATCTAAATAAATAAAAAAGGGATTTCATGTTTTTCTGGCTAGTAACATTCACTCTCCATCTTGATCTCGCTCGACAAAGTCAAGAGCGACGTTCGTGGACACCAGTAGAGGCGTTGGCATCACCAGCAGCTCTCGAAATCGATTCGATCCTGACATCGTTCAAGTTCAAGAATTAACAGATCCAAAAATAGGTACACAATGGCTTAGTTCTTTGAAATATCACATAGATATGATTTTGGGTTGTTAATGTTGAATTTGTCGATTCAAATATTTTATGAAGAGGATGTAATCAATTAATTGATTTGATTGATTGATTAACTAATTTATTAAATTAATTGATTAATTAATTTATTAATTGATTTGATTAATTGGTTGATTGATTGATTGATTGATTGATAGACCGATTGATTTGATTGATTGATTTCATCGTAGAATGAAAAAAATGAAAGTTTATATTTTGAAGGGGCAATTTGAATATTTGCCTAGGTCTCTATTCTCCTATATATGCAACCTTCTTGGTTAGATCAGATGAACAAGAAGCCATGTAAGATATTTAGAGAGGTTGTCTACCTCTAGGGGCTTGCACCCTGGAGAGGAAGATGTAGGAATTTGGGCTAGGTGTAGCTATTCATACTTACTGTTAAAAGACGTAGTTGGTGCCTCTAGGTAGATTCAAGGGTTTGTCGTCGTTCTTCATTGCTCTTATGCTCCAACAATATTTGTAGTCATCTAGATATTCTTTCTCTTTTCTCATAAGATTATTGATTCAATTGTATTTTGTTTGTTTATTGAGTGTAAACAATTTTTTTTGGTGAATCGATAAAGAGGGTGGTTGGGTGGAATACCTTGTGTCTGAGCATGTAATTTTATATTTGTGTTATTTTTCCATAGAAATCATCTTTAAGTAATTGGGTGAATAAGATCCTGGTTGCTTCTGCAAAAGGTGCAATTTCCCCAACAGTAGTCTTTTGGTATTGCAAGCACTTTTAGACCATTGGTTTCTGTATGGTGTAACTCATGGTGGAAGATGCATCTTTTGCAGGTGGTGGGTTGTGTTTGTAATTGAGTGGGTGTGATTGTAACACGTAAATCAATTGGGTGTGATTGTTGCCCTGAAATCAATTGAGTCCTTGTACTCCAGAAACAGGTGGATTGTATTTCTTATTTTATGTAATTTTTTTATTTTCGTTGCCTTGAAATCGAGGGTTGTATTAATTGAGATTAGGTGGTCGTTGAAAGAGCAAGGTTGACTTGTTTTGTGATTGTCGGAGATAGGCGATATTTGAATCAAGGTGGAGTGTTGAATTTGTTGATTCAAATATTTTATGAAAATGGATGTAATCAATTAATTGATTTGACTGATCGATCAATTAATTGATTTGACTGATCAATCAATTAATTGATTTAATTAATTTGATTGATTGATTTGATTGATTAATTTGGTTAATTGATTGATTGATTGATTTTATCATAGAAGGAAAGAAATTAATGGAGATATTTTGAAGGGGCAATTTGGATATTTACCTAGGTATTCTATTCTCCAACATAGGCATCTTTCTTGGTTAGATCAGATGAACAAGAAACCATGTGAGATATTTGGAGAGGTGTCTACCTCCAGGGACTTGCGCCTTGGAGAGGAAGATGTTGGAATTTACGCTGAGAGGAGCTATTCCTATTTACTGCTGAAATACGTAGTTGGTGCCTCCAGGTAGATTCAAGGGTTTGTCGTCGTTCTTCATTGATCTTCTGCTCCAACAATATTTGTAGTCATCTAGATATTCTTTCCCTTTTCTTAATATTGTTATTGATTCAATTATATTTTGTTTATTTTTTGTTTTGATCCATTGGCTGTAAACAAATTTTATTTTTGGTTAATCAATAAAGAGGGTGGTTGGGTGGAATATCTTGTGTTCTTGCATGTAATTTCATATCCCTGTTGTTTTTCTATCGAAAGTATCTTTTAGTAATTGGGTGAATAAGATCCTAATAGCTCCGCAAAAGGTGTAGTTTTCCCAACAGTTCAATTATTTAAATCAATTGCCGATTAGATCATTTAAATCCTTCAATGGTATCAGAGCATAGGTTTTGTGAATTCAATTAGTTGGGATGGATGTGTATTCGGTTTGAATGTATATGTTCTTGTCATGATTAAACAGTGTTATGAACACTGCTGCAAATAAGAAATGGGGTTTAATGTAGATTCGGTTCTAAAATGAAATCATTTCATTGTAAACAAAATTTGTTTTGTTATGTAATCTGCAAGGTATCATGAATTTGTATTTGATATTAATTCTGTTATATTGCCATTTCTTATTTGTTAAACCTTGAAATACGGATTAATTGTTTAAATCTCCGTGTATATTTTATATAAGTGTTTGGATCTGTTAGTATATATGTCTCTGTTTTTATTTTGATTGATCAAAAATCACCTTTTTGATGGATTGTAATGTTAAGTCCTTTTGGATTTAATCATATGAAACATATTAAACTATGAGTCTATGGGGTTGTATAGCATATATATACATGTTTTTGAATAAGCTGCTGGATTTTCTAATTATAAAAAACCATTGGTTATTATATTTGATTATTTCAGCATCAATATTTTCTGGTACAATATATTATCAAGTACGAACCTTTACCCTTTTCTTGTTGTTGTTGTTGTCGTGTGTGTGTGTATGTATATATTATGTATATATATATACTAGTACACAGGCACGCCTGATAGGCGTGTGCATAGATATATTTGACCATTGCTGGAGTTGATGTTTTAAATGAAAAATTGCCTGTCTAGAATTTTAAGGTATTGCAGTTGGAAAAAAGAAACGTATTGAAGTAGGAATAGTGAATGCGGTGCAGGCTGTGTGCAGTATAATTAAAGGCCGAACATTGTAATGAGAAAAAAAAAGATGCAGAAAGTACATTACCCAAAAGCGATGTTAACCACGTTCACAATATACATGCATGATAAATTAAGTGTTATAGTTAAAAAGAACGTAAACATAAAAAAACAGTTGACTATTCTATTTTTTTAGTGGAACGAAAGATATGCCATATAAATTCAACATGACTAATTTATTAACACGTAAGTATTAGAGAACACAGAGGAGAGAAGAAGGCATTTCAACAGTGAACATGGTCCAAGCATATTTTTAAGAACCACATAATATTTATTCTGCTGACATCAAAGAAAAACTTCAAAATGCATTGGCACCATATGCACGTCTCAGTTCTCAAAAACATATGTGAAAACACTGATAAAATATTCAAAGTTCCTTGTACGAACAAAACAAAAGGTTGCTTTTTCATCTGCTTGGCCCTTATAATTTTGTCAGTTGTAGCACTGAAGTGGGAAGAAGAACCATTGCTAGAAATAAGAATAATTTGAATGCGTTCATCTTCAATGCTCCTATGCATATGCCCTGAAAGAATATTAAAGCATGATTGTTCGTGTAACTGAAAGTGTCAAATTATGCGGCAACAAAACAAAAGAAAAAGAACTTACGAAATTAGTGTATAGTTAAGCTATTCACCCAGTAAAGAAAAAGAAAAAGAAAAACTCTTTGGGACAGAGACCTACATCAAATAAAAATATTAATAATGGCATAAATATTTGTGTATATTATTACAAATGATATTATATTTGGAAACAGATGAAGAAGTTTCTACCAAATATATAATGAATATAAAAATGAGTGCATGTGAGACTGTTATACTGATTCATTTATTCTAAGTTTGACTACATGCAAATAAAACATCGTTGTAAACCGTATTTGTAACACCCCGAATTTTAGTTAATACTAAAATTCACTAATTACAGGATAAATAACCTCAGATATGGGAATTGGGGGAAACGGGCTGCGACATTGCGTTCGTCTCGGAAAAATACGCAGAATAGAGTCCGAAATTTTGTAAATCGGAGTCCGTATGGCCCAGTTAAGGCCCAATGAAGTTTGCAGAAAGATTAAAGCTAAAAACAGGTTTAAAAATTCAAATTCAGATTTCAAAATCAAACCAGCGGGGCCAGGCGGGAAAATTCCCGCCCTAACCATGTCGACAGGGCTGTCGACAGGCCTGTCGACAAGGGTGTCGACTTGCCTGTCGACTTGCCTGTCGACACGGCGTGTCGAGCCAGAGAGCTTGGGTGCACCAGATTTGGTTTTCTGGCTAGGGCTGGGCTGGGTTCTAGAGATTTCCTAAATCTAACGGACCTAATCTAACCTAGGGTTAATCTAAGGGCCTAAAACACTACCTAATCCTATAAATAAGACCCCAACCCTACCCTAATTCATTCATAATTAGATCTTGTAACTAAACTATGGCAAAATGAAACTTGATCATGGCCTCCACAAATCAATGAAGAGAGAGTTGCAAGCTAATCAACCTCTAATCAACATCTTCTTCAACTAAAAGCAACTAATTCCACTTCATAAGTTCGCTAATCTTGGTTTTGGTAAGTTTCTATCACTTTGATGATCAATTGCTAAATTAAGTAGATGAGATATGATGAGATCTATGGTTTTGCATGAGGATTAATGGGTTTTCAAGTCATATGATATGATGTGAATATGCTAATCTATGTTTAATATTAATCCTATGTTTATGCATGTTGAATATGTGAGTTTATGCATGTTGAATATGTGAGTTATGCATGTTGAATATGTGAGTTTATGCATGTTGAATATGTGAGTTTATGCAAGTTGGATATGTGGGTTTATGCAAGTTAAGTGGTGGGTTTATGCATAATAATTAATTGATTTTATGCATGCTAAGTAGGTGGTTTTATGCATGCTAAGTGTTTGGTATTATGCATAAATCATGACATGCAAGTTTACCCTTTTAAATGTGATGCATACATATGCAAGATGGCACCTTTATATGCTATGAATATATATATATATATATGTGTGTATGCATGTTTACCCTCCTTTAAGATGCAAGTCATATATGCAAGCTCAACATGTTATACAAGTTATGTGTATGCTTATATGCAAGCTCAACATGTGATGCAAGTTTATGTGTATGATGTTATGTAAGTTATGTGCATGTTGTTATGCAAGTTCATATGCAAGTTATGTGTATGATGTTATGCAAGTATGTGCATGATGCTATGTAAGTTATGTGTATGTTGATATGCAAGTTATGTTTATAATATTATGCAAGTTATGTGTATGATGTTATGCAAGTTAACATGTAACATGTTGTGCAAATTCACACCTTTAGGACACATGCAAGTTCACCTTTGTATAACCTATGAACACTTATGCAAGTTGCCTTTATACATGACATATGTATGTTCATGCAAGTTGGGTTATTTAGTAATGCTAGTTGGGTTAATGTCATGATGTAAGTGGACACCTTTTAACCCATGTTAATGCTAATGTATGCTAAATGAAACCCATGTTAATTGTGAAAGAATCTTCTCTTGGAAATATGTCGTGTTAGCATAAGTACGTGGGGAAACGATGGGGTTAACAGACATGTTAATGAAATGGTGTGAAATGGTTATGATTAAGCATACCATAAAATGAATAAGCATAAGTGGGAATTTACCTATTGAGTTAGGTTTACCCCATGGGAATTTACCTATTGAGTTAGGTCTACCCATGTTATGAAAAACTTGATATTAATTAGGGATAATTAATATGGGGGTGATTAATTAGGTGTAATTAATCAACTAAGACACGAGGTTGGACCCTTTTGTAGCGGAAGTCTGCCCGGAATCGACCGGCCATCCAGCGGCTACAAATGATTGGCCCAATGTGAGAGGTCTTAGTCATAAATTAAATACATGATTAAAGTAAAGACACGAGGTTAGACCCTTTTGATGACAGAAGTCTGCCCGGAACCAACCGGCATATCCAGCAGTCATAAAAGACGGTCTAATGTGAGAGGTCTTTATGAGGTCATGATCTTAATTAATGAATTAAGAAACACTTAACCATATTAGCATGTAGTGGGACATGAGGGGTTAAGTGGGTGCCTTGGGTGGCATGAGGAGACTAGTGGGTTGCCTTGGGTGGCAATAGAAAAATACGATTAGAATACTTAACCAAAGTGAAACATGTAACTAAACATGATTAAAGGGTTAAGTAAGTGCCATGGGTGGCATGTGAGAATACGATTAGAATACTTAACCAAAGTGGAACATGTAATTAAACATGATTAAAGGGTTAAGTAAGTGCCATGGGTGGCATGTGAAAATCTAGTGGGTACCTTGTATGACAATTAGAATATGATTAAAGGACTTAACCAAAATTTATAACATGTAAGGGGACATGGTTAAAGGGTTAAGTGGGATTCACTAGTAATAGCAAGCTTAGGTGGTAGCTTGTGGGGGCCCGTTTCAACCAATATCCCAAACGTATCTTTGTGGGCTCGACTCTAGTTGAGTGACGGGACACGCATATTGGGCTTGACTATAAGAGGCCAAACCGGGTTAGCGGTGGCAACGCGGGACCAACGGGTTTCATATGCGTGTGTGGACCCGGGCTGGTTGTTAAGTCGTTGTTGCATCGTGTTGATATAAAGCTGTGCACCGTTGATATTATCTGGTGGCCACGTTGGGGAATGATACACCCCATCGTGGGACCAGCACGGGTATCTACGTAGGGGAGCCGATCACTTGGGGAGTAGTGGGTACACCTATGTAGTCAGATAGGAGTACACGAAACTACTAAATTACTAAGTACACCTAGGGGGATCAACCTTTAAGTAGGAATAACTGGTGTGGTGCAGTGTAGTAATTATCCTTGGGTGGGTGGATGCGTCTTTACGGTTATCTTAGTTTATCCTAAGTCTACCTAGCTGCCTAGTGTAGCCATTCATCCCCAGACGTTACCGTATATCAAGCTTATGTCTTCTCTGGTTACTTTAACGATTGTATTGTTAAAGTTATAGGACTCACTCAGACTTATGTCTGACCCCGTTGTTTTTATCTTTTTTCCAACCCTCAGGTTATCAGAGTGGGCCCAGTACGAGTGGGCTTTGATCAGGCTGCTTTATTCTCTTTTGGAGCTTGGACCATAGGTGTAGAGCTCAGCTTACCCTTACTTTTATGGCTATCTGTTCATGTATTGGGATTATGTACTTTTATTTATCAGGATGGATATTTTGTACTTGACTCTTATTATGGTTTTGAGATGTAACCAAACATGTTTTACTTTCCGCTGCAATGAAATGATGTTTTGAAATTTTCAAGTATTACTTATATCTGTCTTGTTGTAATTTTTCTGTTCTATATCCACTTAAAATACTCCACCGATGTTATGGCATTCCCTTAGAGAGTGACCATAGCGGGCGAGGGGTGTTACACGTGGTATCAGAGCAAAGGTTACCGGAACAGATAAAATTTTTAGAAAACTATTTTTCTAAAAACATTTTTGGAAGAGATATTTTCAAAAACATGTCTTTGAAGAGAAAAGTTTTTGAAAGAAAAGCATAATCCCCAATAGCCATATCTATATCCTTCGAATTCTCTGTTTTGAATCTTTCCTTTTTCGTTTCAGCATGGCTGGGAATCTTAACTTTCCGGAGGGTGTGACGATACCAGTATGGTATAGGAGATTGATGGAGGCTAGGGCCGCCGCTGCAGGTCCAGCAAATGTTCCTCCTCCACCCGTTGCACTCGTTCCTCCTCGCGCGGATACTTTTGCTATGACTTGTAGGAAGTTTAAGGCTATGGGAGGAAAACCTTTTGTGGGAGCTAGGGATTGGCTTAATGAGACGGAAGAATTGATCGAAATCTTGGAAGTAGAAGAGGGAAAGAAAGTCAGGTTAGCCGCTTGGTTGATGGAAGGAGAGGCCTCGTTCTGGTGGGAGGTCACTAATGGAGAACGCCCTGTTGATTCTTGGATGGATTTCAGGCAAAGGTTTGAGGCAAAGTTTCTCTCAAAAGCGGAAGAAAATATGCACGTGGAAAGGTTCTTGAACTTAAAGCAAGGGAACTTGTCGGTGAAAGAATATGTTAACAAATTTAATCAGTTAGAGAGATTCAACATGGACTTGGTAAACACACCGGAAGAGAAAGCTTTGAGGTTCGTTAAAGGCTTGAACGAACCGATGCACGGATTGGCTATGTCTCACATCCCTATGGGGGCCACTTTCGAGAAGCTAGTTGACATGGCACTTATGCATGAGGAAGAGAAGGGTCCCAATGCTAATAAAGCACCCGAGAAGAAAGGAGATCAGAAGAGACCTCAACAGCAACATCAAAACAAGGGTGGGAAAGGCAACGGTGGCAAGGGAAAGAAGAAGTGCTTCAGTTGTGGAACACTAGGCCACCTGAGCAAGGATTGTCGCAAGAAGAGGAAGGCTGGCTGCTTCCACTGTGACGAAGTAGGACATCTAGTGAAAGACTGCCCTAAGAAAGGGCAAAGGACGGGATCTACCTCAGGAGGACAGGTGCAAGCTCTTTTGGCACCAACTCAGGCAAGGGGGCAAGCTCAGGCTCTCGCGGTTCGACCGATTCAGGAAAGAGGTTGAACTATTTCCATTGAAAGTCTAGTTTTTCTGTTTGATTATCCGGGTCAAACTTTATTTGATTTTGACGCATCGAGTTCGTTTATTTCATTATTGTTAATTGATTCACTGCACTGAGACACCAGTTTAGTAGGTGATCCCTTAGTTGTTTCAAACCCAATTGGGGCTCCATGATGTGTTTGGGTTTGAAAGTTGCTATACTTAGCGTTGAGTTTAGATGTGATGCTTTTTGGGCTTCACGGGCTATGGATTAGTTTTGGGCATGGATTGGTTATCCAGTAATGGTGCCGTTCTTATTGTGGAAGGAGAGTTGTTAGGCTTATGACCCGCTAGGGTAACACTCTCGAGATCTCTTGTAATCCCATGGAATCTGTTATGCTAAGTTATCTAGAGTCGCTTGACACGTCGGTCGAGAGTTTGCAATCTATAGAGTGGTCCGGGAATACTCGGATGTGTTTTGAGGAGGTGAAGGGCTTACCTCCGGAGCGGGAGATTGACTTCCAAATATATCTGGTAGGCAATGCCAAACCAGTGTCTTGGCCAGTGTGCCACGTGGCTCCTCGTGAGAGGAGGGAACTCCATAAGCAAGTAGGCAATTTGCTTGGGAAGGGGTTTAGAAGACGAAGTATATCGGAGTGGGGTGCTCCGGTAGTTTTTGCCACGAAGGCAGATGGGTCCCTCAGACTTTGTGTAGGCTAAAGAGAGCTAAATAAACTCACAAAGAAGAATAGACACCCATTGTCGAGGATTGATGATCTCTTTGATCAGTTAGTGGGCGCCTCAGTATTTTCGCATTGGACTTAGCCACGGGGTTTCGTCAGTTGAGAGTGACTGAGGATAGTATAGAGAAGACTACCTTTAGGACTCCGGATGGTTTTTTTTATGAGTGGCTGGAGATGCCATTTGGTTTGACGAACACCCCCGCATATGATGAGAAGGGTGTTCAGGGAGTACCTAAATAAGTTCGTGATGGTCTTTGTAAATGACATCTTGGTCTTTTCTAGGAGTGGAATAAGTTTTCGTATGTTCTCAATAGGATGAGCAAAGCCAGTTATGGGATAAACGGTGGTTTTGGAGTGAGACTGGCGAGGACATCCAGAGTTGGACAAGGGCTTAATTATTTAGTCGTTTTTACTAGTATCATCTCACGTAGGTCGTCTGAATTCGAAGGAGGTATCCCTTGGGTGTTTGTCTGATATTGGTTTAGGCCTTTGGGGCTTGCATTTGGGGGATGTCGAGTTCGACTAAGGTGGTCTGCGTGAGAGATGGATAGTTGTGACGATTTTGCATGGGAGAATATCCTGATTCTCTCTAGAAGTGGAGAAAAGCATGCCTTACATCTCAGGGAAGTGTTGAAGACTCTTCGAGCACATAGTCTTAAAGCTAAATTCTCTAAATGTCATTTTTGGAGAAGAGAAGTGCGATTCTTAGGGCATGTGGTCTCTAAGGAAGGGATAGCTGTGGATCCCGCAAAGATAGTATCTATCCAGGATTGGAAAGTTCCTAGGAATGCTACCGAAGTAAGAAGTTTCTTGGGGTTGGCAGGATATTATAGGAAGTTCATCAAAGACTTCGCGGAGATATCAGCCCCATTAACCCGCTTGACGAAGAAGAATCTGGTTTTCTCACGGGACGAGATGTACCAAGACATGAAGCAAGTTTTCTTTTCGGCCGGTATGAAGAAAGACATGGCCGAGTATGTCGCTAGATGCTTGGTGAAAGCGGAGCAAAAGAAACCAAGTGGGTTGCTTCACCCATTGAAAGTTCCGCTAAGGAAATGGGATAGTGTCTCGAAGGATTACCGAAATCAAGGAAGGGTAATACGGGGATTTGGGTTTTGGTAGATAGACTTACTAAGTGTGTCCATTTCATACCCGTGAAGAGCAAGAGGACTATTCCATGTCTAGCTTCAGTTTACATTCGAGAGATTATTAGATTGCATGATGTACCTTCCAGTATAGTGAGCGATCGAGATCCTATCTTCACTGAAGAGTTTTGGAAAAGTTTGCAAGAGGCGGTAGGGACTCAGTTGTATTTGAGTACCGCATAACATCCTCATATAGACGGCCAGACCGAGAGGGTGAATCGTATTTTAGAAGACCTTTTGAGGCTATGTATCTTGGATTTAGGAGGTACATGGGAAGAACATCTTCCATTGGTGGGGTTGCCCGACAAACTTAGTGGTGTACATGATGTATTCCATGTGAGGAAGGGCCTACATAAGATCGTAGAGGCGATAGAGCCAAGCTTGCTTAAAGAAGTAAGGTAGAGCGTGATGTGATTATTCGACGAGCTCCTAGCCGCATCCTTGGGTCAGAGATTAGGGAGTTGAGAAACAGAGAGGTTCGACTAGTCAAAATGAAAAAGGAGAGAAAGTGGGAGCAATGCTACTTGGGAGACAGAAGCGAACATGCGTTCGTTATACCCATCCCTTTTTGAGGGTATGTGCTTTAGACGTCTCCTTTATCGGTTGTCTAGTGCTTATCTTATCCTTAGTATGTCCTCTCGTTAATACCTTTGACCTTCAGATAGGATAGTCCTATGGTTGAAACATGTGTTTGAGACATGTTATGTATGATGATTGCAAGTGGATGCAAGTGTTTGCTAGTGGTTGCTCGTGGATGCATATACACACACTCTAGGCACTAGATCGGCTCCATCACTTCATATTGCATATTGCATAAAATTGTGTGTAGGAAGCTATATTTATGGATGTATAATGATTGTGTTATCATATGGATGATGCATTTTGGTGAATGATTGTTCACTCATGTAGATATTGTATGTGTCGATAGGGTTCTCTCGCATACATAATGGATGCATGGCACTATCATGGTTTGCATATGTTCATACATTAGATAGGGAACATATACACACACTCTTTGCATATGCTCATACATCATTAGAAATTGTTTTAAGGACAATGGATGCCCGTGTTTGATGGATTGAGTAGATGGTTGTTTGGATGGTAGGATATGCATTCTCCTTAGCTTAGAGATTTCGGGGACGAAATCCTTTAAGGAGGGGAGAATGTAACACCCCGAATTTTAGTTAATACTAAAATTCACTAATTACAGGATAAATAATCTCA
This sequence comes from Allium sativum, assembly GCA_030737875.1. Taxonomy (NCBI): domain Eukaryota; kingdom Viridiplantae; phylum Streptophyta; class Magnoliopsida; order Asparagales; family Amaryllidaceae; genus Allium; species Allium sativum. The sequence goes on from CM060909.1 coordinate 86,775,009, forward strand.
GATATGGGAATTAGGGGAAACGGGCTGCGACATTGCGTTCGTCTCGGAAAAATACGCAGAATAGAGTCCGAAATTTTGTAAATCGGAGTCCGTATGGCCCAGCTAAGGCCCAATGAAGTTTGCAGAAAGATTAAAGCTAAAAACAGGTTTAAAAATTCAAATTCAGATTTCAAAATCAAACCAGCGGGGCCAGGCGGGAAAATTCCCGCCCTAACCATGTCGATAGGGCTGTCGACAGGCCTGTCGACAGGGGTGTCGACTTGCCTGTCGACACGGCGTGTCGAGCCAGAGAGCTTGGGTGCACCAGATTTGGTTTTCTGGCTAGGGCTGGGCTGGGTTCTAGAGATTTCCTAAATCTAACGGACCTAATCTAACTTAGGGTTAATCTAAGGGCCTAAAACACTACCTAATCCTATAAATAAGACCCTAACCCTACCCTAATTCATTCATAATTAGATCTTGTAACCAAACTATGGCAAAATGAAACTTGATCATGGCCTCCACAAATCAATGAAGAGAGAGTTGCAAGCTAATCAACCTCTAATCAACATCTTCTTCAACTAAAAGCAACTAATTCCACTTCATAAGTTCGCTAATCTTGGTTTTGGTGAGTTTCTATCACTTTGATGATCAATTGCTAAATTAAGTAGATGAGATATGATGAGATCTATGGTTTTGCATGAGGATTAATGGGTTTTCAAGTCATATGATATGATGTGAATATGCTAATCTATGTTTAATATTAATCCTATGTTTATGCATGTTGAATATGTGAGTTTATGCATGTTGAATATGTGAGTTTATGCATGTTGAATATGTGAGTTATGCATGTTGAATATGTGAGTTTATGCATGTTGAATATGTGAGTTTATGCAAGTTGGATATGTGGGTTTATGCAAGTTAAGTGGTGGGTTTATGCATAATAATTAATTGATTTTATGCATGCTAAGTAGGTGGTTTTATGCATGCTAAGTGTTTGGTATTATGCATAAATCATGACATGCAAGTTTACCCTTTTAAATGTGATGCATACATATGCAAGATGGCACCTTTATATGCTATGAATATATATATATATATATATATGTGTGTATGCATGTTTACCCTCCTTTAAGATGCAAGTCATATATGCAAGCTCAACATGTTATACAAGTTATGTGTATGCTTATATGCAAGCTCAACATGTGATGCAAGTTTATGTGTATGATGTTATGTAAGTTATGTGCATGTTGTTATGCAAGTTCATATGCAAGTTATGTGTATGATGTTATGCAAGTATGTGCATGATGCTATGTAAGTTATGTGTATGTTGATATGCAAGTTATGTTTATAATATTATGCAAGTTATGTGTATGATGTTATGCAAGTTAACATGTAACATGTTGTGCAAATTCACACCTTTAGGACACATGCAAGTTCACCTTTGTATAACCTATGAACACTTATGCAAGTTGCCTTTATACATGACATATGTATGTTCATGCAAGTTGGGTTATTTAGTAATGCTAGTTGGGTTAATGTCATGATGTAAGTGGACACCTTTTAACCCATGTTAATGCTAATGTATGCTAAATGAAACCCATGTTAATTGTGAAAGAATCTTCTCTTGGAAATATGTCGTGTTAGCATAAGTACGTGGGGAAACGATGGGGTTAACAGACATGTTAATGAAATGGTGTGAAATGGTTATGATTAAGCATACCATAAAATGATAAGCATAAGTGGGAATTTACCTATTGAGTTAGGTTTACCCCATGGGAATTTACCTATTGAGTTAGGTCTACCCATGTTATGAAAAACTTGATATTAATTAGGGATAATTAATATGGGGGTGATTAATTAGGTGTAATTAATCAACTAAGACACGAGGTTGGACCCTTTTGTAGCGGAAGTCTGCCCGGAACCGACCGGCCATCCAGCGGCTACAAATGATTGGCCCAATGTGAGAGGTCTTAGTCATAAATTAAATACATGATTAAAGTAAAGACACGAGGTTAGACCCTTTTGATGACAGAAGTCTGCCCGGAACCAACCGGCATATCCAGCAGTCATAAAAGACGGTCTAATGTGAGAGGTCTTTATGAGGTCATGATCTTAATTAATGAATTAAGAAACACTTAACCATATTAGCATGTAGTGGGACATGAGGGGTTAAGTGGGTGCCTTGGGTGGCATGAGGAGACTAGTGGGTTGCCTTGGGTGGCAATAGAAAAATACGATTAGAATACTTAACCAAAGTGAAACATGTAACTAAACATGATTAAAGGGTTAAGTAAGTGCCATGGGTGGCATGTGAGAATACGATTAGAATACTTAACCAAAGTGGAACATGTAATTAAACATGATTAAAGGGTTAAGTAAGTGCCATGGGTGGCATGTGAAAATCTAGTGGGTACCTTGTATGACAATTAGAATATGATTAAAGGACTTAACCAAAATTTATAACATGTAAGGGGACATGGTTAAAGGGTTAAGTGGGATTCACTAGTAATAGCAAGCTTAGGTGGTAGCTTGTGGGGGCCCGTTTCAACCAATATCCCAAACGTATCTTTGTGGGCTCGACTCTAGTCGAGTGACGGGACACGCATATTGGGCTTGACTATAAGAGGCCAAACCGGGTTAGCGGTGGCAACGCGGGACCAACGGGTTTCATATGCGTGTGTGGACCCGGGCTGGTTGGTAAGTCGTTGTTGCATCGTGTAGATATAAAGCCGTGCACCGTTGATATTATCTGGTGGCCACGTTGGGGAATGATACACCCCATCGTGGGACCAGCACGGGTATCTACGTAGAGGAGCCGATCACTTGGGGAGTAGTGGGTACACCTATGTAGTCAGATAGGAGTACACGAAACTACTAAATTACTAAGTACACCTAGGGGGATCAACCTTTAAGTAGGAATAACTGGTGTGGTGCAGTGTAGTAATTATCCTTGGGTAGGTGGATGCGTCTTTACGGTTATCTTAGTTTATCCTAAGTCTACCTAGCTGCCTAGTGTAGCCATTCATCCCCAGACGTTACCGTATATCAAGCTTATGTCTTCTCTGGTTACTTTAACGATTGTATTGTTAAAGTTATAGGACTCACTCAGACTTATGTCTGACCCCGTTGTTTTTATCTTTTTCCCAACCCTCAGGTTATCAGAGTGGGCCCAGTACGAGTGGGCTTTGATCAGGCTGCTTTATTCTCTTTTGGAGCTTGGACCATAGGTGTAGAGCTCAGCTTACCCTTACTTTTATGGCTATCTGTTCATGTATTGGGATTATGTACTTTTATTTATCAGGATGGATATTTTGTACTTGACTCTTATTATGGTTTTGAGATGTAACCAAACATGTTTTACTTTCCGCTGCAATGAAATGATGTTTTGAAATTTTCAAGTATTACTTATATCTGTCTTGTTGTAATTTTTCTGTTCTATATCCACTTAAAATACTCCACCGATGTTATGGCATTCCCTTAGAGAGTGACCATAGCGGGCGAGGGGTGTTACAGTATTTCTGGCATTGGTAAAAATAAAAACTCTGACTTACTCCATTTTATACTAAAACTTTTTTGTTATAAATGAAAAGATAAAAGAAATAAGATAATCTCTACCATATGATATTTATTTGAACTATTCACTGGGATGAATCAACAATTGTAGTTGTTAACATTTTGAAAGCATGTTATATTAATTTCGTGCAATTGGTAAAAATAACTACATGGTGTCACCTGTTGATCCATGGGTCTCTTTCTTCGCATTACATCTCTTCTGATGAATCTTGGAGGTGAAATAAAATTCTCCTAAATTTGCATAATTGTACCATGGGCTATTAATTGATGAACAGAAATAAGATCTTCAAATATTAAATATTTGAAAACAAAAAGAATAAGAAGCCATAAATTAAAAATTCAAATTGTAAAAGTAGGACGGGTGCATATATTAGTAGCTTGGGCACATAATGTGATATTTTGGTAAGTATCCATTATCATATGAAAAACTGTAGTTCGGTAAGAAGGTAGGAGTTTCATAAAGAAATTTCACGGATCAAAAATGTTAACCGGCCTTTTGGTCCGGTTTCCAAAAGTACACAAGTCACGTTCGACTTAACACATCGCGTGGTAATAAAGCCGAAAGGGATGCTTAGAGGCGAAGGAAACAGATGAAGAGGGATCGCGCCAACAGAGACCTCACGGCACCCCAAACTCCCTTTCACGCAGCCTTCGAGGCGCGGAGCCTCGCACCCTCGAGGCGCGAAATCTCGCACCCTCGAGGCACGAAATCTCGCACCCACGAGGCACGAAATCTCGCACCCACGAGGAGCGAAATCTCGCACCCACGAGGTGCAAAATTTCGTACCCACGAGGTGCGAAATTTCGTGCTGTAGGCTTACTTGCAAATTGTCCGTGTCTGCAGGTTCCAGGTGTGAATTTCTGCATGCGGTCCCCTATTTCTACCTACTCCTAGCTAACCCCTACCTACTCCTTTCCAATAAATACCCCCATGACTTCGCACTTTAAAGGGGTTGGGCGAAATTTCGCACCTCGTGGGTGCGAGATTTCGCGCCTCGTGGGTACGAGATTTCGAGCCTCGTGGGTGCGAGATTTCGCGCCTCGAGGGTGCGAAATTTTGTGCCTTAGGCTCAGGTGCGAATTGTCCGTATCTGCAGGCTCCAGGTGTGAATTTCTGCATGCGGTCCCATATTTCTACATACTGCTGCCTAACCCTTACCTACTCATTTCCTATAAATACCCCCATGACTTCACACTTTAAAGGAGTTGGAATTTGAGACCTTGGGACATCTAGAGAGTTCCACTAATGGCATCTCCCATTTGAGGAAGAAGAAGGGCAAAAGTGTCCCTTTCTTGAGTTATTCAATATATGATAATTATGACATCATATATGAGGATGATGACCTCATGCCTTAGCGGTGACATCATATAGCCCTAAGGATGACATCATATATCTTAATTATGACATCATATAGCATAAAGATGAATGTAATGAGATGTCACGAGAGGGTCTCAACCTTGTAACTCTTTATGATTAATAATATTCCAACAACGCTTCAAAGTGGACGTAGGCCCCTCGCGTTGCCGAACCATTATAAATCTCTTGTGTTATTTACTGATTTTCTACTCTTGTCTGTGCAACCAATTTATCTATTCCTAGTAATTGGAATCTTTGGTATTTACGACATTTTTTGCCATCAACATTTGGTGCTTTCACTGAGAAAACTCGAATTTTGCGCCTTTGTCGCACGTCATCTCGACCTCCGACAAGCTTGAGGTTCCTTGCTAAACCTGCTGTCGAGTCTGCTTACGATGGCAAAGCGACCAAAGAACGCAATGGTCGGCTCTTCAGCCATAGCTGAGGCAGGTACGTCCCAACCTCAACCAACGGACATTCCGGCCACTAATGAAACCGTCTCTCCTACTATGGACCCCGAAGCGCCTGCAACAAAAACTCAAATACGCGCGCTTATTGAAAAGTATGAGAACATAGCGGTCAAGCTTAACCAAGAATTAAGGAATAATATTGACCTTATGCGACAACTTCAAGAAAGTCAGTGCATTGTCGCTCGACTTCAATTAGCTCGGAACAATGCTCGACAACGACCAACCAAATTGGAAACTTCCTCTTCCGAGTAAAGGGACCCGCATCAAAGGAGGAGGTTTAGCCTCATCAACAACGTCGCCGCCCGCACCAATGCCCTCGACAACGGTAATGGCAATGGCTACGCCAACGTCAATAGGAATGGGAACGACGACCGAACTACCGTTACATATAGCGAGGGGGCACAATATCGAGACCACTCTCGCTTGATCATCAATGACGGACTAGGTCCTATAAACCAACCTCTTCCTCGTCACAACCCGACGGTGGACAATTAGGATGATGGGCTTGCTATTCCAACAGCTCGCGTTCCTCCAGAACAAGAACCACATTACCCCCTCCACCTCGCCGTCTACACCTAGACCCAATCATAGATGTCGAGGACATGGAGGAAGACGATCCAGACGTCCATCATAGGAGTTTCCCTCGCAACAAAACTCCAGAACCTCACCAAAACCCATGGGTCCCAATGGAGGATCCCCATCCAACTTACCTACCCGACATGGTTCGAAGAATCATGAGGGAAATGCGAGGAAATGTGCATGATTCATGAGAAGCGCACATTAGGCGTAACCCCTTCACAAGAAGGGTAAACGAAGCTGAATGGCCGCGACGCTTCAGCATACCGCAAATTCCGCTCTACGACGGCACTACTGACCCATGTGTCTTCCTAAACCGATATGAATGACAAATGGACTTGAGCTGGGGCAATGATCCGGTCAAATGCAAATGTTTCCCAGTCTTCTTATCGGGGACCGCTCTGTTATGGTTCTCTCACCTCCCGCTCGATTCCATCAACAACTTCGGTCAGTTAGCAACACAGTTGGTCAAGCAATTCAGGATGTACATACCAACTCCAAAGAATGCCCTCACCCTTTCTAACTTATACCAAGGGCCCGCTGAGTCGCTCAAGAGCTACATCTCCAGGTTCAATATTTCCCTCGCCGAGATGGAGGATCTGAACCTTCGCACCATACTCTTTCAGTTAGCCAAATGTGTACTCCCTACTTTCAAATTTGGGGCGTGGATTGATAGGAAGAAACCAAAAAGCCTCGATGCCTTCTATGAAAAGGCGGATCAGTACTTAAGCCAAGAGGAGGCAAGACGCAACCGACTCCCAGCCAACAATCGCCCTAATGGGCATCAAGCAAGCGCTACAAATAACAACCTCAGAAGAAAACAAATAGGAGAGCCCTTTGATCAGAACAAGGGGGCAGGTCCTAACAGGCAAAGATCGAACAACGGCAGGTAAGACGGCTGGAGCAACGATCAGACCCCGACCGAGCCAAGAAAGCCCGGCCCTTACCAATCCTTCGAGACATACACCCCGCTAAACAAGGATCTAGAAACAATCTACTTGGAGACATGCAACACTTTGCTATATAAGAAGCCGCGCACTAGGGAATCAACCGATCTTGAGAAAAATACTGGGAGGTACTGCTGATACCATGATGTGTACGGCCACAATACCAATGAATGTCACCGGCTCAGGGATGAAATTAAAAAGCTTATCTGCGAAAAGCAACTTGAGCAGTACGTCCAAGAGATGTTTCCTCCCGAAGAAAACCCAAAGCCTCAGGCACCAGTGCCTCAGGCAGCCGCCAAAGCAGCTCCAGATCCATCTAACCCAAGGTGTGGAATCGTAATCAACACTATATGTAGCGGAACTTATCCCACACATGATAGCTTCCGAAAAATGGAAGAGTATGTTAGTTCAATAAAGCATGCTACTTATCAAACTTGCTCCGCACTCAAAGAATCCGTCTCAGCCAAGCTCCAAATGACCATGCAGGACGACATCGTCTTCCGCAAAAGAGATTCTACTAGGGTGGAAATCCCAACCACCAATCCACTGGTTATCACTGCTCAGATCGATGTTGCTTCTGTCCGAAAAGTATTAATCGATTCTGAAAGCTCAGTCAACTTCATTTTCAAAGCTGCTTATGACCAGATGAAGTTAGAAACAAAATACTTAAGGCCATGTCGCGCCATGATCCATGGCTTCAACGGGGCTTCTAGTTCGCCAGTAGGATTGATTGATTTACCTATGAAGTTAGGCGAGGGGGATCGGAGCCAGGTCCGAATCCTCATTTTTGTAGTTATAGACATTGATTCCCCCTACAATGCTTTCCTTGGGCGCCCTTTTTTCATAGAGTTTCGGGTTTGCATATCGCCATGGTCTCTCCTAATGAAATTTCCGATAGAAAACGGGATTAGAACAGTCAGAGGCGACCAAGTAAGCGCCTTAGAATGTTATGCAATAGAATGGAAGAACGCGCGGAATAAGGACAAGGGAAAAGTAGTGCCCACCCTTCTTGCGCCAAAACTATTTCAGCATAGAAATCAGCGGCGTCTGGGCCTTCGCTCAGGCGCCACTACCGTCTTTCTGAAGACCTCGACCCACAGAAGGATGAAGAGCCTGAGTACGAAAGGGCTACCTTGGTCAGATCTACAATAGATATTCCAGTTAATCCCAATGATCCATCTAGAGTTCTAAAGATAGGATCGTAGCTCCATCCCACAATCAAAGAAGATCTTGTGGATTTTTTGAAGGCTAACCTATACGTGTTTGCATGGACTCATTCCGATATGAAAGGCATCGACCCTACGGTCACTTTCCATTGTCTAAGTATCGATCGTACAACAATTCCAGTCAAGCAGAAGCGCCGCTTCTTGGGACCCGAGAGATCCAAAGCACTGGAGGAAGAGGTAAACTGTCTACTCAACAACAATCTCATTCGCGAAGCCGACTACCCCGAGTGGGTCTCCAACCCCGTACTGGTTAAGAAGGCCAACGGTAAATGGCGAACGTTTGTTGACTTCTCCAACTTAAACAAAGCATGTCCTAAGGACAACTTCCCACCTCCAAAGAACGATCGACTTGTTGACCCAACCGTCGGATACCAGCTACTATCTTTCATGGATGCCTATTCAGTCTACAATCAGATTCCAATGAACCTTCGTGACTAGGATCACACCTCTTTCATAACAGACCTCGGACTTTACCGCTATCGCGTCATGCCCTTCGGCCTCAAGAATGTCGGCGCTACTTATCAACGAATGGTTAATAAACTCTTTAAAAACGAAATAGGAAAGTCCATGAAGGTGTACATGGACGATATATTGGTAAAATCTAAAGCATAAAGCAGTCACATCCACGACCTCTCTGAAATGTTCGATATCCTTTGTCGGTACGACATGAAACTCAACCCCTTGAAATGCTCCTTCGAAGTCGTTTTAGGAAAGTTCTTGGGTTTCATCATCAACTCTCGGGGAATTGAAGTTTACCTAGAAAAAATCCAAGCTATTCGGGATATCCAAATCCCCAAAAACATCAAGCATGTCCAAAATTTAGATGGAAAGGTCGCCTCTTTAAGTCGGTTCATATCCAGGACCACCGACAAGTGCATTCCTTTCTTCGATTTAGTTCGAAAAGGGAAACGCAATTCTGACTGGACCCCAGAATGCATTTCTATGTTTAAAGAACTTCTAGATCACTTAGAACAACCACCTATCCTATCCAAGCCCATAGACCATAAGGACTTACATATTTATTTGGCTGTTTCTATGCAGGCAATCAGCTCGGCATTAATCCGCCTCGAGTACCCCGCGTCCAGCGGCTCGTCTACTACATAAGCAAACGATTAACAGGGGCAGAAAAGAATTACCTGAAGCTGGAAAAGCTGGCACTCTAGTTTCTCATTTCTTCTCAGAAGCTTCGACCATACTTCCAGTCTCATCCTATAAAGGTTTTCACCAATTAGACACTACGACCGGTCCTACAGCGACCCAAAATGTCTGGATGGCTATTAAAATGGAGTATGGAGCCGAGCCAACTTGAGATAACGTTAATTCCTCGCTGATCCATCCTCGGATAAGCTCTCGCTGACTTCATAGTAGAATTCACTACCGCTGAGGAGACTCCAGTAGAAAACAAGGAAGCCCCCGGTATTCAATGGAAATTGTTCATGGATAGGTCTTCCAACAACAAATGCTCCGGAACCGGAGTCATGTTCATTACCCCCGAGGAACGCCCAATATGCTACATGTTAAAACTAAATTACCCTACTACCAACAACGACGCAGAATATGAGGCCTTGATAGCCGAACTTAGAACCGTGATCGAGCTTAAACTAAAGACAATCCAAATCTTCTCTGACTCGCAAATCATCGTGCGTCAAGTAAAAGAGGAATATCAAGCTAAGGGGGAACGTCTCGTCCTCTACTTGACCAAGGTTCAGGAGCTACTCGCTTACCTCAACCACTTCGTCATTACTCACATACCCGAGAACAGAGTGAAAAAGCTGATTCGCTATCCAAACTAGTGAGCTCCAAGGATCCGCAACTTTTTAGGTTCACCCCCATCGAAATGCTCAACTCCCCTAGTATCAAGCAAATTCATACTGAAGTAGTCATGAGCACCGAACCCGAACCTGAATCTTGGACGACACCAATTAGGAGTTACTTACAACACGGGACCCTTCAGAGGAGCTACAAGGAAAGACGAGCACTCACCCGCTAATCGGCTCGCTATCTTCTGATGGATGGGATACTTTACCACAAAGGTTTTTCTATCCCATTGCTCAAATGTGTAGCCCATCATGACGCCATCTAAGTCCTAAACGATGTGCATAAAGGGGAGTGTGGAGACCATACTGGAGGGCAAACCCTGGCCAGAAAAATACTTAGGCATGGTTGTTACTGCCCCACGCCAAAGTGCCAGCATTTCTCAAAGATCCTGAGGTCCCCGCCAACTGAGTTAACACAAATGATCAGTTCATAGCCATTCTCCATGTGGGGAATCGACATCATTGGAACTCTTCCAATGGCCCGAGGCAGGGTATGATACACCATCGTTGCAGTTGATTATTTTACCAAATGGGCAGAGGCCGAAGCCCTCGCCATAATCACCACCAAGAAGATGATCAACTTCGTTGTACGCAACATCATTACTTGATATGGGTCCCTCAAGCTATCATTTCTGATAAGGGCACTCGAATCCAAAGCCTTCTGCCAGCAACACAACATTGAAAAGAGATTCTCGGCAGTGGCTCATCCTCAAGCCAATGGGAAGGTCGAAGCGGTCAATAAAGTTATTAAGTCCATCATCAAGAAGTGCTTGGAAAAGGTTGTGGGAATGTGGGTGGAAGAACTTCCACTAGCCCTATGGGCATACCGAACCACCCGCAAGAAAGCAACCAGACATACTCCCTTCGCCCTTACCTACGGATCAGAAGCTGTCATTCCTATCGAACTCAAGCTTCCATCTCACCGAGTCACCTATTTCGATCCAAGGACAAACCAGGATTTACTTTTAGGATCACTTGAATTATTGGAAGAAAAAAGGAACGAAGCTGATCTCTGAGCTGCTGCCCAACGGCAACGAGTCACTCGTTACTTCAATTCTAGGGTCTGCCATAAGGACCTCAACGTCGGCGGCCTTGTCCTGAAACGGGTCTTCCCTCTACCGACAGGCCTCGCATCTCGTTGGGAAGGTCTGTACTCCATACAACGGAAGCTCAGTAATGGATCTTTCAAACTCACAACCGTGGACGTAGTTGAACTCCCAAGGGCATGGAAAAGTGAACATCTCCACCGCTACTTTACATAACTTAGAACACAGTTATTTACACTTTCCAACAATGTTTTGTTTTCTAACAAATTCAATGCATTGTAAAGGCTATTACTGCCAAAGTTATTAGTGGAAATGATGTTCAACATCCTATCTCTTCTTGTTTATGTCTACTCCGCACATGATGCATTTGATCAATCCTGACAACTAGCTTACGTTCAAAAAATCGGTTGTCGTGTCGACCTCCGACCATGGACTCGGCACCGCCGCCTGAGCCTCAAGCCAACCTCGAGGCTAAAACACAGTGGCTACGACCGGCACCCCGAGCATGGGAGCCGGCAACGCTACTCGAGTTGCCGGCCCGCGACACAACCGAGTATAAATAACCACGAATTCAAATATGGGCCCCATGCCAAGATGGAGGATAAATCGTTCCGCGCCTAAGTCCCAAGCGACTTGGGGCCACCCAAAAGCCAGACAGGAGTGACGTACATCCCTCCCTCGGCCATGGCTACCAATTGAATCTTAGCACAGCACCGAGACCGACCCTTAAATCGTTTCTTCCCCAAATCTCTCATGGCTGAGGGGTAGCCCATGACCACGATCGGACCCTATGGGCTGATGATTCGGGCTTATCTTCCCAAGTGAATAAACGACACCTGCAGCTCGCCTCAATCGATTAACAACGGGAGAGCCATACACAGGAAGGACCGCACAACGCGATGTCATAAGCCTTCGCAACACTTGGGATTAACCCCGAGCAACCCAAACACAGCAGGCCCTCAGCCTGGCTTCGCAAACCACGGGTTTCCTAAGCTGAGAGAAACTTACTAGAAGCCCGTGCTCTATCACACCCCTCTGAAATAATGACCCAAAGCGCAGTACACAATCACGCCACTCTAGAATAATGACCCAGAGCGAGGCACACAATCGCTTTTTTGTTAGGTGTAATGATAAGTATGCTTCTGCAAGTACGGGACGCCCGAAAACATAAGAAGAACATCCAAACACTTAACACAAATTGCGATCTTTACTAATTCATGTTTCCATTTCAACACACACACATTAAAAATAGACTGCATGTCTAACATCTTTCTTTCTAATGACAGGGTGTACATGAGAACAACACCGTGTCTTGAAAAACCAAAAGCGAGGGTCGTACTCGCATAAACTATCGACCTACACTACCAAAATAAACGGTAACTACTACGTTGGTTGCTAACACTAATCATGCTTCTTTCGTTTGTGCTTGTGTTTCTTTTTTGCAGACTCCGCACTTGACGGTTCATCCTTTGGACCGGGCCTCCTCTTGCTAGACCCGCTCTCCCCATCTCGGCCCCTCTGAGAGGTGGTTGACTCATAAGAAGCTGAAAGTCGCTTCCCATCTGCACCCTCGCCGCTAGAAATCTCAGTAATATCAACAACGGCGGTATGCAACGTGGACATGGGGGCACTCCCAGCAGCGAGGCCGACCACAGCGTCACTCTTCTCCGGGACCCCCTTGCCTTCTCACTTAGCATGTTCCTTGGCCTCTCTAGCAGCCCGATGCTCAGCAAGGTTCTAGGATCTATGTGGTGTGTCACCACCAGCCCTGGTTTTCTCAAGGGACTTGGTAGTCCTCTGTTGTGCTTCCTCATCCTCCCTCTTCTTTTAGGCCTCATCATCAGCCTTCCTCTTCTCGGCCTCCTCATCTTCCTTCCTCTTCACGACCGTATCAGTGGCTTTTTCCTTAGCATCCTGCTTGGTCTTCATTAGGACCTCCTTCCTGGCAGCCTCATCATGCCTCTGTTTCTCCTCTACCTCCTCATGCTTAACCACCATTTTGGCTTTTTGGGCCTCCACCATAGCAGCCATCGAAGGCACATCAGCCACCACTAGGCCTCGATCAGCCGCACTGTCCCCGTCGACCACCTGTCCTTCCTCCATAAGGGTATCGACCATGCTGGGAGTTAACCTTATATCCGAGTAGGTGTCTAGTTGATCATCGCCCTCTCCAAATTGCGCTGCAGCAAGTCCTAGCCCAGATTCCATTGTTTGTGGGACCACGGGGGTAGGGGCTGATGTCATGGTCAGTCCAGGAAGGGCGGTACATTAAAAACACAACCTTTTAGTCCACAAATTCGGTAATTACATCATCCTCGGGGATGCATGGAAATAGAAATTACCTCTGGTCGGGGACAGTGTAGGAATGTCAAGGGGGTACTTGTGGTGGTTGGCAAAGTAAATCTGATCTCACCTAGATCCGGGTGTTCACGGTCATACTCGGTTGAAACTCGAATGCAAGCTGCGGGATCACTCACCATACCAGATTCAGGGACCAGTGGTTTATAGGAGCTTGCTTCGGCAAATGTCTCCGCTACCACAACACTCTCAGCCATGATAGACTTCCCTTTATCGGTGGTGAGCCTCTCCCTCTCGGCATCCTCTAGCAACAACCTCATGCCCTCTTCCAGCTTCTCGCACTCTCCCATATCCACTTCATGCAAGAAGGCCTCATATGGCACTAGCCTCTCCCAAGTTCGGCTAGTTCCCGGGGATAATTGTCAACCCACGAGAGTCCATGAAATCTTAGAACTTTGATGTACATGTTTTGGATGTCTTCCACCATAGAGATTGCACTCGGAACTCTGTGTCCGCCAACTCCTCTCTCAATTGTTCTACCTCCCTCAGATGTGCCGCTCATAGCCCATCCATTGTGCCTAATACATCCCGATTACTGGCCTCCGCTTCCTCCTTGGCCTTCCTCGTTTCCTTAAGCTTCCTCTTCAAGCTGTCGTTCTCCGCTCTCGGAGCTTTATTATCAGTTTGGAGGTCAAAAGCTCACGCGTTTCCCTTACCGGATCAGCACATACCTTATCCACCTCGTCCTTGTCCCTCTTTAGGGCCGTGTTCTGGTAGTAAGATCGGCAATAGTTTCATTAAAGACGGAGCGGGAGTGATCAGCCTCCCTCTTGAGGGCCTCGTACCCTTTCTTTATCTAAGCTACAGCAACGAGATTCACGAGTAAGCATTTAAAGATGTAGGAATAAACGACAATGTGCTCACGGTACCGAGAGTAAACTTACCAATGTCCGTGTTTAGATGAACGGCAGTGGTCTTCTCAGCATCAATAGTTGACTGCTGATTCATGAGCTCCGTATTCTTCCTCTTGATCAGCTCCGATAGATGGAAAGAATAGGCTGTAAGCTCGTCAACCTGATGATATGCTTACTTCACATGCATCCAGATTTCTACGGAGTCCCTAGTGGGATACGGGCGAAGGTCTGGAAGGACCGTCAGCTTATCAAAGTAGTGTCGAGGGAAAGATGTTTTCAACCATGCCCTTTGTTCCTCCATAGAAAGCCTTTGTTGCTCAGAAGCTGCTAGTTCCCGCGTCCCGGTCACATTCACTTATCTGACCTAGGTTGGCCGAGTGGCAGCTCTCTCTGGTAATTGGAACGGACCCAGGAGCCGCTGTACATGGAGGGGCTATCGAAGACGGACGTCGAGAACCCCCTAAGTTAATTAGAGAGTCTCCCTCGGACACCCGAATCGGAGGGGGGGAGGATTCGGAAATCGACGAGATTGATCCTCATCCCAGTGTCCACTACCGCGGCCGATTGGAGGTGGAATACCATATAAGTTGGTCCCTCTTCGAAAGCCCTCAAAGAAAGGATTCCTAGGGCGTGGGCGGCCTCCATGGCCATACCTCGCCCCCCGCGTCCTCTAGCCATGTCACCTGTCAAAGAAATGAAATGAAATCAGTTACGTTGCACGCTCAGATAAGCCATTATACTATGCAGTGCTAATGAGTGTATGCCCTAAGTGTTCTCTCAACAGACCAGATTGTGATCCGCTCGAAGGAGTTAACCCCTCCGCAGCAAGAGCTAAGTTGTCCATGACAGTCAGAGTCGGCCGCAGAGATACGTCAAGGTCGGGTTTTCAAGTTGTCAAACTGGCGCTCATTGTCGAGTGGGGTGGCAAATCCAAGAGAATCTACTGGAGACAATGGCCTAATCGACTCTCCCTCCCCCGTCCCTCCAGTTGGGAGCAGAACAGGAGCATTCAATTGGCCCTCATCTCTGCCTGCAGCCTCCTCGCCACAAGCCCCATCTCCACCGACATCTCCTTGGAACTTCATGACCTTCTTCGGTCGGGGCCCAACAGAGGGCATCTTTCTTTTCTGACCAGGGGTCACAGGGGCTTTCGCCACCACCTTCTTAGGTACACCGCTTGCCACTGCGGGCCTAATTTTAGCCCGATCGTCGGGAAGCAACCCCGCACGGCGAAGGCGCTCTTGACTCGTTACAGTTTCCTTTTTGCGAAATTCCTGGAAATCGCCCGCAAGGCATCAAGACGCTGCCTATAATCTTCACCGGTGGGTACCTCTGGATTCCTGCCGCAATAAAAAAAGGATAATAATAATAATACGAGCTGCAAGAACTTATAATTGGAAGCAAAGTTTGAAAGCACTTACTCCCTTCAAGCCACCTCCTTGGAAATCCATGAGTGCAGCGCACAAAGAACCAGTCTTATTTAAACACCGATGGCATGGGCCACGTCCCGCTAAAGAATGAACTAATAGGAAGGCTATCTGTTAGTCATTCTCCTCAGGCTGAAGAAATACCGAATATCCTATCCGGTGGGTTCCATGTCCAAATACTCTCGGTATATAACTTAAGTGCCCAGGAGCGACGAGTAAGCATTTGGACGAAGTTGCGACGGTGCCGGACGGAAATAGGACAGGATGTCCCGAATAAAATCATGGGCATGGGGCACGCACCCCGCAAAACAAGCTTGCCTATTCCAGGCAGTTAAACCCTCGGGTGGTGCGTGAGGCCTTCCACCTTCTCCCGGCGCATGAGTGTCACCCGCGGGTATATTTAACCGCTGCACCATTTTACTAACCGATGTAGCATCCTGGCGCGATGGCACCGAGTCCATCGGATTTTCCAAGATAACAGCATCGGGTAGCATATCTGGGGCTACTGGGCCCGCTGGTGCATCTTCGTTCATAATGTCCACGTTCTCAACCTCTTCGCATATGACCGGAGAATGTAGCCTCCTAAGTTGCTCCTCGTGATTGGACACTTCGAGTGAACTGGTCGATTGAGAAGGAACAGATCCTTCGGTGGTCTCAAGCTTGCTGCCACTCAAGCTACCGCTATTCGTAGAATCAGATGAATGTGACGATGACGGGGAAGCCTCGGCTTTCAGGATTTTCCCATCTTTGATCTTGTTTGCATGGTTAACTATACTTTAAGATACTAGTATTAGACCTCGCACTGGAATAACCTGTACCCCTTGTGTTGGTGAAAACTAGCATGTGTGTGCGGTGTCGTGCAAGACTAAGGTATACATAGGAAAGTCAAACAGTCTAGCAGTTCATTAATAGTACGGATATATGCACTATCCTATATGAAAGATTCATGTCCTTGTCTGCGCAATTACCACCATATGCATTCGTACAATCGCGCAAAGCAAGTATGTAATGTGTAAACTTAAGGGCGGGCAGTCAGGAGATCAAAGTATTGAACTTGGAAAACGATACCTCACCAAGGTGTGGCACAAAATAGTTGGTCTAGCAGTAAGACCAAGGACCACGATAGGCAAGAGAAGCTCCAACAAGCTTTAGAGTTCGAAATTATGAGCCTTAGGGTTCGAAAATTCGAACCCCACTGGGCTCGAAAAATTCGAACCCCACTAGGCTCGAAAATTCGAAACCCACTAGGCTTGAAAATTTGAATCCCAGGCTCGAGGATCCAAACCCGTCAAGGTTCGGAGCTTCGAACCAGTCGGGTTCGAAATTTCAACCCTGGAAGGTTCAAAAATTTGAACCCCTAGAGGTTCAAATTTCGTACCTCCAGAGGGTCGAGATTCCTGACCCTGTCCAGGCCTCCGCCTCTACCTCCTTCGCTTCGAACCACTCCCACTAGGCCTTGATGCCTCGAACCTCCTTCCTTCTCGCGCCTCGACCTCATGCCTTACCTAAATATAAGTTCAAAAATTAGGGGGCCTCGAAGCTCGAAATTAATGGCGGTCAAGATAGAAACAACAGTGGAAGAAGAAAATGAGGAGGGGGGCTATTTATAATAAAAGGAAATAGTCCCTTTGCTTTCCCAAATAAATTCGAGCCCACGGGTTCGAAATTTCGAACCCATGAGTTCGAGATTCCGAACCCCCTGTAGTCGAAATCTCAAACCTTTGTCGGTCGAAATTTTGCACCCGACCAAAAAAAAAAGAACCGAACCCCCCGAGTTCGAAACTTCGTGCCACACGCTCATGTACATGTATTCCCTGCGCACATTAATGTCGCGGACACACGAGGCAACACCTTGCGAATAGTTAACAACGTGAGCATGGCGCCACGCCAACAATAGCTTGCTCGCCTCCATGAAGCGAACAAGCATGTCAATCAACATGTACTTTTTTTATCTTACAGGATAAACCAGCAACTCAATTAACACTTCAACCAATCCAAAGCACATCATGTCAATACAAGACGTACTTTCGGTGGCAAATGTTAACCAGCCTTTTGGTCCGGTTCCCAAAAGTAAACAAGACATGCTCGACTTAACATATCGCGTGGACCTAAAGCCGAAAGGGACGCTTAGAGGCGAAGGAAACAGGATAAAGAGGGATCGCGCCAACAGAGACCTCACGGCACCCCAAACTCCCATTCGCGCAGCCTTCGAGATGCGGAGCCTCATACCCTCGAGGTGCAAAATCTCGCAACCTTGAGGTGCGAGATCTTGCACCCTTGAGGCGCGAGATCTCGCACCCTCGAGGCGCAAGATCTCGTACCCTCGAGGCGCGAAATCTCGCACCCTCGAGGCGTCAAATCTCGCACCCACGAGGCACAAAATCTCGCACCCACGAGGCGCGAAATCTCACACCCACAAGGTGCGAAATTTTGTACCCACGAGGTGCGAAATTTCGCGCCTTAGGCTCAGGTGCGAATTGTCCGTATCCGCAGGCTCCAGGTGCAAATTTCTGTATGTTGTACCTTATTTCTACCTACTCCTACCTAACCCCTACCTACTCCTTTCCTATAAATACCCCATGACTTCACACTTCAAAGGGGTTGGAATTTGAGACCTTGGGACCTCTAGAGAGCTCCATTAATGGCATCTCCCATTTGAGGAAGAAGGGCAAAAGTGGCGCTTTCTTGAGATATTCAAAATATGATAATTATGACATCATATATGAGGATGATGACATCATGCCTTATAGGTAACATCATATAGCCCTAAGGATGACATCATATAGCTTAATTATGACATCATCTTGCATAAAGATGAATGTAATGAGATGTCATGAGAGGGTCTCAACCTTGTAACTCTTTGTGATTAATAATATTCCAACAACGATTCAAAGTGGACGTAAGCCCCTCACGGTGCTGAACCACTAAAAATCTCTTGTGTTATTTACTGCTTTTCTAGTCTTGTCTATGCGACCAAATTAGTTGTTCCTAGTAATTGGAATCTTTGGTGATTACGATATTTTTTGCCGTCAACAAAAATAGTGATTTACTGCTTTTCTAGTCTTGTCTATGCGACCAAATTAATTGTTCCTAGTAATTGGAATCTTTGGTGTTTACGATATTTTTTGCCATCAACAAAAATAGTGACCATAAAAGTAAACATCTTTTACACAAAATCAGAAGCATATGCAAATAATGTGGCAATTATTTATATCTGGATAACATACAACAATGTTCTTTATGTCTATCAATCAATTATTTATCTTAGGTCAAAGAAAATACTTGGTACATGGCACAGTAATGCTTTAAAAAAATATGTTTTATGTAGTCAGGTGTAAAGTAGTGATCTTAACTAAAAGAATAATCAGCACATGCTACGTTGTACATAGATCATAAAATGTGAAATAGAAAATGCATATTAGTATTGGTTTTAAAATGGAATTGGTAAACGGAGAAATGCACAAAAAGAAACATATTCAATGACATGCAGCAAAAAATGGAACCTGATATTGCTAAATTAGAAAGTAATGTGACAGTTAGGTAAGCATCCATTGTCAAAAGATCAAAATTTTATTTAGGACATACAATTAAGCGTATCTAATTTCATAGATTGTCACAATGAATGTGAAAGTAGAAACATTTCTTACATACCATTAAAAACATAAGAAAATAAAGTGGCATATATTAGCAAATTTGTCGATGTACAAACGTATATGTAAATAAATATTCCTTACACATTGGATTTAATTTTAACTGCAGGGATGAAGATGTGGTTTGGGAAAGATCAATATTTACTGTAAATAAATCTTAAATCACTAAAGCACAAACCCAATAATCCTAGTTTATAAAATCAATTTCATTAAAACTGTACATCAATGATATATATATACACACTCATACATATATACCATTCATTTCTACCTATTGTTTCTTCTTTTCCATTTCTTCACATGTTCCCCTTTGCACTTTAATTTTCTTCCATGCTCCATGTACTGATTAAGGATTTACATTGTATAAGTTAACTACTCAACAATATATATACACAACACACACAAACACACACACACACACACACACACACACACTGTATTAGTATGGCAAAACAGTAAAGCTTAGTTACACATCATTTACTTTATGAGTAACATTTATATATATTGTATTAGTATGACATATTTATATAGGGTATGCTCAATGACTCATCAAATTGTATGAAGTAATTTCTTAACATATAATTTGCTTGCCTGTTACAAAGCAGTTACAGCGGGATCCAAGAAGGTCATTGATCGTGTAAGCATTGGCAATAGGAGCGCCACCTCCACTTTTAATCAAAGACTGCTCCATCTTGTACATGTTCTTGTTTTAGTATTCATCTGTAAGTTACATAAATATAACCAAACAATACACACTTTATATATAGTACAAATACTATCAAATTATTATACCTGCTCATGATTTGCTTCGATCACCTAATATGGGCATATGAATACATGGACCGCACTATGGGAGACGAATACGTTGAGCCCATATGGGCACTACTTCACGTATTTAGACAACCATGGTGAGTTCTTCATACAGCATAATCGAAGAGACGTGTTGTTTTGTACTTATCTATGGGATATATAACAGTCATAATAAAAATAATATCAAAACAATATTATTTGTATATATCTTCAACAGTAAGCACTCAACCTACAAAAGAAGACTTATTTATAACTATTAACTTAATAAGTCAAAACTATGATAAGAATACCGATTGAACATGTACTTTGTGCAGTTATAAAATTAGTTTTCTCAACTTTGTTTTCAATGATAAGAACAACTACACAGCTACCACGTTAACAGTAGAGCCCAGTGATCAACTACACAGCTACCACCAGGTTTGTCTCTCATTGCAGTATTAGACAAACCAGATGTAGCATTCCAAAAGCCTGTAACTGCAATAAACATACAACGATATAGAAACAAAATAAGATACAATCAAAAATATTATAATGTTGAAGCTGTTAATTAAATGGAAAACTAAGGACTCCCCAGCAAAAAGTTCGTACATCTGGTTGACCTGAGTTGCTCCGCTTTGATGCAGAAAGATCAAGATGGTAGATGTAGGTATTCACAGTTTATATTTGCATGAGGTGGACAAAATTGAACAAAAGCAGAGAAAGATGGTAAGTTTACAAAACCTGTTGCTGCAACTGACATAATATTACAGGAAGAAAATAAGGTCATCGAAAACATTATCACGTTGAAGATGGAAATTGGCTGAAAACCTGCGGACAACCTGGCCAAAAATTTGTATGCTTGGTCGACCTGAGTTGCTCCACGTCAATGAAGAAATAGGAAGCCAGTGGATGCAAGAAGTCATAGTTTAGATTCGAATGATCTAGAGAAAAAACAACAAAGGCAGAGGTAATGTATGAATACGAATTTGAATATGAGACCGTTAGTGGAAATGACAAATCTGATAAAACAAACATTTATTCGGTCGGTAAAGCACAACGAAGTAGTATTACAACGTAGGATGAAGGAGGGAAGAAGTAATGAAATTTACCACTGATGTCGTCCTCGAGTGCTAGATCTGAAGCGCAGTAGCAGATTTGAGCAAAAGCGGAAACTTTGACTGAAGTTTAACCACTAATCGGTTGATTACTCGATTTGTAAGGAAGCCCATGGATCTGAAAAGGAGAAGGCAGGAGAAGGTGAAGAAATGGAGGAGTTGAAGATCGAATTTGCGGAAGATTGTTTATAGGTGGAAGATCGATTCGGTTTAGGGTTGGGAATGGGGAAGAAAAGATGTAGAAAAGGGAGGAAATATGGAGAACGACATGAGTAGAGGAAGGAAATAAAAGAAATGTTTGGAAATGGTTGATTAACCGTATATGCTGTAACAGCCCTGATTTTTGGGGTTAATTTTAAAATTTTATTTTAAGAAATTTTAATGAATGAATATATTTAAAATTATTTATTTTAAATAATAACGATGAAAAACTTATTTTATTTCGAGCGCGAACTTGAAATTTATATTAAATCAATTCCGAGCCTGAAAACGGCGCGGTAATTTCAGATTTGGAAATTCCAACTTTGAAAAATTATGTGACGGCCTGGAATTTCGCTCGGTCCGAACCGGTCGCTAAACCGACCCAGACCGTTCGAAACGCCCTATCGTTTGAGAACACGACAAAACAGAACGCATATAAAAGAACATTTCACTGTATATTACAACAATGCATCAGATTACAAGAATATACAGAGTATAAATGAATATTACACAGAAATATCAGAGATTTAAATTACATTTAAATACATAGCAGCGGAAAATAATACAATACACAACTAGAAGAGATATACGGATACAAAGCTTTCCGGATATCATTCCAGCTGTAAACCAGGATCCTGTGAATATAAATCTGCAAAACCAAAACTACTAGCTGCCCGTGTCAAAATAGGGGCACCCAGAGTTTAGGTTAAAACAATAAACTCCAGGTCAGTCATGTGACTGGTGTGAGAACTAAAACAGTTATTTAAAGCTTTACTTTAAAAGAGAGTAATTCAAGGGACCACGCCGTATAACACGGAACGAGTTTCCTCCCAAGAATACCAGTGCATAGAATAAACAACGCAATGCTTTTTCGAAAAATGAAGCTATTATAAGACCCAGGTCCCATCACACAATGCAACGCAAGCCGGAGGATAGGGTTTTTACCTTATAACAGCCAAACATGCTTGGTACGTTTAAAACAAATCATTTGATACTATAATAAGTGTATAGTGTCAAAACAATTTCAATCATAAATATAAATCATAGACGGCATAGCATCCCATGCTACTATGTCGCCACACTAGGCTCTACAAATAAAGCCGCAATACACGTATTGGAAATTGGATTCCGTCATGAGTCGAGGCAAGGGGCAAGCTCCTCTCCGCGTTCGAGACACTCTAGCAAATGTCCCAGGGCTACGCAAGCTGGGTAACCCTTGGATCGGTTGGGCCGGTCCTCACTTACGTTAGAGGATTGGCAATTCCTGAACACACGTTTCCCGGTCCTTACAGACCTATAATCGAGGCGCCTCGCATCCAACAACCACAAAGGTGAAAAGTATATAAATGTCAGGGCTGGTAAGTCACTGACACCACCAAAGCTAGAAAGAAACGTCGTGTTCTCCCAACGGCCCGTATCCCGTTTTTAACTCATACCGAGGTGTGAGGCTCGCGAATTCACGTTATACACAAAGCTGCCACGTAGGCGTGCTTTGATCATCAACCACAAGACTTTGCTTTTCAACAGAAGCCTTGATCATTGCATCTTAGTATGCCACACAGGCAATTCATGCCATGCGACTGATGTCCATCGATATACAACCTCTGAGCTCGTACGTCTCAGAGAAGGGCGTTAAGCAAGAGAATAAATTCTCCGCCGCCAAACAGATGTATATTTAATAGAAATCAATCAACATAGAATAAAATCCAATGTCAGACACACAATCCATTTACAAGTCCGTTCTGGGTCTGAACGAAACCGGAGGCACTTTCCTCGCATATCCATCCATCTCCAAGTACGTCCGGACAACCACCAACTATTTCCATCCTCTTGGGTGTACAGCCCAATCAGGATCGTCAGTAATTACCCAAACGATGTGAAGACTTCCGGTCTTCGACCACCGTCTTCATCTTCGACTTATCGTCGAATCGGTTATTCAGAATGGGTATAAACCCGGACTTTCCGAACAACCCGCGTATTAAAAACAAATGTTACGCAAACACAACATACGCCTCATTCCAATTCATTAGTCACTAACCGCAGATTAGCAAGAGAACAATTTCCCAAACATTAACCCCGAAGGCCGAAACCAACATCAGATCAATACCCAGGAAACCATTCTTCTTAGCCAACCTACAGCTAGTTTCTAAATTCCAAATTCTTAGGGAAAAGTTCCCATTAATTTTATCCAAGATAAATTCTTTAAAATTTATCCTGTAATCTTCCTTTGGATGTCATTTAAAACCAAATTATGGTTTTTCCAACTAGTCGAGATTAGCGAACCACAACGAAGTAATTATTTATTTTATTTCCCAATCCCGACCTATTCATCCGATGAAGCAAAACTGGTAATACTCCATATCTAATACCATGGTGTTATCGGTAAAATTAATTACCATTTCGCGTTCAAATCTAATTAAAGATTTAACTATCGCTTTGGAGCAAAACTGGTAATACTCCATTCTCGCTCATTTTCTAAATTTGATAATTTAGATTATCCATTCGCATTTCAATCTAATTGCAGATTCATTAAAACTCCTTTTACTGGGTTAAAGAACTAGGTGTTATTTAAAACACAGTTCACGACAAACCCAAATCACATTCTATTTATTATCGGGTTAAAGAACTAGTGTTATTTAAAACACAGTTCACGATAAACCCATTTCAAATCCAACCAAATATATTAGAAATCCCGATTATTTAAAACCCCTTTTAAATCTAATTTATTTATTTAAAAATAATTAGGTTTTAAATTTAGTTCAAAACTAGTTCATTTCGATAAAAATCTATTTTTATCATTTCAAATATGGAGTTTTTCATCCCAATTCTTCCCAAATCATTTCTTATGATTTTACATAAATTATTACTATTTTTAATAATTTTATCAAGGCCCGTACAGTCGATTTCCAACAATGGCCATCGAACTGCACTTATAGCGACCTTTTTCGAATTTGATTTGGACGTATCTCCAAATCCAACCGTTAGATTTCAAATTTCTAATATTCGTTAGAAAGCTCTTTTCGATACGAACCCAACGGTTCCGGTTTTAGGAGAATCCGACGGTCGGATCTCCCGTAATGTCCGTTTGAAATAAATGGTCGAAATTCACGAACTGCCGCGGCGCGGCGCGTTCTATTCAGGCCATTATATTATATATATAATATATATAATATATATTTCGTCGATTTCTATTTAAAACGAATTATATAAATAGTTTTAAATTCGTTTCAAGAACCATTTCAACTTCTATTTCAATCCAAAGCAAAATTGAATTCTTCTTTAAAAATTCGTTTTAAAATTCATTTCTATTTAATTCAAATTTCCATTCAATTTGAATTCGTTTCACTTTGCTTTCGATTCAATTTGAATTCGTTTTCAATTCAATCCAATTTCAAAGTCGTTTTCTATTCGATTCAATTCAAATTGGTTTTCTATTCGATTCAAATTCATTTTCTATTCAAACCAAATTTGTTTCGTTTTCTATTTGAATCCAATTCATTATATATTCAATTGAAATCAAATCCGTTAAACATCCAATTCGAATTCAATTTGTTTTCAATCCAATTTGAATTCGATTCGTTATATATTCAATTGAAATTAAATTGGTTTTCTATTCCATTCAATTCGAAATCGTTTTATATTCAATTCATTTCGAAATCGTTTTATATTCAATTCATTTCGAAATCGTTTTATATTCAATTCATTTCGAAATCGTTTTATATATCGTTCGCGTCAAAATGGCGCATCACTATTCAACACGGCTTTATATATTCTATTTCAAATATTTCTTTTTGTCAACACACGACTAATCTCAATGAATGAGTACCGTCCATGTGTGACTATTTTTGTTAAAATACTTCGTTCAACACATGACTAATCTCAACGGATGAGTACAGTCAACACATGAACCTTTTCTTTATATTGATAAAGATGTAAATTTTATTATAAAAATAATTCGTTCAACACATGACTGATCTCAACGAATGAGTACAGTCAACACATGAACCTTTATTTTATAATATTCTTAATCTTCTAAATTGGAATGAGGCCCAATCAATCACCATATAATGTTAATTATATGGATTTTCATACATCACATGTATATAATAGCATTGAAAAATAATCAACCATCAACCAAAGTGCACTACACTGTATAAGCATCAAATATAAATATCTAACGCTTATAACAGCCTGTCAATCAATCGATCGACATATTTAATCAGTCAGGATGAGTGAACTTCAAATTTCATCCCAACACCCGTGTAGGGTTTCAAACAATCCAACATAGATTTTATTCGTGCAGTTGGGCGATGTGTAAAATTTATCGACCCAATCAATGTCAGTCAAATCAGTGTTCATAAACAAACCGTCTGGTTTGTAAATGAATATTTTATTTTATTCACTTTCACGTTAAAAATTATATTTTTAACGATAAAACATTTTATTTTAACATATGGATTTCTATTCAATTCATTTCTTAAATAAAATGATATTTCTATTTTTCTAACATATTTTAGAAAATTTCGGTGGCATAACGGCACTATACTAGAAACGGGACGAGGCCTAGCCTTATCCCCGGTCTAGTGAAGGCCCACGCCATTCACACATCAATCAAATCCATTCAATTCACCAAATAATTCAATTCAAACCAATTAAACTAACCAACTACTCAACCAATCAATTTAACAAACAAGCCATCCATGGTCTGTGGATGACGGGTGTCGGGTGCTACTAAGCACCGTCTGCATCCTAGTTTATATATATATATATATAAATAACTAGAATAAAGAAATTTGAAGGGTGAGAAGTTCTCACATATAGCTATCCTAGCTCCACGGCACTTCTTTTGCAGGAAATCTTCGCCAACTCGCCTTTTTGTCGCTTTCGCCCGTATTCTCTACATATGTAAAAATCGAATTTTTACTTCGCTATTCAATATAAAAATCGAATTTTTACTTTGCTATTCAATATAAAAATCGAATTTCTACATCTATGTTATATAGATAAAAATTATATTTTTATCACGCTATTTTCTATATAAAGATTTCGCCTTTTTAAATTTAAAGATTTCGCCTTTTTAAATTTAAAGATTTCGCCTTTTCGAAAATATAGATTTCATCATTATAAAAATCATCACTTTACTTCAACGTATATAAAATAAAAATCAGATTTTTATTTCGCTACACATACAAAGATGATATTTTTATATTCTCTATCCTATAAAGATTATATTTTTAATACTTTAAAAATATAAAAACCATATTTTTAATATTTCTATATAGTAAGGATTATATTTTTAATACTTTAAAAATATAAAAATCATATTTTTACTTCTTCTACTCAATAAAAATTACGCCTTTTCTATTTCAAACCTTTAAAATAAAATCAATTTTTAAAATTCCTTTTAAATCAGTTTTTAAATCTTAAAAATCAGTTTTTAAAAATCCTAAAAATCAGTTTTTGCTCTTTAAAAAAAATTCAGTTTTCAGTTTCTTTTAAAAATTCAGTTTTAAAATTATTTAAAAATCCATTTTTTATATTCTTTTAAAAAGAATCAGTTTTAAAAATAATTAAAATAAATAAAACAGTTAAAGTAAATAATAATAAAAAAAACGTTTAAAGTAAATAAAATAAAAAGAACATCAGGTAACTTACAGGGGGGGCTCGTCGGCGGCTCAGAGGGGGTCTGGGCGGTGAGGGGAGGTGGCGGAAGTGGCTGCGGGCGGAGGAGGGGGCGGGCAGGCGAGGTCTGGTCGGAGGTATGGGTGCGCGACGCGCTGAACGGAGGGAGGGCGCTGTTTCCTCGATCGAAGGGGAAAGGGGTGGAGGGACGCGGAGTTCGTCGATGGCGGCATGAAGGGGGGGGGGGGCGGCGGCGGATGTAGGGTGGAGGCGATGGGGTCTCGACGGGTTTTAGGGCACCATTTTTTTTTTTTAAATCGATTCTGAGAAATAATAAAGGGGGGGGGGGGTCGGCTGATAAGGAGGAAGGGGATTATTTTTTTTTTATTATTATTTTATTTTAATTATTTTATTTGCCAATAGTTGGCTTTTACATACGTCATCAAAACGGGGCCCACCACCTGTCGTCCATAGCGTTTAACCCCCATTCTGAACACAATGGGACATGTATCGTCAGCTGATTCGGCTGTTACAATCAGTTTCCGTTAAATTTACATTTAAATCACTACATTGAATTTTAAACGTACATTTCAAATTACCGGGGTCACATACTAACTTTAAAAATTCCAGAAAAATATTTTCTAGCTTCGTATTGACGATACGGTCCTAACAAAACTAGTTTCGTCGAATTCTGAGATCGTATGAAAAATGGCCAATTTCCAGTCGATTAAAATCAACTAAAACCGGTCAAACGCGTTTTCCTTTTCCACGCTCACATATTGATTCGAAAAATTATGAAATTTGGAATCTAGCAATAATTTTACACTGCGGATCCAACAAAAGTGGTTTCGTCGAAATCCGAGGTCGTTTGCAAAATGTCCATTTTTAAGGGCCTGAATTCCATAGCGACTATTCAGAAATTTCAACTGGACATATCTTTTGATTCCCGCTATGAAATCTGGATTTGTCGGATTCGATAGAAAGATATTACCAAATAGATCCTAATGTTTTTGGTTTCACTAAAATCCAGATTGTTTTGCTCCCGGTACATTCAATTGAAGTTTGAAATCGAATTATCGAACTACCGCGCCATTTTCAATTCTATTTATAATTATATATAAATATTTATATTCTAACGACGACGCGTATAATATATACGTTCGAATTATATTACAAATAAATTTCTCGTCGATATTATTTAAAATAATCTATTTTAAATATTCAAAATTCGCTAAAATTGCCAAAATAAAAATTTCAAACTGGCTCGCATTTTACGGGTTATTACAATCTCCCCCACTTAAAACTTTTCGTCCCCGAAAAGGAACAAAGTCGAAAGTGGTTTGATTAATCAGCTCTACGTTCGATCTGGCTTGCATTCTCCAACTTTTCAGTTTCTGAGAATTTTCAAAATTTCAAAAATTTGGCTAACACCCTAAATTTTCGAAAAATTTCGCCATAACCTCCCCTGCACCGGGAGCATCGGGGAATTTCAAATAGCTTCCCCGGTCCTTCAGATCTCAAAAAGAAAAAGAAAAAGCCAATAGGCTCATAAAATCATCATCACCCAAACAAAACAGGAAATAATGTAGTAAACATGTACCTATTTGTCGGGCAAACAAATTTTATTCTCTGCTCTAGCCTCCTTGCTATGACCTGTTCAATATAAGTATATGTATATGCAAGCAAATGCGACCAATTATCAATACAGTTCAATATTTGATTCAATTGGGCATAAGTGTTCAAAATTAGCAAACAATTAAACAAACAACACAAACATCAATCAATTAGTGGATTAACGTTTCAAATTCATAAATTTGATATATATACAAAAATCATGTTTTTGATGCCAATTCACAACAATGTGTTCTAGCTATATTAGTTTTGGTTCTCACACCAGTCTAATGGAAATATATAGATATCCCACCTTCGTAACACGAAACTAATTACTAATGATGACGTGTCAATCATCAGAATCAGGTCCGGGCGACTAGAGTATGATTCTATATCTATCCAGTATATTAAAACTTCGAATATACGTTCATGACGCGTATATACAAAACCTTTATATACTCGATTGTCCATATTCAAAATAAATATTCAAATACGTATAAAATGGTTTAAATTTTCAAAACAAAATTGTTTTCATTTGAAAAATATACTCTTCACACTCGTTCTAGGATACTACTGATCCTATCTCTAACGAGTCATTCTAATTGGATGTTGCTAATC
Organism: Allium sativum; assembly: GCA_030737875.1. Lineage (NCBI taxonomy): Eukaryota > Viridiplantae > Streptophyta > Magnoliopsida > Asparagales > Amaryllidaceae > Allium > Allium sativum. Next base: position 86,804,248 of record CM060909.1, read on the forward strand.
CAATATATGATGAATTCTTTCGTATGGTTCTAACGTGTCTTGTTCTCGAGCTCTGTAAACCAAAGCTCCGATACCAAATGTGACGGCCTGGAATTTCGCTCGGTCCGAACCGGCCGCTAAACCGACCCAGACCGTTCGAAACGCCCTATCGTTTGAGAACACGACAAAACAGAACGCATATAAAAGAACATTTCACTGTATATTACAACAATGCATCAGATTACAAGAATATACAGAGTATAAATGAATATTACACAGAAATATCAGAGATTTAAATTACATTTAAATACATAGCAGCGGAAAATAATACAATACACAACTAGAAGAGATATACGGATACAAAGCTTTCCGGATATCATTCCAGCTGTAAACCAGGATCCTGTGAATATAAATCTGCAAAACCAAAACTACTAGCTGCCCGTGTCAAAACAGGGGCACCCAGAGTTTAGGTTAAAACAATAAACTCCAGGTCAGTCATGTGACTGGTGTGAGAACTAAAACAGTTATTTAAAGCTTTACTTTAAAAGAGAGTAATTCAAGGGACCACGCCGTATAACACGGAACGGGTTTCCTCCCAAGAATACCAGTGCATAGAATAAACAACGCAATGCTTTTTCGAAAAATGAAGCTATTATAAGACCCAGGTCCCATCACACAATGCAACGCAAGCCGGAGGATAGGGTTTTTACCTTATAACAGCCAAACATGCTTGGTACGTTTAAAACAAATCATTTGATACTATAATAAGTGTATAGTGTCAAAACAATTTCAATCATAAATATAAATCATAGACGGCATAGCATCCCATGCTACTATGTCGCCATACTAGGCTCTACAAATAAAGCCGCAATACACGTATTGGAAATTGGATTCCGTCATGAGTCGAGGCAAGGGGCAAGCTCCTCTCCGCGTTCGAGACACTCTAGCAAATGTCCCAGGGCTACGCAAGCTGGGTAACCCTTGGATCGGTTGGGCCGGTCCTCACTTACGTTAGAGGATTGGCAATTCCTGAACACACGTTTCCCGGTCCTTACAGACCTATAATCGAGGCGCCTCGCATCCAACAACCACAAAGGTGAAAAGTATATAAATGTCAGGGCTGGTAAGTCACTGACACCACCAAAGCTAGAAAGAAACATCGTGTTCTCCCAACGGCCCGTATCCCGTTTTTAACTCATACCGAGGTGTGAGGCTCGCGAATTCACGTTATACACAAAGATGCCACGTAGGCGTGCTTTGATCATCAACCACAAGACTTTTCTTTTCAACCGAAGCCTTGATCATTGCATCTTAGTATGCCACACAGGCAATTCATGCCATGCGACTGATGTCCATCGATATACAACCTCTGAGCTCGTACGTCTCAGAGAAGGGCGTTAAGCAAGAGAATAAATTCTCCGCCGCCAAACAGATGTATATTTAATAGAAATCAATCAACACAGAATAAAATCCAATGTCAGACACACAATCCATTTACAAGTCCGTTCTGGGTCTGAACGAAACCGGAGGCACTTTCCTCGCATATCCATCCATCTCCAAGTACGTCCGGACAACCACCAACTATTTCCATCCTCTTGGGTGTACAGCCCAATCAGGATCGTCAGTAATTACCCAAACGATGTGAAGACTTCCGGTCTTCGACCACCGTCTTCATCTTCGACTTATCGTCGAATCGGTTATTCAGAATGGGTATAAACCCGGACTTTCCGAACAACCCGCGTATTAAAAACAAATGTTACGCAAACACAACATACGCCTCATTCCAATTCATTAGTCACTAACCGCAGATTAGCAAGAGAACAATTTCCCAAACATTAACCCCGAAGGCCGAAACCAACATCAGATCAATACCCAGGAAACCATTCTTCTTAGCCAACCTACAGCTAGTTTCTAAATTCCACATTCTTAGGGAAAAGTTCCCATTAATTTTATCCAAGATAAATTCTTTAAAATTTATCCTGTAATCTTCCTTTGGATGTCATTTAAAACCAAATTATGGTTTTTCCAACTAGTCGAGATTAGCGAACCACAACGAAGTAATTATTTATTTTATTTCCCAATCCCGACCTATTCATCCGATGAAGCAAAACTGGTAATACTCCATATCTAATACCATGGTGTTATCGGTAAAATTAATTACCATTTCGCGTTCAAATCTAATTAAAGATTTAACTATCGCTTTGGAGCAAAACTGGTAATACTCCATTCTCGCTCATTTTCTAAATTTGATAATTTAGATTATCCATTCGCATTTCAATCTAATTGCAGATTCATTAAAACTCCTTTTACTGGGTTAAAGAACTAGGTGTTATTTAAAACACAGTTCACGACAAACCCAAATCACATTCTATTTATTATCGGGTTAAAGAACTAGTGTTATTTAAAACACAGTTCACGATAAACCCATTTCAAATCCAACCAAATATATTAGAAATCCCGATTATTTAAAACCCCTTTTAAATCTAATTTATTTATTTAAAAATAATTAGGTTTTAAATTTAGTTCAAAACTAGTTCATTTCGATAAAAATCTATTTTTATCATTTCAAATATGGAGTTTTTCATCCCAATTCTTCCCAAATCATTTCTTATGATTTTACATAAATTATTACTATTTTTAATAATTTTATCAAGGCCCGTACAGTCGATTTCCAACAATGGCCATCGAACTGCACTTATAGCGACCTTTTTCGAATTTGATTTGGACGTATCTCCAAATCCAACCGTTAGATTTCAAATTTCTAATATTCGTTAGAAAGCTCTTTTCGATACGAACCCAACGGTTCCGGTTTTAGGAGAATCCGACGGTCGGATCTCCCGTAATGTCCGTTTGAAATAAATGGTCGAAATTCACGAACTGCCGCGGCGCGGCGCGTTCTATTCAGGCCATTATATTATATATATAATATATATAATATATATTTCGTCGATTTCTATTTAAAACGAATTATATAAATAGTTTTAAATTCGTTTCAAGAACCATTTCAACATCTATTTCAATCCAAAGCAAAATTGAATTCTTCTTTAAAAATTCGTTTTAAAATTCATTTCTATTTAATTCAAATTTCCATTCAATTTGAATTCGTTTCACTTTGCTTTCGATTCAATTTGAATTCGTTTTCAATTCAATCCAATTTCAAAGTCGTTTTCTATTCGATTCAATTCAAATTGGTTTTCTATTCGATTCAAATTCATTTTCTATTCAAACCAAATTTGTTTCGTTTTCTATTTGAATCCAATTCATTATATATTCAATTGAAATCAAATCCGTTAAACATCCAATTCGAATTCAATTTGTTTTCAATCCAATTTGAATTCGATTCGTTATATATTCAATTGAAATTAAATTGGTTTTCTATTCCATTCAATTCGAAATCGTTTTATATTCAATTCATTTCGAAATCATTTTATATTCAATTCATTTCGAAATCGTTTTATATTCAATTCATTTCGAAATCGTTTTATATATCGTTCGCGTCAAAATGGCGCATCACTATTCAACACGGCTTTATATATTCTATTTCAAATATTTCTTTTTGTCAACACACGACTAATCTCAACGAATGAGTACCGTCCATGTGTGACTATTTTTGTTAAAATACTTCGTTCAACACATGACTAATCTCAACGGATGAGTACAGTCAACACATGAACCTTTTCTTTATATTGATAAAGATGTAAATTTTATTATAAAAATAATTCGTTCAACACATGACTGATCTCAACGAATGAGTACAGTCAACACATGAACCTTTATTTTATAATATTCTTAATCTTCTAAATTGGAATGAGGCCCAATCAATCACCATATAATGTTAATTATATGGATTTTCATACATCACATGTATATAATAGCATTGAAAAATAATCAACCATCAACCAAAGTGCACTACACTGTATAAGCATCAAATATAAATATCTAACGCTTATAACAGCCTGTCAATCAATCGATCGACATATTTAATCAGTCAGGATGAGTGAACTTCAAATTTCATCCCAACACCCGTGTAGGGTTTCAAACAATCCAACACAGATTTTATTCGTGCAGTTGGGCGATGTGTAAAATTTATCGACCCAATCAATGTCAGTCAAATCAGTGTACATAAACAAACCGTTTGGTTTGTAAATGAATATTTTATTTTATTCACTTTCACGTTAAAAATTATATTTTTAACGATAAAACATTTTATTTTAACATATGGATTTCTATTCAATTCATTTCTTAAATAAAATGATATTTCTATTTTTCTAACATATTTTAGAAAATTTCAGCGGCATAACGGCACTATACTAGAAACGGGACGAGGCCTAGCCTTATCCCCGGTCTAGTGAAGGCCCACGCCATTCACACATCAATCAAATCCATTCAATTCACCAAATAATTCAATTCAAACCAATTAAACTAACCAACTACTCAACCAATCAATTTAACAAACAAGCCATCCATGGTCTGTGGATGACGGGTGTCGGGTGCTACTAAGCACCGTCTGCATCCTAGTTTATATATATATATATAAATAACTAGAATAAAGAAATTTGAAGGGTGAGAAGTTCTCACATATAGCTATCCTAGCTCCACGGCACTTCTTTTGCAGGAAATCTTCGCCAACTCGCCTTTTTGTCGCTTTCGCCCGTATTCTCTACATATGTAAAAATCGAATTTTTACTTCGCTATTCAATATAAAAATCGAATTTTTACTTTGCTATTCAATATAAAAATTGAATTTTTACTACTATGTTATATAGATAAAAATTATATTTTTATCACGCTATTTTCTATATAAAGATTTCGCCTTTTTAAATTTAAAGATTTCGCCTTTTTAAATTTAAAGATTTCGCCTTTTCGAAAATATAGATTTCATCATTATAAAAATCATCACTTTACTTCAACGTATATAAAATAAAAATCAGATTTTTATTTCGCTACACATACAAAGATGATATTTTTATATTCTCTATCCTATAAAGATTATATTTTTAATACTTTAAAAATATAAAAACCATATTTTTAATATTTCTATATAGTAAGGATTATATTTTTAATACTTTAAAAATATAAAAATCATATTTTTACTTCTTCTACTCAATAAAAATTACGCCTTTTCTATTTCAAACCTTTAAAATAAAATCAATTTTTAAAATTCCTTTTAAATCAGTTTTTAAATCTTAAAAATCAGTTTTTAAAAATCCTAAAAATCAGTTTTTGCTCTTTAAAAAAAATTCAGTTTTCAGTTTCTTTTAAAAATTCAGTTTTAAAATTATTTAAAAATCCATTTTTTATATTCTTTTAAAAAGAATCAGTTTTAAAAATAAATAAAACAGTTAAAGTAAATAATAATAAAAAAAAACGTTTAAAGTAAATAAAATAAAAAGAACATCAGGGAACTTACAGGGGGGGCTCGTCGGCGGCTCAGAGGGGGTCTAGGCGGTGAGGGGAGGTGGCGGAAGTGAACTAGATCCGTGAGGGGGTCTAGGCGGAGATGGCGCAGACCAGAGCTGAATCCGAGACAGTCAAATTTTCAGCAAAAATCAATGTGAGATTCTATTTTTAATTTCATTATTATTTTTTTGTTATTTAAATAATTTAATGAGAAGTGAACTAGATCCGTGATGTATGACTACATGTTGATGCTTGGGTTTGGATTTGTGTTTGGATGATTGTCATATGAATTGCGTTGTTGGAATCTACACGAATGGATTTGATCTTGTTTTTTTTATGTTGTTTTGACAAATAAAAAAAATTAGATTTTGTATTTTATGTTGTTTTGAGAATAAAAAAATTTGATCTTTTATTTTATGATGTGTTAAGAATAAAGATTAGATCTTTATTTAAAATTTATAAAGATAGGATTTTTATATTATAAAAGAAAGTTTAAATCTTTTAATTATATTTATAAATCAGGTTAGGATTTTTATAATATATATAAAAAAAAAATTCTTATTTTATTTAGATTTAGAAAAGAAAAAAAACAAAGTTGGGATCTTGACACAAAAATGCGACACTACATCTTATGATGTTATTATATGCGATGACATGAAGATTTAATACCATATTGTATGTTGTCATTATTGTTTGTCGACATGAATGCTTAACATTAATCTACATGTTGCTCATTGAATGGTTTTGGAATGGATTTGAACACCCCATATTATGTTATTTATCATTTTAATGATATGCAAGCGCGACACCATATTCTGTGTGTTATTAATTTTTGTATGCGGTCATGTGAATTGGAAGATGACTATAATTTTAGTGCGGTCATGTAAATAGGAAAATAACCACATTTTATTGCGTGAGTGTAAATAGCAAATTTATATTATATTTTTAGCACTTAAGTAAGAATAAGATTATTAAAATAGCCTTAGCGTCTTAATAAAATTTAAGAAAATAAACTTATTTTCATAGTTAATGTCACAATAGGAATGCAACCTTATTCCCAGCGTTTATGTAAAAATATGAGTGTTGTTATATTTTTAGCGCGTTAAGTGAAAGTAGAAAATAAATAAATATATTTTCATTGTTTAAGTTAAAATAAGATTGCTAACTTATTTTCAGCGCGTTAGGTAAATTTAGAAAATAATTATAATTTCATTGTTGTTAATAAAATAAGAATGCAAACTTATTTGCATTGTTTTTGATAAAATAAGAATGCAAACTTAATTGCATTGTTTATTATAAAATATAAATGCAACATTATTCGCATTGTTTTGATAAAGATATGAATGCAAACATTATTTACACTTTTTGATAAAATATAAATGCAAACTTTATTTGCATCGTTCTGTTAAAATATGAATGAAACTTTATTTTTATTGTTTACATAAAAATATGAATGAAACATTTTTTTTATTTATTTACATAAAAATATGAATGCAACTTTATTTTTATTGTTATGTCAAAAACATGAATGCAAGTTTATTTTAAGCGTTTTTAAGTGAAATATGTAAATAAATATATTCGTAGTGTTTCTGATTAAAAATATAAAAAAATTTATATATGGATATTGCACATGAAAGTTGTACATGAAAGTGAATATATAATTAACGTTATTGAGGAACTTGAAATATTTTCATTATTTACTCAATTAATGGAATTAATGGACGATTTAATTAAGAAGATTGCACATTTAAAAAGGATGAAATAAAAAGTTTAAATTGATAAGATTTCATTCCAATTATAATAATGAAGATTTGAATTGAAAAATCTCGTTTTATGTTAACTTGTAAATTTAGAAGATTTGATTTTTAAAATTTAACATAAATGGATTAATTGAGGAAGATTTCATTTAATATTAAAACGGTAAGTTTTGATATTACAATTGAAACATTTTGGGAATAGTTTTATGATATTAATATGGAAAGATTAATGTTTACTGAAATGAAAGGATAAGTAAAAGAATGAATGATATTTTAGAAATTAGATATTCTAAAATATGAAATATTTTAAAATAATACTTTTAAGAGATAATTATAATTATAATTATTAATTGTACTTGGACACGAGGTTAGGTCACATTTATGGCGGAAGTCTGCCCGGAACCAACCGGCATATCCAGCAGCCATAAATGTTGGGCCTAATGTGAGAGGTCCAAGTGCGCAAATACGAATTGGGTCAAGACACGAGGTTAAGCCCAACCTGTGGTAGAAGTCTGCCCGGAACCAACCGGCATATCCATCATCCACAAGTTGTAGGCCTAATGTGAGAGGTCTGGCCCGCTATTAAATAATAAAATGTAAAGATAAACATAATAAATGGATAAGGAAAATAAATTGGGCTATTCAGTCCATTTTAAAATAGTAACTCCATTTTAACCCGTATAAATTATGTTATACATTTTATAAAGGAAATCGAAGATGATAAATATTTTATTTAAGATTAAATGAAATACTCTGAAATAAATGATGTCTAATTATATTTATTTAATGGGAAATTTATGAAATTTAAATTTGGGTTTATCGTGAATTATGTTTTAAATAACATTTATTCTTTACCCCGAATTTATGATAGAATTAATTCCCTAAAAATTGAATAATCATTTAATAATGACTTTGGAAGATTAAAACTAAATAAGATTTTAATTAAATCTTTAATTAGATTGAAAGGGAATTAAGTAGTTAAAATCACTGAATTAAGAAAGTGATCGAAAATGGGAAATGAACCATAAAGCAATGAATATTTTCATGTTATAAATGAATAAATGAATGAAAACATGAAATGGTTATATTATTTATATATTTTGTATAAATGAAAGTAATGAAACTTTTATTTACATTTCACATGTAAATAAAAAGATGAAAATAAGAATGAAACTTTTATTTACTTTTCACATGTAAATAAAAAGATGAAAATAAGAAGAGAATTTTTATTTACATTTCACATGCGAATAAAAAAGAGATAAATATGAAATGAAACATGATTTAGAAGCATGAACCGCATATGAAAATTTAACATGTTTTAAAAAGCATGAAGTCGCATATGAAATGCATAATAAAGAAACCGCATATGAAATAAAAATTCATGTTTAGAGTAGTATTACTGCATATGAAATGAAAGGCAAATCTTGAGATAGCGTTAATATATGTATGATATTCAAACATACTTAAGGTTTATGCTACCATATTAAAAATAAATATATTTTTAAGATCATGTTCATATAGTAAAAATGAACATATTTTTGATGTCGTGTCTATATATTGAAATAAGGTCCTTTTTATTTGAAAAGAATTAAACGTTTAAAAGACTTTAATTGTATATATGTTGGCTTTAATGAAATGATATAAAATAAAATATCAATTTTATTTTGTATGATTGTTGAAATAAAAAGAATAAATTGTTGAATTATAAATTCTTTGACACGATTAATGAATGGACAATATTTATATGCATGAAATGAATGGACAATATTTATATTTATGAAATGAATGGACGATATTTATGAAATGAATGGACGATATATATATACATGAAATGAATGGACGATATTTATATTTATAAAAGAATAAATAACGATATAGAATGGTTTGCAAATTAAATATGCGAAGATTATTTGGAAAGTCCGAGACTCATCTCATTCCAAATAATTATACGACGTTAAATCGGAAAATTGAAGACGGTGACAAGACCGACAATCTTCACATCGAACGGATGTGATGCTATTGAGGCCCATGATGGGAGTAGCTACCTTGAAGGGGCTGAGATGGTGTCCGTTCGGACGTAGCGTTGATTTGTACGGATTTGACTTTCGCTCAGACCCAGAGCATAAGTTTATAAATGGAATTTATGTCTGACGTTGTAGTCCTTTATACTACATTCGTTGATCTCTGTTAATACATATCTGCTTGGTGGTTAACACCCTTCTCTGAGACATATGAGCTTAGAGGTTATATATTGGCAAAAATCAATGGTATAGTATGGACTGACAATGTGGCATGCTAAGATGCATTGATCAAGGCTTTTATTGAAAAGCAGGCCTTGTGGTTGATGATCAAAGCACGACCTGTTTAGGCGTAGCTTTGTGTATAGCGTGACTTCGCGAGCCTCACACCCCGGTATGAGTCAAAAACGGGATATGGACCGTAGGGAGTGCACACGTTTCTTTCTAGCTAGAGTGGTGTCAGCGACCTGCCAGCCCTGACATTTTACTTATGTGGATGATGGATTTTGAGGCACCTCGTTATTTTTATAGGCCGTTGGTGGTCATACTATAGGTCCAAAGGGACCGGGAAACGTGTGTTCAGGCATAACCAATCCACTGCCCATAGGCGGGGACCGGCCCTACCGCTTCCTAGGGTTCACTGCGGGGAATCCTGAGGCATTTGCTAGAGTGTCTCAAATCGGAGAGGATCTTGCCCCTAGCCTCGACTCATGATGGAATCCAAATTTCCAATACGCCCTTGCGGTTTTGATTGTAGAACTAGTATTGGCGACATGCTATATGGTAACCATGCCGTCTAGGATTGATACTTATGATTCAAATCTTTTTATTAAAACATATATACACTAATAATAATATCAAATCCGTTTTATACGTATCAAGCATCTTTTGACCATTATAAGGTAAAACCCTATCCTCTGGTGTGCGTTGCATTGTGTGATGGGACCTGGGTCTTATAATGGTTTCATTTTTTCAAAAAAAGACATTGCGTTATTTCTCGATTTACTTTAGTTTATGCACCGGCAATCCATTGGAGTAAGCCGTTCCGCGTTAGCGGCGTGGTCCTTGGATTTGCCTTATTACTATTAGTTAAACTAGTTAAGAATTCTCACACCAGTCCCACGACTGACCTGTAGTTTGTTTCACTTTGCAAACTCGGGTGCCCTCTTTCCACACGGGCAGTCGAGTAGCTTTTTGCAGATATCTTTCTCTTTAGCAGGATCCTGGATCGAAGCCTAAAGCTGTGTCCAGAGCTTAGAAGTCTTCCGCTGTTTAATGTATTAAATCTGTTGTAATTTATCTTTCGCTGTAGTTTACTTTATTTGTACTCTAATATTCTGTACTCTGATGTTATATTATTGTAATGTAATAAAAGTCTGCTGTTATTGTTCTAATGTTTTGTATTCCCAAAGTTAACGTATGCGAGTTTTGAACGGTCTTGGTCGATTTTGCGATCGATTAAGGTCGGGCAAAATCCGTGTCGTTACAGGTGGTATCAGAGCTTTGGTTAGCTCAAATCTTTGGGGTACAACTCGTTAGAACTGAACAAAAGACTCATCAGAGAATTGGATTAGTAATGACCAATAAGAATACTCATTAGAGATAGGATCAGCAGTATCCTAGAATGAGAAAACTCATTAGAGATGGGGTTAGTAATGCCCTAGAATGAGTTCAGAGTGATAAGCTTATGATTAGCGTATTTTTGATTATATAATCTATTTTTGAAAATATGATTTTTAAATATATAAAGTATGTATATTTGATAAGTTAGTCAACAAATGAAATTAATAAGAGGAATTAAAATTTAGTTAGTTAATTAAACAACTTTTACCTTAGTTCCTTTTCGAGGACGAAAAGATTTTAAGTGGGGGCGACTGTAACAGCCCTGATTTTTGGGGTTAATTTTAAAATTTTATTTTAAAAAATTTTAATGAATGAATATATTTAAAATTATTTATTTTAAATAATAACGATGAAAAACTTATTTTATTTCGAGCGCGAACTTGAAATTTATATTAAATCCATTCCGAGCCTGAAAACGGCGCGGTAATTTCAGATTTGGAAATTCCAACTTTGAAAAATTGTATAAAATAAAATATAAATCGGAATTGGACGAAACAAGAAACGCTAGGACCGTATTTAAAATATCTTTCCAAAGAGTTTCAGAAATTAAGATTCCAGTTTACCAATTTTTAGAAAAACGCTATAGAATTCGTATATATTATATATATAAGGCCCGAAACGTAAAATTTTTGCAGAATAAGGAATTAGGACCCGAAACCATCTCCATTGGTTTCAGAATGTTGTTTACATATAAAAATGACTATAAGAACTTATATTTTTGAGTTTCGGAAAAATTCCACTATTTTTGGTATTTTTAAATATTAAAAATATATGCCTGAAAAATGGAATTTTTGCAAATGAACTCCGAATTCGACGAGACCAGTTTCTATGGATTCGGAATATTAAAATAAGGTTAAATTCTAAAATTTATAATTTTTGGAATTATTTTGTGGCCGGTATAATTTTTACAGTGAAAAATAGTATATTTTCAGACTTCGGAAATTCATAATAAATTCATACGGACTCGGAAAATTACGAAATCAGGTTCGCTGGATTTGTAATGATCTGAAATAATTATGTTTAAAATTTTATTAATTTTGAAATCAGCATGTATTTATAAGAATTTTTGAATTGAAGAAAACAGTTGAAAATTTAGTAATTGGACACGTAATGATATTTGAGCCCAAACCAAAAGTAGACCCATAGTATATATTATCTTTTTTCTCAGAATTTAGGGCTGAAATTCGAAATACACAGCAGCCACTTCTCTTTTCCATCATTTTTCTCAATTTCCATGGCGGCTCTCTCTTCCTCTAAAATTTGTCGAAAATAAAATCTCTTCAAACCATAGCAAATTATATGTCCTCTCGAAGGTCTCGACGATACGAAGCTAATGGTGTAGTCGGTTTTGTCAAACAGCGCTCGGATTCGCCGGAATCTCGTCTTAAAGCTCGCTGTTTTCGAAATTCAGAAGCTCAAAACGTAAATCAAGAAATTCCCGTGAATCGAGGAAGAATTAGACGAAATCACGAACACGGAAGTTCTTCGTCTACGTGAGGTGGAGGTGCTCGCCAAATTTCAGGCAGTTTGGAGGTGTGAGGCGGCCTGTGGGACCCGCGAGGCGAAATCGTTCGTAGGCGATTTCCCGATGATCGGTGAAGCTTTAGGGGCGGCTCTTTTTGGTGGTGGTGCGTCTCGCCAAGACGAAGACGTTGGCGGTGGTCCCGTGGCGTCAGGTGGCCTGAAGCAGCAGCAAATGGCGGTCAAAGTTCTGCGGTGAATAGTGTTTCGCGGTCAACGGGCTGAGGGTATTTTCTATTTTATTTTTAAATTATTTAATTAATTTCCAGAACTTTAAAATTGCATAACTCACTCATACGAAGTCGAAAATCGACGATTTCAGGTGCGTTGGGATCGTGGCGACGAGATGGACGCGTGGACACTAATTTTGTCCAATTCTGAGACAGTGAAATTTTTAGGTATTTTTCACGAATATTAATTAATTATTTAATTATGTCCAACTTTAATAAATCATAACTCTCTCGTACGAGGTCCGATTGACGAACCGTAAATTGCGTTGGACTCGTCTTTTCGAGCTCTTCGCGATGGCGCAGACCAGAGCTGAATCCGAGACAGTCAAATTTTCAGCAAAAATCAATGTGAGATTCTATTTTTAATTTCATTATTATTTTCTTGTTATTTAAATAATTTAATGAGAAGTGAACTAGATCCGTGATGTATGACTACATGTTGATGCTTGGGTTTGGATTTGTATTTGGATGATTGTCATATGAATTGCGTTGTTGGAATCTACACGAATGGATTTGATCTTGTTTTTTTTTATGTTGTTTTGACAAATAAAAAAATTAGATTTTGTATTTTATGTTGTTTTGAGAATAAAAAAATTTGATCTTTTATTTTATGATGTGTTAAGAATAAAGATTAGATCTTTATTTAAAATTTATAAAGATAGGATTTTTATATTATAAAAGAAAGTTTAAATCTTTTAATTATATTTATAAATCAGGTTAGGATTTTTATAATATATATATAAAAAAAAATCTTATTTTATTTAGATTTAGAAAAGAAAAAAACAAAGTTGGGATCTTGACACAAAAATGCGACACTACATCTTATGATGTTATTATATGCGATGACATGAAGATTTAATACCATATTGTATGTTGTCATTATTGTTTGTCGACATGAATGCTTAACATTAATCTACATGTTGCTCATTGAATGGTTTTGGAATGGATTTGAACACCCCATATTATGTTATTTATCATTTTAATGATATGCAAGCGCGACACCATATTCTGTGTGTTATTAATTTTTGTATGCGGTCATGTAAATTGGAAGATGACTATAATTTTAGTGCGGTCATGTAAATAGGAAAATAACCACATTTTATTGCGTGAGTGTAAATAGCAAATTTATATTATATTTTTAGCACTTAAGTAAGAATAAGATTATTAAAATAGCCTTAGCGTCTTAATAAAATTTAAGAAAATAAACTTATTTTCATAGTTAATGTCACAATAGGAATGCAACCTTATTCCCAGCGTTTATGTAAAAATATGAGTGTTGTTATATTTTTAGCGCGTTAAGTGAAAGTAGAAAATAAATAAATATATTTTCATTGTTTAAGTTAAAATAAGATTGCTAACTTATTTTCAGCGCGTTAGGTAAATTTAGAAAATAATTATAATTTCATTGTTGTTAATAAAATAAGAATGCAAACTTATTTGCATTGTTTTTGATAAAATAAGAATGCAAACTTAATTGCATTGTTTATTATAAAATATAAATGCAACATTATTCGCATTGTTTTGATAAAGATATGAATGCAAACATTATTTACACTTTTTGATAAAATATAAATGCAAACTTTATTTGCATCGTTCTGTTAAAATATGAATGAAACTTTATTTTTATTGTTTACATAAAAATATGAATGAAACTTTTTTTTTATTTATTTACATAAAAATATTGTAACACCCCACGCCCGCTATGGTCACTCTCTAAGGGAATGCCATAACATCGGTGGAGTATTTTAGTGAATATAGAACAGAAAAATTACAACAAGACAGATATAAATAGTACTTGAAATTTAAAACATCATCTCATAACAGCGGAAATAAACATGTCTGGTTACAACATAAAACCACAATAAAAGTCAGGTACAATATCCATCAAAATAAAGAAGTACATAATCCCACTCTCTCATACAATAGCCAAGACAAAAGAAAAGATAACTGGGTAACTGGAGCTTTACATCTATCCAAGCTCCTAAAGACTGGAACAGCAATCCGATCAAGCTCCACTACTGCTAGGATCCACCGTAGGACCTGAGGGTTGGGAAAAAAAAGATAAAAACAACGGGGTCAGACATAAGTCTGAGCGAGTCCTATAACTTTAACAATCCAATCATTAAAGTAACCAGAGAAGACATAAACTTGACCTACGGTAATGTCTGAGGATGAATGGCTACACTAAGCAGCTTGGTATACTTAGGATAAACTAAGATAACTGTAAAGACGCATCTACCCACCCAAGGATAATTACTGCACTGCACCACACCAGTCATTCCAACTCAAAGATTGATCCCACCCAAGGACTTAAAGAAAGATATAACTAGTAGTTTCATGTACCCCTAGCTGACCACATAGGTGCCGTCTGCCCCTATCTCCACTAGGTGTACCCCACTACTCCCCAAGCGATCGGCTCCCTACCGTAGATACCCGTGCTGGTCCCACAGTGGGGTGTATCACTCCCCTAAAGTGGCCACCTGATACTATCAACGGTGCACGACTTTATATCTACACGATGCAACAACGGCTTATCTACCAGCCCGGGCCCACACACACATATGAAACCCGTTGGACTTGCGTTGCCACCGCTAACCCGTTTTGGCCTCTTATAATCAAGCCCAATATGCGTGTCCCGTCACTCGACATGGGTCGAGCCCACAAAGATACGTTTGGGATATTGGTTGAAATGGGCCCCCCGCAAGCTACCCACCTAAGCTTGTCACTTATCTAGTGAATCCCACTTAACCCTTTAATCATGTTTAATTACATGTTTCACTTGGTTAAGTATTCTAGTCGTATTTTCTATTGCCACCCAAGGCAACCCACTAGATTCCACATGCCACCCAAGGCAACCACTAAATTTCCACATGCCACCCAAGGCACCCACTTAACCCCTCATGTCCCACTACATGCTAATATGGTTAAGTGTTTCTTAATTAATTAAGACCGTGATCTCCCATAAAGACCTCCCACATTAGACTGGCTGTTATGACCGCCTGGTTAAGCCGGTAGGGTCCGGGCAGTCTTACGTCATAACAGAGTCTAACCTCGTGTCTTTACTTTAATCACGTATTTAATTTATGGCTAAGACCTCTCACATTGGGCTGACATTTGTAGCAACTGGTTAAGCCGGTTGGGTCCGGGCAGTTTTACACTACAAATGAGTCCAACCTCGTGTCTTAGTCGATTAATTACACCTAATTAATCACCCCCATATTAATTATCCCTAATTAATATCAAGTTTTTCATAACATGGGTAGACCTAACTCAATAGGTAAATTCCCATGGGGTAGACCTAACTCAATAGGTAAATTCCCAGTTATGTTAATTTATTTTTATGGTATGCTTAATCATACCCAATCATACTTTTATTAACATATTCATTACCCCATCGTTCCCCACGTAAATCATTCTCATTTCGCGACATAATAAAGGGAAAGATCCATCACAAATATCATGGGTTTAGCATATAACTTTGTCATGGGTTAAGAGGATGTCAACTTGCATATATGAGCATATATTAACCCAACTACATTTAACCCAAACTTGCATATTATCATACACATATCTTGCATAACATGTTGAACTTGCATATAAGCATTCTCATAACTTGCATAACATGTTAAACATGCATTTAAGCATACACATAACTTGCATAAGAATTCACATACTTGCATAAGCATTCACATACTTGCATAAGCATTCACATACTTGCATAAGCATGCATAACTTGCATATCATGTTAAACTTGCATTTAAGCATATACATATCTTGCATAAGCATTCATATACTTGCATAAGCATGCATAACTTGCAAATCATGTTAAACTTGCATTTAAGCATATACATAACTTGCATAAGCATTCATATACTTGCATAAGCATGCATAACTTACATAACATCATACACATAACTTGCATGTGAACTTGCATAACTCACTTTGTTAAACATGCATAAATCCACTTATTAAATATGCATAAACCCACTTGTTAAACATGCATAAACCCACTTGTTAAACATGCATAAACCAACTTGTTAAGCATGCATAAACCAACTTATCAAACATGCATAAACCCACTTATTAATTATGCATAAACATAGGAAAACATAGAGTAGCATATCATTATAAATGATTCAAACTCACTAATCCGCATTTAAGACCATAAGTCTCATTACACCCAATCTACTTACTTTAACAATTGATGTTAAAGTGATAGAAACTCACCAAAACCAAGATTAGCAAACTTATGAAGTAGAACTAGTTGCTAAATATGAAGAAGATGATGATTAGAGGTTGATTAGAGAGCGATTAGCTTGCAACTTCCTTCATAAACTAGTGGAGGCTCTCTCAAGTTTGATTTTGGCGGCATGAGGCCATCATTCCTATTTTTAGTATGGATTAGGGTAGGTTTAGGGTGTATTTATAGATTAGGTGAGTGTTTTAGGCCCTTAGATTAACCCTAGATTAAATTAGGTCAGTTAGATTTAGGAAATCTCTAGAACCCAGCCCAGCCCTAGCCAGAAAACCAAATCTGGTGCACCCATCCTTCTGGCTCGACACGCCGTGTCGACAGGCAAGTCGACAGGCAAGTCGACTCCCCCTGTCGACAGGCCTGTCGACAGCCCTGTCGACATGGTCAGGGCGGGAATTTTCCCGCCTGGCCCCGCTGGTTCTACTTTGAAATCTGAATTTGAATTTTTAAATCTGTTTTTAACTTTAAATTTTTTGCAAACTTCTTTGGGCCATAACCGGGCCATACGGACTCCGATTCTCGAAAACTCGGACTCTATTTCGCGTATTTTTCCGAGACGAACGCAATGACGCAGCCCGTTTCCCCCAATTCTCACGTCTGAGAGTGTTTATTCTGTAATTAGTGAATTTTAGTATTAACTAAAATTCGGGGTGTTACATTCTCCCCTCCTTAAAGGATTTCGTCCTCGAAATCTCTAAGCCAAGGAGAATGCATATCCTACCATCCAAACAACCATCTACTCAAACCATCAACCACGGGCATCCATTATCCTTAAATAGTTTCTAATGATGTATGAGCATATGCAAAAAGTGTGTGTATATGTTCCCTATCTACTGTATGAACATATGCAAACCATGATAGTGCCATGCATCCATTATGTATGCGAGAGAATCCTATCGACACATACAATATCTACATGAGTGCACAATCATTCACCAAAATGCATCATCCATATGATAAAACAATCATTATACATCCATAAATATAGCTTCCTACACACAATTTTATGCAATATGCAATATGAAGTGACTGAGCCGATCTAGTGCCTAGAGTGTGTGTATATGCATCCACGAGCAACCACTAGCAAACACTTGCATCCACTTGCATCCATCAACCATAACATGTCTCAAACACATGTTTCAACCATAGGTTTACCCTATCTAAAGGTCAAACAGTACTAACGAGAGGACATACTAAAGATAAGATAAGTACTAGACAAGCGATAAAGGAGAAGTTAAAGTCATACCCTCAAAAATAAATGGGTACAATGAATGCATCTTCGCTTCCGTCTCCCAAGTTGCGTTGCTCTCATCTTCTCCCCATTGCACTTTGACTAGTTGAACCTCTCTGTTTCTCAACTTCCTAGTCTCTGACCCAAGGATGCGAGTAGGAGCTCGTCGAATAGTCGCATCACGCTCTACTTCCACTTCTTTAAGCAAGCTCGGCTCTACCACCTCTGCGGTCTCATGTAAGCACTTCCTCAGATGTGATACATGGAATACATCATGAACACCACTAAGTCTGTCAGGCAACTCCACTCTATATGCCATCCGTCCAATCCTTTCCTTAATAGGAAACGGCCCAACAAACCTCGGTGCTAACTTCCCAACGGATCCAAAGCGAACAACATTTCTCAACGGAGATACCTTGACAAAAACCATGTCCCCAACTTCAAACTCAAGATCCGTCCTCCTCTTATCCGCATAAGATTTTTGCCTATCCTGCGCTGCTTTCATCCTTCTTCGAATCAAGTCAATCTTCTCAGAAGTCTCCCTAATCATATCAGGCCCAAGCAAGATCTTATCTGTAGATTCCCACCAACATGTAGGTGATCGACAAGGCCTTCCATAGAGAGCTTCGAAAGGAGCCATACCAATACTGGACTGAAAGCTGTTATTATATGCAAACTCCACCAATGGAAGATGCTCTTCCCATGTACCTCCAAAATCTAAGATACAAAGCCTCAAAAGGTCTTCTAGAACACGATTCACCCTCTCAGTCTGGCCGTCCGTCTGAGGATGATATGTGGTGCTCAGACACAATTGAGTCCCCACTGCTTCTTGCAAACTTCTCCAGAACTCGCTAGTGAAGATAGGATCTCGATCACTCACTATGCTAGAGGGTACCCCAGGCAATCGAACTATCTCTCGAAGATATACTGAAGCTAGCCATGGAGCGGTCCTCTTGCTCTTCACAGGTATGAAATGGGCGCTCTTAGTAAGTCTGTCTACCACCACCCAAATTCCTGTATTACCTTTCCTCGATCTGGGTAACCCGTCAATAAAATCCATCGAGACGCTATCCCACTTCCATTTCGGAACTTCCAATGGGTGAAGTAACCCACCTGGTTTCTTTTGCTCCGCCTTCACTTGTTGGCACACCAAGCATCGAGCGACATACTCGGCCACATCTTTCTTCATACCGGCCCAGAAGAAAATCCTCTTCATGTCTTGGTACATCTTGTCCCCACCGGGATGAATAGTCATCCTAGAACGGTGTGCATCATCAAGAATAACCTTCCTCAAACCCTCGTCTTGCGGTACACAAAGTCTACCGTCTCTACGCAAGCACCCCCTATCGTCTAGGGTGTACCTACTCAAATGGCTGGACGACTCCCCCCTTATGAGCTTCTCCACCAACTCAACCAA
This sequence comes from Allium sativum, assembly GCA_030737875.1. Taxonomy (NCBI): domain Eukaryota; kingdom Viridiplantae; phylum Streptophyta; class Magnoliopsida; order Asparagales; family Amaryllidaceae; genus Allium; species Allium sativum. Next base: position 86,823,679 of record CM060909.1, read on the forward strand.
CTGTGGGTCGTCCCTCTGTGCTTCACCAATCCGCCCCAAAAGAGTAGGTCTAACTTCCAAGGAAGCTAGCAAACCGGGTACATAATCAACGGAAGGTCTGAAGTCAAACATTGAGATAAATTCCAAGCTTCGTTGTTCCACGAACAATGGACTCAAGGACAACCTCTTCCTGCTCAAGGCGTCCGCCACCACATTACCCTTGCCAGGGGTATATGCTATCTCGAAATCATAGGATGCTAAGAATTCCATCCACCTTTGCTGTCTCAGATTCAAATCCTTCTGAGAAAACAAGTACTTCAATGATTTGTGGTCAGTGAACAATTCGAATCTCTCACCAAGTAGATAATGGCACCAAATCTTAAGCGCAAAAACAATAGCGGCCAACTCTAAATCATGGGTAGGGTAATTTTTCTCATGCGCCCTCAACTGCCTTCCACCGTAGGCTATTACCCTTCCCTCTTGCATTAAGACTGCGCCAAGTCCTGTCCCACAAGCATCGGTATAAACAACAAATGGCTTGCTCCCATCTGGCAACACTAAAACTGGAGCAGTGGTTAAAGCTCTCTTTAACCGTCGGAACGCATCATCACAATCTACGTCCCATGTGAAAACAAGATTCTTCTTCGTTAAGCGGGTTAATGGGGCTGATATCTTTGCGAAGTCTTTAATAAACTTCCTATAATAACCCGCCAACCCCAAGAAACTTCTTACTTCGGTAGCATTCTTCGGAACCTTCCAATCCTGAATTGATACTACCTTCGCGGGATCCACAGCTATCCCTTCCTTGGAGACCACGTGCCCCAAGAACCGCACCTCCTTCCTCCAGAAGTGACATTTAGAGAATTTAGCCTTAAGGCTATGTGCTCGAAGAGTCTTCAATACTTCCCCAAGATGTAGGGCATGCTCTTCTTCACTCTTAGAAAATACCAAGATATCATCCACAAAGACCACCACAAATTTATTAAGGAACTCCCTGAACACCCTACTCATCAAATCAACAAAGTATGCAGGGGCGTTCGTCAGCCCAAATGGCATCACCAGCCACTCATAGAAACCATCCGGAGTTCTAAAGGCAGTCTTGTCTATGCTATCCTCAGCCACCCTCAACTGATGAAACCCCGTGGCTAAGTCCAGCTGAGAAAATACTGAGGCGCCAACCAACTGATCGAAAAGATCATCAATCCTCGGCAATGGGTGTCTATTCTTCTTTGTGAGCTTGTTGAGTTCTCTATAGTCTACACAAAGTCTGAGGGACCCATCCGCCTTCGTAGCAAATACTACTGGAGCACCCCACTCCGATATACTCCGTCTTATGAACCCTTTCGTAGCCCAGCCCTAGCCAGAAAACCAAATCTGGTGCACCCATCCTTCTAGCTCGACACGCCGTGTCGACAGGCAAGTCGACAGGCAAGTCGACTCCCCCTGTCGACAGGCCTGTCGACAGCCCTGTCGACATGGTCAGGGCGGGAATTTTCCCGCCTGGCCCCGCTGGTTCTACTTTGAAATCTGAATTTGAATTTTTAAATCTGTTTTTAACTTTAAATTTTCTGCAAACTTCTTTGGGCCATAACCGGGCCATACGGACTCCGATTCTCGAAAACTCGGACTCTATTTCGCGTATTTTTCCGAGACGAACGCAATGACGCAGCCCGTTTCCCCCAATTCTCACGTCTGAGAGTATTTATTCTGTAATTAGTGAATTTTAGTATTAACTAAAATTCGGGGTGTTACAAATATGAATGCAACTTTATTTTTATTGTTATGTCAAAAACATGAATGCAAGTTTATTTTAAGCGTTTTTAAGTAAAATATGTAAATAAATATATTCGTAGTGTTTCTGATTAAAAATATAAAAAAATTTATATATGGATATTGCACATGAAAGTTGTACATGAAAGTGAATATATAATTAACGTTATTGAGGAACTTGAAATATTTTCATTATTTACCCAATTAATGGAATTAATGGACGATTTAATTAAGAAGATTGCACATTTAAAAAGGATGAAATAAAAAGTTTAAATTGATAAGATTTCATTCCAATTATAATAATGAAGATTTGAATTGAAAAATCTCGTTTTATGTTAACTTGTAAATTTAGAAGATTTGATTTTTAAAATTTAACATAAATGGATTAATTAAGGAAGATTTCATTTAATATTAAAATGGTAAGTTTTGATATTACAATTGAAACATTTTGGGAATAGTTTTATGATATTAATATGGAAAGATTAATGTTTACTGAAATGAAAGGATAAGTAAAAGAATGAATGATATTTTAGAAATTAGATATTCTAAAATATGAAATATTTTAAAATAATACTTTTAAGAGATAATTATAATTATAATTATTAATTGTACTTGGACACGAGGTTAGGTCACATTTATGGCGGAAGTCTGCCCGGAACCAACCGGCATATCCAGCAGCCATAAATGTTGGGCCTAATGTGAGAGGTCCAAGTGCGCAAATACGAATTGGGTCAAGACACGAGGTTAAGCCCAACCTGTGGTAGAAGTCTGCCCGGAACCAACCGGCATATCCAGCATCCACAAGTTGTAGGCCTAATGTGAGAGGTCTGGCCCGCTATTAAATAATAAAATGTAAAGATAAACATAATAAATGGATAAGGAAAATAAATTGGGCTATTCAGTCCATTTTAAAATAGTAACTCCATTTTAACCCGTATAAATTATGTTATACATTTTATAAAGGAAATCGAAGATGATAAATATTTTATTTAAGATTAAATGAAATACTCTGAAATAAATGATGTCTAATTATATTTATTAAATGGGAAATTTATGAAATTTAAATTTGGGTTTATCGTGAATTATGTTTTAAATAACATTTATTCTTTACCCCGAATTTATGATAGAATTAATTCCCTAAAAATTGAATAATCATTTAATAATGACTTTGGAAGATTAAAACTAAATAAGATTTTAATTAAATCTTTAATTAGATTGAAAGGGAATTAAGTAGTTAAAATCACTGAATTAAGAAAGTGATCGAAAATGGGAAATGAACCATAAAGCAATGAATATTTTCATGTTATAAATGAATAAATGAATGAAAACATGAAATGGTTATATTATTTATATATTTTGTATAAATGAAAGTAATGAAACTTTTATTTACATTTCACATGTAAATAAAAAGATGAAAATAAGAATGAAACTTTTATTTACTTTTCACATGTAAATAAAAAGATGAAAATAAGAAGAGAATTTTTATTTACATTTCACATGCGAATAAAAAAGAGATAAATATGAAATGAAACATGATTTAGAAGCATGAACCGCATATGAAAATTTAACATGTTTTAAAAAGCATGAAGTCGCATATGAAATGCATAATAAAGAAACCGCATATGAAATAAAAATTCATGTTTAGAGTAGTATTACTGCATATGAAATGGAAGGCAAATCTTGAGATAGCGTTAATATATGTATGATATTCAAACATACTTAAGGTTTATGCTACCATATTAAAAATAAATATATTTTTAAGATCATGTTCATATAGTAAAAATGAACATATTTTTGATGTCGTGTCTATATATTGAAATAAGGTCCTTTTTATTTGAAAAGAATTAAACGTTTAAAAGACTTTAATTGTATATATGTTGGCTTTAATGAAATGATATAAAATAAAATATCATTTTTATTTTGTATGATTGTTGAAATAAAAAGAATAAATTGTTGAATTATAAATTCTTTGACACGATTAATGAATGGACAATATTTATATGCATGAAATGAATGGACAATATTTATATTTATGAAATGAATGGACGATATATATATACATGAAATGAATGGACGATATTTATATTTATAAAAGAATAAATAACGATATAGAATGGTTTGCAAATTAAATATGCGAAGATTATTTGGAAAGTCCGAGACTCATCTCATTCCAAATAATTATACGACGTTAAATCGGAAAATTGAAGACGGTGACAAGACCGACAATCTTCACATCGAACGGATGTGATGCTATTGAGGCCCATGATGGGAGTAGCTACCTTGAAGGGGATGAGATGGTGTCCGTTCGGACGTAGCGTTGATTTGTACGGATTTGACTTTCGCTCAGACCCAGAGCATAAGTTTATAAATGGAATGTATGTCTGACGTTGTAGTCCTTTATACTACATTCGTTGATCTCTGTTAATACATATCTGCTTGGTGGTTAACACCCTTCTCTGAGACATATGAGCTTAGAGGTTATATATTGGCAAAAATCAATGGTATAGTATGGACTGACAATGTGGCATGCTAAGATGCATTGATCAAGGCTTTTGTTGAAAAGCAGGCCTTGTGGTTGATGATCAAAGCACGGCCTGTTTAGGCGTAGCTTTGTGTATAGCGTGACTTCGCGAGCCTCACACCACGGTATGAGTCAAAAACGGGATATGGACCATAGGGAGTGCACACGTTTCTTTCTAGCTAGAGTGGTGTCAGCGACCTGCCAGCCCTGACATTTTACTTATGTGGATGATGGATTTTGAGGCGCCTCGTTATTTTTATAGGCCGTTGGTGGTCATACTATAGGTCCAAAGGGACCGGGAAACGTGTGTTCAGGCATAACCAATCCACTGCCCATAGGCGGGGACCGGCCCTACCGCTTCCAAGGGTTCACTGCGGGGAATCCTGAGGCATTTGCTAGAGTGTCTCGAATCGGAGAGGATCTTGCCCCTAGCCTCGACTCATGATGGAATCCAAATTTCCAATACGCCCTTGCGGTTTTGATTGTAGAACTAGTATTGGCGACATGCTATATGGTAACCATGCCGTCTAGGATTGATACTTATGATTCAAATCTTTTTATTAAAACATATATACACTAATAATAATATCAAATCCGTTTTATACGTATCAAGCATCTTTTGACCATTATAAGGTAAAACCCTATCCTCTGGTGTGCGTTGCATTGTGTGATGGGACCTGGGTCTTATAATGGTTTCATTTTTTCAAAAAAAGACATTGCGTTATTTCTCGATTTACTTTAGTTTATGCACCGGCAATCCATTGGAGTAACCCGTTCCGCGTTAGCGGCGTGGTCCTTGGATTTGCCTTATTACTATTAGTTAAACTAGTTAAGAATTCTCACACCAGTCCCACGACTGACCTGTAGTTTGTTTCACTTTGCAAACTCGGGTGCCCTCTTTCCACACGGGCAGTCGAGTAGCTTTTTGCAGATTTCATTCTCTTTAGCAGGATCTTGGATCGAAGCCTAAAGCTGTGTCCAGAGCTTAGAAGTCTTCCGCTGTTTAATGTATTAAATCTGTTGTAATTTATCTTCCGCTGTAGTTTACTTTATTTGTACTCTAATATTCTGTACTCTGATGTTATATTATTGTAATGTAATAAAAGTCTGCTGTTATTGTTCTAATGTTTTGTATTCCCAAAGTTAACGTATGCGAGTTTTGAACGGTCTTGGTCGATTTTGCGATCGATTAAGTTCGGGCAAAATCCGTGTCGTTACATATGCTGAGTGGGGAGTAGAAAGTGGCATGACGAAAGACCTGCTCTCCCCACAATTAAATTTCTATCAGGTTAAGTTGCAAAGGGAAAAAGGGTATTTCTAGAACTATAAAAAATCTTCACCATCTCTCAAGTATTTGTATTATTAGTAAAGATATATATGTATATTAGAACCTGGACATTGAACTGCTATTTAAAACTAATTTATGTTTTAATGCAAATGTTATTTGCACTTTCAACTCTTTAATGTACATGTTTTGATATATGATACATATATCATCTTTATGCTTGAATTTGGATGTGTAATAACTGATTGCATAACCAGTTAACCAAAGTCAATCTAAAATTACTGCTTTGTAATTCCTAATAGGCTATACAATCGTCTATGTGTATGCATTTGGTAATATGCCATAATCTACTGAAATTTTATAATGATAAATATTCCAAATGTTTTAAGAAACACAACAAAACTGGTCTGGTTTTACTTTCATGATGATTGTACATATATGCTTTAAAATCTGGACATTGAATATTTTTTTAAGAACTGATTCATGCACTGATGCATAGATCTATACACACACACGTGTGTGTGTGTGTATGTGCAACACCCCGTACTTTCTGTAAACCTTAAAGTAACGAATTAAACAATAATTGATTTTAAATGTGAGAATTAAGGGAAACGGGTTACGCCATTGCGTTCGTCTCAGAATTCTGGTTGAGACAGAGTCCAAGTTTGCGTGGTGAATTGGACTTCCTATGAAGAAGTTATGGCCTTCGGAAGTTTCAAAAATTCAAAATTCAAATTTAAACACAGAAGAGGGCAGGGCAGGAAAATTCCCGCCCCAGGGCAGGTCAACCAGGGGGTCGTCCCTAGTGTCGACCTACCCTACAGGTCGACCTGGGGGTCGACCTAGTGATCGACCTGGGGGTCGATCTACCCCCGAGGAAGATCTGAAAGGATGACGAATTCTGACTCCCTGCTGAGTCATTAGGGCTGAGGTGTTATCCTATCTTGACTTGATGGTCTTGATTACTTCTAGGGTTAATCTGACGGCTCTAAATTAATTAAACCTCTATAAAAGAAACCTAACTCTCAAACCTAAATCACAAATATTCATACCAAGAGTCGCCATACCGTCAATGGTGAACCTAGAATAGCCGTCATCTCTTTCAACTCAAAGGCAAGATTGAAGCTACGTCAAAATCAAATCTAATCTAATTCAACTAAGAAAATTCAACGATCTACATCAAAGGCGAGCAATTCAATTTCAGAATACAGATCCCAGAACTCAAGAATTCCTTTTTGTTTGTAAGTGTAGTTATCTTTCAGATGTGAATAAATTAAAGACCTGGTTTTTAATGAATTGTAAAATAGAATTGTATCAAGTTGTATGTGATGTTGATTTATGTTTATTCATGTCTATTCTATCATATATGCCTATGAACTATTGTGGTCTATAGAACCTATCATGTTATGTGGAAATTTGGTGAATAAACCTATGATGTTGTATAGAAATTTGGGAATGAAATTATCATATATACGTTTGGTGATATTATAATACATACAAGTTTTAGGCTAAGTCATGTCGTTTATGCCTAATTGTTTAGATCCATTATGCATATTTGTTTAGATCTACAACCTTGTATAATTTGGTGATGACATCTATATGTTGTATATCAATTCAGAAATTATGCCATGTTTATGCAAGTTAAGTGATGCTATCATGATATGAATACATGCAAGTCTATAGGTTAAAAACATGATTATGTAAACCTATATGTTTAGATCTACACTTTATATGTTGTATCCATATGCCTCTATGTTAGATCCATGTTAGCATGACTCAAGCCCTATGCAAGTTCACCGCTACATGTCTAATTAGATTTTGGTAGTTCTATGTAAAACTATTATTTTATGACTCATGTTGCATAGATCTAGTTTGCAAGTTCATAATTAAAAATATATTATGCCAAGTTCATGTGATACATCTGTAGTGAGATCCTTATTTTGTATGATGTTTGAATGTTGCAAGTTCCTCTTTTTCCCTTTTGGTTTTATAAGTTAGGCTAAAACGTCGACCCTAACATCCTATGAAACTTTGCAAACATACAATGGGGGTAACGTTGGGGAAAACATGAAAACTATACGTAATTAACATATTGCTCATAACCATGCAAATGGTATGGCATTGAAATGGTATAATTTACTTACCAAAAATTATGAATTTGATTTAGAAGGAAAGTGGGACATGACAATAAATTATTGACAAATTTACATATAAGCATAAAAGGATAAATATGAAAATTTAGAAAAGACGAATATGCCTAACCCGAGGTTAGACTGAGTTGTGGTGTAAAACTGCCCAGAACCGATCGGCACATCTAGTGACCACAACAATATCTGTCTATTGTGGGTGGTTAATGCATTGAGCCCAAAAAGGACCCGAGGTTAGACTAAGTCGTGGTGTAAAACAGCCCGGAACCGACCGGCACATCCAGTAACCACAACAATACCTGTCTAATGTGAGTTGTTGGTGCTCTAATAAAGCTAAGTCAAGATTGGAAGGGTTAAGTCAATTAAGGAAACACTTAACCAATTCAATATGTTGGCTAAACTGATGGGTGGAGTAAGGTAAATTTGGACACTTAACCAATTTAACATGTGGGCTAGGAAACCCTAGTAACGAGGACCCATTTCAGCAGTAACCCACATAGATGTATCATGGGACCCTAAACTAGGCAGGGTGGGGCACGATTACTGGGCCAAATTGTAAGTGGTCAAAATGTCGGCGGGTGGTGCGTCAGTGTTGATTTCGATGGAGTACGGGCATGCACGTACTCCGGAGTGAAAAAAGTAGGCATTGGGCATTAGTAGTCATACACTGTGCATCTTGAATCATGTCAGGGTGCCACCATAGGATTTGATATACCCCGTGGTGGGACCAGCACAGGTATGTACAATCAAGCGGGGGCCGAATGACACACATGATAAATGCATGTGAGTAGGAGACGATCGATATAAGGGGATTATTTCACCATGAACACGTGGTGCTAGTTGGACAAGTATAAGTAGGTACAGAGAAATAAACATGGGTGCAATGTATATTCAGTTTATCCTGCCTTATATAGTTTTATGTTAGTTTGTTGTTCTGGTACTGCCCTATTTTCAGTTTATTCCTATCATGACCTTTTCCTTATTCACACACTGAAAAGTCACTAGACTTACTCAGGCTTATGTCTGGCCCATTTTTCTTTCGTCTTCTTTTCTTCTGTTCCCCCTCCCCCCGGTAGCTAGGGAGGGAATAACACAGCTTGATTTGGACCGTTCATCTTTCCAAGCTTGAAGACTCTGTGATGTACGGCTTGGAACCCATTATCTTTGGCTATGGCTTTGGACACACTAGACTTGGGGATTTATGCAGTTTTATTTATACGCTTCTTTACGTTTTAATCAAGACAGAGATTATGATGAAATGTTTTGGAAGTTATGTTGAGACAGTTTACTGTAATTGTTTTTGTATTGAACCACGTATGAAATAAATGTTTGTTTTCCACTGCTTATATTTCTGTCTTGTAAATTTTCTGTGTCTTTTACCTATAATGCTCCATCGAAGTTAGGGCATTCCCTTTGTGAGTGATCTTAATGGAGGTGGGGTGTTTCACTTGGTATCAGAGCAAAGGTTTACTAGATCAGATAAAAGTTTTTGAAAACTATTTTCAAAAAGAAGTATAAAGAAGCATTTTTTTTAAGAAAAAGTGTTATTTTACTTTAAAAGGCATAATCCCCCAAAGCCACATGCACTATCTTTCTATCCTTTGTTTTGAATCTTTCCATTTTCGTTTCAGCATGTCTGGGAATCTTAACCTTCCAAAGGGTATACAGATACCTGGCTGGTTCAGGAGGTACCTAGAGGCTAGGGCCAACGACGCAGGTCCAACAGACATTCCTCCTCCCACAGCTGCAGCGGTTCCTCCTCCTCCTCCTAGTGCAAATGCTTTCTCAAAAATATGTAGGGACTTTCGAGCCATGGGTTGAAAAAACTTCAATGGAAATGAATCCTTCGTGGAAGCAAGAAACTGGCTCAAAGAAACGGAGGATTTGTTCGATATCTTCGAAGTGGATGATAGGAAGAAGATCAGTTGGCGGTATGGTTGCTCAAAGACGAAGCTTCCTATTAGTGGGAACTCACTAACGCTGAAAGACTAACTGAAACTTGGATGGATTTTAGGATGAGGTTTGAAATGAAATTCCTCTCACAAGCTGAACGAAGCCTACAGATGGAGAAGTTCTTAGCTCTCAAACAGGGAAGTATGTCGTTCAAGGAATACGTTAACCAATTTAATCAGCTGGCTAGGGAGTTAGTGAACACTCCACATAAGAAGGCTCTCCGCTTTGTTAAAGGGTTGAATGAGCCACTGCACAGCGTAGCTATGTCCCTAATAACTATGGGTGCGACTTATGAAAGACTAGTGGACGTGGCACTGTTACAAGAAGAAGATAAGGTTGGCAAGAAGGAGACAAAGGTGGAAGCATCTCAAGATAAGAAAGGGGAAGGATTACAGAGTAAGAAGACAGATTCCAAGAAAGGCGAGAAAAACAACAAAACCCGTGACAAGAGGAAGTGTAATTTTTGTGGCATTCCTGAACATCTGGTTAAGGACTGCAGGAAGAAGAAAAGGAAGATGGGTAGTTGTTTCCATTGCAGCAACGCAGGACACATGGCCAGGGACTGCCTAAGAAAGCAAGGGCAAGGGCAGAGAGTTGGAACTACTTCTGGAGGGCAGGTTCACGCTCTCATGGCACCTCCGCAAGAACATGGTAGAAATGTTTATGTTGAGAGTTTAGTTTATCTTTTTGACCATCTTGTTTGTACACTCTTTGATTCAGCGCATCACACACTTTTATATCTACTGCATTAGTTGAATCTCTGCACCTAGACCTCAGTTTAGTAGAGGATCCCTTGGTTGTTTCAAATCCAATTGGGGGCTCAACTTATTTTTCAATGATTTGTTTGGATTTGGAAATTTCTATATTAAGTGTGGGGTTTTGATGCAATGCCTATGTTTTGGGCTTCACGGGCTATAGGTTGATTCTGGGCATGGATTGGCTATCCAGTAATGGTGTCATCCTCGATTGTGAAAAGAGAGTGGTTAGACTCATGACTTGTCTCGGTAACACTCTCGAAATTTCTTGTAATCCCATGAACTCTATTATACTTAGCTATCTAGAATCTCTTGACGCGTCTATTGAGGATTTGCAGTCTATTAGAGTAGTCCATGAATACTCATATGTCTTTGAAGAGGTTAAAGGGTTACCTCCGAAATGGGAGATAGACTTTCGTATATACCTCATCGATAATGCAAAAACCGTTGCTTTACCCGTTAGACACATAGCTCCAAGGGAGCGGAAAGAGCTCAGCAAGCAAGTTAAAGAGCTGCTAGAAAAGGGGTTTATAAGGTGGAGTATTTCTGAATGGGGTGCTCAAGTAGTGTTCGCAACTAAAGTGGATGATTCACTTCGCCTATGCGTTGATTATAGGGAGCTAAACAAGCTGACCAAGAAGAATAGGCACCCACTTCCAAGAATAGACGACTTGTACGATCAGCTCGTAGGTGCATCGGTTTTCTCCCAATTAGATTTAGCTACCGGGTTTCATCAGCTGAGAGTGGCTGAAGATAGCATTGATAAGACCGCATTTAGAACTCCGGATGGTTTCTTCGAGTGGCTTGTCATGCCTTTTGGCCTGACAAACGCACTCGCTTACTTCGTGGATTTGATGAGCAGGGTGTTCAGGGAGTTCCTCAATAAGTTTGTGGTGGTCTTCGTAGATGACATTTTGATTTTCTCAAAGAGTGAGAAAGATCATGCTCAGCATTTAAAAGAAGTCATGGATACTCTTCGTGCACATCAGTTAAAAGCCAAATTCTCCAAATACCACTTCTGGAGGGAGGAAGTAAGATTTCTTGGACATGTGGTATCCAAGGAAGGGTTAGTTGTGGACCTCGCAAAAGTAATTGCGGTGCAAGATTGGAAGGTTCCACGGAATGCGACTGAGGTCCGAAGCTTCCTCGGGCTAGCGGGCTTTTACCAGAAGTTCATTAAAGACTTTGCGAAAATCTCAGCTCCGCTTACAAAGTTGACGAAGAAGAACTTAACTTTCACTTAGGATTTGGATTGCGATATTGCTTTCCAACGCTTAAAAAGAGCTCTAACGATAGCTTCAGTTCTGACATTGCCGGATGGGAACAAGATGTTTACTGTATACACTGATGCATGTGGTACGGGACTAGGCATTGTCTTAATGCAAGAAGGGAAGGTAGTAGCTTATGGAGGCTGACAGCTGAAAGCACATGAGAAAAACTACCCAACCCATGACCTAGAGTTGGCTGCTATCGTCTTTGCGCTTAAGTCCTGGTGCCATTATCTCCTAGGTGAGAAATTTGAATTGTATACTGACCATAAATTGTTCAAGTACCTTTTCTCGCAGAAAGATCTTAACCTCAGGCAACAAAGTTGGATGGAATTCTTGGCATCCTACGATTTCGAGATCTCCTATACACCTGGCAAGGGCAATGTAGTAGCAGACGCCTTGAGTAGAAAGAAGCTGACCATAAGCCCTCTCTTTGTTGAAAGACAGAGCTGGGTGTACATAGCCAACTTTGATTTTAGACCCTCTGTCGATCATGTAACTGGTTTATTAGCATCGGTAGAGGTGTGGCCTACTCTTTTGGACTCAATATGGACCGCACAATGTGAAGACCCTCATCTAGTTGATGTGAAAATAAGCTGAGGAGGGGTGAGACTTCTAGTCACCTCAATAGATACTCCATCGATGATAAGGGATGGTCGAGGCGGGATGGAAGACTATGCGTCCCACAAGCAAGGGACTTGGTGAAGAAAGTTTTTGAAGAAGCACACCATTCTAAGTTGACCATACACCCCGGTGGAGACAAAATGTACAAAGACATCAAAAGGGTTTTCTTTTGGGATGGCATGAAGAGGGATGTAGCTGAATTCATCTCGAAGTGCTTGGTATGCCAGCAAGTCAAGGTGAAACAAAAGAAGCCTAGTGGTTTGGTTCATCCTCTAGAGGTCCCACAGTGGAAATGGGATAGCATTTCAATGGACTTTATTGATGGGCTGCCTAGGTCAAGAAGGGGCAATACCAGTACTTGGGTAATAGTGGACAGGCTCACAAAAAGCGCTCACTTCATACCCGTTAAGAGTAGAAGGACTGCCTCATCTCTAGCATCCATATATCTTTAAGAGATAGTCCGACTCCATGGGATACCCTCCAGTATAGTGAGTGACCGAGATCCTATCTTTACGAGCGAGTTTTGGAGGAGTTTGCAAGAAGCTGTAGGCACACAGTTATGCTTAAGCACGGCCTATCACCCCCAAACCGATGGTCAGACAGAAAGAGTGAACAGAGTGTTAGAAGACCTCTTGAGATTATGCATTCTTGACTTTGGAGGAACATGGGAGGATCATCTTCCTTTGGTGGAGTTTGCCTACAACAATAGCTACCAAGCCACCATAGGTATGGCACCCTTCGAAGCTTTATATGGAAGACCGTGCCGATCACCAACTTGTTGGTGGGAGTCTACAGATAAGCTCATACTTGGACCATATATGATTAGAGAAACTTCAGAGAAAGTGGACTTGATACGAAGAAGAATGAAGACTGCCCAAGATAGACAGAAGTCCTACGTAGATAAGAGAAGGACCGACCTTGAATTTGAGGTTGGGGAGAGGGTTTTCCTTAAACTATCTCCTTTGAGGAACGTCGTTCGCTTCGGATCTGCAGGAAAGTTGGCACCAAGATTTGTAGGGTCGTTTCCTATCATTGAAAGGATTGGGAAGATGGCTTATAAAGTAGAGCAGCCCGAAAGATTGGCTGGAGTTCATAATGTCTTTTACGTTTCTCACTTACGAAAGTGCCTACATGAGTCTGCGGAAGTGGTCGAACCAAGCAATTAGAGGACGTAGAAGTAGAACGAGAGGCGACTGTGAGAAGAGTTCCAACTCATATCTCGGGTAAAAAAGTCAAAAAGCTACGCAACCGTGAAGTCAAACTTGTAAAAGTTCAATGGAGTGACGATGAGGAAGACGCGACTTGGGAGACTAAGGCCAAAATACGCGCAGCCTAGCCTTTTCTTTTTGAGGGTACATCTTTGTTCACTTTTTCCTTATTTTTTTTCATGCTCGTATCGATCTTTTTTAGTATTTTCCTCAGTGTTATTCTCGATCCTTAGGTAGAAACTAATGGATGTAAACATGTATTTGAAACATGTTATAGTTGATGGTTGCAAGTGGTTGCTCATGGATGCATATACACACACTTTAGGTATTAGATCGGCTCAGTCACTTTCATATTGCATATGCATATATGTACTTATATATGATTGAAACTTGATGTGTTATCATGTGGATGTTGCATTTGTATGAATGATTGTGCACTCACGTAGAAAGTATGATTAGGGAAGATTGCATACATTATGGATGCATGACACTAACATGACTTGCATTAAGGAGGTCAACTGAATCAGTAGACAGCCTGATTTTGCATTAGATAGGGACATATACACACACTATGCATATGATCATGAAGCATTAGAAGTCTCTTAAGGATAATGGACGCCTGCATTTGATGGTTGAGTAGATGGACGATTGGATGGTAGGATATACGTTCTTCTTGACTTGAAGATTTCGGGGACGAAATCCTTTAAGGAGGGGAAAATGTAACACCCCGTATTTTCTATAAACCTTAAGGTAACGAATCAAAGAATAATTAATTTTAAATGTGAGAATTAAGGGAAACGGGTTACACCATTGCGTTCATCTCAGAATTTTGGTTGAGATAGAGTCCAGTTTGCGTGAATTGGACTTCATATGAAGAAGTTATGGCCTTCGAAAGTTTCAAAAATTCAAAATTCAAATTTAAACACAGAAGAGGGCAGGGAAATTCCTGCCCCAGGCCAGGTCGACCAGAGGGTCGACCCTAGTGTCGACCTACCCAATAGGTCGACCTGGGGGTCGACCTACCCTCCCCCCTCCCCCCGGGCAGATCTAAAAGGATGACGAATTCTGACTCTCTGCTGAGTCATTAGGGCTGAGGTGTTATCCTATCTTGACTGGATGGTCTTGATTACTTCTAGGGTTAATCTGACGACTCTAAATTCATTAAACCTCTATAAAAGCAACCTAACTCTCAACCCTAAATCACAAATATTCATACTAAGAGCCGCCATGCCGTCAATGGTGAACCTAGAATAGCCATCATCTCTTTCAACTCAGAGGCAAGATTGAAGCTACGTCAAAATCAAATCAAATCTAATTCAACTAAGAAAATTCAACGATCTACATCAAAGGCGAGCAATTCAATTTCAGAATACAGATCCCAAAACTCAAGAATTCCTTTTTGTTTGTAAGTGTAGTTATCTTTCAGATGTGAATAAATTAAAGACATGGTTTTTAATGAATTGTAAAATAGAATTGTAACAAGTTGTATGTGATGCTGATTTATTTTTATTCATGTATATTCTATCATATATGCCTGTGAACTATTATGGTCTATAGAACCTATCATGTTATGTGGAAATTTGGTGAATAAACCTATGATGTTGTATAGGAATTTGGGAATGAAATTATCATATATACGTTTGGTGATATTATGATACATACAAGTTTTAGGCTAAGTCATGTCGTTTATGCCTAATTGTTTAGATCCATTATGCATATTTGTTTAGATCTACAACCTTGTATAATTTGGTGATGACATCTATATGTTGTATGTCAATTCAGAAATTATGCCATGTTTATGCAAGTTAAGTGATGCTATCATGATATGAATACATGCAAGTCTATAGGTTAAAAACATGATTATGTAAACCTATATGTTTAGATCTACACTTTATAAGTTATATCCATATGCCTCAATGTTAGATCCATGTTAGCATGATTCAACCCCTATGCAAGTTCACCACTACATGTCTAATTAGATTTTGTAGTTCTATGTAAAACTATTATTTTATGACTCATGTTGCATAGATCTAGTTTGCAAGTTCATAATTAAAAATATATTATGCCAAGTTCATGTGACACATCTGTAGTGAGATCCATATTTGGTATGATGTTTGAATGTTGCAAGTTCCTCTTTTTCCCTTTTGGTTTTATAAGTTAGGCTAAAACGTCGAGCCTAACATCCTATGAAACTTTGCAAACGTACAATGGGGGTAACGTTGGGGAAAACATGAAAACTATACGTAATTAACATATTGGGCTCATAACCATGTAAATGGTATGGCATTGAAATGGTATAATTTACTTACAAAAAATTATGAATTTGATTTAGAAGGAAAGTGGGCTATGACAATAAATTATTGACAAATTTACATATAAGCATAAAAGGATAAATATGAAAATTTAGAAAAGACGAATATGCCTAACCCGAGGTTAGACTGAGTTGTGGTGTAAAACTGCCCGGAACCGACCGACACATCCAGTGACCACAACAATACATGTCTACTGTGGGTGGTTAGTGCATTGAGCCCAAAAGGGACCCGAGGTTAGACTGAGTTGTGGTGTAAAACTGTCGGGAACCGACCGGCACATCCAGTGACTACAACAATACAGGTCTAATGTGAGTGGTTGGTGCTCTAATAAAGCTAACTCAAGATTGGAAGGGTTAAGTCAATTAAGGAAACACTTTACCAATTCAATATGTTGGCTAAACTGATGAGTGGGGTTAGGTAAATTTGGACACTTAACCAATTTAACATGTGGGCTAGGAAACCCTAATAACGAGGACCCATTTCAGCAGTAACCCACATAGATGTATCATGGGACCCTGAACTAGGCATGGTGGGGCACGATTACTGGGCCGAATTGTAAGCGGTCAAAATGTCGGCGGGTGGTGCATCAGTGTAGGTTCTGACGGAGTACGGGCATGCACATACTCCGGAGTTGAAAAAGTAGGCACTGGGCATCAGTAGTCATACACTGTGCATCTTGAATCGTGTCGGGTTGCCACCATAGGATTTGATATACCCCATGGTGGGACCAGCATAGGTATCTATAGTCAAGCGGGGGCCGAATGACACATGTGATAAATGCATGCGAGTAGGAGCCGATCGATCTAAGGGGATCATTTCACCATGAACACGTGGTGCTAGTTGGAAAAGTATAAGTAGGTGCAGAAAATTAAACATGGGTGCGATGTATATTCGGTTTATCTTACCTTATATAGTTTTATGTTAGTTTGCTCTTCTGGCACTGTCCAATTTTCAGTTTATTCCTATCATGACCTTTTCCTTATTCACACACTGAAAAGTCACTAGACTTACTCAGAATTATGTCTAAACCATTTTTCTTTCGTCTTCTTTTCTTCCGTTCCCCCCTCCCCCTAGGTAGCCAGGGAGGGAATAGCTCAGCCTGATTTGGACCGTTCATCTTTCCAAGCTTGAAGACTCTGTGATGTATGGCTTGGAACCCATTATCTTTGGCTATGGCTTTGGACACACTAGACTTGGGGATTTATGCAGTTTTATTTATATGCTTCTTTATGTTTTAATCAAGACAGAGATTACGATGAAATGTTTTGGAAGTTATGTTGAGACAGTTTACTGTAATGGTTTTTGTATTGAACCGCGTATGAAATAAATGTTTGTTTTCCACTTCTTATATTTCTGTCATGTAAATTTTATGTGTCTTTTACCTATAATGCTCCATCGAAGTTAAGGCATTCCCTTTGTGAGTGATCTTAACGGAGGTGGGGTGTTTCAGTATGTATGTATGTATGTATATCTTTTGAATCATTAACTAATGTGCATATTGATGAACGTTTTCTACAAATCTTATTTGTAGTTTTATATCTTCAACTTGTACATGATTTTGGTGTATATATTTAAAATTTGTAGTATTAAATTATTGTGGCAATTATATATATATATATATAAATATATATATCGTTTTACACTGCTGAATACCTGTGATTTAAATTTTGATAAGAGGGAAAGAAATTAGCTAATTGATTCTGTCAATTA
The DNA here is from genome assembly GCA_030737875.1 of Allium sativum. Lineage (NCBI taxonomy): Eukaryota > Viridiplantae > Streptophyta > Magnoliopsida > Asparagales > Amaryllidaceae > Allium > Allium sativum. The sequence goes on from CM060909.1 coordinate 86,841,211, forward strand.
ATTGTGCTATATGTGGAAATATACGAGAGGATATTTTGATAGGGAACTAATTGATTACATAATCAATTTATTAATCAATGGATATGTAAATAGGGAAATATGTATATTCATTGATTTTGTAATATGAAGAGACAAGTGATTGGTTTGAAGAATCATGCAAGGAAGGAAACATATGAAAATCAACATCTTCTCTTTCCATTTACATTACAATCACATCATGGAGATTTGGAAAGATTCCAAGGCAATGTGGAGATTGTTTTTCTTCATCTCTAAGAAACCTTTCATCCTGAAGTGTAACGTCCTAGAAATTCCGACAACTAGAATGAGAAATTAATTAAAGATTTGATTTCAAATAATCAATTTTTATATTGATATTGGAGTTAGAAATTTAAAATCAAATATATTGTTTTGAATATAAATTGAACTCAATATTCAATGCAGAATGGTCGGTCAGGAAATGAATAAATATTGTTGAGTGTTCGAATTGGATTTGATTGGAAGTTTGAATTGGATTTATAATTCGACTGAAAATTAAAAATGGTAAAATTAAAAAAATGTTATCGTCATTAAATTGAAAATTTTATTTGTTGAGATATATCGGAAATTGGCTTAAATACGTGTGTTTGTGTATATAAAAATTGAATTTAGGATTTCAAATTGGGAAGCGAACAGAGTTGTTAATAGATGAACGGAATAAAATTGGTAGAACCGATAAATGATTTAGCAATAGAAATAACGTTGTATACAGGTGTAGTCAGATTACAACCAGACTAAATTTATTGGATTCAGAATGTAGAAACAGAGAGGTGTGTATAATTTTTATTGCCTTTGTAGATTGCGGTAGCGGTACGAATTCAGACGTTACTTGGTCATTCGCGGTAAAATGTAATATTAAAATAAATCCAGTTATTACCAACTTCAGATAAAAACTTAGCCGGCCTATATACAGAAAATACGCAGACCCTAAAACCTATCGATTACGTCGTTCTTATCTTCAAATTTTTCCTTTATAAAAATCAAGCCATCCATCCCCATTTTTCTTCAATCAGAACATTTTTCCCTTTTCAGTTGATAATGGCCGATTCCCTTCTCCTATTTCCTTAATTGAAATCAAATCCCTTTCCCCAACGAAGAAAGAAATCATCAATTTTATGGCCTCCGAATAATTTCATCACTATTTCTTTCCCCAAATCGAGTCTGCTTCTCGAATAGAAACTCTGCTTCGTTTTGTGCTGCCATGGATTCTCGAGTAGTCATCAGAGCCACCACCGCACTTCGAGTTGATGGTATGCATGATGATGCTGCTGCTCCTTCGTTGTATCCAAGCAGTCACAGTAGCTAAAAATCACCACCAGTCTTGAGACCCACGGTAAAGCCATCGCCTTTCCCTTCCAGATGAGTGTTAACTCACTCACACGATTTTCTTAGTTCAAGTTGACTAATTTCGATTTAAACTAAATAGAAAATAGGTTGATTTCGGTTGTGTTCGTTGTCATATGGTTTTACCCTAAATTGTTACTGTCACTGTGATGTCTCTATAGAGTAATGACCCTAATTATTTACATATTGGTTTTGGTCAGCATATGTATAATCCTATATATATATATGTATTTATGTGGGAATCCATGTATATGTTGTGACAAGCACTTTTACCCTATGTTGTTACCCCCTGCACATGTTCAAATGTGGTACTAGCTTGATGTGTTACACAGTGTTAACTTGCCTAACAACATATCTTCACAAACCACCTAGAAACCGGAACCACTTGAATTGCTTACCTATAAACTTATGTTTCCTTGTTGAACTAAAAAACTATGGCTATTTTTGTCAAAACAACGAGAACCAGTACATTGCCAGATTTCCCTTTTTTCCAAATATATTGGGTATAACAACTTGCATCGTTAACCTTTATATGTTGGTAATATGACTCATGGGCATAATTTGTATGTGGAAAAATGCAGCTACATTTCTTTCCTTTTTTTCATAGCATGCGCCCTGTGTTTATTTCGGCATGTCCTTGCTTAAATTGGTTATTTACTATTTATGCAATCTTGACATTGTTATGTCCCAATCCGTGATAATGAACATGTTTCCCTATCCTTGTTGCACTAAATTCATCTTGACACCGAATACATTATACAATGCTCTGTCATTTAGATTATCCTCGAACATCTATAGGGTGACCTGTATTTGAATACAAATAATACTACACTAAGGTATCGCCTATAAATTGGAAAGTGAATATCTTTGCCACCTTGTTTTCTTTGTCTCAGTCTTTGTCTAAAAGTTGAACTCAGATTGTTAGGTATTATCTAATAATACTTGGCAAAATGGTTGGAAATTTAAGCAGCTATGTATAACTATTTAATGGGAACACATGTATTTTCCATGGCACACCTTCTAAAAATATTTGACCTCATATATAATGGTTGATGGCTCTGTTGGAAAAAAACTGGAAGTGAATGGCTTTGATGCATTGGTTTAACTAATTTACTCTTCATGGCCTGTATAGGCCAGTTTGTTGCATTGACCATTTTGTTGGATATGAATATATGTGCCCGTCGTAATTATCTAACAATTATGTTTATTTGTATATCACCAAAGAAATTGAATTATTTTTCATGTCGGCTTCATTTGGACATGAACACATACTAGGCGGATAGGAAACTTGAGTATGCACTAGACATATATTGGTGCATTGATAGAACTTCTTTGAATATTAGTTCCTCTTGTTGAACTAGAAACGTATGTATATAAGAATTTTCCTATGGTTTCCACTGAGTGTAGCCTGCAGGAAATTTTGAAACATTCTTTATGGAGGCATACCCTTGGTAACCTGAACAATATAATAAGCATCACCTATAAAAATTTGGGTGCATTTCAGTTTGTCATGCATGAAAGTGGATGTATAAAATCCGCTGTATATAGTTCATTTATAAATACCCCATCCTTAGGGAAGAATGATTTTGGCCAAAATCAGGGATTATTTTGCTTACGCAGCATGTATTTGAATTGTTTGACATTTTCATCGAACTGATTGTTCGGCGGTAGTATATATTTTCGAGCGATAACTCATACATAGTTAGAATTCACTATTTTATATTTAGTTTTCTGTCGAAATTGTTTTACTTGAACTATGCCAAATCCTAACTCGAGTGTTTTAGGTTTTTGCATGGAACGCTCAGTTCAGACTCGAGTGTTACAGATTTAAAAATTACAGCTTAGAGTTCGAAGACTGGAAAAGTTGGGGTCCAAAGACATGCGCACTCTGAAGATTTTTGAACAGTAAATTTTCTTTTCTTATATTCAAACTTTAATTCTGCTGTATAGAAAGATTTGTGTCAATATTCTGATTATAAATAAAAAAAATATTTTGTTGTTCAACACTGTGATATTTATCTATTCTGTGTTGATTCTATTTAAAACTCTATAAGCTAAATAACGGTCCGTCGATTTGAATGTTTTAAGTTGGTTAAATTATCAATTTGTAGCGATCAAAAAGGCGGGAAGTTACAGGTGGTATCAGAGATTTGGTTTATTCAAAGCTTAGCTTATTGGGTTTAAAACGGATCTTGAAAATAAAAAGGTTTTGAAATAAAAATTTTGAAAGTATAAATAATTATGAAATAATTTTTGAAAGGTAAATTATTTTTGAAATGTTATGTATTTTAAAACTATTATTTTGAAAATAATACAGCGAAAAAAATTATTTTGAGATTTAAGATTTCTCGGAATCCCCAGTCTTCGGATCTAGCTTTGCCAGATTTTTCCTCGATAAGATCCCCTTAGATTTGAATTTCGAATTCATTATCGAACAGTATCTCAGGAGAATAAGCATAACAGAAATGATGAATCAATCTCTGCAATCGAGTAATTTAGAAATCAAAGACGACTGAAATTTATTGGAAATAAATTTCAGATAAGAATTGAATGAAAAGTGGAAGATCGGAATCATTTCAATAAAATGAGGTGATGAATTTCAATAATAGGAATATAAAAATCGGGAAGTTTAATAATTGGAATTCAACGGTGGCAATTGTATCACTAAATTATTCGAATTATTCAAAACTTGGTAAGATAAATCATAACTGGTTTCAAACCAATAGTGCATAATCGAATATATGAAGTTGATAGGAAGTTGTAGATTTGTTAATTAATTAACGAAAAGTGGATTGTAAATGAGAGTTATAAATAAAGTGAAATATGAATGATGATTTTAATGGGATTTGAACTTGTATTTAAATAGAATCAAAATTTATTTGACATGACGAGTTCAGATTTTGATAAAAGGAATAATATCTATTTTTTTAAGTAAATAACGATTGAAAGCAGAAATGTTGCAAACGAAATTGGGAATAAAGGAAATGAAGTTGACCAATATGGTGAGTTTATTCTGAAGTTCAGAATGTATGTCAAATAGGATTTTTCCAAAGTTCGAAATATGGTATCAAATAACAGATTGTTCGAAAGGAAGTTATTTGTGGGAGACAATTATGTCGAATTTCAGAAAAATAATATTTACTTCCTGTTTTAATCAAAATTTAATATATAAAATATTAATCAATTGTTTATGTATTTAGATTAAAGAGTAAAGTATAATTTAAAGCAAAATATTCTGAAAGTATGAATTATTGTTATAATTAACTATTTTAGAAAAAGAAATACATTTTTAACTTGAATTCAGAAGTTACGAGAATGAATAATTTGTTGGTTTTTGAAGCTATGAACTTGATTTATTTCGAAGTTAATAATGTCGTTTAGTTAATGTCTGAGAGGTAAATACACCCCAACTTGATTGACTTCATTATTGACTAAGAAATGATTAAGGATCGATAGCAAGAATTGGTTAAGTGAAGTGAGCTAATAGGTGTCAAGAGAAAATGAGAATAGCGATGTTTCTTTAACATCTGTTTTAATTGAAATAACGAATTTAGAAATGTTTTTATGAGAGTAAAGTATATTTTCAATGGAAAATAAAGATGTGAATATATGGAAATATTAATAATAGATTTTTTAGAATTGTAGAAAATAAATGTGATAATTGTAAGTGTTTTTCAAAGAACGAGAGAGGCTAACGGGGTTTGATAAATCAGAAGGGTGTGAACTACGAGAAGGAAGAGTAGCAGAACGTAAGAGAAGTAGATTTGTAAACTGAATCCGAGAGTCGCATAAGAAATGATTTGATAAGAATTAAGAAATGAAGTTAAGGAATTTAGAAACTGACTGGAGATTAGTTAAGTTGAATAATTTCTTAAGTGTTGATCTGATGTTGGTTTCGGCCTTCGGGGTTAATACTTAGGGAATTGTTCGCTTGTTAATTTACAGTCGAAGGATGTGAATATGAAAGAGAAATGGAGCATGAATGAGAAATTTGGTATAAAGATGAAGAAAAGAATTGTGGAATTTTGAAAATGTAAAGATTTGAATTAACTGATGAATTGAATAATTGGAAAATTTGAGTAATAGGAAAATTGGAAGCGAATCGGGTTATGACCAATAGATTCGAAAAGCCGGGTTTGAAAAATACCAGATATCTGCATTAATGAGGAGATTGGAACTACAATTTTGAAATTAGAATGGAATTCGAAGATTTGATTTTAGATAATGGACAGAGAAGTTTTTGCAACTTATATGAAAAATATATACGAATTTAGTGAAGCTATTGTTTAGGAAGGTAACAGATTGAGATGAATTCTTATATAATAGAATTTATATAAGATTGAGATATTTAGAAATATGATTTGGAAAGAAAATCGTAAATACGATTTATGAAGTACTATATGTACCAAGTATTATATGTCTTCAAGTCAAGATAAGGGAAGCACCATCCTTCTCCTTTGAATTTCGAGCTAAATTGGGATGTGCTGCTGGTGGTAATAGGTTGTCCGAAAAATTCAAGTTGTCTAAAAGAACATGATCGTGCAAGGAAATTCACAGGGCTGTAGATGGCCTACGGCAGACGGATGTTTCTTGGGGGAACCAAGCGTAACCATTGTGTCTGCTGCGATCTACAGTCGTGATAAGGGCGTAATCCGCAGAGCTGTGAAAGCTTACGGGTATGGATGTTTCCTGAGGGAATCAGGCATAACCATTGTGTACTTGTGGTCCCCATGGCATATCTACAAGTGAAAGAGATGTAACTACTAGAGTTACTAAAGGTAGAATGGAGCCATGTAATGTGTGGAATATCTTAGTAATGGTGAGCCACCTGTTAATGCAGTTGTGTCTTTGTGACTGGATTTGTCTTCGTGACTTGATGTGTCTTCGTGACTTGATTTATCCTTATGACTTGGTTTATCTTCATAACTTGATAAAAAAAATTTGCGATCCTGAGGGAGAGCTGTCAACACTTAGTGACCTTAGATTTTCTTTTGATTTTTAAATGTCTTCTATTGATCTGTTCATGACGAAATTCGCAGGGAAGTGGTTTCCTATGGATACGGATGTTTACTGGCGGATCCAAACGAAACCATTAAGTATCTGCGATTCATGAACAATCAACATATTAATATCACATTGATACTTTCCGTATCTGTTTTTAAAGAATTTTTTGAATATTTTTAACTGGAAGTTGAAATAAGGATATTTAGCGCTTGGAGATTTTAGCCGTGCGCCTGGCCAGCGTATGTCTAACATCTGTCAGAACGACAATAGACTTGTCAAACTTCGAGTTATTAAATATTTTCAAATAATTAAATTGAAATTTAAAATAAGAGGATTTTGAAGTACTTCAATAGCTTTGAAATAATATTACAAATATTTTCTGTACGAAATTCATGTTACGTATAAAGTTATAAAAGTTTTCGAATTTTAGAAATTTTCAAGTTTTTGATTTACAAATTGATGACTCAAAGAAGAGATGTTATTTGCACTCTTCATTGAGTATTGGGAAAGATTAAATGAATTGAACGTAAGGAGATTGGGTTGAGGGTTGCTAAGCCTAGACTCATTACAGTTATAACGATGGATAAATAACATTGACAGATGATGTTTATAATGAAATTTGGGATAACTTGAGATGCATAAATCCAGATTGGGCAGAATTTAGAATTCAAAACGAGGATGGTTTTGAAAGAAATCAAATGATTAAATAGAATGAGAAATGAGAAATATCTCAAAATAACTTGAGATAGAAAACGGGTCCAAGAAAATTGACTAGAATTTAAAGAGCATGAAAATAAATAAAATCGTATTGATCCCGACCATAAGAAAGGAAATTTGTTTTTTCAAGTTAATTGAATATGATAAACGAAAGGGATCGATGACTTAAATATCAATATTTAAATTAATTGTGGAATAATTTCACATGGATATGGAAAAAAGTAGAAGTATGTCTCCTTTTCGAGGACGAAAAGTTTTAAAGGGGGAAGAATGTAATGCCCCAGAAATTTCGACAACTAGAATGAGAAATTAATTAAAGATTTGATTTCAGACAATCAATTTTTATATTGATATTAGAGTTTGAAATTTAGAATCAAATATATTGTTCTGAATATAAATTGAACTCAATATTCAATGCAGAATGGTCAGTCGGGAATTGAATATTTATTGTTGAGTGTTCGAACTGGATTTGATTGGAAGTTTGAATCGGATTTAGAATTCGACTGAAAAATATAAATTGTAAAATTAAAAAAATGTTATCATCGTTAAATTGGAAATTTTATTTGTTGAGATATATCGGAAATTGGCTTAAATACGTGTATTTGTGTATATAAAAATTGAATTTAACGTTTCAAATTGGGAAGCAAACAAAGTTGTTAACAGACGAACGAAATAAAATTGGTAGAACCAATAAATGATTTAGAAATAAAAATATCGTTGTATACAGCTGCAATCAGATTACAACCAGACTAAATTTATTGGATTCAGAACGCAGAAACGAAGAGGTATGTATAATTTTTATCGCATTTGGAGATTGCGGTAGAGGTACAAATTCAGAACGTTACTTGGTCATTCGCGGTAAAATATAATATTGACATAAATCCAGTTATTACCTACATCGGATAAAAACTTAGCCGACCTATATACTCAAAATACGCAGACCCTAAAACCTATCGACATTACGTTGTTCTTATCTTCAAATTTTTCCTCTATAAAAATCATGCCATCCATCCCCATTTTTCTTCAATCGGAACATTTTTCCCGTTTCAATTGATAATGGCCGATTCCCTTCTCCTGTTTCCTTAATTGAAATCAAATCTGTTTCCCCGACGAAGAAAGAAATCATCATCAATTTTATGGCCTCCGAATAATTTCATCACTATTTCTTTCCCCAAATTGAGTCTGCTTCTCGAGTCGAAACTTTGTTTTCGTTTTATGCTGTCACGCTTCTCGAGTAGTCTTCAGAGCCACCACCACGGTTTGAGTTGATGGTATGTGTGACGATGTTGCTGCTCCTTCGCTGAAGCCAAGCAGTCACAATAGCCAAAAATTGCCACTAGTCTTGAGACCCACGACAAAGTCGTCGCCTTTCCCTTCCAGTGAGTGTTAACTCACTCACATGATTTGCTTAGTTCAAGTTGACTAATTTTGATTTAAACTAAATGGAAACTAGGTTGATTTCAGTTGTGTTCGGTGTTATATGGTTTTACCCTAAATTGTTCTATCACTGTGTTGTCTCTACAGAATAATGACCCTAATTATGTGCATATTGGTTTTGGTCAGCATATGTATAATCCTATATATATACATATACATATATATATATATATATATATATATGTATGTATTTATGTGTGCATCCATGTATATGCTATGATAAACACTTTTACCCTATGTTGTTACCCCCTGCACATGTTTAAATATGGTACTGGCTTGATGTGTTACATGGTGTTAACTTGACTAACAGCATATCTTCACGAACCACCTAGAAACTGGAACCACTTGAATTGCTTAGCTATAAACTTACGTTTCCTTGTTGAACTGAAATACTATGGCTATTTTTGTCAAAACAACGTGAACTAGTACATTGCCAGATTTCCCTTTTTTTCCAAATATGTTGGGTATAACAACTTCCATCGCTAACCTTTATATGTTGGTAATATGACTCATGGACATAATTCGTATGTGGCAAAATGCAGCTACATTTCTTTCCTTTTGTTCGTAGCATGCGCCCTGTCTTTATTTCGGCATGTCCTTGCTTAAAATGGTTATTTACTATTTATGCATTCTTGACATTGTTATGTCCCCACCCGTGATAATGAACATGTTTCCCTATCCTTGTTGCACTAAATTCATCTTAACACTGAATAAATTATACAATGCTCTATCATTTAAATTATCCCTAAACATCTACAGGGTGACCTGTATTTGAATACAAATAATACTATACTAAGGTATCTCCTATAAATTGGAAAGTGAATATCTATGCCACCTTGTTATCTTTGTCCCAGTCTATGTCTAAAAGATGAACTCAGATTGTTGGGTATTATCTAATAATATTTGGCAAAATGTTTGGGAATTTAAGCAGCTATGTATAACTATTTAATGGGTCCACATGTATTGTCCATGGCACACCATCTACAAATATTTGACCTCATATATAATGGTTAATGGCTCTATTGGAAAAAAATGGAAGTAAATGTATTTAATGCATTGGTTTAACTAATTTACTCTTCATGGCCTATATACGCCAGTTTGGTGCGTTGACCATTTTGTTGGATATGAATATATGTGGCCGTCATAATTATTTAACAGTTATGTTTATTTGTATGTCACCAAATAAACTGAATTATTTTTCATGTCGGCTTCATTTGGACATGAACACATAGTAGGCGAATAGGAAACTTGAGTATGCACTGGACATATATTGGTGCATTGATAGAACTTCTTTGAATATTAGTTCCTCTTGTTGAACTAAAAACGTATGTATATAAGAATTTACTCATGGTTGCCACTGAGTGTAGCCTACAGGAAATTTTTGAAACATTCTTTATGGAGACATACCATTGGTAACCTGAACAATATAATAAGGATCACCTATAAAATTTTGGGTCCATTTCAGTTTGTCATGCATGAAAGTGGATGTATAAAACCCGCTGTATATAGTTCATTTATGAATACCCCATCCTTAAGGAAGAATAGTTTTGATCAAATTTAGGAATATTTTGCTTAACCAACATGTATTCGAATTGTTCGACATTTTCACCGATCCGATTGTTCGGCGGTAGTATATGTTTTCAAGCGATAACTCATACACAGTTAGAATTCACTATTTTATATTTAGTTTTCTGTCGAAATTATTTTACTTGAACTATGCTAAATCCTGACTCGAGTGTTTTATGTCTTTGCATGGAACGCTCGGGTTAGACCCGAGTGTTACAGATTTAAAGATTACAGCTTAGGATTCGAAGACTGGAAAAGTTGGGGTCCGAAGACATACGCACCCTGAAGATTTTTGAACAGTAAATTTTCTTTTCTTGTATTCAAACTTTAATTCCGCTGTATAGAAAGATTTGTATCAAAATTATGATTATAAATAAAAATTCTATTTCGTTGTTCAACATTGTGATATTTATTTATTCTTTGTTTTACTATGTTGATTCTATTTAAGACTCTATAAGCTAAATAACGATGCATCGATTTGAAGGTTTTAAGTTGGTTAAATTACCAATTTGATGCGATCAAAAAGGCGGGACATTGCATGAAGTTTACTTATATCTTTGTATTTGTGGAGCATGAATGCGTGAGAGCAAGCACCATTATCTTTTCTTCAGTATACCCTAATTTGTTTGTCAATCAATAAGGGGTTTTGAGTGCATGTATTTATCGGAATTGATTAATCAATTAGTCGTTATAGGGTAGTCTCTCCAATTTGCTACCTATAATTTTGTAATCTCTCTTTCTATCTTTTATACTCTCTTTCTTTAGTGAAATGAAGAATAGTTATTGGGTCCATGGACGTACGCGTAGCCGAAGCATGTTAAATCTTTATGTCTTCTTCTCCTCCTGTATTTTATTTTCTTTGGTGGTTATTTTCATTGAGTTGGCGGATGATAATTAATAGACAAGCTAGATTCTCTTTTTGTATTGCTTCCGCATTTGTGTAATTATTTGCACAATAATTTTGTATCAGAGCAAGGAAATTTGTTTTAAATTGAGCATCGATTATTTCTACAAGGTTGGTAGATTCAGTTGTGATTATGCTATTATTATTTTAGGGGAAACAAGACGTTGATGAAGAATATTATGCTGAGGGAGAAGTGTTCTAGGCTTGGAACTTTGATGTAGCTTGAGTTTTGGATTCTCATTAAGATGGAGTTATATGTTAGAATGCGACCTGACTAACCATAAAAAAGTGAATCTTTATAGAAAATAGCTTGGAAAAACTGCTTAGAGGAGTTAGCGAGCTAAGATGAATTGATGGAGGTTTTAGCGACCATTCCAAGAGTTTTAGTACTCTGTATAACTTCAAGTTCAGTTGAGAAATGCTCGCATTGTATGAGAGTTAGGTGATAAAGAGCTTAATGTGTTGAAGGGACCTTTGGATTTAGAAACGTTATCTGATGTAGCTGATTTTGGTGATAGATACGATGTTGTTGAGGCTTATTGACTTGTGATGCCATCTTGGAGAATTTAGTTCATAGAGCTGATTTTGGTGGATTTGGTGCAACTGTGGTACATCGTCGATTAGTGATGCCGTCTTAAAGGAATGGTGCTACATGCAGGTATGCGGAAGGAAAGAGATTTATCTTGCATATAGAGATTTGGATTTTGGCTCTGTATTTGAATTGGTGATTGAGAGAATTATGTTTGTCTTTGGTGGTGTTAAGAATAGTTTGAAATCTGCTTTCTTTTGTAATAATTGCAACATTTTGCTAGCGGACGGAAACATAGTCTGAGCTCGTTAACAAGCTGTGATGAGGGATAGCTTTGTTGGAAACCATTAGGCAAATATTCATTTTTGGTTTCTATCTCATTACGAGATTTTGGTTTAAGGTGGATTTCTTTTAAAGAGTTTGATGTTGTGAAGATAATTTGACCCGAGTTGGGGTGGTAGAGATATGTGATTTTGCATCAAGGTGGAGTGTTAAATTTTGTGATACAAAATCACAAATAGGTGGAAACAAGTATGCAAAAAGGAAAGTAAATATTTTAATATAGGTATGCATTAAGTGCATTTGCATGAGATAGCCAAAAAATTAATGCAAGGATTATTTTCTTCCATCTTTGCTAGGGAGAGGAGTCAATTGATTACTTACTATGTTTGCGTTGTTTCCTATGAAATTCGCCTATATTATTTCTTACCATATCTTGGTAATTTTATTAATGACTCATGTACATTTCACTATCTATATATTAAGGGTAGACTTCATTGTACACCCATCCTGACATGGAGCCAGTGATCCCCCAATGGAGTGACTCTTTTTGTTAATCCTAATTTGAGGCTTGAATGTGTAAACTCTTATTTTGTAATCTCTTGTAATTCTCTCTCTTATATGGAATAAAATCTCTCTCCTTTGGATTGGACGTATAGTATCTTGAGAACCAGTATAAATATTGTGTGTCTCTTTTATTCTTTATAGCTATTTACTATTTCTTCGATGCAATAGAATAATTGCTATCAAATTAAATTGACGTTCCATTGGCAAATCTGGATCTTGTTTTTTTGTTCTTCCGCATTTATGTAAACTTTTCGCACAACATACACCTTTTATAATATGTGCATACTGTGGACATAAATGAATGAATGTTTAATGTATCGTATACATGACTATAAATGTGTAATGCATCATTGGTTTAGCTCATATATACATGTTTGAAACACAACTTGGACATGTTTTTTGTGTCCCATGTGATCATATGTATAGTGTTGACACATAAAAATGATAACTGTGACAAGTAAAATGTTGCTTGATTTTATATAAGCTTGCATTGGAAGATATAAGAGTATCGGCATGCATACTTTGTTGTTTGTATTTAACAATATACTTTTTTGAACTTATTTATATATAATGAGAACCATTATCTTATCTCATATTCCTTTTGAAGTTGAGCCTAACTAATATACTCACCTTGTAAGTTAGGCTATAAAGCAATCACAACCTTTTATATATGCTACATATGTAAATAAATTTATGAAAAACATGGTTATAACTTTGTAAAATAAGCCAGTCTCAGACTGAACCCGTCTTGATCAGTTCATAATATAAATTGTAGATGTGATTTGCAATAACCTGCTTTAATAAATATGATTTAATATAAAGCAAATCACAATGAAACGACCCAACTCGCCCTTACGGGAAAGCCCGGATTGAGTAGAGAACACTAAAAATCAGAACGCAAATAGAAGAATATTTCATTGCTTATTACAACAATTACATCATAGTACAAGAATTTAACCAAGTATGAACAAATAATATACATCAGAAAAATATCATAGATTAAAATACATTACATAGCAGCGGAAAAATAATAAATAACACAAATGAAAGAAATACACGGATATAGAGCTTTCCGAATATAGCTCCAGCTGTATTTCTAGGATCTTGGAAAAGAAATAATCTGCAAAACCAAAACTACTAGCTGCCCATATGGAAAATATGGGCACCCGGAGTTTAGGTTAAAACAATAAACTCCAAGTCAGTCTAGTGACTGGTGTGAGAACGAAAACAGTTATAAAATCTTCACTTGAAAAGAGAGTAAATCAAGGGACCACGCTGTATAACACGGATTGGGTTTCCTCCCAAGAATACTAGTGCATAGAATAAACAACACAATGCTTTTTGGAAAAATGAAGCTATTATAAGACTCAGGTCACATCACACAACGCAGCGCAAGCCGGAGGACAGAGTTTTACCTTATAATAGCCAAATATGCTTGGTACGTTTATCATTTGATACTATTATAGGCGCATAGTGTATAAAACAACTTCAAATATAAATGTATCAATCATAGACGGCATATGTATCATATATCATGTCGCCATACTAGGCTCTACAATCAAAACCAAAATGTCACGTATTGGAAATTGGATTTCTATCATTAGTCGAGGCAAGGGATGTACTCCTCGCCGACTTCGAGACACTCTAGCAAATGCCTCAGGGTTACACACTCTGGGTAACCCTTGAATCCTCCAAGGCCGGTCCTCTCTTAAATTTGAGGATTAGTTATTCTTGAACTCACGTTTCCCGGTCCTATAAGACCTATCCATCGACTCCGTAGTAACCGATATATCTGAGGCGTCTCGCTATCTATCATCCACATAGGTAAAAATAGAACAAATGTCTGGGCTCCATACCATGACACCACCCATAGCTAGACGGAAACGTCATGCACTCCTTGGGTCCCTTATCTCGTTTTTGACTCATACCAAGGTGTGAGGCTCGCGAATTAACGTTATTCACAAAGCTATGCTATTTAAAGTTGTGCTTTGATCATCAACCAGAAGACTCTGCTTTTTAACAGAAGCCTTGATCATTTGCATCTCAGCATGCCACACAGGCAATTAACGCCATGCGGCTGATGTCTATCTATATATAACCTCTGAGCTCGTACGTCTCAGAGAAGGGTGTTAAGCAAGAGAATAAATTCTATGCCACCAAACAGATATATATTTAATAGAGATTAATCAATATATAATAAAATCCAATGTCAAACACACATCCATTTACTAGTTCATTCTGGGTCTAAACGAAATCGGAGGCACCTTATTCCTCGTCCCATATGTCCAATACAGGAAATAGGTCCTCGCATATCCGGTCAATCTCCAAGTACGTCTGGACGATCACCACTTACTACCTTGTCTTGGGTGTACAGCCCAATCAAGACATCGGTAATTATCCAAACGACGTGAAGACCTCCAGTCTTCAACCACCGTATTCATCATCGACTTATCGTCGAATCGGTTATTTAGAATGGGTATAAACCCAGCCTTTTCGAATAACTCGCGTATATTATAAACAAGTGCTACACAAACACATTATATGCCTCATTCCAATTTAGAATATTCTTTTATTTAAATATTCACATCATTAGGAAAAGGTTCCCATTAATTTTATCAAAGATAAATTCTTTAAATTTATCCTTTAATCTTCCTTTGGATATCAATTCAAACCAAATTATGGTTTATAAACTAGTCGGGATTATCGAACCATACCGAAGTTATCATTTGTTTAATTTCCAAATCCCAACCTATTCATCCCATGGAGCAAAACTGGAAATACTCCATATCTAACACCACGGTGTTATCGATAAATTTAATTACCATTTCACATTTGAATCTAATTAAAAATTTAACTATCGCTTGGAGTAAAACTGGTGGTACTCCATTCTCAGTCATTTCCCAAATTTGATAATTTAAATTATCACATTCTCTTTTCAATCTAATTAAAGATTCATTAAAACTCCACTTAGTTTGAATCTTCCCAAAAATCAATACTAATGATTATTTAACTTTGGAAAATCAAACATGTCGCATCGACCATCTACACCATACCGTTGATTCCTACCGATATACTACCTCTAAGCTCGTACGTCTTAGAGAAGAGTGTTAAGTAAGAGAATAAATTCTCCCCCACCAAACAGATAGATATTTAGTAGAGATCAACAATGCAGTTCGAAATACAATGTTGGACATGTAATCCTGTCTTTAACCGGGTTAAAGAGCTAATGTCATTTAAAACAGAGTTCACGATAAACCCCAAAACCACATTCCATTAATTATGGAATCATCATGGAAGAACAAATCAATATATAACCGATATCAATTTCCGTATCTGACTAATAATATAAATGGAATAACGACAAAGCATTTTAAATTCCATATATATTAATAGTCTTCCCCCACAGAAGCTCACATCGATTATTACCAAATCGAATTTCACTCAATCCCAATTTGTTTTATTAAATTGGAAAACTTTACTTTGGAAAATTTCCATTAACTCTTAATAAAAAGATTTATAAATTCCAAATCATCTCTTCACTGTTAATTGGGTTAAAGAACAAATGTCATTTAAAACATCGTTCACTATAAACCCAAAAATCCAATTCTTTTACTTAATTCCAATTAAATATCAATTAATTACAAAACTTCACAAAATCTTAATTAAAAGATTATTCTTTTCTCAACTGGGTTTAAGAACAGTGTTACTAAAGACACCACTCACGACAAACCCAGAATCCCGTTTGATATTAAATACAAGGCTCTAAATAGAAATTATATCGGCTTATATTCAATATTAAATTATGAAACCAACAAATATCATATTGGAAATAACGATATAAATATATCTTCCAAATTTCCATAACAATATTCGTATAATCACGGAATCCAATATCGAAATATTCCGAAGATTATTTCTATTCCAATTTGTTCGTTGGAAATTTCTGATTATATTAAAACCATTCACGAATCCAGTTTCTTTTATTTAAAAATTATTGGATTTCAAATCTAGTTTATAACTAGTTCATTTTGATAAAAATATATTTTTATCTATACAAACATGGAATTTTTCATCCAAATTCTTTCCAAATCATTTATTATGATTTTACACACATTATCAATATTTTTAATAATTTTATTGAGGCCCTTCCAGTCGATTTCTAGGAACAATCATCGAACTGCACTTACAACGATCTTTTTCAAATTTGATTTGGACATAATTCCAAATCCAACCCTTAGATTTCAAATCTCTTATATTTGTTGGAAAGCTCTTTTTGATACAAACCCAATGGTTCCAGTTTTAGGAGAAACCAACGGTCGGATCTCCTGTAATGTCTATTCGAAGTCAATGGTCAAATTTTGCAAACAGTCGCGGCGCGGCGCGTTCTATTCAGGCCACTAAATATATATTATATATATTTCATCGATTTCCATTTAAAATGTATTTTATAAATTCGTTTTAAAGACGATTCCAACTTCATTTTCAATTTTAAATCAAATTTGAATACTCCTAGTCATTATAATATTTAAATGATAATACTTTCAAAATATCAGATTTTGAAATATTTTCCTTTTTGATAATCCTTATAAAAATGAATAATATCGATATAAATACCGTTTGCATTAAAGTGGCGCAAATCTAAACAACATGGCTTTATATATTTCAAAATTTTCGTGTCCATCCCAAATCGGACATCAAAATCATATTTTTATCCTTTACAGAAAATTCTTTTAGAATATTCGTTATTTTAAAATATTCATTATTTTCTGAATTGGAATCAGACACAGTCAATTACCATGTAAGGTTATTTATATGGATTTCATATACACATGTACACAACAATAATTATAAACAATCAACCATCATCCAGAGTGCACTACACAACTGCATAAGCGTTAAATATAAATAATTGACGCTTACAACAGTCTGTCAACCTGTCGATTGACATGCAATTAAACAATTGGGATTAGTGAACATCAAATATCATCCCAATACCGTGTGGGGTTTAAACCGTCAAATAATTATTATTATTTGCGCACTTGGGCGATGTGTAAAAATTATCGTTCCAACCGATATTATAAAAATCGACGAGCATAAACAAGTCATCTGACTTGTAAATGGATGTGTAAACTAGTTTTTAACTACCCAGTAATTATTTTATTTATCGCAGTTATAAGCTAAAAATAATATTTTCAACTAACTAAATTTTTCTAGCACTTTTTAGAAAATTTCGGCAGCATAACGGCGCGATACTAGAACCGGAATAAGGTCTAGCCTTATCCCCCGCCTAATATTGGCTCGCGCCATACATAAACCAACCCCAATCAATTCACAATTAATTCACAACCAATTTTACAATCATAATCAAATCACATAGAACATCCAAATAAATAAATACTCAACTACCCCAAATGCCATTTACGGTGCCATAATTGGCTATTCGCGGAGTATGAAATCTGTGTGTCGGTAATATCCGTACATCGATTTCAATTATATGATTGTGCGAATTTGAGTGTTGAACTCCATATAATTCAAATCACATAATATGATTTGTACAATAAATAGTGTCGAGGGCTACTAAGCCCGGTCTACATCCTAGAATATTTTAAACTGTAAAATAAATAAAGTCAGAAGAGTTCTCACCTTTGGTTTCCACTTTGTCATTCTTTGATTGTCAATTTTAAATCTTTCCAGAAATCCACCATGTTATAAATAACATACATACATTAAAAACCAGATTTTTAACTAACACCCATTTTTCTTTGTATGACCATTTTATAAATAGTATACATAAGCTAAAAATCATATTTTTATCTTTCTAAAATATTTTCATGTCATACACTAGTTAAAAATCATAATTTTAACTCACTAAAAATATTTCCGTTATACGATAAAAATCATATTTTTACATCACCAAAAATCATATTTTTATATCACTAAAAATCATATTTTTTATATCGCTAAAAATCATATTTTTATATCGCTAAAAATTATATTTTTATATCGCTAAAAGTTATATTTTAATATCTCTGTTCCATATATATAAAAATCACATTTTTATTTCGCTACTATATATATAAAAATCATACTTTTATATCATTATTCATATAATAGAAATCATATTTTTATCTTCCTAAAAATAATTTCATATCATGATTATTTTATTAACGACATTCATATGATAAAAATCATATTTTTATCTTTCTAAAAATCATATTTTTATATTTTTATACCATTCCTTTCATATTTAAAATCATACTTTTATTTATGCTATCTTTATATAAAAATCATATTTTAAATAAAATTACTTCAATATAAAAATTCTATTTTTAAAACTATATTATATATATAAAAGTCGGATTTTTATTAAATTAATAGCATAAAGAAAGAATAAAAAAACACAACTTTTTCTTGTAAAAATTGGGTCTTTGTCGAAGGAAGGGGGTCCACATCGACGCTGGGTGATGAGGGAGGTAGGCTACGAGGGTTTGACGGCGATGGGGGCCCTTTGGTGGTCGGCTAGGGGGTGGTGGCTCTGATTTGGGGCCTTGGAGCT
This sequence comes from Allium sativum, assembly GCA_030737875.1. NCBI lineage: Eukaryota > Viridiplantae > Streptophyta > Magnoliopsida > Asparagales > Amaryllidaceae > Allium > Allium sativum. The sequence goes on from CM060909.1 coordinate 86,860,150, forward strand.
TTGGAGGTTCGGTTTTTAGAAGAGGGAGGAGGAGAGGGGAGATCGGAGGACGAGGTGAGTGAATCGCCTGCGGCGGCGCTGGCCTGGGATCGCGCGACGAGAGGGAAAGGGGGGCGGCTGAACGATGATGGGTTTCTTTTGATTTTTTATTTTATTTTCTGAAGTCAACGGGGAAGGAAAGGGGGGGAGAAAGGGAATATTTATATAATTTATATATTATTATATTATTTCCAAAAAAGTAAGTTTTCAATTCAAACTCCAAATGAGACCCAACAACTGTCGCCCCTAACTGAATACCCCTATTCCGAACACAATGGGATATGTCCAATAAGCAAATTCCACTGTTTCGATCCGTTTTTGTTAAAATTAAAATATAAATTAATATAATATTCAAAATTGATTTCAACATACATGTTAATTTACCGGGGCCACATACGGACTCCAAAATTTTTAGAAAAATAAGTCTAGTTATGTTTTGACGATACGGTCCTAACAAAACTAATTTCTTTGAATTTGGAGACCGTTTGAAAAACGGCCGTTTTCCAGTCGATTAAATTCAAATTGAAATTGCCAAACACGTTTAACTCCACCGCGCTCACATATTAATTCCAAAAATTATGAAAATTGGATTCTAGAAATAATTTGACATTTCGAATCCAAAAAAGTGGTTTCATCAAAAACGGAGGTTGTTTGCAAAATGACTATTTTTAAGGGCTATATATTATTTAAAATATATATAAATTCCTCAGCGACTATTTCAAATTTTAAACTGGCCATAACTTTTTATTCCCGTTATGAAATCTCAGTTTTTCACATTTGTTAGAAAGATATAGTTAAACAGATTCAAATATTTCTTGTTTTACTAAAATCCTATTTAATTTGAATGTACATTCAGTTAGAATTAAAAATTGAATTTTCAAAATACCGCTCCATTTCAGGCTTGTTTTATAATTAAAATAAATTTATTCGTTCTAACTTCGTTTTAAATAAATTTTTAGTCGTTATTATTTAAAATAAATCATTTTAAATATCCAACATCCGTTAAAATTACCAAAATAAAAAAAATTAAATTGGATCTGAAATTTCGGGTTGTTATAGAATTTGACTTTTTTTAAATGTTTCTGTTTACATGTTGCATTTAGGCTATTACAATTGGTATTTTCTTTTGCTCTGTTGTATTTGATGGATATTGAGTGTTATATATATATATGTGTGTGTGTGTGTGTGTGTGTGTGTGCTTATGCACTACCTACTAGAATTTTAAAATGATGAAAAACTCAAGAAAAAGAATTAAGATACAACAAGTATGAATATGTTTCCCCTTCATGTTGTCTTACACACATGTGTTAATGCATGGATCTGTTTATTCAATCCTTCCATGTACATATACACATTGATGATTGTTTTGATGTAAATTTGATTTGCTATCTTAACTCTTCAATGTACATGATGCACAAAACCACTTAAGCCAGAACCACAATTTTAGTGGATACTCATTTATCTTAATACAAACATGACTATATAGTTGTAAGCAGGATGAATGATTTAGAAAAACATTATAATATAGATATTGTATCTAAGAGATGCACTGTTGAATATATGGTATAAATGGACACTGCTGATATGAATAGATGTTTACACCGTTGAGTTGATATGTTGTTGTTTAAATGTATTGGTTGATTCTGTTTTGTAGTATGGGTCAGTTTGAATGATTCTGAAGTGTGCATTTTAAAGGATATATTGGTGCAAATGTGATTTGCAGCTCCAAATCTTTATTTGTTCATATTCCTTTTGGCTACAAAGCTATGTATACAACAATTAAATCTGTAGTACAATGTATTTTGCAGAAATTAATTTGCATATTTCATGAATATGAAATGTTTGTATAAATAACTGTGTGTATGATTGCAAAGAACAAGAAACTTATAGTGTTTGTATTAATTCTTACTGAAAAGGTTTTGAATCATGAGGAAGTATGCCATGTTTTTCCTTTAATGGTGTTTGTATTTATATGGTTCAAATCTGGTTCTTTAAACAGTATTGATGTAAATATTTAATTGGGCATGGATTTGAATACAAGTATAGCTTGTGTGCATTCCTTTGGTTTTACAAGTGTTTGCATATATGATTGTCGTGAACAAGAAGTTTATATTGTTTGTATTTATTCTTCCTGCAAGTTTGATTTTGAAAAATGAGGCTAGAATTTTCTGGTTTTCCATGCATAATCTGGATATCCATTTGGGCAAATCTGATTCCATAAAATTGGGATAGAATTGTTTTATTCTGCATATAAGGCCTACATGAAGTTGTTTATGAAAGTTGAGGCAAATAAGCCATGTTTTACTTATCATAGTGTTTGTAAATATATGTCTAAGTCTGGATTTATTATGGGCCTCGAAGTCTATACATAATTAGGCCTGGAAATTCTGCAATATGAGATGCGACAATTCCTTTTAAAATGTGAATATTATATCTATGCTGTAATATATTTGATATTAAGCATGCAAGAATTTGTACTATAGTTTTGATTACCAATATTTTGAAATATTAAAAAGCAAATAAGGAAAATTTTCTTTTGATATAACATTCAATATATATCCACATGTACTACATATAATTTCTAATGCATATATATGTAATTGAAATTACCATGATCCAAATATAGTGGATATGATAGATATGTCTTTCCACCTCGAGTTATAAAATCCCATTAAACTAATTACTAATATTAATTCATGGTGACGTCTTCTAATAGATACACTCATCAATGCCAGAATCGACAGATATAGATAATGGCAATGCATTAGTGCACTAATTTTTTTACATATAATAGAGTAAAAGTGATACTCAAAACGTATAATTGGGTATGACTTAAGTAGGCTTCTGTAACACCCCGAATTTCAGTTAATATTAACATTCACAAATTAAAGAATAACTAATCCCAGATGTGGGAATTAAGGGAAACGGGTTGCGCCATTGTGTTCGTCTTGGAATTCTGGTTGAGATAGAGTCCGAGTTTGCGTGATTTGGAGTCTGTATGACCCAGTTATGGCCCAACAAAGTTTTCAGAAAAATTCAAGTTCAAAAACTAGAGCAAAATTCGAAATTCAACACATAGGGGGCAAGGCGGGAAAATTCCCACGCAGGCCAAGTCGACAGGGGTGTCGACTGCCCAGTCGACACCGCCCCAACCCATGTCGACTGCCCAGTCGACACGGGTGTCGACCTGGGGGCTCGGCCAGGTTGGCCTGGGTGCAGTCTGAAGGGGTTTGGGCTGTGTTTTGGGGGCTTGTGACGAAATCTGATGGCTCTAAACTAATCTAGGGTTAATCTAAGGGCCTAAACTACATCCTAAATCTATAAATACACCCTAAGACTACCCTAATCCATACTAAAAATAGATACAACGTCATCATGCCGTCAAAATGCAACTTAGAAGGAGCCTCCACAAATTAGAGAGGAAGATAGCTTCCCAAATCAACTTCTAATCAACTCTAGCAACTAAATATTCTTCATAGGAGTGCTAATCAACAAGTTGTGAGTTTCTATGCCTTTAGCAAGCAATTGCTAAACTAATTATGATAGGATGTAATGAGGTTATGGTTATGAATGTGGATCAATGCAAGTTATGTTATCATATGCTATGTGCTCATGATGTTAGTTATGCAAGTTTTATGCTATATGTCCATGATGCTAGTTATGCAAGTTTTATGCTATATGTTCATGATGCTAGTTATGCAAATCACTATGATAAACATTGATCCATTATGACACCATGTTATGCATGTTTGGTGTTTGATTATATGCAAGATCATATATGACATGTTATGCAAGTTTGGTGTTTGATTATATGCAAGTTCATATATGACATGTTATGCAAGTTTGGTGTTTGATTATATGCAAGTAACATGTGCAAGTTTACACCTTTGTATGATATGCATACATATGCAAGTTTACCCCTTTGTATGTCATGCATATATATGCATGTTTACCCCTTTTTATGATATGAGTAACATATGCAAGTTCATCTCTTTTTAGACCTATGACATGTATGCAATTTTATCCCTTTATGATAGGTCTATGACGTGAACATCTATGCAAGTTACCCTCTTTATGACATATGTGATTCATGCAAGTTTGGGTTGATTATTTATGCTAGTTTGGTTTGATGCTATGGTCATATATGCAAGTTGACACCTTTAAAACCCATGTTGATGCTAATGTTATGCTAAGTTGAACCCATTGTATTTGTGATGAATCTTCCCTTTTAAGTATGTCATGTTAGCGTATTACGTGGGGAACGATGGGGTTAATATTCATGTTAACAAAATTGTGGTGAAATTGGTATGATGTTGCATACCATAAGTGGATGGACATAATTGAGTCAATTATGTACATCATTAAATTGGAATTAATTAGGGAAAATTAATTCAAAATATGGGGGTGATTAATTAGGTGTAATTAATCGACTAAGACACGAGGTTGGACCCTTTTGTAGCATAAGACTGCTCGGACCCGGCCGGCAAATCCAGCGGCTACAAATGATTGGCCCAATGTGAGAGGTCTTAGGCATAAACTAAATACGTGACAAGTGTAAAGACACGAGGTTAGACTCTGTTATGGCGTAAGGCTGCCCGGACCCGACCTGCAAATCCAGCTGCCATAAAAGACAATCAAATGTGAGAAGTCTTTACAAAGGTTACGGTCTTAATCAATTAAGAAACACTTAACTAGATAAGCATGTAGTGGGGCATGAGGGGTTAAGTGGGTGCCTTGGGTGGCATGTGGAAATCTAGTGGTTGCCTTGGGTGGCAATAGAAAATACGATTAGAATACTTAACCAAAGTGGAAACATGTAATTAAACATGATTAAAGGGTTAAGTGGGATACACTAGAGGGAGCAAGCTTAGGTGGGTAGCTTGTGGGGTCCCATTTCAACCAGTAACCCATATGCATCTTTGTGGGCTCAACCCATGTCGAGGACGGGACACGCGTACTGGGTTTGACTATAAGAAGCCAAAACGGGTTAGCTGTGGCAACGCAAGTCCAACGGGTTTCATATGCGTTTGTGGACCCGGGCTGGTAGGTAAGATGTTGTTGCGTCATGTAGGTATAAGCCATGCATCAGTGTTGGTATCGAGTTGCCACTTTGGGGAATGATACACCCCACTGTGGGACCAGCACGGATATCTACGTTAAGGAGCTGATCGCTTGGGGAGTAGTGGGTACACCTAGTGGAGATAGGGGCAGCCGACACCTATGTGGTCAGCTAGGGGTACACGAAACTACTAGTTAAATTTTCTAAGTCCTTGGGTGGGATCAACCTTTAAGTTAGGAATGACTGGTGTGGTGCAGTGTAGTAATTATCCTTGGGTGGGTAGATGCGTCTTTACCGTTATCTTCGTTCTTCCTATGTCTAGTTGGCTGCTTAGTGTAGTCATTTATCCCCAGTCGTTACCGTACCAAGTTTATATCATACCCTAATTACTTTAATGATTGTATTGTTAAAGTTATAGGACTCGCTCAGACTTATGTCTGACCCCGTTGTTTTTTTATCGTTTTTCCAACCCTCAGGTTCTCAAAGTGGGCCTAGCACTAGTGGGCTATGATCAGATTGCTTTATCTATCTTTTGGAGCTTGGACCGTTGATGTAAAGCTCAGCTTATCTTTTCTATTATGGCTATTAGTTATGTAGTGGGATTATGAACTTATGTTTTTATCAGGATGGATATTTAGTACTTGACTCTTGTTTGATGGTTTTGTTATTGTAACTAAACATGTTTACCTTCTGCTGCAATGAAATGATGTTTTAGTTAACAAGTATTATTTATATCTGTCCTGTTGTAATTTTTCTGTTCCATATTCATTTAAAATACTCCACCGAAGTTAAGGCATTCCCTTAGTGAGTGACCTTAGCGGGTGTGGGGTGTTACACGTGGTATCAGAGCCAGGTTACCAGAACAGATAAAATTTTTTGGAAAAATTATTTTTCTAAAAACATTTTTGGAAGAAGTATTTTCAAAAACATGTCTTTTAAGAGAAAAGTTTTTGAAAGAAAAGCATAATCCCTAATCGCCATATCTTTATCTTTCGAATTCTCCGTTTTGAATCTTTCCTTTTTCAGCATGGCTGAAGATCTTAACTTTCCGGAGGGTGTAGCGATACCAGTATGGTATAGGAGATTGATGGAGGCTAGGGCCGCCGCTGCGGGTCCAGCAAATGTTCCTCCACCACCAGTTGCACTCGATCTTCCTCCCCCTCCTCCTCCTCGCTCGGATACTTTTGCTAAGACTTGCAAAGAATTTAAGGCTATGGGAGGGAAACCTTTTCAAGGATCAGAAACTTTTGTGGAAGCTAGGGATTGGCTTAAGGAAACGGAAGAGTTGATAGACATCTTTGAGATGGAAGAAGGAAAGAAAGTCAAGTTAGCTGCTTGGTTAATGAAGGGAGAGGCCTCGTTCTGGTGGGAGGTCACTAATGGAGAGCGCCCTGTTGACTCTTGGGCGGATTTCAGACAAAGGTTTGTGGCAAAGTTTCTCTCAAGGGCGGAAGAAAATCTATATATGGAAAGGTTCTTGACTCTAAAGCAAGGAAACCTATCAATGAAGGAATATGTCAACAAGTTTAATCAGTTGGCAAGGTTTGGCATAGACATGGTGAATACACCGGAGAAGAAGGCTTTGAGGTTCGTTAAAGGCTTGAATGAACCGATGCATGGATTGGCTATGACTCACATCCTTATGGGGGCCACCTTTAAGAAGCTAGTAGACATGGCACTTATGCATGAGGAAGAGAAGGGTCCCAATGATAATAAGGCACCCGAGAAGAAAGGAGATCAGAAGAGACCTCAACAACAATAGCAAAACAAGGGTGGGAAAGGCAACGGTGGCAAGGAAAAGAAGAAGTGCTTCAATTGCGGGACACCAGGCCACCTAAGCAAAGATTGTCGTAAGAAGAAGAAGACTGGCTGCTTCCACTGTGGCGAAGCAGGGCATCTAGTGAAGGACTGCCCTAAGAAGGGGCAGAGGACGGGATCTACCTCAGGAGGACAGGTGCAGGCTCTTATGGCACCAGGTCAGGCAAGGGGGCAAGTTCAGGCTCTTGCGGTTCCACCGATTCAGGAAAGAGGTAGAACTATTTTCGTTGAAAGTCTGGTTTTTCTGTTTGATCATCCTGTCCGTACTTTATTCGACTCTGGCGCATCGCATTCGTTTATCTCATCATCATTAGTTGAGTCACTGCACTTAGACACCAGTCTAGTAGATGATCCCTTGGTTGTTTCAAACCCAATTGGGGGCTCCACTTATTTGTCCATGATATGTTTGGGTTTGAAGATTTCCATACTTAGCGTTGAGTTTAGATGTGATGCTTTTGTTTTGGGCTTTACGGGCTATGGGTTAATTTTGGGCATGGACTGGTTATCCAGTAATGGTGCCGTTCTTGATTGTGAAAGGAGAGGGGTTAGGCTCATGACCCGCTTGGGTAACACTCTCGAGATCTCTTGTAATCCCATGAATTCTGTTATGCTAAGTTATCTTGAATCGCTTGACGCTTCGGTCGAGAGTTTGCGATCTGTTAGAGTGGTCCGGGAATATTCGGATGTGTTTGAGGAGGTGAAGGGTTTACCTCCGAAGCGGGAGATCGACTTCAGAATATATCTGGTAGACAATGCTAAACCAGTATCTTTGCCAGTGCCCCACATGGCTCCTCGTGAGAGGAGGGAACTCAATAAGCAAGTAGGGGAGTTGCTTGAGAAGGGGTTCATAAAACGAAGTATATCGGAGTGGGGTGCTCCAGTGGTTTTTGCCACGAAGGCGGATGGGTCTCTCAGACTTTGTGTGGACTATAGAGAACTCAACAAGCTTACAAAGAAGAATAAACACCCATTGCCGAGGATTGATGACCTCTTTGATCAGTTGGTTGGCGCCTCAGTGTTTTCGCAGTTGGACTTAGCCACGGGGTTTCAGCAGTTGAGAGTGGCTGAGGATAGCATAGACAAGACTGCCTTTAGGACTCCGGATGGTTTTTATGAGTGGCTTGTGATGCCATTTGGTTTGACGAACGCCCCCGCATACTTTGTTGATCTGATGAGTAGGGTGTTCAGGGAATACCTTAATAAGTACGTGGTGGTATTTGTGGATGACATCTTGGTCTTTTCTAAGAGTGAAGAAGAGCATGCCCTACATCTTAGGGAAGTGTTGGAGACTCTTCGAGCGCATAGCCTTAAGGCTAAATTCTCTAAATGTCACTTTTGGAGGAAGGAAGTGCGGTTCTTAGGGCACGTGGTCTCCAAGGAAGGGATAGCTGTGGATCCCGCGAAGGTAGTGTCCATCCAAGATTGGAAGGTTCCGAAGAATGCTACCGAGGTGAGGAGTTTCTTGGGGTTGGCTGGCTACTATAGGAAGTTTATCAAGGACTTCGCGAAGATATCAGCCCCATTAACTCGCTTGACGAAGAAGAATCTAGTCTTCACATGGGACGTAGATTGTGATGATGCATTCCAACGGTTAAAGAGAGCTTTAACCACAGCTCCAGTCTTAGTGTTGCCAGATGGGAGTAAGCCATTTGTTGTTTATACCGATGCTTGTGGGACAGGACTAGGCGCTGTCTTAATGCAAGAGGGAAGGGTAATAGCCTATGGGGGAAGGCAGTTGAGAGTGCATGAGAAAAATTACCCTACGCATGATCTAGAGTTGGCCGCTATTGTTTTTGCGCTTAAGTCTTGGCGCCATTATCTTCTTGGCGAGAGGTTCGAATTGTTCACTGACCACAAATCGTTGAAGTACTTATTTTCTCAAAAGGATTTGAACTTAAGATAGCAAAGGTGGATGGAGTTCTTAGCGTCCTATGATTTTGAGATAGTGTATACCCCTGGCAAGGGTAATGTGGTGGCAGACGCCTTAAGCAGAAAAAGGTTGTCTTTGAGTCCATTGTTCGTTGAACGACGAAGCTTGGAATTTATCTCGATGTTTGACTTCATACCTTCCGTTGACTTTATACCCGGTTTGCTAGCATCCTTAGAGGTCAGACCTACTCTTTTGGGACGGATTGGTGAGGCACAGCGGGACGACCCACAGTTGGTTGAGTTAGTGGAGAAGCTCATAAGGGGGGAGTCGACCAGCCATTTGAGTAGGTACACCCTAGATGGTAAGGGGTGGTTGCGTAGAGACGGTAGACTTTGTGTACCGCAAGACGAGGGTTTGAAGAAGGTTGTTCTTGATGATGCACATCGTTCGAAGATGACCATTCATCCCGGTGGGGACAAGATGTACCAAGACATGAAGCGAGTTTTCTTTTGGGCCGGTATGAAGAAGGATGTGGCCGAGTATGTCGCTAGATGTTTAGTGTGCCAACAAGTGAAAGCAGAGCAAAAGAAACCCGGTGGGTTGCTTCACCCATTGGAGGTTCCGCAATGGAAGTGGGATAGTGTCTCGATGGATTTTGTCGATGGATTACCGAGATCGAGGAAGGGTAATACTGGAATTTGGGTTGTGGTAGACAGACTTACTAAGAGCGCCCATTTTATACCCGTGAAGAGTAAAAGGACTGCTCCATGGCTAGCTTCAGTTTACCTTCGAGAGATAGTTCGGTTGCATGGTGTGCCTTCTAGCATAGTGAGCGATCGAGATCCTATCTTCACTAGCGAGTTTTGGAAGAGTTTACAAGAGGCGGTAGGGACTCAGTTGTGTTTGAGCACCGCATATCATCCTCAGACGGACGGCCAGACCGAGAGGGTGAACCGTATTCTAGAAGATCTTTTGAGGCTATGTATCTTAGATTTTGGAGGTACATGGGAAGAGCATCTTCCATTGGTGGAGTTCGCGTATAATAACAGCTTTCAGTCTAGTATTGGTATGGCTCCTTTCGAAGCTCTTTATCGAAGGCCTTGTCGATCACCTACATGTTGGTGGGAGTCTACGGATAAGATCTTGCTTGGGCCTGATATGGTTAGAGAGACTTCGGAAAAGATTGATTTGATTCGAAGAAGGATGAAAGCTACGCAAGACAGACAGAAATCCTACGCGGATAAGAGGAGGACAGATCTTGAGTTTGATGTTGGGGACATGGTCTTTGTCAAAGTATCTTCATTACGGAATGTTGTTCGCTTCGGGTCCGTTGGGAAGTTAGCACCAAGGTTTGTAGGGCCGTTTCCTATTAAGGAAAAGATTGGACAGATGGCATATAGAGTAGAGTTGCCCGAGAGACTTAGTGGTGTACATGACGTATTCCATGTGTCACATTTGAGGAAGTGCCTACATGAGACCGCAGAGGTGGTAGAGCCGAGCTTGCTTAGAGAAGTGGAGGTAGAGCATGATGCGACGATTCGTCGAGCTCCTACTCGCATCCTTGGGTTAGAGACTAGGAAGTTGAGAAACAGAGAGGTTCAACTAGTCAAAGTGCAATGGGGAGATGATGAGAGCAACGCTACTTGGGAGACAGAAGCGAAGATGCGTTCACTGTACCCATTTCTTTTTGAGGGTATGTCTTTTAACTTCTCCTTTATCGTTTGTCTAGTACTTATCTTACCTTTAGTATGTCCTCTCGTTAGTACCTTTGACCTTTAGATAGGGTAAACCTATGGTTGAAACATGTGTTTGAGACATGTTATGATTGATGAATGCATGTGGATGAAAGTGTTTGCTAGTGGTTGCTCGTGGATGCATATACACACACTTTAGACACTAGATCGACTCAGTCACTTCATGCTGCATATTGCATATAACTGTGTGTAGGTAGCTATATCAATGGATGTATAATGGTTGTGTTATCATATGGATGATGCATTTTGGTGTATGGTTGTGCACACATATAGAGATAGTATGTGTCGATAGGGTTCTTTCGCATACATATTGGATGCATGGCACTATCATGGTTTGCATTAAGGAGGTCAACTGAATCAGTAGACCGCCTGATTTTGCATTAGACAGGGAACATATACACACACTTTTTGCATATGTTCATACAGCATTAGAAACTTTAAGGACAATGGATGTCAGTGTTTGATGGTTTAGTAAATGGTTGTTTGGTTGGTAGGATATGTTCTTCTTGACTTAGAGATTTCGGGGACGAAATCCTTTAAGTAGGGGAGAATGTAACACCCCGAATTTCAGTTAATATTAACATTCACAAATTGAAGAATAACTAATCCCAGATGTGGGAATTAAGGGAAACGGGTTGTGCCATTGTGTTCGTCTCGGAATTCTGGTTGAGATAGAGTCCGAGTTTGCGTGATTTGGAGTCCGTATGACCCAGTTATGGCCCAACAAAGTTTTCAGAAAAATTCAAGTTCAAAAACTAGAGCAAAATTCGAAATTCAACACACAGGGGGCAAGGCGGGAAAATTCCCGCGCAGGCCAAGTCGACAGGGGTGTCGACTGCCCAGTCGACACCGCCCCAACCCATGTCGACTGCCCAGTCGACATGGGTGTCGACCTGGGGGCTCGGCCAGGTTGGCCTGGGTGCAGTCTGAAGGGGTTTGGGCTGTGTTTTGGGGGCTTGTGACGAAATCTGATGGCTCTAAACTAATCTAGGGTTAATCTAAGGGCCTAAACTACATCCTAAATCTATAAATACACCCTAAGACTACCCTAATCCATACTAAAAATAGATACAACGTCATCATGCCGTCAAAATGCAACTTAGAAGGAGCCTCCACAAATTAGAGAGGAAGATAGCTTCTCAAATCAACTTATAATCAACTCTAGCAACTAAATCTTCTTCATAGGAGTGCTAATCAACAAGTTGTGAGTTTCTATGCCTTTAGCAAGCAATTGCTAAACTAATCATGATAGGATGTAATGAGGTTATGGTTATGAATGTGGATCAATGCAAGTTATGTTATCATATGCTATGTGCTCATGATGTTAGTTATGCAAGTTTTATGCTATATGTCCATGATGCTAGTTATGCAAGTTTTATGCTATATGTTCATGATGCTAGTTATGCAAATCACTATGATAAACATTGATCCATTATGACACCATGTTATGCAAGTTTGGTGTTTGATTATATGCAAGATCATATATGACATATTATGCAAGTTTGGTGTTTGATTATATGCAAGTTCATATATGACATGTTATGCAAGTTTGGTGTTTGATTATATGCAAGTTCATATATGACATGTTATGCAAGTTTGGTGTTTGATTATATGCAAGTAACATGTGCAAGTTTACACCTTTGTATGATATGCATACATATGCAAGTTTACCCCTTTGTATGTCATGCATATATATGCATGTTTACCCCTTTTTATGATATGAGTAACATATGCAAGTTCATCCCTTTTTAGACCTATGACATGTATGCAAGTTTATCCCTTTATGATAGGTCTATGACGCGAACATCTATGCAAGTTACCCTCTTTATGACATATGTGATTCATGGAAGTTTGGGTTGATTATTTATGCTAGTTGGGTTTGATGCTATGGTCATATATGCAAGTTGACACCTTTAAAACCCATGTTGATGCTAATGTTATGCTAAGTTGAACCCATTGTATTTGTGATGAATCTTCCCTTTTAAGTATGTCATGTTAGCGTATTACGTGGGGAATGATGGGGTTAATATTCATGTTAACAAAATTGTGGTGAAATTGGTATGATGTTGCATACCATAAGTGGATGGACATAATTGAGTCAATTATGTACATCATTAAATTGGAATTAATTAGGGAAAATTAATTCAAAATATGGGGGTGATTAATTAGGTGTAATTAATCGACTAAGACACGAGGTTGGACCCTTTTGTAGCGTAAGGCTGCCCGGACCCGACCGGCAAATCCAGCGGCTACAAATGATTGGCCCAATGTGAGAGGTCTTAGGCATAAACTAAATACGTGACAAGTGTAAAGACACGAGGTTAGACTCTGTTATGGCGTAAGGCTGCCCGGACCTGACCGGCAAATCCAGCTGCTATAAAAGACAGTCTAATGTGAGAGGTCTTTACAAAGGTTACGGTCTTAATCAATCAAGAAACACTTAACCAGATAAGCATGTAGTGGGGCATGAGGGGTTAAGTGGGTGCCTTGGGTGGCATGTGGAAATCTAGTGGTTGCCTTGTGTGGCAATAGAAAATACGATTAGAATACTTAACCAAAGTGGAAACATGTAATTAAACATGATTAAAGGGTTAAGTGGGATACACTAGAGGGAGCAAGCTTAGGTGGGTAGCTTGTGGGGGGCCATTTCAACCAGTAACCCATATGTATCTTCGTGGGCTCGACCCATGTCGAGGACGGGACACGCGTACTGGGTTTGACTATAAGAGGCCAAAACGGGTTAGCGGTGGCAACGCAAGTCCAACGGGTTTCATATGCGTGTGTGGACCCGGGCTGGTAGGTAAGACGTTGTTGCATCGTGTAGGTATAAGCTGTGCATCAGTGTTGGTATCGGGTTGCCACTTTGGGGAATGATACACCCCACTGTGGGACCATCACAGATATCTACGTTAGGGAGCCTATCGCTTGGGGAGTTGTGGGTACACCTAGTGGAGATAGGGGCAGACGACACCTATGTGGTCAGCTAGGGGTACACGAAACTACTAGTTAAATTTTCTAAGTCCTTGGGTGGGATCAACCTTTAAGTTAGGAATGACTGGTGTGGTGCAGTGTAGTAATTATCCTTGGGTGGGTAGATGCGTCTTTACCGTTATCTTCGTTCTTCCTATGTCTAGTTGGCTGCTTAGTGTAGTCATTTATCCTCAGTCGTTACCGTACCAAGTTTATATCATACCCTAATTACTTTAATGATTGTATTGTTAAAGTTATAGGACTCGCTCAGACTTGTGTCTGACCCCGTTGTTTTTTTGTCTTTTTCCCAACCCTCAGGTTCTCAGAGTGGGCCTAGCACTAGTGGGCTTTGATCAGATTGCTTTATCTATCTTTTGGAGCTTGGACCGTTGATGTAAAGCTGAGCTTATCTTTTCTATTATGGCTATTAGTTATGTAGTGGGATTATGAACTTATGTTTTTATCAGGATGGATATTTAGTACTTGACTCTTGTTTTATGGTTTTGTTATTGTAACCAAACATGTTTACCTTCTGCTGCAATGAAATGATGTTTTAGTTAACAAGTATTATTTATATCTGTCCTGTTGTAATTTTTCTGTTCCATATTCACTTAAAATACTCCACCGAAGTTAAGGCATTCCCTTAGTGAGTGACCTTAGCGGGTGTGGGGTGTTACAGCTTCTATAATAAGTTTGTGGCCTTAGAGACAAAGAGAGCATGGAATATTCAATATTTAAATGAACAAAAAGTTGTTTATCATGCTATCCAAGAGTTATATATGATATAATTGACATAAGATATCTACCTAAAAGATTGTGTTTCGGAAATTAGCCAAATCTAACTCAAGGCAAGATTAGATATAGATCTTGAATTACTTATATATATAAGGGTTGATTTGAGTGGGAGCATAATTTTAACTTAATATATGCAATATTCTATATAATTTTGATTGTCAAAATTTGTATTTATATTGAACATATATGTTGCAATATCATTTATCATTATCTTATTATTATTTCCTTTAAATATCAAATGGTAAATAACACCAATAACGTAACAATTCAGCGGAATTTAACTCCTGAATTTTGACAATAACACTTAATTCCGTATTACTTGTCAGATCCCAAGTATTGAAAACACTAGATAGTTCATAGAAAGAAATTAGAGGGTGAGGAAAAGATAAGCAAGAAAGATTAGAATGTAAGAAAAAGATACAGACTAACCACAATTCACAGAGTCTCACAATGCAACGGAATAAAATATAATGTAGAAATAAATCTTTATTGGAAGCTTGAAATAATACTTAAAATCATCATCGTACGGTGGACATTCAATACATCTAAACAGTTACAACAGTCTGTCCTCATTTACAACACACAACGGAAATAATTACTTTATACGAATCATACGTCCAAACTTCTCCAACTCGTCTCCTGAAATTCGTAGCATCCTATCTTGAACCTGTAAAACTCGGTCTGACACGAGCATTACAAATTCCATGGGTTAGTCTGGTGAACCAACATGAGAAAAACTCACTAAATTATTGGTATCATCAACCCGATTATATCTTTGAAAACTTCTTTCGAAAGAAAAGGATAATCGTAAGACCAATACACATATAAACACAGACGAGTTTTAACTTACGATAGCCCAAAATATTTTGTTGTATCAAAGCTATTCTGATATTATAACAGTGTCTAAATCAATTAAATAATCGTATAGCGGAACGCTTGCATCTCACGCTCTACATAATTAATATATAATCAAAAACCGTGGGGCACTTATTGGGTAATGGTTTTCCAACTATGACAAGTTATGGAACCACCATCCGATAGTGTATCTCTAGAGAGGAATACACTGGGTTCAACAAGATCTTCTTGTAACCCGGCCACACATGGCCGACCACTCATTCCTTTGAGTGTATCGAGTATCTTATCACCAATGATTAGCGCCAACATAACCGCTTCCCTGAAGATACAGAAGAGATAGAAGAAATAATTGAATTTTTCTTAAGATGGTGATAATACACCCTAATGGGAGCAACCCACTTAGCCATGCTGCCTGCCCGATTTTTGTCATTTCCCAGTTGATGAATGTTGACACACTTTTTGGAAAAAAATGTCATGGATTGAAGTCTAATGTCAAAAGACACGCCGATCGAGCCCAACGGGCAGCCTATTTCTTATAAAGTCCAGACGGTCGATTCACTCTTCGAAAAGCCCGAATAAAAGATTTAGCCTAAGCTAGTTTCCCTCGAGTAGGGGAATCTCATGACCCGACATAATCGTTCTTCTAGACCGACCGAGTCTCCAGATCTATGTGGAAATATCCAGAGCAAGTCATTCTTTGGCCCAATTCTTAAGGCATTAAAGGCGGTCAACCACTTCTGGCCAAAGCCCTACTTTTGATACACCTCATCTCGAGTGCTACGTCAGCCACAAATTTTAAGGATACTATTAATTAACAGTAGACTGGATCCCACTGCTGCAACTACTTCAAATGATCGAGTTCCACGTGTCCGAGAACGACAAAAGAGGCAAGCCACATATCGCTCACCCAGCGCCTCTCTTCACCTATAAATACCTTCATACTCAAAGAAGAAAAGGACCTTTCTTTCCAACTCCAACTTCTCCTGCAGACTTTCTCTTTAAAACATAAGTTCCACTGCTAACTCCAAAAAATAGCCAATTCTCCCTCTTTCTTCAAAAAAGAAAAGGTGTTGTACTTGTACTCAAAAGGAAATCAATATATAAAGTGGACGTAGGCACTATCTTTGCCGAACCATTATAAAAAGTCTTATGTGTTCCCTGTTTTTTCTTTACTTTTCCATGCTGTATGATTATTATTCATGTTTTCTATACATGATTGGGGGTTGACCGTCACTAGTGACCAACATTTGATGTCAACACTTTGGCACGCCAGGGAGGGGCACGCACCGACATACCCCACGACCTTCTGCTTTCTCTGATCCATGGCGAACAAGTGAAAGAAAGATGTGACATCTTCTCTCCCCCCTCCTCCCCCCACAAACGCTGTAGAAGCAAGTCAAGAAGGCTCCTCTCATGAAGACGTGTCCCGGTATCTTACTCCGGATGACATGGACAAGATTACGGCCGAGTTCAGAGGCTGGATGACATCTCAGAGTAAACTCCTTGAACAACAACAACAACTAACGAGTAACCTCCTTGCTTGGATGGATAAGGGATCTAATGCTTCAACCTCAATTCCTCCACTGGGTGAAGCTGGGGCAGCAACTGATCTTCGGTCTGCACAGATACAAACCGCACATCAGGCCACGCCTTTGCTTCCTCGTGGTTCAGCTTCAATTCCCAACCGATCACAACCAGGAATATCGCTTCTAGTGACTAGCACAGCCGCAGCTATAGATTCACAAGGGGCCGGCGATCAAGATCTATGTCATTTGACCATTTTTTCTCCACTCCAGGGAACAACTCAACCCCGTGGATCAACTGAATAACAGTTCGGTCGACCGGGATCAATGTCATTCCCATGACATCCTGACATCTTGCCACAGACTCATATAATGTCGCCTTTCCCTAAACTAAGAGCTAGTGGAGCCTTCCCTTCAAACTAGGAAGATCACTCTACCATATTGGTTCTCACCATGTCGGAAGAAAACGCTACCGTAAACCCCGTGGGGGCACAGAAGAGCCCCGAACATCATACGCTATGCTGGATCAGCCCAGACCGTCCATCGCGGGCATGGCTCGGCCCAATTCTCATCAGGTTCAAGAGGCGCCAGTCTGCCCAGAATCAACAACTGCGATGGACCCTCATCCTTACCTTTACTCAACTCTCGGAGGTCGAGCCCAGCCAACGGCCACCCTTCCGAGCATGCTTTCTGCGGACCCTAGTACTGAAGTTCTTCCAAATGCAGAGCTGGATTCATTGCAACGTCTTCTCGGAGATGGAAGCCAGCTTGCAAGCATTATCAGGCGATTTACCCGGGGCACTTCTTCTCAAAGGGATATAGATGATATCCACCGCAGCCCCTTCACCAAGGAAATCAGAAAATCCCGCAATCCTCCGGACTTCAACTTTCTGGCCATAGAACCGTACAATGGTCAAACCGACCCAACCATCCATCTCATGCAATACATGCGCCAAATGGAAGTACTCTCTACGTCGACTAATGTTATGGCCAGGTGCTTCCTGCTCTTTCTTACAGATGTAGCCGACATGTGGTTTCGGCAACTAATAACGGAGTCGATCAGCAGCTGGAACATGCTGGTCACCTGCTTCATCGAGCAATTCAGAGTCCATATCTCTCGACCAAATAGTGTCATGTTCCTGACCTCCATCAAGCAATGACTAGGAGAGACACTCTGGTCTTTCCTTGAAAGATTCAACGCGTCCATAGCACCAGTCGATCGACCGAAGCCATCGATGGTGCCTATAGTCGCCATTGCATGCGTTCAAAACCGTTCAGAATTTAGGATGCCTTTAACAAGAGATCCCCCCAAGGGCATTGATGACTTCTGCTTCGAGGCTGAGCGGTTCCTCTAACTAGAAGACACCAGCATTGAGATGGAAAGCCACGAGGTCCTTGCCACAAAAGATGGAAGTCCATCCAATACCGATGGCCAGAATAAAGGAAGAAGAACGGCCTCGGAAAAGAATGAATGCAACGTATGGCCCTGGAGAGAGAATAAGTACGATCAGTACACTAAGCTCAATTCTTTCCTGCTCGACATCTATCTTGACGTGCGAAGGTCTCTACCTTTCGCAAAACCTCCTCGAAGAGAGCCGACCCAGAAAGAGCTCGATTTTGGAATGCACTACATGTTCCACAGCATTGCCAGTCGCAGCACTAGTGAATGCAGGCACTTGCACGATCTCATCGAGGATAAGGTCAGGCAAGGAGAACTTCCCGAGTATCTAAAGAAAATCACATTGGTCGTGTCTCCACAATCTTCTGCCCAAGCTCCTCAGGCCGGTCTTCGAGCTCCTAGAAACGGAAAGGACCCTGAACCCAGCACTCACGGCATGATCATCAATTAATAAGATTTAGATTTTTTTCTTTTCAAAATGTATTTTAGTTTCTTTCAATGAAATGGGTATAATGAAGTACACACGTACGGGGTTAGGATTTAGCTCCTAGGCGTGCTCTGGATTCAAATATCGCCTATTTAGAATTTATTTATTTGTAAAAGCACTTTAACAACAATAAAATTTATTTTGCTAACATGGACTATGTTTGGATGATTTAAACCGGGCATGACTAATGCTCGCCAACCCGAATATGGTTAGTGCTAAGCCACC
Source organism: Allium sativum (assembly GCA_030737875.1). Lineage (NCBI taxonomy): Eukaryota > Viridiplantae > Streptophyta > Magnoliopsida > Asparagales > Amaryllidaceae > Allium > Allium sativum. The sequence continues at coordinate 86,878,944 of CM060909.1, forward strand.
GTATGTAATACACGGTCGATGCATGCCACCATATTTAAGCCTATTCCCTTAGCCGGGTGTGGTTAGATTTCTTTAAGCCGGGTATGGATTATACTCGCCCCTTCTTTAAGCCAAGTGCACTCTCCACTCGCCAAAACTTTCCAAATATCGTGCACCCATTACTGCATGCGTCCGACTCCATTAGCCGAGTACAAATAAAATTATGTAAGCCGAGCATGAGTAACACTTGCCAAAGCCAGAGTATGGATAATACTCTCCATCTCCATTAGCCGAGTATGGATAAAACTCGCCATCTCCATAAGCCGAGCATGGATAATACTCGCCATCTCCATAAGCCGAGTATGGATGATATTCTCCACCCCTCTAAGCCAAGTGTGATTACTGCTCGCCAACTCTTTAAGCCGAATATAGTTGATACTCGCCCGATCAAGACCAAAGCCTTCTCTAGACCGAGAATGGTCCACACAATTTATGCAGGTATTGGATATTACAACCAAAGCTGATGATTACTTTCTCGACCTTAATACGATCCTCGATGGTTGTCGGTTTTCTGACCTTAATACAATCTCCACCGATCGTCAGTTCTCTAGTCTTAATACAACCACTATGATCGTCTGACTTTTGGTCTTAATATGGTTTGGCGCAACCATAGATGCCTGCACATTGGACTCCGATGCAATATTCAGAACACACCTCCTTGACCAGGAAGAATGCATTCTGAAGGGTAGAGTGTTGACCCACTTTTTGGCAAAAAATGACATGGATCGAAACCCAATGTCAGAAGACTCGCCGATCGAGCCTAACAGGCGGCCTATTTCTTATTAAGCCCAGACGGTCGATTCTCTCTTCAAAAAGTCCAAATAAAAGATTTGGCCGAGCCAATTTCCCTCGATCAACGACATCTCATTCCCCGGCATAATCGTTCTTCCAGATCGACCGAGTTAAACATTTCATTCAAGAACGGATCACCAGATATTTCTGGATCCACATGGAAATATCCAGAGCAAGTCATTCATTGGCCCGATTCTCATGGCATTAAAAGCGGTCAACCACTTTTGGCCAAAGCTCTAATTTTGATACACCTCATCTCGAGTGCCACATCAGCCACAATTCTCGAGGATGCTATTAATTAACAATAGATTGGGTCCTACTGCCGCAACTACTTCAAATGATCGAGCTCCACGTGTCCGAGATCCACAAAAGAGGCAAGCCACGTATAGCTCACCCAAAGCCTCTCTTCACCTATAAATACCTCCATACTCAAAGAAGAAAAGGACCTTTCTTTCCAACTCCAACTTCTCTTAAAGACTTTATCTTCAAATATATGTTCCACGGATAGCTCCAAAAATATCCAATTCTCCCTCTTTCTTCAAAAATAAAAAAGTGTTGTACTTGTAATCAAAAGAAAATCAATATATAAAGTGGAAGTAGGCACTATCTTTGTCAAACCACTATAAAAATTCTTGCATGTTCCCTGTTTTTTCTTTACTTTTCCATACTCTGTGTTTGTTATTCGTGTGTTCTACGCACGATTGGGTGTTGACCGTAACTAGTGACCAACTTTTGACGTCAACAATGAGGCTTGAGGTTACTATTACCTTTTTCAGAACATCACATCATCAATTACTTTGAATGCCATATTATCAAATCTACCAAATCACTAATTGACATCCACAAAAATACTCTAGGTGTTTAAACTAGGAGAAACGAATTTCTTCGCCACCAACAAAATTACATTTGTAAAAATCAACGTACGCGATCCTTTGGAAATACTTTGCTAGAAATCCGTCCATACAAGTCATCTAGAAACAGGGTGAACCAAAGACACCCTCCTACTACACCCTAGGAATCAGCCTATAGTTTAGTAGCGAGTAGTTCTTGCAAATCCGAAGATTTCAACCACGATAAAATCACCATCAAAGAATCTCTAGGTGCGAATCCAAAGAAATTCAACACAAGATTTTTCCGCTTATGAAGATTCATGATCTTCATTTCTCTATCTTCAATCAGTTTCTTCCACGTTTACGTATTCGCTCATTCGAAACGGTTTCCGAATATAGATTAGATCCCGGTCTTTCAGTACCAAAAATCGTATAGGCCAGATTTGATAGTTGGTTACTTAACTATCAAATAAACAACCATTTATTCATAAAATGGTAAATGAATTTATTGATTTAATACCTAGCATTATTTATCCTCTTTAACTAACTATTCACCAATTAAAATTTCACAAATTTTCCAATATTTGGAATACAACTTTTTCCTTCTTGTTTCAAGATAAGAGTATACTCAAAAACATTTTATTCAACTTATAAACATTTTGAATTATAGTTTATAATATCATTCGTGGAAATACTAAATTTAATTCCCTCAACCACTCTCGTTTCTAAACTAATATCATTCTTGGACAATCATGAAGTCGTTCAAGTTAGGGTATTTTATTTAACTCTCGGACCTTGAGTTAGCAATGTTCTTATTTTAAAAATAGATAGAAGTTTATTAACGAAACTCTATCCCATTATGCAGTAAATATCATATAAGTTCCATTTACTATTTGATTTAAATTACGGTTTATTTTATAAATCCATACACTTTATTTTTCATTAAATCTCATTCTAATTACAATTATGTTTACTTAACTAAGTAAACTACCCTATCTTTTTTCCTTTATAATGTTCTACACTAGACCTAAATTTCATTAAATAATATTTATAAACCTCTTTAAAGGTTTGTTACCACTCATCTCAGTTTCATTTCAATAAACTTCATTCCATTCTGAAATATTTGTATATAAATGTCATTTGCAAATTCTTACTATTAACATTCATTATCTATAAATTGTATATAAAATCCTTTTATAGAATCTATATTGTTATTCAAATTATTATTATTATTCAAATCGTATGTAGAATCTACATAAATTCCTTTAATAGAATCTATATTTATTATAATTTATTTATCAAATTAAATTCAGTAATCTTGTTCCACTTATCCTATTATTAAAATTCCATATATACCTATCTTGGTTTAAATTAAATAATCCAAACATAACAATAACTATCACAAGATTTAAATTACATCATATATCAGCATGTATGTGAAAACCATTAATATAAATGTTGAGGAATCCAATTGGATTCCTCCAACCTATTTTCCAGCATCCACAGATTTTAGACAATATAAATAATACCAATTCTGCTTTAAGGCTTGATATCGTGGTACATAAGGTCATCCACTATATGTAAATATATATATATGGCGCATAGGGTATCATCCACTAATATATATTTGCGGGAATATATCCAATCATCAATTGTGTGTGTGTGTATATATATTCAGTCACCAATTATATATGCATTATGTAATTGTATATAAACGATATCAAATATATATATACATATATATACTATCATCCGCTTTATATTAATCAATTTATCATCCAACAAGCAATAAATTAAATTTGAACTATTACAAATAGTTCCCAATAATTTAACTGAGTGAGTTTAACTCACCTTGATTTTCCTTTGCCGAAATTCCCGTTTAATTCCATATCATTGTGACTACGAATCTACTCGAGTTGTATCTATCACCTACGGTTATTTATTTTATTTAATAGTTAAACAATTATTAATTTGAATTAACTTAACAAATAAATAAATAAATTATCCTATGTATTTTAAATTTTCGTAAAAACGTATAACTGCTGCCTCAAACAACCATGAATTATATCCTCAAAATGTGATCTACGTTTACAGAAATCAGCCCCAAACACTTCAGTTATCCACTCAGGCATTTCGTCAAACACCTCACAGACATACTCTATCTCCTTCTATCATATACAACCTACAGCCATGTTATTTCTACACCAGCCAAATCGACCTCACCGTTGCTGCAACAATTGTCCCAGTCGATACGAACTCCTAACCACCATAATGCAATTCGATCACCATTATAAAGCCACAGATCACCACTATATAGCCTCAAAAACTGCTCAACTCCATCGTCCAAACCAAACTCCTCTAGTTTATAGTCCATACCCTGAAACTTGAGCTCCACCCTCCCCAAAGAACAGATTTGAACTCCCTATCATACACTTTTGCACCCTAGTTCATCAGCAGTTCAACATCAGACATGGCACTACCCAGTTCCGGTCATATCTAATACCATTGTCCTTCAATAGCTCACCACTTCCATCGCACCCACAACATCCACCATCCCGAATTGATAAACTGAACTCCCTAAACCTACTGTTGAACTCCAATCATCTAGTTTGAACTCCATCGCATCGTTGACCTCCTCTACATCATAGTGACTCATCCCAATCGCATACCTCAATCAAAGTTCGACATTCCCTCTACACTTAAACAAACCCATGACATCGAAACCCCATCTCTCAAATTCAAGAATGCTTCCAGTTGTCATCGAGCTTAAGAGAACTCGCGATCTTCGATCGCGATTGTGAATGAAATCATCCATTTCCTTTTTTTTAATCGGTGGACTAGTATTTACGAATTGACTGGGGGAAAACAAAGGGAAATGACTTGAGTTTATTTCATTGATTTGAGAAAATGGGAAGAAATATACGAAGGTAGCAACTTTAATTTATAGTTGGAAAGAGAAAACAAAATGTACGCACCATAAATTCATATTTTACTTCACAGTGAAGGTGGGGAACAATTTCGTATGCGAAAGGAAAGAAGAGTGTAGCTATAGGCCTGTGTCGTGTGCCTTCGTTGGTTAGCTTAGGGTAGAATGAAACAATATAGGTTGGCCTTAAATTAACTTGAACTAATGTAAATTTATTAATTCAAAATACCTCGTGATTTCGAACTCTTATTTTAACGTATTAACTGGCATTCCTAGGGTTATACCACTATCTGAACACATTGGAATAGGTTTTGAAGCCTAATTCGATCGTATGGAGAAGATATCAATTTAAATTGATGATTTAAAATTAAATTCGATTTAGATATTCCTATTCTGGTCATACATTCAACTGATAAATCCAAACGCTATGCAATTCAAGTGTGATAATACTACACTATTTCAGATATGATGGAGTTGGTTTCATCGAACTCTAAGACCATTTGAAACGTCACTAATTTTTTATTTCATATTAAATCGATAGAATATAAATTAACTCAAAAATAACAAATTTATTGAAATAAATTATTATTATTATCATATATATATATACACACACAAACTGAATTCATATAGCTTCTTCATTTTCAAGTTAAACCATAATTCAATTTATATAAAATCCTTCTATTTTATCAAATAAATCATTATGCTTTATAAATGATTCCATAGAGACTTTCTAAAAATTGATTAGATATAGCTCACAATCAACAATACGAAAATTTGAATTTTCTCATTCACTAGAAAACTATAGTTCAATAGATTCGAACATTTCTTATTTCAATGAATTTCAAATTATAATTGATCCTGTACACTCAATTGAACTTCAAAACTAAATATTACGAATTACCATGCCGCTGCAAGCTTGTTTTTATTTAATGTATATGTTCAAAATTCGTTAAATAAATAAATTCTATATAAAAATCCATTATATTTCTAATTCAACATTTAAAGCTATTTTAACTATTCAAAATTAAATGCTTAAAAACCTGGGAAATTACAAATAATTATCATTGTAACGACCCAGATTTTTTGGTCGATTTATTTTGAATATTTAATATTATTTTAAATATTGAGCTCATAATATAAATAGATTTTTATATTGAATTATCGATATAATTATCGAAATACGAGGATCTTAAGTAATTCAATTTGAAATGGAGTCAAAATGATTTATATGAATTTTTATTTGAATTTAAACGACAATAATAACAATTTATTATTAAGGAATTTAAATTAGATTATACTGATTTAATTTGGTTATTTATATTTACGTTCAAACTAAATATCAAAATATATTCAGTTAGTTCAGAATAGTGTTACACTATTGAAATAACAGTGGTTACGTTAAAATAGCGGTTCGTAGTTTAAATGAATGGACCCCGAGATATTTGATTGTGGATAGGATCAAAATCAAATTGATATCTATTTAGAAAGAAATAATGTAGTAACCCGTAACTTCCCCTGTAAGGAAAGCACGGATTGCTTTGAGAACACGACAAAATAGAACGCAAACAGAAGAACATTTCAATGTTTATTACAACAATTCCATCAGATACAAGAATATACAGAGTGTAAATAAATATTATACAATAGAAAAATATTAGAGATTACAATAATTTACATAGTAGCGGAAAAAAATACATAACACAACTAGAAGTAATACACGGATACAGAGCTTTCCGAGTATCGTTCCAGCTGTAAATCAGGATCCTGTGAATATAAATCTGCAAAACCAAAACTACTAGCTGCCCGTGTCGAAAATAGGGGCACCTAGAGTTTAGGTTAAAACAATAAACTCCAGGTCAGTCATGTGACTGGTGTGAGAACTAAAACAGTTATTAATATTGGTTTTTAAAGTTCGGTAAATCAAGGGACCACGCCGTATAACACAGAAGGGTTTCCTCCCAAGAATACCAGTGCATAAAAGAAACAGCGCAATGCTAAATAAAGAAAAATGAAGCTGTTATAAGACCCAGGTCCCATCACACAATGCAACGCAAGCCGGATGATAGGATTTTACCTTATAACAGCCAAAAATGCTTGATACGGAAAATTTAATTTTTTAAATCTTGATCAGACTCCAACCGTAAATTAGTAAGAGAACGATTCCCTAAGTATTAACCCCGAAGGTCGAAACCAACATCAGACCAATACCCAGGAAACCACCCATCTTAGCTCATTTCCAATTAGTTTTTGATTTTATATACAATCATAAATATCAATCATAGACGGCATAAGTGCCCCATCCCACTATGTCACCATACTAGGCTCTACAAAGAAAACCGAAATATCACGTGTTGGAAATTGGATTTCCGTCATGAGTCGAGGCAAGGGGCAAGCTCCTCTCCGCTTCGAGACACTCTAGCAAATGCCTCAGGACTACACACTCTGGGTAACCCTTGGATGCTTCAGGCCCGGTCCACACTTACGTTAGTGGATTAATATTCCTGAACACACGTTACCCGGTCCTAACAGACCTAAAATCAAGGCGCCTCATTCCAACAACCACATAGGTAAAAATATATATAAATGTCAGCCAGTTTAAGCACTGACACCACCCATAGCTAGAAAGAAACGTCGTGCTCTCCCTGCAGTCCTTATCCCGTTTTTGACTCATACCGATGTGAGGCTCGCGAATCTACGTTATACACAAAGCTATGCCACGTAGGCCGTGCTTTGATCATCAACCACAAGACTTTGCTTTTCAACAGAAGCCTTGATCATTTGCCACTTAGGCATGCCACACAGGCAATTCACTCCATGCGATTGATGTCCATCGATATACAACCTCTGAGCTCGTACGTCTCAGAGAAGGGCGTTAAGCAAGAGAATAAATTCTCCACCGCCAAACAGATGTATATTTAATAGAGATCAATCAGCACAGAATAAAATCCAATGTCAGACACACAGTCCATTTACAAGTTCGTTCTGGGTCTGAACGAAACCGGAGGCACTTTCCTCGCATATCCATCGATCTCCAAGTACGTCTGGACGATCACCAACTAATTCCCTCATCTTGGGTGTACAGCCCAATCAAGATCATCAGTAATCACCCAAACGATGTGAGGACTTCTGGTCTTCTACCACCGTCTTCATCTTCGACTTATCGTCGAATCGGTTATTAAGAATGGGTATAAACCCGGTCTTTCCGAATAACCCGCGTATATAATAAAAAAATGTTACACAAACACAACATACGCCTCATTCCAATTCATCAGTCACTAACCGTAAATTAGCAAGAGAACAATTCCCCAGATATTAACCCTGAAGGTCGAAACCAACATCAGATCAATTCCCAGGAAACCATCCTTCTTAGCTATCCTACAGTTAGCTTCTAAATTTCACAATCTTAGGGAAAGGTTCCCTTTAATTTTATCAAAGATAAATTCTTTTAAACTTATTCTTTAATCTTCCTTTGGATTCATTTCAAACCAAATTATGGTTTTTCAAACTAGTCGGGATTAGCGAACCACACCGAAGTAATTATTTATTTTATTTCCCAATCCCAACCTATTCATCCCATGAAGCAAAACTGGTAATACTCCATATCTAACACCACGGTGTTATCGGTAAAATTAATTACCATTTCACGTTCAAATATAATTAAAGACTTAACTATCGCTTTGTAGAAAAACTGGTGATACTCCATTCTCGCTCACTTTCAAAATTTGATAATTTAAATTATCAATTCACATTTCAATCTAATTACAGATTCATTAAAACTCCTTTTACTGGGTTAAAGAACTAATGTCATTTAAAACACAGTTCACGATAAACCCAAATCACATTCTATTTATTATCGGGTTAAAAACAAGTGTTATTTAAAACACCGTTCACGATAAACCCACAAATCAATTCTAATTCAATTCCAATTAAATATAACAATTAATTGGTATACTTCATTAAGTTTAAATAAAAAGATTTAATCTTTTCTCAATGGGGTTTAAGAACAGTGTTGATGAAGACACCATTCACGACAAACCCAAATCCCATTTGATATTAAATACAAGGCTCTGAATAGAAAATATATCGGCTTATATTCAATATCAAATTCTGAAATCCACAAATATCGCTTTGGAAATAACAATATAAAATATATCTTCCAAATTTCCTCCAAAATATCTGTATAATCGGGGAATCAAAATCTTCCAAAGACAATTTCGATTCAAATCCATTCCAATTCAAATATTGAAAATTCTGGTTATTTAAAACCCATTTCAAATCCAATTTATTTATTTAAAAATAAATAAATTATTTTTCTATTTACTAACTAGTTCATTTCGATATAAATCAATTTTTATCTTTACAAATGTGGAATTTTTCATCCCAGTTCTTTCCAAATCATTTCTTACGATTTTACACTAATTATTAATATTTTTAATAATTTTATCAAGGCCCGTACAGTCGATTTCCAATAACGGTCATCGAACTGCACTTACAGCGACCTTTTCTGAAATTGATTTGGACATATCTCCAAATTCAACCGTCAGGTTTCAAATCTCTTGTATTCGTTAGAAAGCTCTTTTCGATACAAACCCAAGGTTCCAGTTTTAGGTGAATCCGACGGTCGGATCTCCCGTAATGTCCGTTCGAAGTCAATGGTCGAAATTCATGAACTACCGCGGCGCGACGCGTTCTGTTCAGGCCATTATATATATAATATATGTATATTATATATATTTCGTCGATTTCCTTTTAAAACGAATTTTATAAATCGTTTCAAATCTGTTTCAAAAACAATTTCAACCTTTATTTCAAATTCAAATCAAAATTGAATTTTCCATTATAAATTCTTTTTACATTCATTTATATTTGATTTCAATTCGAATCGATTTCAATTCAATTTCATTCGCTTTCAATTCGATTTGAATTCATTTCAATTCGAATTCATTTTATATTCACTTCAATTTGAATTCATTTTATATTCTATTCAATTCGAATTCATTTTCTTTTCAATTCAATTCGAATTCATTTTATATTCAATTTTTAAATCTCTTTTCAATATTCATTATAAAAACGAATATAATCGATATAAATATCGTTCGCGTCAAAATAGCGCATCTCTAATCAACATGGCTTTATATTTTTCAATGACTTCGTTATCCTATTCAACAAATGAATATTTATTCTATTCAACACATGAATCTATATTTCTTTCAACACATGACTAATCTCAACAAATGAGTACAGTCAACACGTGCCTATTTTCGTTATTTAATATATTTTATAAAATTATGATTTCTTTCGTTTACTTTCTAATCAGACTCTAACCGCAAATTAACAACAGAGCAATTCCCTAAATATTAACCCCGAAGGCCGAAACCAACATCAGATCAATATCCAGGAGACCACTAATCTTATCTATTTTCCAGTTAGTTTCTAATTTTATATATGATAAAGATGTAAATTTTATTGTTAAAATATTTCGTTCAACACATGAATCTATATTTCTTTCAACACATGACTAATCTCAACAAATGAGTACTGTCAACATGTGAATCTTTATTTTATAATACTCTTTATTTTCCCAATTGGAATGAGGCCCAATCAATTACCATATAATGTTAATTATATGGATTCCATACAACACATGTATATAATAGCAACGACAAATAATTAACCATCATCCGAAGTGCACCACACAACTGCATAAGCATAAAATATAAATGATTAACGCTTACACAGTCTGTCGACCAATCGATTGACATACAACTAAATAATTGGGATTAGTGTACGCCAAATATCATCCCAACACCCGTGTGGAGTTTTCAATCCACAAACACTGAATATTATTTGTGCAGTTGGGCGACGTGTAAAATTTATCGTCCCAATCAATGTCCTTCAAATAGGTTTACATAAACAATCCGTCCGGTTTGTAAATGAATATTTATCTATTCACATTCGCATTAAAAATTATATTTTTAACGATAAAATATTTTTAGTTATATAAATATTTTATTTTATTTCTCATCACACAATCAATTTTCATCACAACAAACAATCAAACATACAAGCCATCCATGGTCTGTGGACGACGGGTGTCGGGTGCTACTAAACACCGTCTGCATCCTAGTATATATTATAACTAGAAAAAGAAAATTTAAAGTGAGAAGTTCTCACCGACTAGCTAAACCAACATCACGACTCTTCATATGTAGAAATCTTCGCCGTGATCGCCCTTTGTCACTTTCGTTGTCTGTAGCCACTACATATATAAAAATCACATTTTTATATTGTTGCTATGTATATAAAAATCACATTTTTATACCGCTACTATATAGATAAAAATTCTATTTTTATCCTGGTGTTTATATAATAAAGATTATATTTTTATAACGCTTATTTCTACATAAAAATTATATTTTTATATTTCTACTTCCAATATAAAGATCGAATTTTTATATTATCGCTATAAAATTCACATTTTTATTTCAACATATATATAATAAAAATCAGATCGTTATTTCGCTACATATATAAAGATAATATTTTTATATTCACTATTATATAAAAATCATATTTTTAATACTTCTACTTTATAAAAATTATATTTTTATATTTCACATATGATAAAAATCATATTTTTATTTCGTTACTTATATAAAAATCATTCCTTTTGCTTTGTAAAAATTCATTCCTTTTGCTTTGTAAAAATTCGATCTTTAACCTTATAAAAATAACTAAAAATCCTAACTTTTTATTTTCCTAACTCTTTATTTTCAGATTTTTTTAAAGTTATAACATTTGCAATAAAACTGAAATTAAAATCAAAACTATAAAAACTTACTGCATTTTCGTATCCACTGGTAGGAGGGAAGGCGCCGGAGTTCTTCAGGCGAGGGGGATGGGTTTCTTGGATCGTCGGTGGTCAGAAATGGTGCTGGGGGGGTGCGCCGGAGTGATGGAGGCGGAAGGAGGCTGGTGCAGTGGAGGTGGGTCTTCGATGAGGCTTGGGGGAGGCTACGGTCAAAATTAGAGGAGGAGGGAGGAAAGATGGGGGGGTCTCGATCGGATGTGGCGCCCCACCTTGAGGCGACGGCGGACCAATCGGCGGGGGGGGGGGGGGGGGGGGGGGGCGGCGGATCGCGATCCCCCCTTCTCTCTTTTTTTATTCTTTTTCACGGTTGAAAAGTAATGGGGGGTTGACCATTTTGAAGAGATAAGGGGCCAGGGGGTTTTATTTATTTAATTATTTAATTTCAAAAAGCAACTTTTAATTTCGAACTCGAAATTGAACCCACCGACTGTCGTCCATAGCTAATTACCCCCATTCCGAACATAATGGGATATGTATCGTAAGCTGATTCGATCGTTTCGATCTGTTTTTATCAACATCAAAATATAACTCTATTTATTGAATTTTAACGCGCATTTCAATTTACCGGGCCCACATACAGCCTCTAAAAATTCCCAAAAAATATTTTTTAGCTTCGTATTGATGATACGGTTCTAACAAAACTAATTTCGTCAGATTCTGAGACTGTTTGAAAAATGTCCCTTTTCCACTCGATTAAAATCAACTAAAACCGGTCAAACGCGTTTCCCTTTGCCACGCTCACATATTGATTCGAAAAATTATGAATTTTGAAACCTAGCAATAACTTGACATCACGGATCCAACAAAAGTGGTTTCATCGAAATCCGAGGTCGTTTGCAAAATTTCCATTTTAAGGGCCAGAATTTCCATAGCGACTATTCTGAATTTTCAGCTGGGCATATCTTTTTATCCCCGCTATGAAATTTTGATTTTTCGGATTCGTTGGAAAGATATTCTCAAATAGATTCTAATATTTTTGGTTTCGCCAAAATCCGGTTTATTTTGTACCCGGTACATTCATTTGAACTTTGAAATCGAATTATCGAACTATCGCGCCATTTTCAATTCCTTTTATAATTAAAATAAAATATTTATATTCTAACGATGATCTATATAAATATATACGTTCAAATTCTATTCAAATTAAATTTCTCATCGATATTATTTAAAATAATTCATTTTAAATATTCTAAATTCATTAAAATTGCCAAAATAAAAATTTTAAATTAGCTCGCATTTCCGAGTTATTACAATCTCCCCCACTTACAACTTTTCATCCCCGAAAAGGAACGAAGTCGAAAGTTGTTTAATAAATCAACTCTACTTTCATTATTTCCTTTACATCTTAAGTTCTTTAACTTTTCAGTTTCTAAGAACTTTTCAAATTTGTCAAAAAAAATTCGAAAAATTTCGCCATAACCTCCCCTGCACCGTGGACTTCGGGATATTTCATATAGCCTCCCATGGCCTTCTTCAATCCAAAAGAAAAAGAAAAAGCCAATCGGCTCATAAAATCATCATCACCCAAACAAAACAGTAAATTATGGTAAACATGTACCTATTTGTTGGGCAAACTATTTTATTATTCTGCTCTAGCCTCCTTGCTATGACATGTTCAATGTAAGTACATGTATATGCATGCAATTGTAATCATTTTTCAATACAGTTCAATATTAGGTTCAATTGGGCATAATAGTTCAAAATTATCAACCAAATAAACAACAACACAACCATCAATCAATTAGTGGGTTATCGTTTCAAATTCATAATTTGATATATATACAGAAAATCATGTTTTTGATGCCAATTCACAACAATGTATTCTAGCTATATTTTGGTTCTCACACCAGTCTAACGGAAATATATAGATATCACACCTTCGAAACACGAACATAAATACTGATAACGCTGCAGCCTTATCAGAATCATCCCCGGGCAACTAGAGTGTGATTCTATATCTATCCAGTATATTAAAACCTCGAATATACGTTCATGACGCTTATATGCAAAATCTCTATATACTCGATTGTCAAAATTCAATACAAATAAAATATTCAAATACGTATAATTGAATTTAACTTTCAAAACAAAATTGTTTTCATTTGAAAAATATACTCTTCACACTCGTTCTAGGATACTACTGATCATATCTCTAAGAGTCATTCTAATTGGATATTACTAATCCTAATCTCTGATGAATTCTTTCGTATGGTTCAAATGTGTCTTGTTCTCGAGCTATGTAAACCAAAGCTCTGATACCAACTGTAGTAGCCCGTAACTTCCCCTGTAAGGAAAGCACGGATTGCTTTGAGAACACGACAAAATAGAACGCAAATAGAAGAACATTTCATTGTTTATTACAACAATTCCATCAAATACAAGAATATACAGAGTGTAAATGAATATTATACAACAGAAAAATATCAGAGATTACAATAATTTACATAGCAATGGAAAATAATACAAAACACAACTAGAAGTAATACACGGATACAGAGCTTTCCGAGTATCGTTCCAGCTGTAAATCAGGATCCTGTGAATATAAATCTGCAAAACCAAAACTACTAGCTGCCCGTGTCAAAATAAGGGAACCCAGAGTTTAGGTTAAAAAAATAAACTCCAGGTCAGTCATGGGACTGGTGTGAGAACTAAAACCGTTATTAATATTGGTTTTTAAAGTTCGGTAAATCAAGGGACCACGCCGTATAACACGAAACCGGTTTCCTCCCAAGAATACCAGTGCATAAAACAAACAGCGCAATGCTAAGTAAAGAAAAATGAAGCTGCTATAAGACCCAGGTCCCATCACACAATGCAACGCAAGCCGGAGGATAGGGTTTTACCTTATAACAGCCAAAAATGCTTGATACGGAAAATTTAATCTTTTAATTCTTGATCAGACTCCAACCGTAAATTAGTAAGAGAATGATTCCCTAAGTATTAACCCCGAAGGCCGAAACCAACATCAGACCAATACCCAGGAAACCACCCATCTTAGCTCGTTTCCAATTAGTTTCTGATTTTATATACAATCATAAATATCAATCATAGACGGCATAAGTGCCCCATCCCACTATGTCGCCATACCAGGCTCTACAAATAAAACTGAAATATCACGTATTGGAAATTGGATTTCCGTCATGAGTCGAGGCAAGGGGCAAGCTCCTCTCCGCTTCGAGACACTCTAGCAAATGCCTCAGGACTACACACTCTGGGTAACCCTTGGATGCTTCACGGTCAGTCCACACTTACGTTAGTGGATTAGTATTCCTGAACACACGTTCCCCGGTCCTAACAGACCTAAAATCGAGGCGCCTCATTCCAACAACCACATAGGTAAAAATATATATAAATGTCAGCCAGTTTAAGCACTGACACCAACCATAGCTAGAAAGAAACGTCGTGCTCTCCCTGCAGCCCTTGTCCCGTTTTTGACTCATACCGAGATGTGAGGCTCGCGAATCTATGCTATTCACAAAGCTATGCCACGTAGGCCATTCTTTGATCATGAACCACAAGACTTTGCTTTTCAATAGAAGCCTTGATCATTTACCACTTAGGCATGCCACACAGGCAATTCACTCCATGCGATTGATGTCCATCGATATACAACCTCTGAGCTCATACGTCTCAAAGAAGGGCGTTAAGCAAGAGAATAAATTCTCCGCCGCCAAACAGACGTATATTTAATAGAGATCAATCAGCACAGAATAAAATCCAATGTCAGACACATAGTCCATTTACAAGTTCATTCTGGGTCTGAACGAAACCGGAGGCACTTTCCTCGCATATCCATCGATCTCCAAGTACGTCTGGACGATCACCAACTGATTCCCTCATCTTGGGTGTACAGCCCAATCAAGATCATCAGTAATCACCCAAACGATGTGAAGACTTCTGGTCTTCTACCACCGTCTACATCTTCGACTTATTGTCGAATCGGTTATTCAGAATGGGTATAAACCTGGTCTTTCCGAATAACCCGCGTATATAATAAACAAATGTTACACAAACACAACATACACCTCATTCCAATTCATCAGTCACTAATCGTCAATTAGCAAGAGAACAATTCCCCAAATATTAACCCCGAAGGCCAAAACTAACACTAGATCAATACCCAGGAAACCATCCTTCTTAGCTATCCTACAGTTAGCTTCTAAATTTCACAATCTTAGGGAAAGGTTCCCATTAACTTTATCAAAGATAAATTCTTTTAAATATATTCTTTAATCTTCCATTGGATGTCATTTCAAACCAAATTATGGTTTTTCAAACTAGTCAGGATTAGCGAACCACACCGAAGTAATTATTTATTTTAATTCCAATCCCAACCTATTCATCCCATGAAGCAAAACTGGTAATACTCCATATCTAACACCACGGTGTTATCGGTAAAATTAATTACCATTTCATGTTCAAATCTAATTAAAGATTTAACTATCGCTTTGGAGCAAAACAGGTGATACTCCATTCTCGCTCACTTTCCAAATTTGATAATTTAAATTATCAATTCACATTTCAATCTAATTACAGATTCATTAAAACTCCTTTTACTGGGTTAAAGAACTAATGTCATTTAAAACACAGTTCACGATAAACCCAAATCACATTCTATTTATTATCGGGTTAAAGAACAAGTGTTATTTAAAATACCGTTCACGATAAACCCACAAATCAATTCTAATTCAATTCCAATTAAATATATCAATTAATTGGTATATTTCATTAAATTTAAATAAAAAGATTTAATCTTTTCTCAACGGGGATTAAGAACAGTGTTGATGAAGACACCATTCACGACAAACCCAAATCCCATTTGATATTAAATACAAGGCTCTGAATAGAAAATATATCGGCTTATATTCAATATCAAATTCTGAAATCCACAAATATCGCTTTGGAAATAACGATATAAAATATATCTTCCAAATTTCCTCCAAAATATCTGTATAATCGCGGAATCTAATATCGAAATCTTCCAAAGAAAATTTCGATTCAAATCCATTCCAATTCATATATTGGAAATTCTGGTTATTTAAAACGCATTTCAAATCCAATTTATTTATTTAAAAATAAATAAATTATTATTCTTGTTACTAACTTATTCATTTCGATAAAAATCTATTTTTATCTTTACAAATGTGGAATTTTTCATCCCAGTTCTTTCCAAATCATTTCTTACGATTTTACACTAATTATTAATATTTTTAATAATTTTATCAAGGCCCGTACAGTCGATTTCCAATAACGGCCATCGAACTGCACTTACAATGACCTTTTTTGAAATTTATTTGGACATATCTCCAAATCCAACCGTCAGGTTTCAAATCTCTTGTATTCGTTAGAAAGCACTCTTTTCGATATGAACCCAACAGTTCTGGTTTAAGGAGAATCCGACGGTCGGATCTCCCGTAATGTCCGTTCGAAGTCAACGGTCGAAATTCACGAACTACCACGGCGCGGCGCATTCTATTCATGCCATTATATATATAATATATATATTATTTATATTTCGTCGATTTCCTTTTTAAACGAATTTTATAAATCGTTTCAAATTTGTTTCAAAAAAAATTTTCAACCATCATTTCAAATTCAAATCAAAATTGAATTTTCCATTATAAATTCTTTTTACATTCATTTCTATTTGATTTCAATTCGAATCGATTTCAATTCAATTTTAGTTCGATTTGAATTCATTTCAATTTGAATTCATTTTATATTCACTTTAATTCGAATTCATTTTATATTCTATTCAATTCGAATTCATTTTCTTTTCAATTCAATTCGAATTCATTTTATATTCTATTCAATTCGAATTCATTTTCTTTTCAATTCAATTCGAATTCATTTTATATTCAATTTTTAAATCTCTTTTCAATATTCATTATAAAAATGAATATAATCGATATAAATATCGTTCGCGTCAAAATAGCGCATCTCTAATCAACACGGCTTTATATTTTTCAATGACTTCGTTATCCTAGTCAGCAAATGAATATTTATTCTATTCAACACATGAATCTATATTTCTTTCAACACATGACTAATCTCAACAAATGAGCACTGTCAACACGTGCCTATTTTCGTTATTTAATATATTTTATAAAATTATGATTTCTATCGTTTACTTTCTAATCAGACTCTAACCGTAAATTAACAACAGAGAAATTCCCTAAATATTAACCCCGAAGGCCGAAACCAACATCAGATCAATATCCAGGAGACCACACATCTTATCTATTTTCCAGTTAGTTTCTAATTTTATATATGATAAAGATGTAAATTTTATTGTTAAAATATTTCGTTCAACACATGAATCTATATTTCTTTCAACACATGACTAATCTCAACAAATGAGTACTGTCAACATGTGAATCTTTATTTTATAATATTCTTTATTTTCACAATTGGGATGAGGCCTAATCAATAACCATATAATGTTAATTATATGGATTCCATACAACACATGTATATAATAGCAACGATAAATAATCAACCATCATCCAAAGTGCACCACACAACTGCATAAGCATTAAATATAAATAATTAACGCTTACACAGTTTGTCGACCAATCGATCGACATACAATTAAATAATTGGGATTAGTGTACGTCAAATATCATCTCAACACCCGTGGGGGATTTTCAATCCGCAAACACTGAATATTATTTGTGCAGTTGGGCGACGTGTAAAATTTATCGTCCCAATCAATGTCCTTTAAATAGGTGTACATAAGCAAACCGTCCGGTTTGTAAATGAATAATTATCTATTCACATTCACGTTAAAAATTATATTTTTAACAATAAAATATTTTTAACTATATAAATATTTTATTTTATTTCTCATCACACAATCAATTTTCATCACAACAAACAATCAAACACACAAGCCATCCATGGTCCATGGACGACGGGTGTCGGGTGCTACTAAACACTGTCTGCATCCTAGTATATATTATAACTAGAAAAAGAAAATTTAAAGTGAGAAGTTCTCACCGACTAGCTAAACCAACATCACGACTCCTCATATGTAGAAATCTTCATCGTGATCGCCTTTTGTCACTTTCATTGTCCGTAGCCACTACATATATAAAAATCACATTTTTATATTGTTGCTATGTATATAAAAATCACATTTTTATACCGCTACTATATAGATAAAAATTCTATTTTTATCCTGGTGTTTATATAATAAAGATTATATTTTTTATAACACTTATTTCTACATAAAATTTATATTTTTATATTTCTACTTCCAATACAAAGTTCAAATTTTTATATTATCGCTATAAAAATCACATTTTTATTTCAACATATATATAATAAAAATCAGATCTTTATTTCGCTACATATATAAAGATAATATTTTTATATTCTATATTATATAAAAATCATATTTTTAATAATTTTACTTTATAAAAATTATATTTTTATATTTCACATATGATAAAAATCATATTTTTATTTCGTTACTTATATAAAAATCATTCCTTTTGCTTTGTAAAAATTCATTCCTTTTGCTTTGTAAAAATTCGATCTTTAACCTTATAAAAATAACTAAAAATCCTAACTTTTTATTTTCCTAACTCTTTATTTTCAGATTTTTTTTAAAGTTATAACATTTGCAATAAAACTGAAATTAAAATCAAAACTATAAAAACTTACTGCATTTTCGTATCCACTGGTAGGAGGGAAGGCGCCGGAGTTCTTCAGGCGAGGGGGTTGGGTTTCTTGGATCGTCGGTGGTCGAAAATGGTGCAGGGGGTGCGCCGGAGTGATGGAGGCGAAAGGAGGCTGGTGCAGTGGAGGTGGGTCTTCGATGAGGCTTGGGGGAGGCTACGGTCAAAATTAGAGGAGGAGGGAGGAAAGCTGGGGGGGTCTCGATCGGAGGTGGTGCCCCACATTGAGGAGGCGGCGGTGGACCAATCGAGGGGGGGGGGGCGGATCGCGATCCCCCCTTCTCTTTTTTTTTTCACGGTTGAAAAATAATGGGGGGTTGATCGTTTTGAAGAGATAAGGGGCCAGGGGGTTTTATTTAATTTTTTTATTTAATTATTTAATTTCAAAAAGCAACTTTTGATTTCGAAATCGAAATTGAACCCACCGACTATCGTCCATAGCTAATTACCCCCATTCCGAACACAATGGGATATGTATCGTAAGTTGATTCAATTGTTTCGATCAGTTTTTGTCAAAATCAAAATACAACTCTATATATTGAATTTGAACGTGCATTTCAATTTACCGGGCCCACATACAGCCTCTAAAAATTCCAAAAAAATATTTTCTAGCTTTGTATTGACGATACGGTCCTAACAAAAATAATTTCATCAGATTCTGAGACCGTTTGAAAAATGGCCCTTTTCCAGTCGATTAAAATCAACTAAAACCGGTCAAACGCGTTTACCTTTGCCATGCTCACATATTGATTCGAAAAATTATGAATTTTGGAACCTAGCAATAACTTGACATCACGGATCCAACAAAAGTGGTTTCGTCGAAATCCGAGGTCGTTTGCAAAATTTCCATTTTTAAGGGCTAGAATTTCCATAGCAACTGTTCTGAATTTTCAACTGGACATATCTTTTTATCCCCGCTATGAAATTTTGATTTTTCGGATTCGTTGGAAAGATATTCTCAAATAGATTCTAATATTTTTGGTTTCGCCAAAATCCGGTTTATTTTGCACCCGGTACATTCATTTGAACTTTGAAACCGAATTATCGAACTACCGCACCATTTTCAATTCCTTTTATAATTAAAATAAAATATTTATATTCTAATGACGATCTGTATAAATATATACGTTCGAATTCTATTCAAATTAAATTTCTCGTCGATATTATTTAAAATAATTCATTTTAAATATTCTAAATTCATTAAAATTGCCAAAATAAAAAATTTAAATTGGCTCGCATTTCCGGGTTATTACAAATAAAATCTCTTTATTTCAGGTCGCATTAATTTGAAATCAAATCAGATTAAATCAAAAATCAAATCGGCAATAAATTTGCTATGTACTTCACCCTACATTCCTTTAATTGCCGTGTACTTCTTATCTCCTCTCCACTTCCTTATAAAACGCGACACCCTCCCTTTTGCTTTTCCATTTTTCGCTCCTCAAAACAATCAAAAGCTTCAATTAAAATGGCCGAACTTCTCCTAATCAAAATCGCGATCTTATATTCCTGTCGAAATCGAACGATGGAGCTCATGAAGCTCGACATCATCTGGAGAAGCAGCTCGCGAATTGGGAAACCACGATCGAAACAAAGTCGAATTCGATAACTACGTGGGAATCACGATATTCCCTGAAGCGCTGGCAAGTTAGAAGAAAATGAGG
The DNA here is from genome assembly GCA_030737875.1 of Allium sativum. Classification (NCBI taxonomy): domain Eukaryota; kingdom Viridiplantae; phylum Streptophyta; class Magnoliopsida; order Asparagales; family Amaryllidaceae; genus Allium; species Allium sativum. Next base: position 86,899,751 of record CM060909.1, read on the forward strand.
TGTCGATCTTGAATTGCTTAGGGTTTGGGTGAAGGCATCGATCTGAGGAAGGGGGTCGAACTCGCGATCAAGGACCCTGAGACTATGGGAGCTCAACACTGTGGCGCTCATGAATCCAAGGAGGGCGACACAGAAATGGATCGAATGGGATTACATCAGTTCTGGTGCTTCAAGGAGTTGGGGTTCGATGGTCCGGGCCTGCGATAGTGAACTCACGGTGGAATATCTAGGGAGGAGGTGACGATATTTCGTCAGGCTGAAGTGAGGTCAAAGTCCAGAATGGATGTTCGATGATTTTTCTGATAAGGTCAAGGTGTTCATTCGCGACTTTGGCAAACAAGTGTTCAATCGCGAGTTCACAGTTTCTGGAGTAACATTTATGCAGTGGCTTGAACTTTGGTGTGCCTTAGGAAATGCAATGGCAGTCTGAAGGTGTTGAAGATGATAAGTATATAGGTTCCAGTATTTTGAACAGCGAGGAAGTGTATGTTGGATGGTCTATAGCTCACGAGTTGGTGATACATTGGGATCGGCAGTGGATTTGAAATTGATAGCAGTAAGGTATACGTTTATGGAATTAAAATAATAAGCAAATTTATTTATTCATTTTTAGTAGTAAGTTAAATTAATGAATGTTTAATCGATAGATTTAAAATAAATAATCGTAGGTATAAACGAATGTATGGGAAAAGATTCGAAGGCGAAAATCTGGAATTTATGGATATTCGGCAAAACGAAAACCACGGTGAGTAAATCTCACTCACCTTTTATTTATAATTATTTTTATCAGATAAAAATAATTTTTCGTTGCTTGTTTGGTTGCATTCAATATTCTTGTGCATCTTAAATATATTAGTTATTTAGGCTTGGTGGTTGTCGCTATTATATATATATATATATGTATATATATATATATATATGTATATGTATATATATATATATGTATATGTATATGTATATTGGACTTCCTGCAATACTATTAGTGGATGCCCGCAGTATCATTAGCGGATGACCCTACGCCCACTTATATAAGTGGATCCCCTTTTATACCGCGATATCCTGCCATGAAGCAGGATGGGTATTTTTTTTATGTTGACTAACGTCTGTGGATGCAGGAAAACAGGTTGGAGGGATCCAACTGGATTCCTCAAAAATATATTATCTATTTGTTTATTGTTCGCATATATACGGTTATATATGATGTGTTAGAAAACCTAAAATAAATAATTCGTTGTTTGGTGTTTAAATATCACTAGGCCTAAGTGTTAGTTTATAAAAATACCCTGAAAGGGGTATTTGAGACTTAAAAGGGAAAATTCTATTTTAGAAAAATAGAATTTGAATTTTTAAATAGATATGACATATAAACTTGTTTTGAAAAAATAAAACAAGTAGTTCTTTTATAAACGAAGTTTATAAATGAAGTGAAAAGAATTATCATTGGATAATTCAGAAATAAAAATGCGAGTGCAAAATTGAAAAGGGAAATCTATTTTCCAAAAGTAAAAATATCGATTTCAAAAGAAATTGAAATCGAGACTTGTTTAAGAATGAATATAGAATTCGAATAGAATTTGAATGTACGGAAATTTGAATTCAAAGGAATTGAAATTGAATTTAAATTCAAAGGAATTCAAATGGATTTGAATAAAGAAATCTCAAATGAAATTTAAAATATGGAGATTTGAAAATAGAATTCAAATGGAGTTTAACTATAGAATTTGAAAATTGAAGTGAAATGGAGTTTAAAAATAGGAATTCAAATAGAAGTGAAATGGAGTTTAAATATAGAATTCAAACAGAGTTGAATTGGAATTTGAGTACAGGATTCAAGTAGGAATTTAAAAATAGAATTTTCAAATAGAAATTGAATATAGAAATTTAAACGAAATGTGAGTTTAGAATTTGAATAAGAAAAATTTAAATAGAATTTGAATAAATAAAATTCAAAGAAAATTAAATATGGACTTTGAATGTAGAATTCAAGGAGAATTAGATATATACTATAGACTTCAAATGGATTTTAAACTATGGAATTTGAATATAGACTTCAAATGGAATTTAAACTATTGGATTTGAATATAGAATTCAAATAAATTGAAATGGGATTTGAATATAGAATTCAAAAAGAATTGAAAGGAGAATTTGAAATAGAAAAATTGGAAATCATTTCGAAATGGGAACGACGAAATATATTTCGAAATGTGGATTTTTTTAAACAGAATAGAAATAAACCCAAAGGATTTATAATTTATAAAAGGAATTGAAATTTAATATAAAAGATCGAATTATAAATGAATTTATTACTGAATAAGGGAAAATCGACAATTTTAGAAGATTGGGAATACTATGTTAAATTGGAAAATTGGATTTGATATATATTAAGAATATATCAGAATGGAGTTGAAGTTATTATAAACGAAGTTAAAACGTTCATATATATATATATATATATATATATATATATACACATATACATATATAATTTAAAACGAGCTCGCCGCAGCGTGGCAGTTCGTAAATTGGCGATTCGAACTTCAATTGAGTGTATAGAACTCAATTGAAGTCGGAATTCTTTGAAACAAGAATCGTCAGGACCAATTAGATAATAGTTTTCTAATGGAAGAGAAAATCCTGAACTTCGTCGTATATATTTTGAGTTATAAATTATATGTGAACTCAAGTGGAGTAATGAATTGATTGTTGAAACAGAAATCAGATTTTTGATTATTGAATAGGATTAACTAATTCGAATAGTGATGAGTTAATGGGATTTTGAATTGATATTGGACTTGGAATAAGTGAATTCGATTTGAAAATTTATATTCGAAATCGAAAAGGAAACTAGAATTGAAATTGAAATTCAATTTGGTTATGAGCAAGTTAAATATTTTATTCGAACATGTTATGTTCAAACAAAGAAGTGGAATAGGCAAAATAGCTAATTGAAGAATAAATGGGCGGAACTGAATTCAAACGAATGGATTGAGTTGAATTGAATTGAAAACAGGTGAACATGTAGGTATGTGATGAAGTATATGAAGATTTGAATTTGTGCCAAACAAAAAGGTACATGATTAAATTCATATATGAGATTTTATGCGCAGTATCGGCAAGCCGCTTGGCTTTTTCTTTTTCTTTGAATTGGTGAGGGCTATTGGAGGCTATTTGAAATATCCCGATGCTCCCGGTACAAAGGAGGTTGTGGAGAATTTTTCCGGAAATTTAAGGAATTAGAATATTTTTAGGATAATTTGATAGTTAAATCAATGTATCAATATATATAGAATTCGATAAGGAAACGAAATAAAAAAAATAGAATATTGTAAACAAAAAGAGAAATCTATAAATTAGAAATAGAAAGCGAACCGTTTACATGTTTTAAAAATGAATAATTGGGTTTTATAATGTGTTTATTCGAGGTTAGTGATTTTCTCTATTTTGAAGTTAATGATGTTTTCAGTCAAGGTCTAAGAGGTAATTTTACCCCAGCTTGATTGATTTCATTTTTAATTGATAAATAGCAAGATCCAGTCTCGAAGAGAAGTGTTTGAATAATAGTTAGTTGAATAAAATATTTTGGGTTGTTGTAATGATGTTTTACACAGCATTCGTTTTAATCCAAGTGATGGAAATTTTGGAAATATAACAGTAAATATTTCCTGAGTATAATTAAAATAGTCGGGAAAGAGATAAGTGATTGAAAAAGTTTTCAATTACAAATAGAATATATTTTCTAACTATAGAAAATAATAGAAGGCGATATATGGAAATGTTTTCCGAATAGCGTAAGAGGCCAAGATGATTATCAAAATTATTTGGTTAACAAATATTGATTGAGAAATAGAGAAGTGAATAAATTAATGAAATATTAATTAACAGGCCCAGTGATTGATTGATGTTATGGATGAATGGATGTTTGTTTTTTTTCGATGGTTAAATAACTGACTATCGAAGTGTTTGCCAATATCATTGTCAATATGGAGAGACCGGTTGGATTATTATCCGAGAACCACTCTGTATTGGCGGTAGCATTGTGAATCAGATTATATCAAGATAATCGAAGACGGAGTGAAGTGCAAGAGCTTTTTCTATTAATAGAAATTGTGCCTTCGGTTTCGTTCAATCTCAGAACGAACGTAAATGGACGAATGTCTGACAAAGTATTTCCAATGATCTAATGGGTTGGTCTATATAAATATATGTGGTAGCAACGGATTTATTCCCTTAGCATAACATCCAGAATATATGTGCAAATCAATTAGTGATTAACGGATCTGACAATGTGGCATTCAAAGTGATTGAGCTATCAATGAATAGGAAGTGAGCATAGCCTCAGGCCTCAACAACCGGGAAATGACAAAAATCGGGCAGGAAGCATGGCTACGTGGGTCGCTCCCATTAGGATGTATAATCACCTATCTAGAGATTCATTTAATTCCTTATTCTATTCGATGTTGTCCCAATCGAGAAATGGTTGTTGATCCCAACCGTTGGTGATATACATTCGATGCACTCAAGCGAAATGAGTGGTCGGTCATGTGTGGGCCGGGTTGCAAGATGTTCTTGTTGAACCCAGTGTATTCCTCTCTAGAGATACACTATCGGAAGGTGGTTCCATACCCTGTCATGTTGGAAATCCAATCTCCAATAAGCGCCCTGCGGTTTTTGATTTTATACTATGTATGTGGAGCGTAAGATGCAAGCATTCCGCTAGATTGTTATTTATTTGATTTAGACACTATTATAATATCACTGGGTTTTGTATTAAAGTGTTTTCGGTTATAGTAAGGTAAAAACCGTCCATGTTTATGTGTGGGCCGGTCTTACTATTATCCTTTCTTTCGAAGGGATTTTTTTAAAGTTAAACAAATGGTTGAAGTTTACTCACACCTGTCCCATGACTGACCCAGAGTTTATTTTGTTTGTTTTCCCTAAACTCTTCGGTGCCCAAATTTGTACGGGCAGTCAAGTAGTCAGGATTTTTCAGATTCATTTGGAGAAGCTAGAAGCAGGAGGCTTCACCAGTTAGCTATAGACTATCATATTTCCGTTGTGTACTATGTGGTATCTGGAAACAGGTGTTTATAACTGTTCCAGGAATAACTGTTGTGCTCTGATGATGGTATGTATATACAGTTACTGATTTGTATTTCAAAAGTTATGTTATTTAATATATTTTATTCATTCTGCTGTGAGTTTGTTATCTTCGTTTCTTCTATTCTAATATTTCTTTCCTTCTATTCCTCATCCTCTAACTTCTTTCTACCAATGATTCGTATTTCTGTGTCATTTGGGTTGGATGTGTGGTGTTATTAGTCAACCCAAAGGGTATGGATTTGCGGGTCGTTACAATCATTAATTTCGATCCTTAAGAAGGATAAACTGAATTGAATTGAATCAAATTTCTTGACCAACATCGACACTTGAGGATTGTCCTCAAGCAAAAAAGGAAACATAATTGTTTTTCATATTTAGAAGATCTGAAAAGAAAAGGGAAGTTTGACTTCAACCGTGTAAGGTATAAATGTTATAGCTATCTACTTATACATCTCTGGTATTAGATACTAGATGTTGGCCACATATGTGTGTGTGAACTTGCAGGAAATGCAAAAGAGTAGAAATTTGAAAAATAATAATTAGACTTATGAGTAGGAAGTTGACCATAGCACGTTGTCGCTCATCCTTATGTGTCGGCCTAATTTAAGAATTGAAAGATTATTGTTATGCATTTTCCATTTAAATTTATGCATCCTTTTTAGACAAATTTGAATTTCATTTGTAATAAAAGGACTATTGTTGTTCATTTTATTTAAATGAGATATTTTATGGAAATGCACGATTAGTTAATAGTCTTTATATTCTTAACGTTGATGTGCTTGACTATAACATAAATACTGAGTGAATTAAATCTAATGATCTAAATCCTACATACCTTTGACATTGTCATTTAGTCCATATAAATGAGAAACGTATATCAAAACTCCATAGTGATGGAATTTTGAGTTCATTTGATTTCGAATCATAAATTTTGTTTATTAGGCATGACGAATAAAGCATCTTTCACTAGATACAGCAAACGGATTAGTTATGTATTGGCCCTTATACACAGTGATGTATGTGGACCAATGAGTACATTAGCTAAAGGTAGGTTTTACTACTTCATTACATTCACTAATGATTCCAATATATATGGTTACGTTTAACTAATTAGACACAAACCGGAATCCTTTGAAAAGTTCAAGGAATTTAAGAATGAAGTTTAAAACCAACTCGGAAGTAATATAAATACCCTTCGAACAGATCGGGGAGTAGAATATTTAAGCCAAAAATTTGATGATTGTAACGACCCGAATTTTCGAACAATTTATTTTAAATACTTAATACGGATTCAAATATTGAATTAATAATATAAAAGAATTTTTATATTAAATTATAGATTTATAATCGATATAAAGTTTATTTTGAATATATCAAATAATCGTGGTACTAGAAACAACTAATAACTGAATTAGAGATTAAAAACAGAACAGAAATAATTCAGATGATCAGTATATATTTTTATTTTAATTATAGATGATAATAATAATAATATAGTATCAGGAAATTAATTGTTTCGAAATTAAATTACCGATTTAAATTAATATCTTCTCCAGACGATCAAATGAGGCCTCAGAACCTATCGCAATGTGTTCAGAATGGCGGTTAAACCCTAGAAATGTCAGTTGGTGTGTTTTTATTGGAATAATGGACCTCGAAATATTCGATTGTGGATAGGCTCGAAATCAAATCGATATCCATCTAAAAAGAATAAAGATATTTTCATGTCGAATCAAATTAAATATAAATCAAATCAGAATTTAAAATAATGTACTTAACCTACACCTATATGGTAGCGTACGCAGGTCTAAATTACTTCGAGCTGAAGCTTTCTTTCTTCCTTATGTCTATAAAAACGGAGTATACCTGCGTTGTTTCTTTTTCTTCAGTTAAATGAAAATCAAGAGCAAGAAGGGGGAAATGACTGCACCTCATTACTTTTAAAATCGTGGCATCCTCATTGCTTCTGGAAACAAATTAAAATGGTTGTTCCTTGTATAATCAGAATTTCCCATTTTGGTTCCTTTACAATCGAAATCAAAGAAGAAAAAAAGAGAGATGCCTATCCCTTTTATAAACTGCGGATTTCCATCATTCTTTTCATTCTTCATTCGCAGCACAAATCGAAGTCGTGCTTGTTCCTCAAATCTGCACGACTCGAACTTCCCGGGGAAGGAAAGCCCGGATGGCGTTGAGAACAACACACATCGGAATGTAAACAGAAGAACATTTCATTGTCTATTATAACCATTCCATCAGAATACAAGAATATACAGAGTATGAATAAATATTACACATTCGATAAATATTAGAGATTACAATAATTCACATAGCAGTGGAAAATAATACAAAACACAACTAGAAGTAATACATGGATATAGAGCTTTCCAAGTATCGTTCCAGCTGTAAATCAGGATCCTGTGAATATAAATCTGCAAGAACCCAACTACTAGCTGCCCGTTTCGAAAACAAGGGCACACAGAGTTTAAGTTAAAGCAATAAACTCCAGGTCAGTCATGTGACTGGTGTGAGAACTAAAACAGTTATTTAAAACTTTACTTTAAAAGAGAGTAATTCAAGGGACCACGCCGTATAACACGAAATGGGTTTCCTCCCAAGAACACCAATGCATAGAATAAAGAATGCAATGCTTTTTGGAAAAATGAAGCTATTATAAGACCCAGGTCCCATCACACAATGCAACGCAAGCCGGAGGATAGGGTTTTCCCTTATAGTAGCCAAACATGCTTGGTACGTTTAAAACAAATCATTTTGATATTACTATAAGTGTATAGTGTCAAAACAATTTCAATCATAAATATCAATCATAGATGACATAAGTGCCCCCATCCTACTATGTCGCCATACTAGGCTCTACAAATAAAACCGAAATATCTCGTATTGGAAATTGGATTTCCGTCATGAGTCGAGGCAAGGGGAAAGCTCCTCTCCGCTTCGAGATACTCTAGCAAATGTCTCAGGACTACTCTCTCTGGGTAACCACTGGATCTTCAGGGCCGGTCCTCCCTTACGTTTGAGGATTAATTATTCCTGAACACACGTTTCCCGGTACTAATAGACCTATATCCAAGGCGCCTCGCATTCCAACAACCACATAGGTAAAAATAATATAAATGTCAGCTAGTTTAAGCACTGACACTACCTCTAGTTAGGAAGAAACGTCGTGCTCTCTCTGTAGTCACTATCCCGTTTTTGACTCATACCGAGGTGTGAGGCTCGCGAATCCACGCTATACACAAAGCTATGGCACGTAGGCCGTGCTTTGATCATCAACCACAAGACTTTGCTTTTCAACAGAAGCCTTGATCATTTGCCACTTAGGCATGCCACACAGGCAATTCACTTCATGCTATTGATGTCCATCGATATAAAACCTCTAAGCTCGTATGCCTCAGAGAAGGGCGTTCAGTAAGAGAATAAATTCTCCACCGCCAAACAGATGTATATTTAATAGAGATCAATCAGCACAGAATAAAATCCAATGTCAGACACACGGTCCATTTACAAGTTCGTTCTGGATCTGAACGAAACCGGAGGCACTTTCCTCGCATATCCATCGATCTCCAAGTACGTCTGGACGATCACCAACTAATTCCCTCATCTTGGGTGTACAGCCCAATCAAGATCACCAGTAATCACCCAAACAATGTGAAGACTTCTGGTCTTCAACCACCTTCTTCATCTTCGACTTATCGTCGAATCGGTTGTTCAGAATGGGTATAAACCCGGCCTTTCTGAATAACCCGCGTATATAATAAATAAGTGTTACATAAACACAACATACGCCTCATTCCAATTCATCAGTCACTAACCGTAAATTAGCAAGAGAACAATTCCCCAAATATTAACCCCGAAGGCCGAAACCAATATCAGATCAATACCCAGGAAACCATCCATCTTAGCTAACCTACAGTGAGTTTCTAAATTTCACATTCTTAGTGAAAGATTCCCATTAATTTTATCAAAGATAAATTCTTTTAAATTTATTCTTTAATCCTCCTTTGGATATCATTTCAAACCATGTTAAGGTTTTCCAAACTTGTCGGGATTAGCGAACCACACCGAAGTAATTATTTATTTTATTTCCCAATCCCAACTTATTTATCCCATGGAGCAAAACTGGTAATACTCCATATCTAACACCACGGTGTTATCGGTAAATATTAATTACCATTTCACGTTCAAATCTAATTAAAGATTTAATTATCGCTCTGGAGTAATACTGGTGATACTCCATTCTAGATCATTTCAACCTAATTAATGATTCATTAAAACTCAAATTCAGTTTTAATCTCGAAAATCATTTCTTATTGATTATTCCTAGCTAAGAAATTAATCATATCTTTAACTGGGTTAAAGAACCATACACGATTCACGAAAAACCCAAAATCACTTTCAAATTCAACTCCAATTAAATATTATTTAACTGGTACACTTCATTAAATCTAAATAGAAAGATTTAATCTTTTCTAAACTGGGTTCAAGAACAGTGTTAATGAAGACACCATTCACGACAAACCCAAATCGCATTTGATATTAAATACAAGGCTCTGAATAGAAAATATATCGGCTTATATTCAATATCAAATCCTACGACCAACAAATATCGTATTGGAAATAACGATATAAATATATCTTTCAAATTTCCACAACCATATCTGTATAATCACGGAATCCAACATCGAAATATTCCAAAGATAATTTCGATTCAAATCCATTCCAATTTGTATATTGGAAATTCTGATTATTTTCAAAACCACTTCAAATCCACTTTATTTATTTATTTAAAAATAATTGGATTTTAATTCTAGTTTAAAACTAGTTCATTTTGATAAAATCTATTTTTGTCCTTTCAAATGTGGAATTTTTCATCCCAGTTCTTTCCAATTCATGTATCATGATTTTACACAAATTATTAATATTTTCAATAATTTTATCAAGGCCCGTACAGTCGATTTCCATCAACGGCCATCGAACTGCACTTACAGCGACCTTTTCCAAATTTGATTTTGACATAATTCCAAATCCAACCGTTAGATTTCAGATTTATAATATTCATTGGAAAGCTCTTTTCGATATGAACCCAATGGTTCCGGTTTCAGGAGAATCCGACAGTCGGATCTCCCGTAATGTCCATTCGAAATCAATGGTTGAAATTCACGAACTACCGCGGCGCGTTCTGTTCATGCCATTTTATATATTATATATATACATATATATTATATATTTCATCGATTTCATTTTAAAACGTATTTTATAAATTGTTTTAAATTCGATTTTGAAACGATTTCAACTTCATATACAATTCCGAATCAAAATTGAGTATTCCACATCATCGATATACAAATGACAATATTTTCAAAATGTTATACTTTCAAATCACTTCCTTTTCTATAATCATTATAAAAACGATTCTAATCAATATAAATATTGTTCGCGTCAAAATAGCGCATCTCTAATCATCACGGCTTTATATTTTTCAATAACTTTGTTATTCTATTCAACAAATGAATATTTATTCTATTCAACACATGAATCTATATTTCTTTCAACACATGACTAATCTCAACACATGAGTACTGTCAACACATGACTATTTTTATTATTTGATATATTTTATAAAATTATGATTTCTATCGTTTAATTCTTAATTAGACTCCAACCGTAAATTAGTAAGAGAACGATTCCCTAAGTATTAACCCCGAAGGCCGAAACCAACATCAGATCAATACCCAGGAGACCACTCATCTTGTCTATTTTCCAGTTAGTTTCTGATTTTATATATGATAAAGATGTAAATTTTATTGTTAAAATATTTTACTCAACACATGAATATTCTCAACACATGAGCATCGTCAACACATGACTATTTATTCTTTATTTTCCCAATTGGAATGAGGCCCAATCAATTACCATATAATGTTAATTATATGGATTCCATACAACACATGTATATAATAACAACGATAAATAATCAACCATCATCCAAAGTGCACCACACAACTGCATAAGCATTAAATATAAATAATTAACGCTCGTACAGTCTGTCAATCCAACGATCGACATACCACTAAACAATTGGGATTAGTGTACGTCAAATATCATCCCAACACCCGTGTGGGGTTTCAATCCACAAACACTGAATATTATTTGTGCAGTTAGGCGACGTGTAAAATTTGTCGTCCCAATCAATGTCCTTCAAATAAGTGTACATAAACAAACCGTCTGGTTTGTAAATGAATATTTATTTATTCACCTTCACGTTAAAAATTATAATTTTTAACGATAATTAATTCATTTCAACACATGAATGTTTATTTATCCATTACACATCAACATTACAAACAAACTTCACAACACATCAAACAAGCATACAAGTCATCCATGGTCTGTGGACGACAGGTGTCGGGTGCTGCTAAGCACCGTCTGCATCCTAGTATATAATTTTAACTAGAAAACAAGATTTAAAGTGAGAAGTTCTCATCGACTAGCTAAACCAACTGCCACGACTCTTCTTATGTAGAAATCTTCGTCGTGCTCGCCCCTTTGTCAATTTCGTTGCCCGTAGCCACTACATATTTAAAAATAACATTTTTATATTGTAGTTATGTATATAAAAATCACATTTTTATAATCATTCTATATGGAGAAAAATCACATTTTTATACTGTCACTATATAGATAAAAATTCTATTTTTATTCTTTCTATAATACAAAAATCATATTTTTATTCTTTCTATGATATAAAAATCATATTTTTATTATCTCTACTATATAAAAATCATATTTTTCTATCTTCTACATATATAAACTTTCTTCTTATAAATATATAAACTTTCTACCTATAGATATATAAACTTTCTACTTATAACTTTTAAAACTGATTTAATAAAATAAAATAAAAATCACCTTCATTGCCTAAGCTTCAGACTGAAGTCGAACCGGAGCTTTCCCTTCGCTGGCAGATTAGGAGCCCAACGCGGTTTTCAGGTAAAGAAGGGGAGAAAGGGAGTGTCGCTGCACTGGAGATGAGAGGGGATGAAATTCGGTCAGGCGGCGCGTTCTTTCAGAGGGGGTGTGGGCGCGCCTTAGCGTCGGCGGTAGGGGGTTTGGGTGCGGTGGCTCGATCCACGGTGGGGCGATGGGGTAGCGGGGTTTGGGGGTTTTAGAATCTCGAGGTCGAGATGGAGGAGAAGGGGAAGGCGACGAAGGGGGTGATGTGGCTATGGAGGTGGCGCGGCGTCTCCTACGGGGGGGGGGGGGGGGGGGGGGGGGCGAAGGTAGAGGGCCATCAGGTAGCACTAGGGTTTTTTTTATTTTTATTTTCGATTTCTGTTGTAGTCAATGGGGTAGAGACAAGGTGTGGGGGTTTGGGTATATAAATATATATTTAATTATTTATTTTAAATTCTAAAAAGAAACTTTTTATTTCAACCACCAAACGAGACCACCGCCTGTCGTCCATAGCTAATTTCCCCCGTTCCGAACACAATGGGACATGTATCGTAGGCTGATTCGATCGTTTCAATCAGTTTTCATCAAAATCAAAATATAAATCTATATATTGAATTTGAACGCACATTTCCATTTATCGGGGCTACATACTAACTAGAAAAATTCCTGAAAAACATTTTCTAGCTTCTTATTGACGATACGGTCCTAACAAAACTAGTTTCGTCAAATTCCGAGACCGTTTGAAAAATGGCCATTTTCAATTCGATTAAAATCAACTGAAACTGGTCAAACGCGTTTCCTTTGCCATGCTCACATATTGATTCGAAAAATTATGAATTTTGAAACCTAGCAATGATTTGACATCACAGATCCAGCAAAAGTGGTTTCATCGAAAACCGAGGTCGTTTGTAAAATTTCCATTTTTAAGGGCTAGAATTCCGTAACGACTATTCTGAATTTTCAACTGGACATATCTTTTGATTCCCGCTATGAAATTTCGATTTTTCGGATTTGTTGGAAAGATATTCTCAATTAGATTATAATATTTTTTGTTTTGCTAAAATCCGGTTTATTTTGAATCCTGTACATTCATTTGAAGTTTGAAATCGAATTATGAACTACCATGCCATTTTCAATTCCTTTTATATTTAAAATAAAATATTTATATTCTATCGATGATTCAAATAAATATATACATTCTAATTCTATTCAAAATAAATTTTTCATCGCTATTATTTAAAATAATCTATTTTAAATAATCAAAATTCGCTAAAATTGCCAAAATAAAAAATTTAAATTGGCTCAGATTTCCAGTTGATTACAATCTCCCCCACTTAAAACTTTTCGTCCCTAAAAAGGAACGAAGCTGTAAGTTGTTTTACTAACCAACTCAACTTCCATTATTTTCTTTACGGCTTAAGTTCTTCAACTTTTCAGTTTCTAAGAACTTTTCAAAATTTTCAAAAATTTGGCTAACACCCTAAATTTCCGAAAAATTTCGCCATAATCTCCCTTGCACCGGGGACTTCGGGATATTTCAAATAGCCTCCCATGGTCCTCATCAATCCAAACAGAAAAAGAAACAGCCAAGCGGCTAGCCAATCGGCTCATAAAATCATCCAAACCCAATAAATTTGTAAACATGTACCTCTTTGTCGGGCAAACAATTTTATTCTTCTGCTCTAGTCTCCTTGCTATGACCTGTTCAATGTAAGTACATGTATATGCATGCAATTGTAATCATTTTTCAATACAGTTCAATATTCAGTTCAATTAGGCCTAATTGGTTCAAAATTATCAAACCAATAAACAAACAACACAACCATCTATCAATTAGTGGATTATCGTTTCAAATTCATAACTTTGATATATATACAGAAAATCATGTTTTTGATGTCAAATCACAACAATAAATCTATCTAGTTTTGGTTCTCACACCAATCTAATGGAAATATATAGATATCCCACTTTCGAAACACGAAAATAATACTGGTGATGGTATACTTCATCATCAGGATCATGTCCGGGCGACTAGATTGTGATTCTATATTTATCTAGTATATTAAAACTTTGAATATACGTTCATGACGCGTATATGCAAAACCTTTATATACTAGATTGCCCAAATTCAATACAAATAAAATATACAAATACGTATAAAACGATTTAAATTTCAAAACAAAATTGTTTTCGATTTTATTTCAAAAATATACTCTTCACGCTCGTTCTAGAATACTACTGATCCCATCTCTAACGAGTTATTCTAATTGGATATTTCTAATCCAATCTCTGATGAATTCTTTCGTTCGGTTCTAATGTGTCTTGTTCTCAAGCTATGTAAACCAAAGCTCTGATACCAAACTGACACGACCCGAACTTCCCCGTGAAGGAAAGCCCGGATGGCGTTGAGAACATCACATATCGGAACGCAAACAGAAGAACATTTCATTGTCTATTGCAACAATTCCATCAGAATACAAGAATATACAGAGTATGAATAAATATTACACATTTGATCAATATCAGAGATTACAATAATTTACATAGCAGTGGAAAATAATACAAAACACAACTAGAAGTAATACACGGATACAGAGCTTTCCGAGTATCGTTCCAGCTGTAAATCAGGATCCTGTGAATATAAATCTGCAAAAACCCAGCTACTAGCTGCCTGTGTCGAAAATAAGGGCACCCAGAGTTTACGTTAAAACAATAAACTCAAGGTCAGTCATGTGACTGGTGTGAGAACTAAAACTGTTATTTAAAACTTTACTTTAAAAGAGAGTAATTCAAGGGACCACACCGTATAACACGGAAGGGGTTTCCTCCTAAGAACACCAGTGCATAGAATAAACAATGCAATGCTTTTTGGAAAAATGAAGCTATTATAAGACCCAGGTCCCATCACCCAATGCAACGCAAGTTGGAGGATAGGGTTTTCCTTTATAATAGCCAAACATGCTTGGTACGTTTAAAACAAATCATTTTGATATTACTATAAGTGTATAGTGTCAAAACAGTTTCAATCATAAATATCAATCATAGACGACATGGGTACCATATATCATGTCGCCATACTAGGCTCTACAAATAAAACTGAAATATCTCGTATTGGAAATTGGATTTCCGTCATGAGTCAAGGAAAGGGGCAAGCTCCTCTCTGCTTCGAGACACTCTAGCAAATGTCTCAGGACTACTCTCTCTGGGTAACCACTGGATCTTCAGGGCCGGTCCTCCCTTGTGTTTGAGGATTAATTATTCCTGAACACACGTTTCCGGTCCTAATAGACCTATATCCGAGGCGCCTCGCATTTCAACAACCACATAGGTAAAAATAATATAAATGTCAGTCAGTTTAAGCACTGACACTACCTCTAGCTAGAAAGAAACATCTTGTTCTCCCTGCAGTCACTATCCCGTTTTTGACTCATACCGAGGTGTGAGGCTCGCGAATCCACGCTATACACAAAGCTATGCCACATAGGCCGTGCTTTGATCATCAACCACAAGACTTCGCTTTTCAATAGAAGCCTTGATCATTTGCCACTTAGGCATGACACACAGGCAAATCACTCCATGCGATTGATGTCCATCGATATACAACCCCTGAGCTCGTACGTCTCAGAGAAGGGCGTTAAGCAAGAGAATAAATTCTCCACCGCCAAACAGATGTATATTTAATAGAGATCAATCAGCACAGAATAAAATCCAATGTCAGACACACAGTCCATTTACAAGTTCGTTCTGGGTCTAAACAAAACCGAAGGTACTTTCCTCGCATATCCATCGATCTCCAAGTACATCTGGACAATCACCAACTGATTCCCTCATCTTGGGTGTACAACCCAATCAAGATCATCAGTAATCACCCAAACGATGTGAAGACTTCCGGTCTTCAACCACCGTCTTCATCTTCGACTTATCGTCGAATCGGTTATTCAGAATGGGTATAAACCCGGCCTTTCTGAATAACTCGCGTATATAATAAACAAGTGTTACATAAACACAACATAAGCCTCATTCCAATTCATCAGTCACTAACCGTAAATTAGCAAGAGAACAATTCCCCAAATATTAACCCCGAAGGCCGAAACCAACATCAGATCAATACCCAGGAAACCATCCATCTTAGCTAACCTACAGTGAGTTTCTAAATTTCATATTATTAGGGAAAGGTTCCCATTAATTTTATCAAAGATAAATTCTTCTAAATTTATTCTTTAATCCTCCTTTGGATATCATTTCAAACCATGTTAAGGTTTTCCAAACTAGTCGGGATTAGCGAACCACACCGAAGTAATTATTTATTTTATTTCCCAATCCCAACTTATTTATCCCATGGAGAAAAACTGGTAATTCTCCATATCTAACACCACAGTGTTATCGATAAATATTAATTACCATTTCACGCTCAAATCTAATTAATGATTTAACTATCGCTTTGGAGCAAAACTGGTGATACTCCATTCTCGATCATTTCAATCTAATTAAAGATTCATTAAAACTCTAATTTAGATTTAATCTCGAAAATCATTTCTTACTGATTATTCCTAGCTAAGAAATTAATCTTATTTTTAACTGGGTTAAAGAACCAATGTCACCTAATACATGATTCACGATAAACCAAAAATCACTTTCAAATTCAATTCCAATTAAATATTATTTAGTTGGTATACTTCATTAAATCTAAATAGAAAGATTTAATCTTTTCTAAACTGGGTTCAAGAACAGTGTTAATGAAGACACCATTCACGACAAACCCAAATCACATTTGATATTAAATACAAGGTTATGAATAGAAAATATATCGGCTTATATTCAATATCAAATCCTACGACAACCAAATATCGTATTGGAAATAACGATATAAATATATCTTTCAAATTTCCACAACCATATCTGTATAATCACGAAATCCAACATCGAAATATTCAGAAGATAATTTCGATTCAAATCCATTCCAGTTCGTATATTGGGAATTCTGATTATTTTCAAAACCACTTCAAATCCACTTTATTTATTTATTTAAAAATAATTGGATTTTAATTCTAGTTCAAAACTAGCTCATTTCGATAAAATCTATTTTTGTCCTTTCAAATGTGGAATTTTTCATCCCAGTTCTTTCCAATTCATATATTACGATTTTACATTAATTATTAATATTTTCGATAATTTTATCAAGGCCTGTACAGCCGATTTCCATCAACGGCCATCGAACTGCACTTACATCGACCTTTTCCAAATTTGATTTGGACATAATTCCAAATCCAACCATTAGATTTCAGATTTATAATATTCATCGCGGATCCAACAAAAGTGGTTTCATCGAAAACCGAGGTCATTTGCAAAATTTCCATTTTTAAGGGCCAGAATTCCATAGCGACTATTCTGAATTTTCAACTGGACATATCTTTTGATTCCCGCTATGAAATTTCGATTTTTCGTATTCGTTGGAAAGATATTCTCAATTAGATTCTAATATTTTTGGTTTTGCTAAAATCCGGTTTATTTTGAATCCTGTACATTCATTTGAAGTTTGAAGTTTGAAATCGAATTATCGAACTACCGCACCATTTTCAATTCCTTTTATATTTAAAATAAAATATTTATATTCTATCGACGATTCAAATAAATATATACATTTTAATTCTATTCAAAATAAATTTTTCATCGCTATTGTTTAAAATAATCTATTTTAAATAATCAAAATTCGCTAAAATTGCCAAAATAAAATTTTTAAATTGGCTCAGATTTCCGGGTTACTACAAAATCAAAATTCCATGAAGTAAAAAAGGGCCGCTCCACTCTAATCAAAATCCAAACCCAAATCACGATAGGAAACCCTTGACTTTGTGAACCATCTGAAGTTCTACATCAGCATAAAGGAGCTCGCGATTCAGGTGCGTGCGAATTCGAAGTGAAGCTTGCGGTAGGATCTATTATCAGGAGTTGCGATCCATGGTGGCAGCGACCTACGGATCTTCCTAGGTTCAAGTCGAGGAAGGCGGGGGTTCAGTCGAGGTTATACTTGGAATTTCAGGTGGAGGGGTGTACGATGTGGTGAATTTTGGGATCGGATTTTAGAGAGGGGAAGTACGATTTTTAAATGGATGTAGCAGGCAAAGACGTGGATGCTCTTAGGGTGGTTCAGCACTATTTGGTGTTCGAACTGGTGGAAGTGACGAAGTAACACGACATGGTTACGATTTTAGTTTTGGTGATAGGAGCGTGAGGAAGATGAGTGAAGTCAGCATAAAAAAGGAGAATAAATATTGGGTTCTGTAATGACCCGCATTGGCAGAGGTATTATAATTAATTAATTTAATTATATATATAGTGATATAGTGAATTAAATAGTCGTGGAATTAAATAACTTGGAATATTTAATTAAAATAATAAATTAAATAATATATTTAATTCAGAAATAATCAAAGATATTGGAAATCACAATATTCTATGAACGGGGTCGTCCCTTAGATTTAATTCAGCTTAGAGTTGAATTATATTGACAAATATATTCAATCGACATCAGTTTGAACGTATAATTATTTTATAATTAAATTCGAGCTTGAAATGGCGCTGCAGTTCGCGATTTGGCGATTTGAACCTCAACTGAATGTACAGGATTCGTTTTAAGTCGGATTTCTGTGAAACAAGAAACGTGTGGAGCTGATGAAGTATATCTTTCTAGTGGAGGAGAAAAATCGGGATTTCGTCGTGTAGATTTTGATTTATGTCCAAATCAAATTTCAGAAAAGTCGCTGTGGAATTCCTTTATAATTCGTAACGCTTTATATACGTTATAAATAGATTTTTCAGTATAAACTGAATATCGAGATAATCTAGAATCTGGAATATCAAACTGTAAATTCTGATATGATATTTCTGAGCTGTACGATATCACATGTGAAGATATACGATAATATAAATTTATTTATATTTAATTTAATAATATTTAAATATATTTATATATTTAAATGGGTCATCCAGAGCTTTAAAAATAGCCACTTTTGCAAACGAAGTCGGAATTCGACAAAACCAGTTTTGTTGGATCCGCAACATCAAATTATTGCTAGATGTCAAGTTTCGTGGTTTTTAGAGTCAGTGTGTGACCATACAGATTTTTAGAGTGAAAAACAGTAAGTATTTCGACAGTTAAAAATACGCTGTATGAGCATACAGAGTCGGAATTCGACGAAACCAGTTTCGTTGGGACCGTAATGTCAAACTGTAGCTGCATGTTTAGTTTCGTGATTTTTAGGTATCATGTGTGATCACACGGATTTTTAGAAGGCAAAACGAATATTATAATAGAAAATATGTACCAAAATATCTAGATATTTATATCTCCTATAAATACCACTACCCTCCTTTCTAACCTAGATTCACTCCTCTGGTCAAATTCATTTCTAGCCGCCACTATCTCAGAAGAAAATGTAAGAAAGAAATTCAAAGAAAATAATCAAAAGAAATTCAAAGGAAATCTCTAAGATCCTCAACAAATTTTATTGGCTTCCTTGTGTGTTTATCTTCATTTGTATGTCGATATCAAGGGGTTCGATCCCCTTTTCTTTCCGCTGGTTTCATACAGCGTGAGTATGAAGTAGTTCTAGGGTTAGACAAATCGCGGGATTTAGGTTTTGATGCTTGAATTCGAGTGTGTGGTGATGATTATAGAAGAGTTTGGTATCGTCTCTGAAATTTTGGGATTTTATTGAGCAAGAAAAGTTCGATCCTCGAACAGTACATCGCGGGAAAAACCTGGAGACCGCGAGTTTCTGTGTTGTTCGAATTGGCCACCATGGGTTTGGATAGGAGGAGAAATCGAAGAGATAAACGTTGGTAATGTTAGTTTGAAAATCCAAGAAGTAATGATGGAGTTGGTGATCGGTTTTTGGCCATAGAAATGGCGTGCGATGATGATACTGGAAGTGATTTGGGATCGATAAGGAAGAGATAGAAGCGCGGGTCTGGGCTGGTTGGGGAAAATGTTGGGCTCGAGAGAAGTGAAAAGCTAAGGCCCATTTAAATATGAAGTCCAAAGTTTTATTTAATTTAATTTAAAATGTATGTTACTCCTTAATATCATAACTAGTGCGTACGATGTCAGAATTCAGCGAAAAAAGATCCGTCGGGATCGTATGGACGGACACTACAACATGGAGCTGACTGGGAGTGAATCCGAGCTCATTACAATTTATGGCGAAATAAATTGTCTGTCTAAATCAAAGACAGTTAATCGTTTTTAACGATAACAGTCCGATGTGAGTAAATCTCACTAACTCTGAACAGTTTATAATTTCATGTTGTATTTTTAGAACTGTTAGAAATTGTCTGTTTGAATGTGTGTTGACTGTTTGATTGAACTGCTAGTCAGTTAATGAAATATTATATATATATATATATATAATATAAACGGTTATATAGTTATATATATTGATTCTGTTTATCAGAATAATTCATATTGAACTGAAAGTGATGACAATCATGTTGTGTAACATCTGTGGATGCAGGGAAACAGGTTGGAGGAATCCGACTGGATTCCTCAATAGTTATTTTATTGTTTTTCATATATTTTGATATATGATGTGAATTATAACTTGTTGTTGATTGTGTGTGTATGGACGATATTGAACATCGTGATTTGATATGATTGAATACCAAAACATACAGGATGTTGATAAGGGGATTTTCAAAGTGATATTCAAAACAGATTATTTACAAACTGGAATATTTATAAATAAGTGATATTTATAAATTTGAATATTTATAAATAAGAAATATTTATAAATTGGAATATTTATAAATAGGAGATACATAGAAAAAGAAAATATTTTCAAACCATTTTCTTTTTGAATGGAAAGGCCTGTGTGGCGGGTTTGGGGATTTTCCCGATGCTCCCGATACAAAGGAGGTTATGGTGAATTTTTCCAGGAATTTAAGGAGTTAGAATATTTCAAGAATAAATTTGAAAAGGGGAATATTTGTAAACCATTTACAAATAGAATTGAAAAGGAAACGTTATATAAAGGGAAAACGTTATAAAGCAGAAACTGTTATAAAGAGGAAAACGTTATTAAAAGGAAATCATTTTTAAAGTGTAGAACCGTTATTTAAAAGTAAATCTTTTCAAATGAATAAAACGTTGTTAAAAGGAAATCTTTATAAAGTGAATAAAGTAAATCGAATATGGTATTCGAAAGGAGTTAAATCGAATATGGTATTCGAAAGGAGTTAAATCGAATATGGTATTCGAAGGGAGTAAATCGAATATGGTATTCGAAAGTTAGTAAAACGAATATGCTATTCGAAAGGGGTTAGTCGAGTCGAATTAGTCCAGTAGAGCTAACCAGTCCAATAGGGTTAACCAGTCCAGTAGAGTTAACCAGTTCAGTAGAGTTAACCAGTCCAGTAGAGTTAACCAGTTCAGTAGAGTTAACCAGTTGAGTTAAGTACGTCGAGTTTACCAGTTGGGTTAAGAAAGTCAAGTTAACCAGTTGGGTTAAGTAAGTCGAGTTTACCAGTTGGGTTAAGTAAGTCGAGTTAATCAAGTCGAGTTAATCGGTTAGAGTTAACCAGGTAGAGTTAACCAGTTAGAGTTAACCAAGTAGAGTTAAATAGTTAGTGTTAATCAGTTAGAATTAATCGATTAGAGTTAAAACGAATTAGAGTTAATCAAATATAGTTATTTGAGACAGAGTTAGTCAAATATAGTATTCAGGGTAAGTTGCCGTCTCGTACGACTGCTAGCGAAATTCGCAGGGCTGTAAATAGCCTAAGGCAGTCGGATGTTTCCTGAGGGAGTCAGGTGTAACCATTGTGATCGCCGCGATCTAGAGTCAAGTGAATGGAGTTAAATCGAATATAATTTATTCGATAAGAGTTAAATCAAGTTAAGTTGAATAAGTCGAGTTAATCAGTTAGAATTAATCAGTAGAGTTAATCAGTTAGAATAAATCAATTAGAGTTGATCAGTCAAAGTTAACCAGTTAGAGTTAATCGAATTAGTTATTCGAAAGGAGTTATCGAATTAGTTATTCGAAAGGAGTTATCGATTTTAGTTTAATCGAAGGAAGTTATCGATTATAGTTTAATCGAAAGGAGTTATCGATTATAGTCTAATCGAAGGAAGTTATCGATTATAGTTTAATCGAAAGGAGTTATCGATTAGTTAAATTGAAAGGAGTTATCGAATTTAGTTATTCGAAAAGGAGTTATCGATTTGTTAAATCGAAAGGAAAGATTATCGAATATCGTTTATTCGAGAAGAGATTATCGAATATAGTTTATTCGAAGGAGTTATCAATTATTAGTTAATCGAAGTGAGTTATAGAATATTAGTTAAATCAAAGGAGTTAATCGAATATAGTTTATTCGAATAGAGTTGGAGGAGTTAATCGAATATAGTTTATTCAAATAGAGTTGGAGGAGTTAATCGAATATAGTTTATTCGAATAGAGTTGGGGGAGTTAATCAAATATAGTTTATTCGAATAGAGTTGGAGGAGTTAATCGAATATAGTTTATTCGACAGGAGTTAAGTGAATAAAGTAAATCAAATAGAGTTAAGCAAATAGAGTTAATCCGTACGTAAGAGTTTTGGAAATGTTTTCCAGTAAGAACCAGAAATGTTTTCTAATATAGAAAACAAGAAATGGAAATGTTTTCCATTGTTAATAATGTATATTTTCTAGACTTAGAAGATAAGAAATATTGAATATAGGGAAACAGGAGATAAGTAAATAAATGAACTGAAGAGATTAGTGTTAAATGATGTTTGTTCGATATAATTTCCATCTGGAAATAATATCGTTGTTTGCACACTTGTTTTTCTTTGATGGTTAAATCACAGACTATCGAAGTTTTGACCATTTTAACGTTGTTAATATAGAGAGACCGGTTGGATTTTTATCCAAAGAACCACTCTGTATTGGCATAAGCGTTGCGAATCATATATGCCAAAGATAATTGAAGACGGAGTAAAATGCAAGGGCTGTTGTATAAGTCTTAGATAACAGTGACTAAGATGGATATACTGAATAGTGCCTTCGGTTTGTCCAGTCCCAGGAAAACTTGTATGGACGAAGGTCTGACAGAGTATATCCAATGGATCGCGTAAGTTGATATGTTCAAACGTATTCACGTTTGGTGGCGGAGGAATTCATTTCTCTTAGCTGTATACCCGTGTTATTTTTGGATAAGTCAATTTGTGATTTGGCGGGTATGACGATGTGACATTCTAAGTGAATGAGGATGACTTGTGTTGATGAATGTCTGACAGAGTATTTCCAGAAAAGGTCACGTACATTGATTTCTTCAACTATACCAAGAGTGGAAGCAGAGAAGGAAACTTCTTTAGCTAACACGTAACGTACTGTTGTAGACGCCAATTAGTGATTTTCGATGGATCTGACAATGTGACATTCGAAGTGAATCTGATGTAATGATAAAGCGTAGCTTCTAGCCTCATCAACCGGTAAATGACAGAAATCGGGCAAGCAGCATGGCTAAGTCGGTCGCACCGAAGTAGGGTGTATAATCACCTATCTAGAGAATATTCATTTGTTTCTTAAATCTATCAATGCTGTCCCATATATATATACGGGAACGGTTGCTGATCCCAACCGTTGGTGATATACATTTGATACACTCAAGCAAAATGAGTGGTCGGTCATGTGTGGCTGAGTTACAAGATGTTCTTGTTGAACTCCAGTGTATCGTTCCTAGAGTACACTGATCGGAAGGTGGTTCCATACCTTGTCATAGTTGGAAATCCATTATCCAATACGTGCTTACGATTTTGATTGTATACTATATATGTAGAACGTGAGATGAAAGCGTTTCTGCTAGTCGATATCTATTTGTACATAGACATTATTATAATATCAAAAGGTTTTTTATATAAAGATATTTTGGATTCTCATAAGGGAAAAACCCGTTCCGTTCTGCGGCGTGGTCTTATGAGATATCGTTTACTTGTTCATATGCCTGTTTAAACTGTTTTACTCACACCAGTCCCATGACTGACCCGGAGTTTACTTTGTTGTTTTCCCTAAACTCTTGGGTGTCCAATTTTGTACGGGCAGTCAAGTAGTCAGGATTTTACAGATATACTTGGAGAGCTTGGAGCAGGAGGCTTCAAGATCATATAGCTATAGTTATTTCCGCTGTGTTGTAAGTGTTGTACTCTGATAAGTGCTATTGTATACATAACTGTTATATTTCAAAGTTATGTTATCTATTATATGTTATTCGTTCCGCTGTGAGGTTCGTGTTACTCTGGTGTTGTGTTCTTCTTCTTCTTCTATTCTAAGTTTCTAACTTATATATTCTCACCTTCTAATTTCTTTCATTAATTATCGGGATTTTTTGATGTTTTGGTTATCGACATCGAGCTTATGTCGATAACCAAAGTCTCTCAAAATCCGGGTTGTTACAGTTGGTATCAGAGCTTAAGTTAAGAATTACTTGGCTCTGTGGCGTGACTCAGTAGAGATAGGGTTAGTAATACCCTAGATTGAGTTTGAGTGTATATATACTAGTGCGTATTTGTATTTGATATAAAAATGGTTTTATATTGTGGGGATTCATTGGCTGAGTTGTTTATGGGTTCTGGTCGATCAGTTTGATCCACTGTATCGGTAGGAGTTTGTAAACACTCGAATACGATGGGTCGACATGATATGTTTTGTAAAGAGGGTAAATTAAAATAAGTTTACCCAGAGTATATTCTGATATAGAGGAAATATATATATTAGATATATTGGTTGTTATTATAATCGAGTAAGATTATAAAGTGAAATGGTTATATATAACCAACCAGAATTCATATAAGTGAAAAATATGAAATCAGAGGAGTTAAATCTGAAAATTTAAATCAGAATTGAAATTCAAACTCTGGAAATTGGAATAAGTGTTTGGAAATGGATCGGGATTAAGTATATGAGAATTTTAAAATCCTGTGTAACAACCCGTATTTTTCGATAACGTGTTAAGACGAGAATCAAGGCAGAATTTAATTTTAAATTCTGAATCAAGTAAAACGGGCTATGCCATTGCGTTCGTCTCGGAAAAATACGTGAAATAGAGTCTGAGTTTTCGAAAATCGGAGTCCGTATGACCAAGATATGGCCTCGCGAAGTTTCACGAAAAATTCCCAAATTAACGTATACTTAATTAAGTGAAATGGGTTGCACAGAGAAATATATATATATATATATTGATATATATATATAATTGAAAATTAAATAAATAAATATGCAAAAATGTTCAAAACAGCGAATTGGGAGAGGGGAATAACCGAACCGGCCGATTTTTGAGGTCGACCCGAGCTCGCTGGGTCGACTAGGGGTTAATCCAGGGTGTTTGGCTGTCAACCCGTGGGTCGATTCGCTCAAATGCAGATTTTGCATTTGGATGGTTCTCATGGTTTATCTTTAATCTAAAGGCCCTAGATGGTTCCTATACTTGACTTCTTCCCCAAGACATGCTTTGATGGCTTGGATTGAATATAGGTTTAATCCTATGGCCTAAAACACTTGCCTAATCTATAAATAAGACCCTAACCTATCCTAAATCCTCATTATTCATTCATGCAACTAAACTATGGCAAAATTGCTACTCTCATGGCCTCCACTCAACTATCCTAGACTCCACTTCATTTCTATGAGAGGTTTCATGATCATGAGAGTATTAGAGAGTCCCTATGTTAGTATGAGAGCTTCTCAAGTTGATTCCAAGGCAAAAGCTTTGATCTTTGTTCATAAAGATGGTATTTTTGTTGATTTGGAGTGTTCATCTTTAGGTTTTTGGGTGATGGCATGCATAGGCTTCATCACAAGCTTTAGATTAGTCGATTTAGGTCTTCATAGCAATGTAAGCCCTTGCCCTACTCTTAGATATTAACTATGAAGTTAAATGTTCATGTTGCAAGTTTGGGTTTGATCATTGAGTATGATACTTGCTATCATGTCATGCAAGTTTATGAAGTCATTATCTTGATCTTGTGAGCTAAAAGCTACAACCTTTATGTTGAAATGTTGCATTAGGCAACATGAGAACCCTCATAACCTTTATGTCAACTTGCATATGAAGTCATAACCCTTATATGATGATATATGCGAGTTACTAGTCATCATTCCATGTCTTTTGTCACCATGATTCGCTTATGTACCAAGTTTGGGTTTATGCATGTTTTTGAGGCTTAAGAATGTAACATGCAAGCTAATGAACACATTTGTGCCTCATTTGCCACCATGATTAACTTGTGGCTTAATACCCATTTTTGTCATTCCTTTGCCAAGTCTCTTCTTTTAATCCATCACGTTGTTGCGAACGTATATGCTAGTTTAAAAAGCGTTGGGGTCACATTATGGGGAAACATAATGACATGAATATGACTTGGGTAAATGGGTATAAACATGATAACATGTAACGTTAAATATGACATGTGTTTATACTTGAAAACATGACTTGAAATATAACATGGAAGTTGACATGTAAGTATGCATAAAAACATAAGCTTGGGAATTTACCTATTAAGTTAGGTCTACCCATTGGGAATTTACCTATTAAGTTAGTTCTACCCAATTGCTTGAAAACTTGACTATGAACATGACACTAGACTAAACATGAAAGTGGCCAACTCGAGGTTGGGTTGAGTTTGCAACGTAAAACTACCCGGAACCGACCGGCCTAACTAGTAGTTGCAAACAATAAGACCCAATGTGAGAAGTTGGTCATGTTGTGCTTGAACCCGAGGTTAGACCAAGTTGTGGTGTAAAGCTACCCGGAACCGACCGGCTTAACTAGTAACCACAACAAAGTCTAATGTGAGAGGTTGGGGTGCATTAAGTAATTAATGCCACATGATAGGGTTAAGTTAATTTGATTAATGACTCTTAACCAAATATGACATGGGTAAATGGGTTAAGTAAATTGGTTAGGCTAATGATACTTAACAAAACATGACAAGGTTGGGTAGGTTAAGTGATTTGATTTGCCTAATGACGCTTAACCATTTTTATACGACTAGTGGACGGGGATTAAGTTAACCAACACTTAATCAATCCAACATGATAATTTGGCAAGGTTAAGTAAGTTTTCTTAATGACACTTAACCATACAAGATGATTAGGGGATGGGGTTAAGTAATTTACACTTAACTAATCCGACACGGTAATTAGATGGGGTTAAATAATCCACACTTAACTAATCTAAACACGGTAATTCGATGGGGTTAAGTTAAACACTTAACCAATTTAAACTCGGTAATTCAATGAGGTTAAGTAACCAATACTTAACCAACTTAACGTGATAATTTAATGGGGTTAAGCAACTTATACTTAACCAATTATACATGATGATTTGATGGGGTTAAGTAACTTACACTTAACCAATCTAATACGCGGACCTGATAAGGTTAAGTCACAAGACCTTTTTAGAATATACTTAACCATTATAGTACGATTAGAGGATGGGGTTAAGCCAACCTATACTTAACCAATCCGACTCGATAATTTGATGGGATTAAGATAATCTATGCTTAATCGATCTAGCAAGATAATCCGATAGGATTAAGGTAAGCTAGTACTTGACCAATTTGACTTGATAAGGTTAAGTCATGAGCCTCTGGGTACACTTAACCAACTTGTGGGACTAAGTCTTGAACTTAAATACTTAGCCAATCTTTGACGTGATTCGTGGGCGGGTTAAGTCATGGACTTGAATGATAACACTTAACCCAACAGACAAACCCTAGCTAGAAGAACTAGGTAGAAAACCGTGGTTAATCAAGGATAACGGGAAAGGAAGCTAAGTGGTAAACCTTAGTTAAGGGTAACTAAGTAATAATTCTTAGCTAAGGACATAGGACTAATTCTCAAAACGATGAGTAACCTGATACGGTAGGTCATCGCTTAGTATACGAGGGGGAGCAAGTTATCTGACTTGGATAAAAGCTCCAGCGCACTGGGTGCCGAAGTGGAAGCTTCGGGGGACATGAGGATATTCTTGGGATCCCTCTGTGGGCTGCCAGGTAATTATACTAGGCCCATGAGAGGTTAAGGTCTGTGTTAGAAGGACCAAGAGTATGCCTTGGTTGCTATGCGAGCTACCTAAAGACTGGGATGGATTAGCGTGGAGTCGACGATTCTTGTTTTTGCCCTGGATAGCGCATTGCCGACTACCTACCATCTTTAGTCAATCGTGTACGTGCGGAAAGGCAGGGAACCCCCAACAGACCATGTGCTTGCTATCGAGTCATGGGTGAGGTTGGCCCGTAGGAAAGTGGGCTATAGTGGGGCCGTGGAGTGGTTCTTATACATGATTTTTCTTGGATTGCCTTTCAGTAGTTGAGGGAGGGGTCACGTGGGACCATAGCCACGGGTACAAAAACAGACCTTGATATATGCATCGGCAGACGATTTAAAGCTCCCGACCGAGCTCCGTATTTCTTGATTTGCCCTGGCACGAAACTCGGATGGCACATTGGGGAACATGTGCATCTAGACATGGAAAACGATTCACGATACATACGTGGGATCAAGGGCGCGGTTGACGGGTGGCGTAATCCCTAGTGGTCCTAGGTGGCCAAAACCCATACCGAGACACGGAAACGTTCATTAGGTAGCATAATCCCTAGCGGCCCTAGGTGGCATAAATCCTAAGTGGACGCACGATAGTTCATGGTAAGGAAACACAACTAGATCAAGGGTTGCAGTCCAAAACAACTTCAAGGATAAAACGTTTACAGGGGAAGCCCGTATGGCCTACGGCAAAGGACTGAACTTATACATGGAAAGAAGCATACGAGTTGGGAAAACCTACATATGCTATATATTAGGTTGACATGGACCATTACATGACGTTGGGCAAGGGACATTCATGGTTAACACATGACGCGGGTTGGGATACTGGTACGAGAGGTGCAGAGCAGATATACAGGATAGATACCATGGGACGTTATACGTGATAGATATCTTGGGGATATTATACTTGATAGAAACCTGACGATGTGATACCTTGTTTTATCTTGACATCGTAATTAATCATGACACCTTAGTTTATCTGAGTTCAGTAGTTCATCCTATTATTTTGATTTAGCTTATCTATCTTGTCATCATGCTTATGTTCATCTCAGTTTCTCATGTCAGTTAACTTTACTAGTTTTTATGCTAATAGTAGATTGGGCTTACTCAGTCTTTTTGACTGACCCGTTTTGTTTCGCCTCTTTTCTTCCGTTTCCCCCCCAGGTTACAGGGAGGAAATACTGTTGTTTAGTTCGGACTTCTTCTGCTTTAAGGTCATCATGGATGGCTTGGACTTTTCTTGGCTAATGGCTACTTTACTGTTTTTACTTGGGGAATAATTTATGAAAATGTCTTTATGCTTCTTTACTATTGCAAGACAAGTTTTGATGTACTCTGGTGTAAAAGGCTTTGGACCTTAATTATTAATG
This sequence comes from Allium sativum, assembly GCA_030737875.1. Lineage (NCBI taxonomy): Eukaryota > Viridiplantae > Streptophyta > Magnoliopsida > Asparagales > Amaryllidaceae > Allium > Allium sativum. The sequence continues at coordinate 86,929,283 of CM060909.1, forward strand.
TTTATAAAAGTTCGATTTTACTTCCGCTATGTTATATGTTCTGTCTTGTGATATTTCTGTGCATGTTTACCAATAATGCCCCTCTAAAGCTAGTGCATTCCTTTGCGAGTGACCCTAGCGGAGGCGGGGTGTTACATCTTGGGAGATTTTAAATTTGTTTAAAGAATTTCAAATGGTATCTGGAATTGATTTCAAAGTGGGAAGGTTTAAAAATGGTTTTAAAAGTGATATAGTATTGAACTCACTTTGATAGCTGGAAAATAATTCTGATGATGACTGCAGCATCATCAGTGTTCATTTTCGAGTTGATAAGTGACGGATTACTACCAAGGATTTTGTTTTTGAATTGTTTTGAGGAAAACAAGTTGTTTAGAAATTCAAAGGTTTTGAATTGGTATTATGATTTCAAATTTGATTTGAAATAAAACCAGGAATTTAAGTTCTGGAAATTAAAATTTAACTTGTGAAGTTAATTTGAATGGGATGGTAAAAGTAAATAATAAACCAGAATTTAACTTGAGATGATAGGTTAAGAAAAACTGAAGTGATTAGAGAATAATCTGGATTTGAAATGATAAGTTGAGAGTTTGGAATTTGAAACTCGAATTTGAAATTAAATTCGGCTTGAATAAGCGAATGGTTGTGTTAAGAATAACTTGGTTGGAGTTGATTGGGATGGCATTTGTATATGCCGAGTTGATAACAGATGGTAGGGATATAATGATATGCCCAACAAAAAGGTACAAGTTTATATTTTATATGAGTTTGGAATTTATGAGCCGAATTGGCAAGCCGTTTGGCTGTTTGATTTTCTTTTGGGTTGGAGATGGCCTAGAGAGGCGAGTTGTGGTTTTACCGATAGGGCTGTACAAAGGAGGTTATGGCGAAATTTTCTGGAAATTTAAAGTGTTAGAAAATTTTCAGAATTTTTGAAAATTTTAGTTAGTCGGAATGAATAAATATTTTAGTCGATATTAATTGGTTCTGTTGAAATCAGAAATAAGGGGTAAACAAATCTTAGGAGTTCCAATAGATAGGGTCGTCCTCTAACTTAGCAATTTCGAGGACGAAATTATTTTAAGTGGGGAAGAATGTAATGACCCGCATTGGCATTGGTATTATAATTAATTTATTTAATTATATATATAGTGATATAGTGAATTAAATAGTCGTGGAATTAAATAACTTGGAATATTTAATTAAAATAATAAATTAAATAATATATTTAATTCAGAAATAATCAAAGATATTGGAAATCACAATATTCTATGAACGGGGTCGTCCCTTAGATTTAATTCAGCTTAGAGTTGAATTATATTGATGAATATATTCAATCGACGTCAGTTTGAACGTATAATTATATTATAATTAAAATCGAGCTTGAAATGGCGATGCAGTTCGCGATTTGGCGATTTGAACCTCAACTGAATGTACAGGATTCGTTTTAAGCCGGAATTCTGTGAAACAAGAAACGTGTGGAGCTGGTGTAGTATATCTTTCTAGTGGAGGAGAAAAATTGGGATTTCGTCGTGTAGATTTTGATTTATGTCCAAATCAAATTTCAGAAAAGTCGCTATGGAATTCCTTTATAATTTGTAACGCTTTATATACGTTATAAATAGATTTTTCAGTATAAACTGAATATCGAGATAATCTAGAATCTGGAATATCAAACTGTAAATTCTGATATGATATTTCTGAGCTGTACGATATCACATGTGAAGATATACGATAATATAAATTTATTTATATTTAATTTAATAATATTTAAATATATTTATATATTTAAATGGGTCATCCAGAGCTTTAAAAATAGCCACTTTTGCAAATGAAGTCGGAATTCGACGAAACCAGTTTTGTTGGATCCACAACATCAAATTATTGCTAGATGTCAAGTTTCGTGATTTTTAGAGTCAGTGTGTGACCGTACGGATTTTTAGAGTGAAAAACAGTAAGTATTTCGACAGTTAAAAATACGCTGTGTGAGCATACAGAGTCGGAATTCGACGAAACCAGTTTCGTTGGGACCGTAATGTCAAACTGTAGCTGCATGTTCAGTTTCATGATTTTTAGGTATTATGTGTGATCACACGGATTTTTAGAAGGCAAAACGAATATTATAATAGAAAATATGTACCAAAATATCTAGATATTTATATCTCCTATAAATACCACTACCCTCCTTTCTAACCTAGATTCACTCCTCTGGTCAAATTCATTTTTAGCCGCCACTATCTCAGAAGAAAACGTAGGAAAGAAATTCAAAGAAAATAATCAAAAGAAATTCAAAGGAAATCTATAAAATCCTCAACAAATTTTATTGGCTTCCTTGTGTGTTTATCTTCATTTGTATGTCGATATCAAGGGGTTCGATCCCCTTTTCTTTCCGCTGGTTTCATACAGCGTGAGTATGAAGTAGTTCTAGGGTTAGACAAATCGCGGGATTTAGGTTTTGATGCTTGAATTCGAGTGTGTGGTGATGATTATAGAAGAGTTTGGTATCGTCTCTGAAATTTTGGGATTTTATTGAGCAAGAAAAGTTTGATCCTCGAACAGTACATCGCGGGAAAAACCTGGAGACCGCGAGTTTCTGTGTTGTTCGAATTGGCCACCATGGGTTTGGATAGGAGGAGAAATCGAAGTGATAAACGTTGGTAATGTTAGTTTGAAAATCCAAGAAGTAATGATGGAGTTGGTGATCGGTTTTTGGCCATAGAAATGGCATGCGATGATGATACTGGAAGTGATTTGGGATCGATGAGGAAGAGATAGAAGCGCGGGTCTGGGCTGGTTGGGGAAAATGTTGGGCTCAGAGAAGTGAAAAGCTAAGGCCCATTTAAATATGAAGTCCAAAGTTTTATTTAATTTAATTTAAAATGTATGTTACTCCTTAATATCATAACTAGTGCATACGATGTCAGAATTCAGCGAAACAAGATCCGTCGGGATCGTATGGACGGACACTACAACATGGAGCTGACTGGGAGTGAATCCGAGCTCGTTACAATTTATGGCGAAATAAATTGTCCGTCTAAATCAAAGACAGTTAATTGTTTTTAATGATAACAGTCCAATGTGAGTAAATCTCACTAACTCTGAACAGTTTATAATTTCATGTTGTATTTTTAGAACTGTTAGAAATTTTCTGTTTGATTGTGTGTTGACTGTTTGATTGAACTGCTAGTCAGTTAATGAAATATTATATATATAATATATAAACGGTTATATAGTTATATATATTGATTCTGTTTATCAGAATAATTCATATTGAACTGAAAGTGATGACAATCATGTTGTGTAACATCTGTGGATGCAGGGAAACAGGTTGGAGGAATCCGACTGGATTCCTCAACAGTTATTTTATTGTTTTTCATATATTTTGATATATGATGTGAATTATAACCTGTTGTTGATTGTGTGTATGGACGATATTGAACATCGTGATTTGATATGATTGAATACCAAAACATACAGGATGTTGATAAGGGGATTTTCAAAGTGATATTGAAAACAGAATATTTACAAACTGGAATATTTATAAATAAGAGATATTTATAAATTTGAATATTTATAAATAAGAAATATTTATAAATTGGAATATTTATAAATAGGAGATACATAGAAAAATAAAATATTTTCAAACCATTTTCTTTTTGAATGGAAAGGCCTGTGTGGCGGGTTTGGGGATTTTCCCGATGCTCCCGATAAAAAGGAGGTTATGGCGAATTTTTCCAGGAATTTAAGGAGTTAGAATATTTCAAGAATAAATTTGAAAAGGGGAATATTTGTAAACCATTTACAAATAGAATTGAAAAGGAAACGTTATATAAAGGGAAAACGTTATAAAGCAGAAACTATTATAAAGAGGAAAACGTTATTAAAAGGAAATCATTTTTAAAGTGTAGAACCGTTATTTAAAAGTAAATCTTTTCAAATGAATAAAACGTTGTTAAAAGGAAATCTTTATAAAGTGAATAAAGTAAATCGAATATGGTATTCGAAAGGAGTTAAATCGAATATGGTATTCGAAAGGAGTTAAATCGAATATGGTATTCGAAGGGAGTAAATCGAATATGGTATTCGAAAGTTAGTAAAACGAATATGTTATTCGAAAGGCGTTAGTCGAGTCGAATTAGTCCAGTAGAGCTAACCAGTCCAGTAGGGTTAACCAGTCCAGTAGAGTTAACCAGTTCAGTAGAGTTAACCAGTCCAGTAGAGTTAACCAGTTCAGTAGAGTTAACCAGTTGAGTTAAGTACGTCGAGTTTACCAGTTGGGTTAAGTAAGTCAAGTTAACTATTTGGGTTAAATAAGTCGAGTTTACCAGTTGGGTTAAGTAAGTCGAGTTAATCAAGTCGAGTTAATCGGTTAGAGTTAACCAGGTAGAGTTAACCAGTTAGAGTTAACCAAGTAGAGTTAACTAGTTAGTGTTAATCAGTTAGAATTAATCGATTAGAGTTAAAACAAATTAGAGTTAATCAAATATAGTTATTTGAGACAGAGTTAGTCAAACATAGTATTCAGGGTAAGTTGCCATCTTGTACGACTGCTAGCGAAATTCGCAAGGCTGTAAATAGCATAAGGCGGTCGGATGTTTCCTGAGGGAGTCAGGTGTAACCATTGTGATCGCCGCGATTTAGAGTCAAGCGAATGGAGTTAAATCGAATATAATTTATTCGATAAGAGTTAAATCAAGTTAAGTTGAATAAGTCGAGTTAATCAGTTAAAATTAATCAGTAGAGTTAATCAGTTAGAATAAATCAATTAGAGTTGATCAGTCAAAGTTAACCAGTTAGAGTTAATCGAATTAGTTATTCGAAAGGAGTTATCGAATTAGTTATTCGAAAGGAGTTATCGATTTTAGTTTAATCGAAGGAAGTTATCGATTATAGTTTAATCGAAAGGAGTTATCGATTATAGTCTAATCGAAGGAAGTTATCGATTATAGTTTAATCGAAAGGAGTTATCAATTAGTTAAATCGAAAGGAGTTATCGAATTTTGTTATTCGATAAGGAGTTATCGATTTGTTAAATCGAAAGGAAAGATTATCGAATATCGTTTATTCGAGAAGAGATTATCGAATATAGTTTATTCGAAGGAGTTATCAATTATTAGTTAATCGAAGTGAGTTATAGAATATTAGTTAAATCAAAGGAGTTAATCGAATATAGTTTATTCGAATAGAGTTGGAGGAGTTAATCGAATATAGTTTATTTGAATAGAGTTGGGGGAGTTAATCGAATATAGTTTATTCGAATAGAGTTGGAGGAGTTAATCGAATATAGTTTATTCGAATAGAGTTGGGGGAGTTAATCGAATATAGTTTATTCGAATAGAGTTGGAGGAGTTAATCGAATATAGTTTATTCGACAGGAGTTAAGTGAATAAAGTAAATCAAATAGAGTTAAGCAAATAGAGTTAATCCAAACGTAGGAGTTTTGGAAATGTTTTCCAGTAAGAACCAGAAATGTTTTCTAATATAGAAAACAAGAAATGGAAATGTTTTCCATTGTTAATAATGTATATTTTCTAAACTTAGAAGATAAGAAATATTGAATATAGGGAAACAAGAGATAAGTAAATAAATGAACTGAAGAGATTAATGTTAAATGATGTTTGTTCGATATAATTTCCATCTGGAAATAATATCGTTGTTTGCACACTTGTTTTTCTTTGATGGTTAAATCACAGACTATTGAAGTTTTGACCATTTTAACGTTGTTAATATGGAGAGACCGGTTGGATTTTTATCCAAAGAACCACTCTGTATTGGCATAAGCGTTGCGAATCATATATGCCAAAGATAATTGAAGACGGAGTAAAATGCAAGGGCTGTTGTATAAGTCTTAGATAACAGTGACTAAGATGGATATACTGAATAGTGCCTTCGGTTTGTCCAGTCCCAGGACAACTTGTATGGACGAAGGTCTGACAGAGTATATCCAATGGATCGCATAATTTGATCTGTTCAAACGTATTCACGTTTGGTGGCGGAGGAATTCGTTTCTCTTAGCTGTATACCCGTGTTATTTTTGGATAAGTCAATTTGTGATTTGGCGGGTATGACGATGTGACATTCTAAGTGAATGAGGATGACTTGTGTTGATGAATGTCTGACAGAGTATTTCCAGAAAAGGTCACGTACATTGATTTCTTCAACTATACCAAGAGTGGAAGTGGAGAAGGAAACTTCTTTAGCTAACACGTAACGTACTATTGTAGACGCCAATTAGTGATTTTCGATGGATCTGACAATGTGGCATTCGAAGTGAATCTGATGTAATGATAAAGCGTAGCTTCTAGCCTCATCAACCGGTAAATGACAGAAATCGGGCAGGCAGCATGGCTAAGTCGGTCGCACCGAAGTAGGGTGTATAATCTCCTATCTAGACAATATTCATTTGTTTCTTAAATCTATCAATGTTGTCCCATATATATATATATATATACGGGAACGGTTGCTGATCCCAACCGTTGGTGATATACATTCGATACACTCAAGCAAAATGAGTGGTCGGTCATGTGTGGCTGAGTTACAAGATGTTCTTGTTGAACTCCGGTGTATCGTTCCTAGAGTACACTGATCGGAAGGTGGTTCCATACCTTGTCATAGTTGGAAATCCATTATCCAATACGTGCTTCCGATTTTGATTGTATACTATATATGTAGAACGTGAGATGAAAGCGTTTCTGCTAGTTGATATCTATTTGTACATAGACATAATTATAATATCAAAAGGTTTTTGATATAAAGATATTTTGGATTCTCATAAGGGAAAAACCCGTTCCGTTCTGCGGCGTGGTCTTATGAGATATCGTTTACTTGTTCATATGCCTTTTTAAACTGTTTTACTCACACCAGTCCCATGACTGACCCGGAGTTTACTTTGTTGTTTTCCCTAAACTCTTGGGTGTCCAATTTTGTACGGGCAGTCAAGTAGTCAGGATTTTACAGATATACTTGGAGAGCTTGGAGCAGGAGGCTTCAATATCATATAGCTATAGTTAATTCCGCTGTGTTGTAAGTGTTGTACTCTGATAAGTGCTATTGTATACATAACTGTTATATTTCAAAGTTATGTTATCTATTATATGTTATTCGTTCCGCTGTGAGGTTCGTGTTACTCTGGTGTTGTGTTCTTCTTCTTCTTCTATTCTAAGTTTCTATCTTATCTATTCTCACCTTCTAATTTCTTTCGTTAATTACCGGGATTTTTCGATGTTTTGGTTATCGACATCGAGCTTATGTCGATAACCAAAGTCGCTCAAAATCCGGGTCGTTACAGGTTCGAACTGTACATGTTGCGGTAGGGAGGGAGATCAAAGACAGAGAAATTCAATTAACCGAAAGTGAATTTTTATTTGAATTTGCTTAGTATATGATTTAAAACAAAGATTAGTCCACTATTGGAAAAGGAATGTAGTTTCTGCTAATCTGGAATTTAGAAACCAAAAGGAAAAAATATTTAGTAAATAATTTTATGAATCATAAATTAGATTGTTTATTTTAATATTTAGTTTAAAATAAAATAGTTTTATCATTAAATAAAATTAGTTATATCTTGTTTATGTAAATAAATTAGTTAGATTTATTTAATGGATTATATATATAATCATGTTAATTTGTACATACAAAAGTAAAACATGATTAAAGAAGAATAGGAAATGCGATGAAAGTTAATTTAATTTACTTAATTAAGTTTTAGTTACTAATTTAGTTAATTGGTTCCTTAGAAATATTATGCTTAAATTATACAAGGTCTAAAATGCTAGCGCAAATCGAGTTGGATCTATAACGGGAAATGGATATGGATTTCTTGGAGACAAATGAAATTTAGATCAAACATCTCTGATTTATTCCGTCAATTAAAATCACGGTGAGTAAATCTCACTCAATTTATTATTTAGAATTATTTTTACTCGTTAAAAATAATTGATGGTTGTTTGGTTGCATTAAAAATTTACTGTGGCTATTATTTATATTAGTTATTTAGGATTGGTGTTCATGGTTATTATATATATTGGTGGTTGGATTCCCGTAATACCATTAGCGAATGTCCGTAGTATCGTTAGCAGATGACCCTATACGCTACACGCTATGATAGTGGATGACCTTCTATACCGCGATATCCTGCCTCGAAGTAGGATGAGTATTACTTATGTTGGCTAACGTCTGTGGATGCAGGAAAAACAGGTTGGAAGAATCCAACTGGATTCCTCAAAAATATTATTATTTGTTTGTTCTCATATATATTATAATATATGATGGGTTAGAAAATCTGTGGTTGATAATTGGTTTTTTTATTGGTTAAAATATCACTGAACCTGAAATTTTGATATATAAAAATATCAAGGAAAAGGATATTTTGAAATTTAAAGGGGAATATCTATTTATCTAAAATAGAATTTGAATTTCAATTGGGCTATAAATATATTAACTTGTTTAGAATATATGAAACAAGTAGTGAATTTATAAATGTGTTTATAAACTAATAATGCAGGGAATAGAAGTGAATTTATAAATAGTGTTTATAAATAAAGTGGAAAAATTATCATTTGAATATTTAAATTCAAATATGAATCTATAAATGGAAAGGGGAAATTGTTTTAAAGAAGTAAAAGATGAAGTTTATTCTGATGTTCAGAATATAAACTGAACAGAAATAAATCCGTAAGGATTTATGATGTGAATTTGATTAGTTCGAATTTATTTAACAAAAACATGTCTAGAAAATATTATGATTTTATTTAAATAGAAGTTAAAATTAAATTTGAAAATGGATTCTATATGCCTATATTTATATAGATAAGTTATAATATATAGAATATTCCAAAATAAGATCTTGGTTTTAAATAGATTTCCAAATAGAACTTGTTTAAATATATAAAACAAGGGATTTTGTAAACGTTGTTATAAATATGATGAATTAATTATCAATAAATAATTTGAAATATTAAATTCAAATATGAATTTAAAAGTATAAATTGAAATCATTTCGGAAAAAGGAAATGAAAGTTTTTATTCCGAAATTCAGAATATAAAAGGGGTTGGGTTTCAAATAGGTATTTCAAAGGAAAGCTTGTTTTAATTTTTAAAACAAGAAAATTAATTATAAACAATGTTTATAAAAAATAGGGAAATAAATTATTGTTGGATAATTTAGAAGTTTATATTTCAATTATGAATTGAAAAGTAATTTGGAAAACGGTTTTGAATTGAACGATAAATTTTATTCCGGAATTCGGAATATAAATTAAAGTGAGAAAAATCCAAAGGGTTTATAATCAGAATTTGATTACATTGAATTTTATAAATAAATTATTTATAAAGGGATTAGAAGTTAATATAGCAGATCGAGTTGTAAATAAATTTATAACTGAATTATGAAATAATTGAAGATTAGGGATAATCAGAACTATTGAGTAAGATTGGGAAATTGGTTTAAAATAGATTAAAATATTTTAGAAGGGAGTTGAAATTCATTTATCAACAAAGTTTAAAGTTTATATTTAATTATAATTAAAATGAACTCGCCGCAGCACGACAGTTCGTAAATTGGAGTTTTGAACTCCAATTGAGTATATAGAACTCAAATTAAGTCGGAATTCTTTGAAACAAGAATTGTCAGGACCGTTGGAATAATAGCTTTCTAATGGAAGAGAAAAATCTGGATTTCGTCATATAGATTTTGAGTTATGTCAAAATCAAATTTTCAGAAAAGCAACGCCAAAACCATTTAAAAACCATAATGGTTTATATAAATAAATATAAGGATTTTTAAGCAAATAAAATCCTAATTTCCATTTGAAAAATCTGGACTTGAGTTATAAAATAAATATGAACTCGAGTGGAGTAAATGGATTGATTTTTGAAACAAAATCAGTTATTTATTTTTGAATAGAATTAACTAAGTGGAAGAATAATTTGTTAATCGAATTTTAGATCGAGATATTTCTTTTGATAAGTAAATGACACTTGTGAATTTCATATTCGAAATTGAATATGAAACCTGAAAAGAAAATGGGATTCAATTTATTTATAAGCAAACTAAAATACATACGAACATGATACATTCAAATAACAAGTGAAATAGGTTAAGAAGCTAATTAAAGAATAAATGGGCGAAACTGAATTCAAACGATTGGACGGAGTTGAATTGAAAACATGTGAACAAGTGTTAAACAGGTATGGAATGAAGAGAATGAAGTTTATAAATTTAGTGCCCGACAATAAGGTACATGTCTAAATTCCATATGAGGTTTTATGCGCCGAATCGGCAAGCCACTTGGCTTTTTTATTTTCTTTTTGAATGAAAAGGGCCTAGAGAAGCGAGTTGAGGTTTGAACTATTTGCCGATACAAAGGAGGTTATGGCGATTTTTTTCGGAAATTTAAGGAGTTATATTTTTAAGAAAAATTGATAGTTAGAAATCAATGTATCGATATATAAAGAATTCGATAAGGAAATGAACTTAAAAATAGAATATTATAAACAAAAAGGAAATCTATAAATTAGATTTGTTAAAAATAGAAAGAGAAGCATATACGTGTTTTAGAAATGGAAAACTGGTTTAATACGGTGTTGATTATTCGAGTTAGCGGTCTTGTTTGATTTGAAGTTAATAATATTTTCAGTCTAGGTCTGAGAGGTGATTATACCCCAACTCGATTGATTTCATTATTTGCTGATAAATAGCAAGATTCAGTCTCGAAGAGAAATATTTAAAGAAATTTAGTCGAATGCAGTATTTTGGGTTGTTGTAGCGATGTTTTACATAACATTTGTTTTAACCCAAGTTAGTGGAGTTTTGGAAATATAATAATAAGTATTTCTTAAGTATAGAAATGAATTGTCATGAAATGGAGAACTAATTGGAATATTTTCCAATTATTAATAGAAGATATTTTCTAAGTATAGAAAATAAAAGATGGCGAAATATGGAAATGTTTTCCAAACAGCGTAAGAGACCAAGATGATTATTGAAAATATTTGGTTAGCAAATATTGGTAAGGAAATGAAGAAGTGATTTAATTAATGAAATATTAATTAAGAGGCCCAGTGATTTGTTTAATGGTTGGAATGTTTGTTTATTTTTCTTCGATAGTTAAATAACCGACTATCGAAATATTTGCCAATATCGTTGTCAATATGGAGAGACCGGTAGGATTATTATACGTGAACCACTCCGTATTGGTAGTAGCGTTGTGAATCAGATTATATGAAGATAATCAAAGATGGAGTAAAGTGCAAGGACTTTCTCTATTAAAAGAAATGGTGGCTTCGGTTTCGTTCAATCCCAGAACGAACGTAAATGGACGAATGTCTGACAAAGTATTTCCAGTGATCATATATGTTGGTCTATACAAATATATATGGTGGCAGAGGATTTATTCTCTTAGCATAATATCCAATATATTTGTGCAAATCAATTAGTGATTAACGGATTTGGTAATGTGGCATTCAAAGTGATTGTGCTATCAATGAATTGCAAGAAATCGTAGCCTCAGGCCTCAACAACCGAGAAATGACAAAAACCGGGCAGGCAGCAAGGCTATGTGGGTCGCTCCCATTAGGGTGTATAATCACCTATCTAGAGAAATTCATTTAATTCCTTATTCTATTCGATGTTGTCCCATTCGGGAAATGGTTGCTGATCCCAACCGTTGGTGATATACATTCGATACACTCAAGCGAAATGAGTGGTCGGTCATGTATGGGTCGGGTTGCAAGATGTTCTTGTTGAACCCATTGTATTCCCCTCTAGAGATACACTATCGGCAGGTGGTTCCATACCTTGTCATAGTCGAAATCCAATCTCCAATAAGCGTCCTGTGGTTTTTTTTGTGATTTTGTATTATATATGGAGCGTGAGATGCAAGCATTCCACTAGATTGTTATTTATTTGATTTAGACACTATTATAATATCACTGGATTTTTGTATCAAAGTGTTTTGGGTTATAATAAGGTAAAAACCATCCATGTTTATGTGTGGGTTGGTCTTACCATTATCCTTTCTTTCGAAAGGATTTTGAAAGTTAAATAAATGGTTGAAGTTTACTCACACCAGTCCCATGATTGACCCAGAGTTTATTTTGTTTGTTTTCCTTAAACTCTTGGATGCCCAAATTTGTATGGGCAGTCAAGTAGTTGGGATTTTACAGATTCACTTGGAGGAGTTTGAAGCAGGAGGCTTCACCAGTTAGCTACAGACTATCATATATTCCGCTGTATACTATGTTTGTATCTGGAAACAGTTGCTTATAACTGTTTCAGAAATAGTTGTTGTGCTCTGATGATGGTATGTATATAAAGTTACCGAATTGTATTTCAAAGTTTATGTTACCTAATATATTTTATTCGTTCCGCTGTGAGTTTGCGATATTCGTTTTCTTCTATTCTGATATTTCTTTCTTTCTATTTCTCATCCTCTAACTTCTTTCTAATAATGATTCGTATTTCTGTGCAATTTGGGTTGGACGTGTGGTGTTATAGGCAACTCAGATAGTACGGATTTCCGGGCCATTACAATGATTATCTAAAAGAGTGTGGAATTGCATCACAACTCACCTAGAACACCACATTGGAATAGTGCGTCCGAAAGGAAAACCCACACCTTACTAGATATGATACGATCAATGATGAGTCATAGAAATATCCCAATAAATTTTGGGATTATGCCTTTGAAACAATTGCATCCATACTTAATTATAATCCTAATAAAACAGTTCTGAAGATGCCATATGAGATATGGACTAGGAATGTACTAGTGTGTTTTTTATGAAGATTTAGGATGTGAGACGTTTGTTAAACGTCTTGCCTCTGACAAGCTTGGAACCAAATCTGACAAATGATATTTTTTGGGGTATACGAAAGAAACAAAAAGATATTATTTCTACAAATCTTCTGAGAATAAAATTCTTATTGCTTGGATTGGTATTTTTCTGAATGAGAACTAGTCTCTAAAAGTACCGATGGGAATAAAGTAGAACTTGGAGAGATTTGGGAACCACAAAGTACCAATGAACCTTGTGTACACAATAAAGTTAGTGGGAGTAACATTATTTCCTGGTGTTATATGTTGATTACATATTAATTATTGGGAATGATGCTGGTTTAAAATAAGAAACAATTACCGATTCCACAAAGGAGGCTATTTGGGTTAAGAAGTTCATTATTGAACTTAGTTCTATCCATTATTGATCAATGGTTTTACATTGTGATAACAATGGACCTATTGATCAGACCTAGAAACCTAGATCTCGTTATTGATCCAAACACATATTTAAGCAATATAAATTCATCTGTGAAATTGTTCAAAGAGGAGGTAAACATACCTGTAAAGTACCAATTGATAATAATGTTGTAGACTAAGTAAAACTCTGTCATAGCATAAGAATGATAGTCACACTAGTTTCATGGGTATACATTACATGATTGGCTGACTCTAGTGCAAGTAGGAGATTGTTATAATTTATGCCCTAGAGGAAATCCGTTTGATGGGATTATTAACATTGCTAATGTTATATTTTATTTTGAATAAAAGATTCTGTTATGTTATATTTACTGCGGTATATAAAATTAACATGATAGAAGTCTTTAGAATAATAATACATAATTATGTAGTTTCAAGTAAGTGACTTGAACATGATTTATATAATATATATATGTAATAAGTATTGTAATTCTTAAATGCTTATAGTCATGTTTTAATATATATATATATATAGGACAACAATAAAACATTGAGACTAGTATGTTGATTGACTAATGATCATATCTTATTGATCATTAATATTTGTGATATTAATGTCAATAAATAAATACGCATTATAAAATAGTGTATTGGGCTGACCCAACTTGAGAAAAGTTTATGGAGCATAATTAATAGTGTTATAAGTAAATCTCATAGTGACGGTGATGTAATGGTCCTTAGACCTGAAATCATTATATATATTTTATTCGAGAATATTGTGTTTTGATATCATCAGACGTTACTTTTAACTGAGTAAACGATAAAGGCGATTATCGAATACAACTTGAATTGATTAAATAATATGAATTATCTAGATGGAATTTAACCCTACAATATAAGTAGAGATATCCATGGGCCTCTTGATTGAGTATGATTATAAAATGCATGGTCGTGCTCAAATATTGTTTTGTTTTATATAATCTACTCATCGATCAAGATAAAAGGAATAAATTATAAAGAGGATGATATGTTCCATGCCTCGAGTTTATTCTTGGATATTATGGTTAAAAGGGTTAAATTATGTTGAAACACTGATCATAGAAAAGGTTGCATCAAATCATTGATTTTATTATAACTTGGGTAACAGCGGTGTATTACTAGATGTCGCTTATTGTTTATAATTTAAATATATTTTGAATTATTGCCAACTTTGTAATAACCTATATGGTCACACAATAAGAACATTTTAAAAAGGGGAGAACCACTCATAAGAAAAAGGAAATATCAAAGTTGATATTCATTTCGTTTGAATTGGTGAACAGTGAAACCCATTCTTCTTTCATTTTGGGATTCTCGTTTATATTAAAGTGACCGACCCTCTCTTATAAAATAAAAGGGGATTTCACTTTTTTTGGCTAGTACCTTTCGCTCTCCATCCAGATATCGTTTGACGAAGTCAAGGGCGACGTTCGTGGACACCAGTAGCAGCGTCAGCATCACTAGCAGTGCTCAAAATTGATTAGATCCAGACATCATTCGAGCTCGAGCATTCACAAATTCAAAAACAGGTACACAGCTCCCCTATTCTTTGAAATATCGCTTAGATCTGGATTTTATGTTGTTAAATTATTTAAATCAACTGCAAATTAGATCGTTTAAACCCTTAAGAAACCACCAACAAATAGAAAAACGTCTTCATATGTAAAGAGAGTAAAACCAAGGGTAATAAAAAAATGATTCATTTGAATTCAAGTATATTAAAAAAAATCAAAATATAGAGGCAAAAACAAAAGTAGCAGATGAAAAGAGAGAGAGAAAAGCCAGAAAAAAGATGCAAATGAAAAAAGGAGCAACCTCAACCAGAAGCTAGAGAAAATTCAAAAGAAGAAACAAAGAAAGAATCAATATAAAACTTAAAGCCATTTTCTACTGTAGACCTGGCATGGAAAGAGTTGCGATTGGTGCATTGCAAATGTGTGAATTTACTGATTGTAGAACAATAAAAATCATTAAAAAATCTTGCTTGCAAAATCATCACAAAAGTGAGTGTACATGTTGTTTTACTACTAGAATTTATTCAAAGTTAATTTAAATATATATTTTATATATAAATCAGTGAAGTCGTCTGGACCAATTGTTAGGGATTGAGACGTTGATGATGATGATTTTGTTGATAACAACCTTGTTTTAACTATTATTGTTATAAAATATATACTAACACTATTCTCTAGAATATATATATACACACACTCACATACACAAACAAGAAGTATATGCAAACATTGATTATTGGAGACTGCACAATTAAGAGAATCAAGATTTCAAAGAAGAAGAGTTCAAGATAGAAGACTCATGAGTAACAAGTGCTTAAGAAATAAAAAGTAACAGAGCCTAGTTTTCTTTTTAAAACTCTGAAATAGCACTAAATCATTATTCCAAATCTTTCTCACTATTTTTAATATTCTTATCTTATTTTCAAATTGTTTTCAAAATTACTCGCTTATTTCAAATCTATATTTCTTAGTTTTTAAATTCATTTAACTACTGATTTTAAAATATATATCTTTTATTTAAAAAATAGTTTAACTCCTGATTCAAATATTTCTTATTTATATAATTGTTAATAAATTTTGTTTGACCATTTAATTTTTAAATTTACTTTACTTATATTTATATCTTACATTTTAAAAGTATTCTTACACTATAAAGTATTCTTATATTTATATTCATAGTTGTACATATAATTTAATACAATTTTATATAGTTTTTAAATCATTATGCTGACTCGCTTTTTGGTCAAAGTCGTCACACGTCAAGATTTCGGTTAATAACGCACTCAAGCTTCGAGAACCTCGTTAGAAAACACAAAACGATTTGGTTGAAGTCGCGACATGTTCGGAAAGGGTTGGAAATAGCGTTGATTCGCAAAATTTTCATTAAAGGACTTGGAAAAACCGATAAAGAAAAAATGCGTGACCGACTCAGTTCGATCAACTCAAAATGCTTGAGCCGTCGGTCCGATCAGTAGCAAAACTCATCATGGAAAATATATGGATTTTAGTAAAAAAAAGCCATGTTGTGCACTCAAAAACAGTTGATTGACATGTGTCAATCATGAAAAAACACTTGCGCAACACGCAGCATTGAAATATGTAAATTTGGCGAAGGATGGATCTGGCACATCATTTTCTAGTGATCAACACGATGAAAATTCGATTTTTCACATGAGCGCACCAGTGGGATCTAGGAAAGGATCGTATATGGCACACATGCAGGGATCTACCAATTTTCATATCATAAGATTTCGCATCAGATTAGGATACGAAATCAGATGTCGATCGCTTCAAAAACTCATATCGCATTGGGTTTTCGCATCATGAAATTTGGCCTGGGCTACTTCGCTTCGTATTTGGCAAACCAGAAAAATGTGAGGAGTCAAGTGATCAGCTTGGGATGCGAAGCAAAACCATGGTGTGCAATGTGGTGATCTGGGACTCGAAATCTAGCAAGGAGGGGGACGCGAAATCTGTGCACCTCGAAAATGCTGAAGCGGCACAGAGGGGTTCGATTTTATAATAGGTTTGCATCGCGAAATATGGGAGTCGAAATTTGATGACTTGGCATGGGATTCGAAATTTTCGGAAGTGGCAGATCATCTTTGCAATTCAATTTCACCATGCGGATCACTGCTTTTGGCCTGATCTGCACGTGTTTTCAGCATATTTTTGGGATTTGAATTTTTTGAGCTTCGGGATGCAATTTTTCAACAGTAACTTGGTTTTTTGGCTTCGTTTTTGGGATGCGAATTTTGTATCTCCCAAGGATATGAAATTCGGGATGACACTCCCAAAACACACCAATAAATAACCCAAGCTTGGCATTCAAAGGGTTTGGATCATTTGCATTCTTCCTACACTTTGACATAAGCACCATTAATAGTTGCCTTCATCATCTTCATGGATTTTGGAAATCTTTTAGACTTCTAAATGTTGCAAAAATGTTTGCTAACAATATTTGAACTTTTTCGTGGACTTTCGTACTGTTTTTTGGTGTTTTTTGGATATTTTTGGAATTTCTTGGACATTGAACTGCTTTTGGATATTGACACATATTTTCACTCAACGAAGAAGAAGAAGGGTAGTTTGGTCAAAGCTTAGAATTAACAAACTATCTGTTGCTCTATTATACAACTATGTACATAGAAATTATCCGAAATTGTACAACATTTGTAATCAATAATTATATGATAAATGATTACTATGACGTGGACGTAGGCGTTAGTGCCGAACCACTATAAAAATTGTGTTCTCCCTTTACATTTCTCTACTTTGGATTCTTGGATTGTTGTTTTGTTATAAAACATACATTCAGGATTTGGCGTGTGCGAATAGCCATTTCCCCACGTCAACACTTTGGTGCGCCAGAAGGGGCCGCATAGCTCTGACTTCTGCTTTGGATTGGATTATTGGATTTGTTTTTGACTTCAGTTTCAGTTATCAACTTCGAGTTCGCTCACTCGCTTTTTAACATGGTTAAGCGCAAGAAGCTCGATGCTATAGTTGAAGCTTAAGGTACTGGAGGTGAAGGAAGTCAAGAACTTTCTTCGACTGGAGTTCCCTCGAATTATGTCACACGTGATGACGTCGATGGGATGGTCAAGAATTTGGCTACGAATTTAAATGCACGACTCGAGTGGTAGGAAGAAGCGTTTACTACCTTTCTCGGTCAGATTGAGGTTAGGATTGGGATCTCTAGAAGGCTGGCATGCGAGGCAGATATTGTTAGAACAAGTACCAGTGTTGCACAAGCTACAACTCGGAACTTGGGGGCAACTCTGTAAGCTAATCAGCAGGGCACGCCGATCCCGGGACCGGTGTCGTTCCCACTACACTCGGAGGCACACCTAATCCCGACATCGCTCCAGCTCATGACGCTTGTGTTGGTCAAGTTGCGGGCTCAACTATTGGTAATGTTGTTCAGACCCCAGCGTGCATTTTTAAATCCTCTCTTTGAGCTTTTAATGACAACAACTATATGACTATAGAAAGTATATATTGTATATTATATAATCTTGCAGGATTTACTTAACAAGGAGATAAAAGCATAAACAAGATCACAAGACATACTCGAAGCCTTAATTGAAAGGTTAATATGAGTATTAGATCTATGTAAAATCTCCTTGGATTTATATGAGCTCTTTTAAAAACACATATATCAGTCTGTGCACGTACATACATCCGTCTATATATGGCAGACATCTGATGCCAGGTTCAGGAAATAATCCTAGACTCAGCACATACGTATGTTATATATAGACAGACGTCTATTCATAGTCTCGATAAATTATTTCCTGTACCCACAGACGTCTGTCGCCGTATGGATAAACGTCTGCCTGTGAATCTGAAACATATCAGATTACATGGACAAACGTCTGACCATATGGACAGAAGTCTGTCCTGGCAATGGCTATTATATTCTGAAAAGATGCTTCTTCTTTTTTTAAAGGTCACATCTCTTCTCTCAAACTTCAATGAATTTTTCAATGGAAATATCATTTCGAATGAAAAGTTTTACTTTCAAAGGTTACTTCTCTTCATAAAAGCTTTTCATTCACTATAAATATATCTTAGATTCAAGGTTTCAATTACCTAATCTCTCTCTAAATATTTCAATCAAGCACTCAGTCTCTTCTATATTCTCAAGATATTTAATTCTCATATTAATACAAAATGATTATAGGAGAACTCTATACAATTCAGTGAAAATATGTGTTGTAAAGTACACATTATTGTCAAAGCTACTTTTTCATCTATAAGCCTATTCTTTCGGACTATGCGAGGGTAGTTTATGTTAGTGAGAAAGCCGAATGAGAGCTTCGGGACTGGACACAGAACGGGAGGTCTGAACCAGGATAAAATACTGGTGTGATTGTTTCTTACCTTTTTCACTTTTTTCATTTATCTTTTACCATTACCTTTCTACTTTTAACCTTAACCCTAAAATCCCCAATTTCTCAAATCCTCAAATTCCAATTTAATGGGTCCAAAACGTCCATTTCCAAAAAGGAAGAAGGTTGTTGAAGCTACAACATCTCAAGAGGAGACCATCAACTACATTACGTAGGACCAAATCAAGCAATGGATGCAAGAAAAAGATGGTTTGAAACTTCTCGAATATTTGAAGACGAAAACCATTCACTCAGGCCCTTTCTACCCTCTTAGTCAATTATCGCATTACGATGTTAATAATTTGCTCACTAGAGCAAAACTTAAACATTTGGGGGACTATGAGGATAACAAAGGAAAATTTGACTCCCTGGCCATTTACTTGTTTTTTATTAATCACTCTTCATTGGCGGTATGGTCACCATCTGACCTTGATAATAGGATTTGGTCAATGGTATACGGGCAAGTGGTTAAGTTCAACGTTGAGATGTTAGGGTGGATGTTAGGTACTTCTCACACTGGGGTGAGATTGCAAGAAATACTGGATATATGTTACAAGCCCAGAGATCGTGTTACTCATCAAATTTGGGAAGACGCATTTACTAAAATGACTCCTTAGCAATTTCGCTTAGGACCAAGACTAATCAACTAAATGCTCATTAATACGGTTTTTCCAAGGCTTGAGAGTCATGAGCATGTGTATGATCACGACCATAAAGCACTCTATACAATCTTTGGTCATACAAAAGTAAATTGGTATCAATACATATTCAATCAAATAAAGAGTGTTTGGACACCGCTAAAATAGACGATTTCATATGCAGCTTATCATATGTGTATATTTTGATAACAAGAAATTACACTTTACCTATTGGCATATCCAGAAATTGTTGTCCAAAATAGTGGAATACATTTTGCATCTTTAATGCACTTATCAGACAGACCTTTACAAATTATTCCATTCGAACAATAACAAGAGCAACAAAATCTTCCACAAGAACCTATTCAACCACCTTAACCCCAATCTCAATGGAGACATAGATGTGAATCTAAAGCCAAACCTAGCGAACCAACTAAATATTATTTTGATCTAGACATACAAGAAGCTAGGATTTTAGTGGAACCTGGAGAGAGTGTAGACGACATTATCTTGCAAAACCAGCGACTTCTTTCCCTAAATCAACAAGTCTTAGGTAAGAAGGTTACATGGCTTGAACGTTAAACTTCAACTCGAATGACAAAAGTTGATAAGACTTTAGATAAGTTTGTAACCATTCATGGAAAGATAATTTGCAAGGTTTGTGGTCGTTCTTTATCTAGATCCTCTTCTGCATCTTCTACCCCGCCTCCTCCTCAACCTATTAAACGGGATCTTCCTCCATGATCAAATTGCTCAAGGAACATCTCCTAAACACCATGCACCTGAAAAAAGTCCGGTCCCTGGAGAAGAAGAAGAAGAAGAAGAAGAAGAGGAGGAGGAGGAGGACATTTCACATCAACCTGAAGACGTGCCTCACAATGGATAACATGTTTTCAAGGCCTTTCTATTCAGGATAATGTCGCATACAACGATGAATCTCAGTGGAAACAATATGGCGACCAATCCTCCGACTTATGGGGTTACTCCACGGGTTCTTAGCTCTATCATTTCTATGTCTATGACGTTCTATTTATCTACGCTTATGTTGTTTATTTAAAACTTTGGTCTGTATTAAATACTATGTTACTCTTTGTGTTTGACGCTTTATGTTAATTTGGTATCATTGATTTATGCTTTTCTTATATGATTTTTGATAATGCCAAAGAGGGAGAAAGGGATTACTAATTCATGGGGAGCTTTAAGACTAATCGTATAGTTGTCATTATCAAAAGGGGGAGAATGTTGGATCCTCTGTTTGAGCTTTTAATGACAACAACTGTACGACCATAGAAAGTATATAATGTATATTATATAATATTGCAGGATTTACTCAAGAAGGAGATGAAAGCATAAACAAGATCACAAGAAATACTCCAGGGATTCACTGAAAGGTTAATATTATGTATGTAGTATTAGATTTATGTAAAATCTCCTTGGATTTATATGAGCTATTTCAAAAACACATATATCCGTCTGTGCATGTACAGACGTTTATTTATGTATGATAGACGTCTGATACTAGGTTCAGGAAATAATCTTGGACTCAACACAAACGTTTGTCATATATAGATAGATGCCTATTTGTAGTCTCGGGAAATTATTAACTGTACCCATAGACGCCTATCACCAAATGGATAGACGTCTGTCTGTGAATTTGAAACATATCAGATTACATGGACAAACGTCTATCCTGGCAATGGCTGTTATATTCTGAAAAAATGCATCTTCATTTTTTAAAGGTCACAACTCTTCTCTCAAAGTCCAAACAAAATTTTCAATGGAAATATCACTTCAAATGAAATGTTTTAATTTTAAAGGTTACATCTATTCATAAAAAAAATTCATTCACTATAAATATATCTTATATTTAAGGTTTCAATTACCTAATCTTTTATGAATCTACTCTATACTTTCTAAGCTTCCTATACGTATCTCTCTCTAAAGATTTCTGTCAAGCACTCAATCTCTTCTATATTCTCAAGATACTCAATTCTCATATTAATAAAAGGAGATTATAGGAGAACTATGTACGATCAAAATATGTGTTGTAAAGAACACCTTATTATCAAATCTATTTTTCATTTGTAAGCTTATTCCTCCGGGCTAAGCGATGGTAGTTTGTGTCAGTAAGAAAACCAAAGAGGAGCTTCAGACTGGATGTAGGACAGGAGGTCCGAACCAAGATAAAATACCGGTGTGATTGTTTCTTACCTTACTTACTTTACTATTTACTCATTATTATCCTTACTTGTTATAGTTAAGACACATATACGATCCACTAATAGACTTGCACGCATAGCTTTGGACGGTAGTGCTCCCACGGTTCCGGGAGTCAGGATTGTGCCCAATGCGGCTCCTCAGGTTGGAATTCATCTGGATATTCTTCTTTCTAATCAACTGATTCCTAATTTGGACTTAAAAACTTAGGGCACTAGTATCGCTTTGGATAATCTAAATCAGTTGCTTTCTTTCGGTAATGGATATTCATCAATTCCCTCAAGGTGGTGCCTCTTTTTCGGACTTAGATTGTGTAAATCACAGTCCGTTCTCTTTGGATATCAGGAACTCTCGTAATCCATCGGACCTCAAATTGCTGTTGTTAGAGGCTTACGATGATCGGAAGGAACCGACTGCTCAGTTAATGTGGTACATCTGTCATATGGAAGTTCTCTCTTCATCAAAAAGTTTCAATGCAAAAAGTTTTTTGCTTTACTTGACAGATATTTCTATCATGTGGTTCAAGTAATTGGAAATGGATTCTATTTAATCCTGGAATGCTTTAGTTGGGGAGCTTATTGAACAGTTCAGAATTCACACCGCTTGTCTGAAAAGTGCTACGACTCTAACTTCCATTTAGCAGAATTCCGGCGAGGCTCTGCGTAAATTCTTGAGAAGATTTAGTGTTGCGTTTACTTCAGTTGACAAAGTTGATCCATCTATGGTTTTGATGGTCGCGATCTTTGAAATTGTGGATAAATCTCACTTTAAGAGTTCACTACATTGGTACCCGCTGAGGGATCTCGATGATTTTTATTTTAAACTGAAAGACTCCTTCGGGAAGAGGATATGAGGATTGCTAGAAAGGTTGTCGAGGCTAATGTGGCTAAGGGTAGGAAACTGTCTGACTCTGGTAAAGATAAGGATTCTGGTACAAGCAAACCTCCTTCGGGGAATGATCGTAACATGGCTTGGAGGCAACCTAAGTTCTCGACTTACTCAGAACTCATTCACACCCTTGAAGAGATTTACTTAGAGGTACATCCCACTGCTCCTTTCAAAAAGCCTCCCGCAAGGGAGTCGAGTCAAAGTGAAAATAAAACTGGTCGGCATTGCTAATTTCATGATCCTGACGATCATAATACCAATGAGTCTCAATATCTCAGGGATATGATTGAAGAGCATGTCAGCTGGCACAGTTTGTTTGGACTCAAGATATGGTGCCAGAACAATCACAACACCCTCATGCTACCAAGGATAGGCCTGGGACCAACACTCATCCTGGCGGCATTATTACTAGTTAAATCCCTTTTTGGCTCTGGTGTCTCGGATGCAAGTCTCTCAAGCATCAGCATCTTTTGGCTTGTGGACTTTGTTCTTCTGGTATTATGGATATTTTGGTTACTTCGTCTTGGTTTTGCTTGGTTTTCTAGAGATTGGTCTTTGATTTTTGGTATCTGTATTTTGGCTCTTGCGGATACTTTGGATTTTTGGTCTTAGTCTTCTTCAGTCTCTTGGATTTTGGTTTTCTAAGCCTTTGGTGCTTTTGCTTTGGATCTTTTGCTTTTAGTGGTTTTTGTCTTCTGGTTTTCTAGCACTTGGATAATGTGTTTCCCACTTATGGATTCCTCACTTTTGGTTTTTCGGCTTTTGGATTTCTTGACCTTTTAAGCCTATGGTTTGGCTCTCTTGGCTTTTTCTAGATTCTGGATATTTCGGGCTTCGGCCCATAGATTTGGATTTGTAGGCTCTGGCCCTCCAAATTTATCTTTTTCGCTTTCCGGATTGTAGATGGTTGAGTCTGTTAGGGAATGCGAAATGGATCGTTAAGGCAAAGCAAACACTAGAGTGGGGTGAACAGTGTTTCTACGAATTAAAAAAAAATATAATGTTAACTACGATATTAATCTAACACCACAAACACAATCACAGAACAGATTCAAATACAAATGCAAAATAAACAGAAATAAAAATGCAGAAAAGGAAAGAACACACCGGATTTTATACAGGTTTGGATTACTCCTACGTCCAATCCTGCAAAACGTAGGATTGCATAGAGTTTTATTACTATTTCCAATAGTCAAATACACACTCCTTGATTTCACGGCTCAACAAAGAGACACTGACTCCTATTCCTTGATTTCACAGCTCAATAAAGAGACACTGACTCCTATTCCTTGATTTCACGGCTCAACAAGGACACACCGACTCCTATTCCTTGATTTCACAGCTACAAGGATACACCATTCCTCTTTGACTTACAAACAAGGTTTATTCAACCCAAGCAATTACAAAACAACCCTATAACTCTTCAATAGCACTTGATTCAGAGAGTAGAGAGTGTAGAGAGAAGAATTTTTATCAAAACCGAATTGAATTCGGCAGAGTATAAGTGTAACGACCTAGGGAAAACTCGACGCTCGAATTTTCGACAATAATACATAAACCTGTATTACTTGCCAAAAACCCAAGTATCAAATCCTAGATTGTTATTAGAAAGAAGTTAGAGGGTGAGAATAGAAAGAAAGAATATTAGAATAGAAGAAAGAAGAAGAACACATCAGAATCCCACAGTGGAATAGAGAAAATATAATATCAAATCTCTTTATACAAAAGGACTGTATATACATACCAATCATCAGAGTACAACATATATCAGATATAGCGGAAAATAACTTTATATAACTAGCGGTGAAGCCTCCTGCTTCTAGCTCCTGAAACTCCAAGCGAACCTAACCTGTAAATACACTCGGTCTGACCCGAGCACATTTGAAGAAAAGCAAATTACACCGGGTCAGTCTGGAATACTTTCAGTGATAAATTCACAGAACACACAACTTGTTTAACTTTAGAAAATCCTTTAGAAATCAAAGGATAATAGTAAGACCAACCCACACATAAACACGGACTGTTTTTACCTTACTATAACCCAAAACGTTTTTGAAATTATAACTTGCTCTGATATTATCATAATGCCTAAATACAAATAATTAACAATCTAGCGGAACGCTTGCATCTCACGCTCCACATATATATTATACAATTAAAAACCGCGAGCGCTTTTGGGATATTGGATTACAACCTTGACAAGGTATGGGGCCACCTGCCGATAGTGTATCTATAGAGGCGAATACACTGGGTTCAATAAGAACGTCTTGCAGCCCGGCCCACACATGACCGACCACTCATTTCGCTTGAGTGTATCGAATGTATATCACCGATGGTTGGGATCAGTAACCGCCTCCCAAAAAGGGACAGAATCGAATATAGATTAAAGAAGCAAATGGAATTTCTCTAGATAGGTGATTATACACCCTAATCGGAGCGACCCACATAGCCATGCTGCCTGCTCGATTTTTGTCATTTCCCGGTTGATGAGGCTTGAGGCTAGAATTTATCTCTAAAACATCTGGTCATCATTCACTTTGAATGCCACATTGTCAGATCCACCAATTCACTAATTGACACCCACAAAAATATTCTGGTCGTTAAGCTAAGAGAGGTGCCCCTCTCCGCCACTAACAGAAATACATTTGTAAAAATCAACGTACGTTGTTCTAAGGAAATACCCTATCAGACATTCGTCCATACGAGTCATCCAGGAACAGGATGAATTGAAGGTACCCTCCTACCGCATCCTTATATAGGAATCACCCCAAGGATCAGTAGCGAGAAGTCTTTGCAAACCGTAAAATCTCAACCACGACTGAATTACGTCAGAATACCTCTGTGTTGCAACACAGAGAATATTCGTCAAGTAATCCTTCCGCTTATGAAGATCCACGGCCTTCACTTGCTCCGTCTTCAATCGACGTCTTCACGTATTTGCTGGTCGGAATGGTTTTCGAATATAAATTCGATCTCGGTCTTTCCGTGCCTACAATCGTATTGATCAGGTTTGATAGTCAGTGATTTAACTATCAAATAACAAATGTGTGAATAAAATGAGTTTATTGATTCGGTACTTGGCATGACTTGGCCTATTTAAAATATATTTAACAAACTGGTTAACAAACTCCTAAATCTTCCCATATATTCCAAACATTTTAATTATCCTTAATTTTGTTTATCAAAACTATTTTATATATTTTAGAATATGTATGTATATGTATACTCAACTTACCATTACCTTTGGAATAGTGATATATTTCTTCAAACCCATTTTTCTCTTTTTTCTTATTTTCAGATATCTCACGATATATATATATATATATATATGTATGTATATATGTATGTATTATACTACATCGTATAAGCAAATTATCGAATTTGATATTGCAAAGCAAATGTCAAACTATACTTTAAAACCAACTACTTTTATTTACGTTGTAAATAACATTTTGGTATTATTCATATTGCCAAAATCTCGCACTTATATTTGATACTTCTCATATGGGATATCGCACCAATCACAACATTTTTCCCGCGTTTCAAACTAATACTATTCCTCGATAATAATGAAGCCGTTCAAGTTGGGGTATTTTATTTACCTCTCAGACCTTGATCGACCACGTTCTTACCGCAAAATAATATTGGTCTATCACTTAACCACTAATATTAAAATCTTATTACCACCTTTCAAATCTGGTTTTATAAACCGTTCCTTTATTTGAAATCCTAGTCCCAAATCTTTTTTTGAACTTAATTTCTTTAATTAAGTAAATATTTATTAAAAACATAACTTTTAACTAAAACTACAATTTCACTTATAGCCTTTGAACTTGAAATAAAAACCATATGTCAAATAGTCTATTTCATGTATTTGGGCATTTCTTATAATCCTTTTTATCCAGGATTACATAGTAAAAATCTGTTTTTTTTTCTTTCTTTACGATAAGGCCTTGTTACCATGTATTCTATTTGCAAAATCCATTTACAAATTTTGAACCATAATCACTATATGAATTTCCCATTGCTTTTGAAATTCTTGTTTTCAATTATAGTGTTTCGCTTGAATAATTCTTTAACTTTTCAAAGTTATTATTTGGTTTAAAAACCCTTTTCTAAATCTCACTTGAATTTCTCTCTAATTCTTATACAAATCTATTCACCATTTATATATTTTAGTCCATTCTTAATCTATTAACCCTTTTCCTTTAAAGTTTCATTTCATTTGAACTTAATTTAGGAATTAAGTAAAACCTCCTTTAAATTCTTACATTCAGCGACAAATCCCATTTACCAACCTCGTTTAAACACTTGGATTATAAATCCCTTATAACACTTATCGGTCCTTTTGATCGAACCATAAAGCCACTTAATCACTTCTCCAATGGATTCTAATTACAAGCCATTGTTTTCATTATTATTAAAAAAAAATACTTTCAATATTTACTATATAAAAATAGTTAACTTGGCTACTAATTAAGAATAGTATAATCATCATCAAATAATAATAGATTTCATTAACGCTAAATACTTCAATAATTCCTTAATTCATGGTTAATCAAGGATTGAATTGATGCTTGAGTGTATCAATTGAATTTGATTACAACAACGATGAATATATATTCAACCATCAACATTCAAACAAGTTTGGTGTCAGTCATTGTGAACAATTCATATATGAATAATATGCACCACAAAAAATACAGTTTATTTGAGGATTCCGGTTAGATCCCTCCAACCTGTTCTTCCCTGCACCACAACTCGTTACAACATTTCATAATAATATATGAGATAAATTTAAATAATTTACTATTTTAAAAAGATGAAATATAAAGGATAACAACCAACCAAACCATAAACAGCCAATAGCAATCAATCAACCAATTTATACTTTTAATTGGTAAATTATATTTTTATATGAATTTACCAAATCACAGGATTCCAGAAGGTGTGAGAATTAACTCACCATATTATTCGGTCGACGGTTTATGCGTTTGTTACTTTAAATTTGAAATGAACGTTCAAATTTAGCTGAAATTTCAACTACGTCAGATCAGTGCCTAGTCAGTGCCATTGTCTAGAGCTCGTCCCTGCAATCCCAACGGATCTTGTTTCGTGTAAATCTGATATCGTACGAAAAAGTTATACTCGATTTAAGTTATATAATTTAATCGATTATTAAGCTAAATTTAATTATTAATTAACTATAATTAATTATTATCTTTACCGTTAATTACCTTAATTATCAGGGTCCACGTCATCCTTGTACTTTGTAAAAACGCGTCTTCTCCCTTTGGCTCCTTCTCAACCCGAAAAACCCTTCTCCCACAAAACAACGGATGCCAATCCATCCCCCTTTAGCCATCACCGGCGCCGCTGTGGTCATCTACTGAAACACCCCACCTCCGTTGGGGTCACTCTCAAAGGGAATGCCCTAATTTTGGTGGAGGTTTATAAGTACAAGTCACAGATATACAAGACAGATATAGGAACACATATTTGTAAACAGCGGAAGAACAACAAACTTTTATTTCATAAAGTCAAATACGTGTTACAACAACATCCTTTTCCAAAAACATAACATAACACTTTCATGATCTGTCTTGAGTACATTATTTAAAGAAGCATAAATAAAACATAGATAAACTGCAAAGCCCCCATAGTGATTGTCCAAAGCCATAGTTCAAAGCGAAAAAGTCCAAGCAATACATTTCTCTTCTTCAAGCTGGATGCTAAGGTTGGTCAAGCTGCTGTGTTCCCTCCCTGTGGACCTGGGGGGGGGAACGGAAGAAAGAAAACGAAAGAAAAGTAGAATCAGACATAAAGCCTGAGTAAGTCTAGTACTATTTTGTCTATGAATAAAGAACTGGGTGTGATAAGTATAAACAGGAAGTGGGCAAGCACAATAAACTTGGTTAAGTTGTCTAGGGTCGAATATACTATCGTACCCCATGTTAATCTCTGAACCCATATAAACTAGTTTCCAATTTGCACCCCATAATCAGGGTGATGTGATCCATTCTATGATGATCGGCTCCTACTCGCAAAGTTACATGTGTCTTACGGCCCCCGATGTCGTAGTTACCTATGCTGGTCCCACCATGGGGTGTATCAAGTCCCATAGTGGCAACCCGACACAACCTTAGAGTGCACAGGTATGCTACTGGTGTCCAGTGCCTTATTTTTCTACACCGGAGTGTGTGCACGCCCGCACTCCGTTAGAACCTACACTGCTACACCACCGCCGTCGATTTGACCTCTTACAATCAGCCCAGTAATCGTGCCCCACCCTGCCTAGTTTCAGGGTATCCTGATACACCTTTTAGGGTTACTGCTGAAAAGGGTCCCCCGTTACTAGGTTTT
The DNA here is from genome assembly GCA_030737875.1 of Allium sativum. NCBI lineage: Eukaryota > Viridiplantae > Streptophyta > Magnoliopsida > Asparagales > Amaryllidaceae > Allium > Allium sativum. Next base: position 86,958,529 of record CM060909.1, read on the forward strand.
CTATCTCTAGCCAACATGCTAAGTTGGTTAAGTGTTTCCTAACCTAACCCCCACCAGTCCGTTTAGTTTAGCATGTTCCATTTTGATTAAGTCTTTAGTTCACTTAATCCTAACAATCCTGACTCAGCCTTAATTGTCTTATTAAGGCCCTGACCTCTCACATTAGACAGGTATTGTTGTGGCTGCCTGTTGCCGGTTGGTTCCGGGCAGTCTTACGCCACAACTCAGTCTAACCTCGGGTCCTTATTGGGCTCCATGTTTAACCTCCCACATTGGATAGGTATTGTTATGACTACTGGACAGCCGGGCGGTTCCGGGCAGGTTTACATCACAACTCAATCCAACCTCGGGTTAAACACATCGTATTTTCTACATTTACATATCTTGTCATTCTTCTTTATTTCTTATATGTAAATATTTGCGGCCCATTATTAAGTTAATGGTGTAAAGGTTACACCAATCACGGGCCCAACCCATACTTGAATTTGGGCCCTTCTATTTTATATTTTCATTCATTAATTAATTTTAACCCAACGTTATTTTCCCCCGTTTTACACGTCCGTTTATATATATTGGGCTTAGCCTTTTAAAGCCCAATTTAGCCATGCGAAAAGGGGAGGCTTAAAGCGTGATTACATACACAAAGAGGGGAATGTGAGCGCATGAACTTGCAATACGACGTTGGAAATACAAAATAGAAACTGGTGTACTTGCATAGTGGTAACATAGGTGACATGAATCAAAGCATGTGAACTCGCATAGGTTTAACTGCAACATGAACCTATATTCTTATTTATGCATAATGTCAAACATAAGCATGGCATAAATATTTCTAGCATAAGCATGGCATAATGTCAAACATAAGCAAGTCATGTTCATAAGGTTTCTACATGTTTACAAAGGGGATACTTTGTTACTAACACAAAAGCATAGTTCAACTTAATCATGATTTAAGTCTAATCACATAACGATGGTATAAACATACTTATGCATAAATATTCCTAAACATGGTGTTTGCTTTAAACTTGCAAAAAGGGATTTTTGAGTCTAACCTAGCCATGTCTCACATATGTCATCATATAATTCTTGTAAACAAGATAGACTTAATCATGAATTTCAATTATGCCAAATATCATTCATAGCCTAGCCATATTCATAAGTTTGCAAAAGCATGACTTAATACATAGATTATGGTGTCAAAATTCCAACATAGTTTCATATGAACTATAACAACCAAACTTGTTTCAATTACTTGCAAAATGATTTATGCACAAAAATATACATCATGATGGCATAATAACAAAGCCCCAAACTTGCATGAATTTCAATCAACTACATACATGTAGCTTCAACATAGATTACATAATTTGCGAAATATTCCAAACGCATACTTGCATAGAACTACCGCATGTAGTTCTTTATAATGAATAACATAAATTTTGCACAAATATGAATTACTTTATTATCCTAATTCAAGCATACAAATCAACACAGTTATTTATTCATACCAAAGTAATACTCTACTTACAATGGTTGATGAATTCTTTAATTTAGGGATTGAAGACGCAAATTCCTTTGTTGAATTGATTTGTTTAGGTTGCTTTAAGCTTTAGAATCTTCCTCCAAATCCTCTCTCTAATTTGGTGGCTACTCCTAGTCGTTCCTCAGCAACATGGCGGCTATGTTCTTATTTTGAATGAATAGATTAGGGTTTAGTCTAGGGTTGTTTATATAGAGGTTAGGAACTGATTAGGACCATTGATGTTGCTTGGATTGATCGTAGCCATTCATTCGATAGAGAGACCAATTAAAACTTGCCACCTAGCCCTAATGACAAAGCAGACCACAGAAAATCAGCCAAACACAGACCTGGCCAGCCAGGTTGGCTGGGCTCGACCAGGTCGACACCCCTGTCGACAGGGCTGTCGACAGACCTGTCGACATGGGTAGCCCAGGTCGACAGCCCAGTCGACCTGGGTGGCCTAGGCGGGTGTTTATCCGCCCTGGCCCATTGGGCCCGATTTTTAATTATTTTATTCTGTTTGAATATTAAATTTAATTCAAAACTTCTGAAGGCCATATCTTCTTCATACGGACTCCGTTTTTCGAAAACTCGGACTCTATTTCGCGTATTTTTCCGAGATGAACGCAATGGCGTATCCCGTTTCCCTTAGTTCTTTGATTTCAGATTAATTATACTTTAATTTGTTAATTTCACAGTTATAGAATTTTCGGGGTGTTACATTCTCCCCCACTTAAAAGGATTTCGTCCCCGAAATCTTCAAGTTAGGAGGAATGTATAACCTAACATCCAATCATCCATCTACTCATCCATCAAACACGAGCATCCATTGTCCTTAAAAGACTTCTAATGCTTCATGATCATATGCGAAGTGTGTGTGTACATGTACTTATCTAATGCAAAATCAGGCGGTCTACTGATTCAGTTGACCTCCTTAATGCGAATTATGTAAGTGCCATGAATCCATTATGTATGCAAATTTTCCTATTCTTGATTCTACATGAGTGCATAATCATTCAATACAAATGCAGCATCCACATGTCAACACATTAAAGTTCAACCACATACGAATACAAACATATATGCATATGCAATATGAAGTGACTGAGCCGATCTAAAACCTAGATTGTGTGTGTATATGCAACCACGAGCAACCACTAGCAATCACTTGCAACCACTTGTAACCATCATCCATAACATGTTTCAACTACATGTTTCCATCCAAAAAGATTCTACCTAAAAGATAAGGTCGAGGAAATATACATAAGAAGATAGATAAAAGCGCAACTTAAGGAAAATGAAAGATCAAGGATGTACCCTCGAACAGAAAAGGGTAGGATGTACGGATTCTAGCTTCAGTTTCCCAAGTCGCGTCTCCCTCGGCGTCGCTCCACTGAACTTTGACGAGCTTGACTTCACGGTTGCATAGCTTCTTCACTTCCGTTCCTAAGATGCGGGTTGGAACTTTTCTTATGGTTGCTTCGCGTTCCACTTCGGCCTCTTCGAGTATATTTGGCTCTAACACTTCAGCAGACTCATGTAGACATTTTCGGAGATGTGAAACGTGAAAAACGTTGTGGACTCCAGCCAACTTCTCGAGTAGCTCTAATCTATAGGATATTTTCCCAATTGTTCCTATCTAAAGGTATAGTCGAATGATAGAAGCAAGTAAAAACTTTGTGCCCATTAGGCAATGTCAAAACTGAAAACCTATGCCACATATATATTGATTAGGAGAAGAACTCTCTAAGCATCAGCCCCGAAGACCGAAATCAACATCAGACTGACACCCAAAGAGTTACTCAACCCAACCACCATATATGATTCTAGGAAACTAAGCATGATGGACTCCTTTTAGGTCATAAGGGAGTCCCTTCCTAAGACCAATCTGTATCCTATAAAACCCAAAAAGTTTAGTCAAACCAATGAACACCCTCGAGCCCAACCATGTGTTACTAACAGATGAGTCATACTCCCTATGTGGTTTGCAACAGAAATTGGATTGAGAATGGGACCGAGAGGATATACAGAAAAGATACTATGCAAGTAAGCTTTACAGGAAGAGAGGGATCAAGGATATACTCTTAAGAAGAGACACGATGCACGAATCTAATCTTTAATCTTCTAAGCCGCATTTCTTGAGCTTAACTCCATTATGCTTTGTCCGTCTTTAACTTCACAATTTCGTAGCTTCTTAATTCTTGTTTCCGAAATATGAGTTGGAACCTATTTCTCGTTCCTCTTTCACTTATTCTCCTTCTAGTATACTTGGCTCAAGCCTAACTGCGTACTCATGGTTCCATGCAAGCTCTCCAAAATTCGTTAGTGAATCTTGGATCTTGTTCACTTACTAGAAGGTATTCCACATAGATGAATTATCTCTTGAAAATAAACAAATGTCAACTATGTTGCCAAATGTACTTACTAAGGTGATTCTTTACAACTCATGCATCAGCGAAATGAACCTTCAGCCTTAGTGGCGAACACTATTGGAGCGCCCTATTCTGAAATGCTCCTCCTAATGAACCCCATTTCTAGAAGCTCTTTAATCTGTTTACTGAGCTCTTTCCTTTCTCGTGGAGCCATATGTCTAACGGGCAACGCAACGGGCTTTGCATTATCTACAAGATATATGCGGAAGTCTATTTCCCGCTTCGGAGGCAAGCCCTTCACCTCTTCAAAGACATCCGGATATTCCCGGACCACTCTAACTGATTTCAAATTTTCAACGGAGGCATCTAGCGATTCAAGATAACTAAGCATAACCGCATACGAGGGATTACAAGAAATTTCCAAAGTATTACCGAGCTGGGTTAGGAGCCTAACAACCCTTTTCTCTCAATCAAGGATGGCCCCATTACTGGATAGCCAATCCATACCCAAAATCAAACCATAACCCGAAAAGCCCAAAACAAAGGCACTACATTGAAATTCTACACTAAGAATAGAAATTTTCAATCCCACACAGATCATAGACAAATGAGCTGGGCCCCCAATTGGGTTTGAAACAATTAAGGGGTCCTCTACCATACTAGTTTTTAGGTGCAGAGATTCTACTAAAGCAGACGAGATAAAGGAGTGTGATGCGCCAGAATCAAATAAAGTGCGAACGGGGTGATCATAAAGATAAACTACACTTTCTACAGAAGTGTTTGTACCTTGCTGTTGCAAAGGTGGCGCTTCCAGCACATGAATCTGTGCCCCTGGGGTGGATCCAGCGCCCTGCCCCTGTCCCCGTTTCTTTGGGCAGTCCTTAGCCCTATGGCCCGTCTCACCGCAAGAAAAGCACCCACCATTCTCCTTGGCCTTCTTTTTCCGGCAGTCCTTTACTAAGTGCCCCACTTTGCCACAGAAATTACACGTCCTCTTCTCTTTGTTGCCTTCCCCGCTTTTTTTAAAGTCTGTCTTCTTAGGCTGCAAACCCTCTTTCTTCCCTTGAGAGCTTTCTGTCTTTGTCTCCTTCTTGCCCTTATCCTCTTCATTCAGCAATGCCATTTGCACCAATCTTTCATACGTGGCTCCCATGGGTATATGGGTCATGGCCAAACTGTGTAATGGCTCATTCAACCCTTTGACGAAACGGAGAGCCTTCTTGTGCGGGGTGTTGACTAGGTCAAGCCCAAACCTAGCCAGCTCATCGAATTGATTCACATATTCTCTGACTGTCTTGTCCCCTTAATTAAGAAATAAGAATTTTTCCAACTGCAAACTTCTTTCCGCATCTGAGAGAAATTTAGTCTCAAACCTTGCCCTAAAGTCCTCCCATGTCTCCACTGGTCTTTCAGCATTAGTGACTTCCCACCAGCAGGAAGCCTCGCCCTTCAATAGCCACACTGCCAACTGTACTTTTTGTCTATCTTCTACCTCAAAGATGATGAATAGGTCCTCCGTTTCTTTCAGCCAATTTCTGGCTGCCACGAAGGACTCAGTTCCATGGAAATCCCTTCCTCCCATAGCTTTAAAATCTTTACATATCTTAGCAAACGTGTTTCCCCGAGGAGGAGGTGGAGGAAAAGGTGCCGCTGCGGCTGGATGATTTCCTTCAGCTGGGGGAGGAGGAATGGTAGGACCTGGCTGAGTGGCCCTTGCTTCTAAGAACCGTCTAAACCAACCAGGTATTGGCACCCCTTCCGGCAAGTTAAGTTCTTGGGACATGCTGAAACAAAAAGGATAGATTCAAAACGAAGGATAAGAGATAGCTCCTATGGCTTTGGGGGGTGGACTTTGCCTTTTTAAAAATAAAATAATATTTTTCTTTTAAAAATGCTTCTTTAAATGTCCTTTTTGAAAATAATTTTTCAAAACTTTTTATCTTATCTGGTAAACCTATGCTCTGATACCAAGTGAAACACCCCACCTCCGTTAGGGTCACTCTCAAAGGGAATGCCCTAATTTTGGTGGAGGTTTATAAGTACAAGTCACAGATATACAAGACAGATATAGGAACACATATTTGTAAACAGCGGAAGAACAACAAACTTTTATTTCATAAAGTCAAATACGTGTTACAACAACATCCTTTTCCAAAAACATAACATAACACTTTCATGATCTGTCTTGAGTACATTATTTAAAGAAGCATAAATAAAACATAGATAAACTGCAAAGCCCCCATAGTGATTGTCCAAAGCCATAGTTCAAAGCGAAAAAGTCCAAGCAATACATTTCTCTTCTTCAAGCTGGATGCTAAGGTTGGTCAAGCTGCTGTGTTCCCTCCCTATGGACCGGGGGGGGGAACGGAAGAAAGAAAACGAAAGAAAAGTAGAGTCAGACATAAAGCCTGAGTAAGTCTAGTACTATTTTGTCTATGAATAAAGAACTGGGTGTGATAAGTATAAACAGGAAGTGGGCAAGCACAATAAACTTGGTTAAGTTGTCTAGGGTCGAATATACTATCGTACCCCATGTTAATCTCTGAACCCATATAAACTAGTTTCCAATTTGCACCCCATAATTAGGGTGATGTGATCCATTCTATGATGATCGGCTCCTACTCGCAAAGTTACATGTGTCTTACGGCCCCCGATGTCGTAGTTACCTATGCTGGTCCCACCATGGGGTGTATCAAGTCCCATAGTGGCAACCCGACACAACCTTAGAGTGCACAGGTATGCTACTGGTGTCCAGTGCCTTATTTTTCTGCACCGGAGTGTGTGCACGCCCGCACTCCGTTAGAACCTACACTGCTACACCACCGCCGTCGATTTGACCTCTTACAATCAGCCCAGTAATCGTGCCCCACCCTGCCTAGTTTCAGGGTATCCTGATACACCTTTTAGGGTTACTGCTGAAAAGGGTCCCCCGTTACTAGGTTTTCTATCTCTAGCCAACATGCTAAGTTGGTTAAGTGTTTCCTAACCTAACCCCCACCAGTCCGTTTAGTTTAGCATGTTCCATTTTGATTAAGTCTTTAGTTCACTTAATCCTAACAATCCTGACTCAGCCTTAATTGTCTTATTAAGGCCCTGACCTCTCACATTAGACAGGTATTGTTGTGGCTGCCTGTTGCCGGTTGGTTCCGGGCAGTCTTACGCCACAACTCAGTCTAACCTCGGGTCCTTATTGGGCTCCATGTTTAACCTCCCACATTGGATAGGTATTGTTATGACTACTGGACAGCCGGGCGGTTTCGGGCAGGTTTACATCACAACTCAATCCAACCTCGGGTTAAACACATCGTATTTTCTACATTTACATATCTTGTCATTCTTCTTTATTTCTTATATGTAAATATTTGCGGCCCATTATTAAGTTAATGGTGTAAAGGTTACACCAATCACGGGCCCAACCCATACTTGAATTTGGGCCCTTCTATTTTATATTTTCATTCATTAATTAATTTTAACCCAACGTTATTTTCCCCCGTTTTACACGTCCGTTTATATATATTGGGCTTAGCCTTTTAAAGCCCAATTTAGCCATGCGAAAAGGGGAGGCTTAAAGCGTGATTACATACACAAAGAGGGGAATGTGAGCGCATGAACTTGCAATACGACGTTGGAAATACAAAATAGAAACTGGTGTACTTGCATAGTGGTAACATAGGTGACATGAATCAAAGCATGTGAACTTGCATAGGTTTAACTGCAACATGAACCTATATTCTTATTTATGCATAATGTCAAACATAAGCATGGCATAAATATTTCTAGCATAAGCATGGCATAATGTCAAACATAAGCAAGTCATGTTCATAAGGTTTCTACATGTTTACAAAGGGGATACTTTGTTACTAACACAAAAGCATAGTTCAACTTAATCATGATTTAAGTCTAATCACATAACGATGGTATAAACATACTTATGCATAAATATTCCTAAACATGGTGTTTGCTTTAAACTTGCAAAAAGGGATTTTTGAGTCTAACCTAGCCATGTCTCACATATGTCATCATATAATTCTTGTAAACAAGATAGACTTAATCATGAATTTCAATTATGCCAAATATCATTCATAGCCTAGCCATATTCATAAGTTTGCAAAAGCATGACTTAATACATAGATTATGGTGTCAAAATTCCAACATAGTTTCATATGAACTATAACAACCAAACTTGTTTTAATTACTTGCAAAATGATTTATGCACAAAAATATACATCATGATGGCATAATAACAAAGCCCCAAACTTGCATGAAATTCAATCAACTACATACATGTAGCTTCAACATAGATTACATAATTTGCGAAATATTCCAAACGCATACTTGCATAGAACTACCGCATGTAGTTCTTTATAATGAATAACATAAATTTTGCACAAATATGAATTACTTTATTATCCCAATTCAAGCATACAAATCAACACAGTTATTTATTCATACCAAAGTAATACTCTACTTACAATGGTTGATGAATTCTTTAATTTAGGGATTGAAGACGCAAATTCCTTTGTTGAATTGATTTGTTTAGGTTGCTTTAAGCTTTAGAATCTTCCTCCAAATCCTCTCTCTAATTTGGTGGCTACTCCTAGTCGTTCCTCAGCAACATGGCGGCTATGTTCTTATTTTGAATGAATAGATTAGGGTTTAGTCTAGGGTTGTTTATATAGAGGTTAGGAACTGATTAGGACCATTGATGTTGCTTGGATTGATCGTAGCCATTCATTCGATAGAGAGACCAATTAAAACTTGCCACCTAGCCCTAATGACAAAGCAGACCACAGAAAATCGGCCAAACACAGACCTGGCCAGCCAGGTTGGCTGGGCTCGACCAGGTCGACACCCCTGTCGACAGGGCTGTCGACAGCCCTGTCGACATGGGTAGCCCAAGTCGACAGCCCAGTCGACCTGGGTGGCCTAGGCGGGTGTTTATCCACCCTGGCCCATTGGGCCCGATTTTTAATTATTTTATTCTGTTTGAATATTAAATTTAATTCAAAACTTCCGAAGGCCATATCTTCTTCATACGGACTCCGTTTTTCGAAAACTCGGACTCTATTTCGCGTATTTTTCCGAGACGAACGCAATGGCGTATCCCGTTTCCCTTAGTTCTTTGATTTCAGATTAATTATACTTTAATTTATTAATTTCACAGTTATAGAATTTTCGGGGTGTTACATCTACATCCATCATCGACCCTCTCACCAGAACCCCACCACCAAGCAGTACCACCACTCCCAGCGCCATGACCCCATATCGCCGCCTTCGCCTGGAAAACACATCTCCCTCAATTCCGTTTAACCCCAAAATCACGCCACTTCAGGCCGTTGTACCAGGCCGCACCACCACCGTTCTGAACATCTCCCAACCCCCTTCGATTTGCTTCAGACCACAACCACCCCTCGACAACTACATCGTCGGAAAAATCCAAAACTACTTCGCCACTTTTGAAAACAGCCCCAAAACAGACCACTTCCGTTCAACTCCGATTTCTCTCAACACAGACCACCGTAAGACTTGAAACCATTGCCAAATTAAAGCTCTATCTCCCCTCTTTGTTTCTCCCCAGGTCTGAGTTTATGAAATTGATCCAATCGTTGTAATTTTGGCCAAGAACGAAAACTGATCTTCGATGTTCATCACGATTTCCGGCCACCACACTCGACGATACCTCCCCAACTTTTTACTAGAGCTTCCCCTCCTCCCGATCTACAGGTTTGCTTCATGTCCCCCTAGCAAATCCTTCACGGATTGGAAGATATAAATTGTTTTGTAACGATGGGCTTATTTGCAAATTTTGGTGAAGAAAATGGAACTTGGCTAGAGACTCTGAGTTGGGGGCTTTATATAAGTGGAATTTATTATATTTTATCTTGATGTGACAAGCGATATTGACTAACGATTTTTATTTCATGCTTATCGTAATTTTAAACACATTTTATTGGCTGTTGTGCTCACGTACAAACCCCATTCTAGATGCGAATGGACGACATGATATAATTTGACGATACGGTCCTAATGAAACTTGTTTCGTCGAATTCCGAGTCAGCTTGCTCCAAAGGCCCTCGTTCATGTTCAAATGGTCATTTTTATTTGTATTTTATTTTTCCACGCTCACAAAATAACCCCGATTGACGCGCCACTTGAAACCTAGCAATAATTAGCTATTACGGTCTCAATAAAATTTGTTTCGTCGAAAACAGAGGTCGTTTGAATAAAGTCCCTTTATAACTGCCCAATTTTAAAATACCTCAACATAATATTATTAAAATATTGTAATTGGCCATACACGACCAGAAATTCATATACTACCACAATAAAATATCACAGGTTGAATTTGAAGCCAAATCGATATTATAAATATTTAAAAACCCTTTATTTAATATAAATAACGTTAAAATTAAATAAAGAAATTCCACAGCGACCTTTTCAAAATCTGATTTGGACATAAAATAAAATCTACGCTATGAAAACTGAATTTTTCTCTTCCATTGGAAAGATATCGTCAAATAGATTCTAGCGTTTCTTGTTTTGAGAAAATCTGACTTATTTTGAATCCTGTACAGCCGTTTAAAGTTCAAAACGCCAAATTACGAACTGTCGCGCCGCTGCAGCTCGTTATATATTTAAATTATAAATTGTTCGCTCGACCGTCGTTTTAGAATTGAAATCGTCACTATAATTTCAATAGAATCAATTCTAAACAATTTCAAATTGCCCGATCACTTTATATTTCAAATTCAGCATTTTCCCAATATTTTGGAAATTTAAATATTATTTTATTATTTATTTAAATAATATATTCAAAATAAAATCGTTAAATTCGATTATTTAAATTCAAACAAATATTTTAAATAATCAAATAATTCCAAATAAATAGGCAGAAAAATACGGGTTGTTACATTCCTTCCCCCTTAAAATAATTTCGTCCTCGAAATTGCTAAGGTAGAAAAAACGTTACAACCCATTATCATGAAATTTAAAACACGATTTTTTTGTCAAAACAAATCTAATTGGTCGTAAAACCAAATTAATTCAAATAAAAGAATTTCCCAAAAAAAATTCAAAAATTTTCTAACACCTTAAATTTTTGGCAGAGTCTACCCTGTATGGAGGTCATCTGCAATATTGCAGGTTCAAGAAATAAATATACCTCGACCAACACAGTTGGAAAATCCAAAATCCAATCGCAAAACCCAAATAAAAACCAAAATTTCATATTTGCGTAGGCGTACCTTTTTGCGAGCATTATTATACGATAAGCGATATATTATATGCGAGCTTGCTTAATTATAATGCAGCTTTATTCAAAATGGATCTGATTAACTCCAAAATTTCTCTCTTGGATGGATTTTAAAGCTGAATTGGCTCTTCAGCACCTGTTCTCAACTCAAACCAATTTCATTAGTGATCACAACAATGCCAGTTATGTTCAAAAATATCCATATCATTCACACCAACCAATTTTACACACAATTCAATCCATACGAGGTTATAACCACATCTTTACCAATTCATTTATCTCTTTAATTATCCCTTCGGATTTATTAATTTTGGATTGATTTATCCAACTTACTTATTTCATATTTGTATTAAACAAATTGATTCATGTTCAGGTTTATATTCAAGCAACCAACAACACAATCCAAACATATCATCCCAATCAATATTTGCAAATCCAGTTAATTTCCCATATTATAATAATCATCACTTTTATTTTATTATAAAATATATTGGGCAAAAGCAAATTTCAAAATAATTTTATATCAAATTACAAATACGCGCTCTTATATGTATTATCAAACTCAATCTAGGGTATTACTAACCCCATCTCTATTGAGTCACATCACAGAGCCAAGGTTATCACTAAACCAATAGCTCTGATACCACTGTAACGACCCGGGGAAAACTCGATGCTCGAATTTTCGACAACTATACATAAACCTGTATTACTTGCCAAAAACCAAGTATCAAATCCCAGATTGTTATTAGAAAGAAGTTAGAGGGTGAGAATAGAAAGAAAGAATTTTAGAATAGAAGAAAGAAGATGAACACATCAGAATCTCACAACGTAACAGAGAAAATATAATATCAAATCTCTTTATACAAAAGGACTGTATATACATACCAATCATCAGAGTACAACATATATCAGACACAACGGAAAATAACTTTATATAACTAGCGGTGAAGCCTCCTGCTTCTAGCTCCTGAAACTCCAAGCGAACCTAACCTATAAATACACTCGGTCTGACCCGAGCACATTTGAAGAAAAGCAAATTACACCGGGTCAGTCTGGAATACTTTCAGTGATAAATTCATAGAACACACAACTTGTTTAACTTTGGAAAATCCTTTATGAAATCAAAGGATAATAGTAAGACCATCCCACACATAAACACGAATGCTTTTTACCTTACTATAACCCAAAATGTTTTTGAAATCGTGACTTACTCTAATATTATCATAATGTCTAAATACAAATAATTAACAATCTAGCGGAACGCTTGCATCTCACGCTCCACATATATATTATACAATTAAAAACCGCGGGCGCTTTTTGGATATTGGATTCCAACCTTGACAAGGTATGGGACTACCTGCCGATAGTGTATCTCTAGAGGAGAATACACTGGGTTCAACAAGAACGTCTTGCAACCCAGCCCACACATGACCGACCACTCATTTCTCTCGAGTGTATCGAATGTATATCACCGATGGTTGGGATCAGCAACCGCCTCCCGAAAAGGGACAGCATCGAATATAGATTAAAGAAGCAAATGGATTTCTTAAGATTGGTGATTATACCCCCTAATGGGAGCGACCCACATAGCCATGCTGCCTGCCCGATTTTTGTCATTTCCCAGTTGATGAGGCTTGAGGCTAGAATTTTTCTCTAAAACATCTGGTCATCATTCACTTTGAATGCCACATTGTCAGATCCGCCAAATCACTAATTGACGTCCACAAAAATATTCTGTTCGTTAAGCTAAGAGAGGTGCCCCTCTCCACCACTAACAGAAATACGTTTGTAAAAATCAACGTACGTGGTTGTAAGGAAATAGTCTGTCAGACATTCGTCCATACAAGTCATCCAGGAATAGGATGAACCGAAGGTACCATCCTACCGCATCCTTATATAGGAATCACCCCAAGGATTAGTAGCGAGAAGTCCTTGCAAACCTTAAAATCTCAACCATGACCGAAACACGTCATAATACCTTTGTGTTGCAACATAGAGAATATTCGTCAAGTAATCCTTCCGCTTATGAAGATCCATGACGTTCACTTGTTCCGTCTTCAATCTACATCTTCACGTATTTACTGGTCAGAATGGTTTTCGAATATAAATTCGATCCCGGTCTTTCCGTGCCAACAATCGTGTTGGTCAGGTTTGATAGTTGGTGATTTAACTATCAAATAACAAATGTGTGATTAAAATGAGTTTATTGATTTTGTACTTGGCATGACTTGGCTTATTTAAAATATATTTAACAAACTGGTTAACAAACTCCTAAATCTTCCCATATATTCCAAACATTTTAATTATCCTAAATTTTATTTATCAAAACTATTTTATATATTTTAGAATATGTATATATATATGTATACTCAACTTACCATTACCTTTGGAATAGTGATATATTTCTTCAAACCCATTTTTCCCTTTTTTCTTATTTTCAAATATCTCACACTATATATATATATATATATATATATATATATATATATATATATGTATGTATGTATGTATGTATATATGTATATATGTATTATACTACATGGTATAAACAAATTATCGATTTTGATATGACAAAGTAAATGTCAAACTATACTTTAAAACCAACTACTTTTATTTACGTTGTAAATAACATTTTGGTATTATTCATATTGCCAAAATCTCGCACTTGTATTTGATACTTCTCATATGGGATATCACACCAATCACAACACTTTTCCCTTGTTTCAAACTAATACTATTCCTCGATAATAATGAAGCCGTTCAAGTTGGGGTATTTTATTTACCTCTCAGACCTTGATCGACAATGTTCTTACCTCAGAATAATATTGGTCTATCACTTAACCATTGATATTAAAATCTTATTATCACCTTTCAAATCTGGTTTTATAAACCATTCCTTTATTTGAAATCCTAGTCCCAAGTCTTTTTTTTACTTAATTTTTTTAATTAAGTAAATATTTATTAAAAACATAATTTTTAACTAAAACTACAATCTCACTTATAGCCTTTGAATTTGAAATAAAAACCATATGTCAAATAGTCTAATTCATCTATTTGGGCATTTCTTATTATACTTTTTATCCTAGATTATATAGTAAAAATCTGTTTTTTTCTTTCTTTACGATAAGGCCTTATTACAATGTATCCTATTTCCAAAATCCATTTACAAATTTTAAACCAAAATCACTATATGAATTTCCCTTTTCTTTTGAAATCCTTGTTTTCAATTATATTGTTTCATTTGAATAATTCTTTAACTTTTCAAAGTTATTATTTGGTTTAAAAACCCTTTTCTAAATCTCGCTTGAATTTCTCTCTAATTACTTACACAAATCTATTCACCATTTCTATATTTTAGTCCATTCTTAATTTATTAACACTTTTCCTTTAAAGTTTCATTTCATTTGAACTTAATTTAGGAATTAAGTAAAACATCCTTTAAATTCTTACATTGACCGACAAATCCCATTTACCAACCTCATTTAAACACTTGGATTATAAATCCCTTATAACACTTATCGGTCCTTTTGATCGAACCATAACGCCACTTAATCACTTCTCCAATGGATCCCAATTAAAAGCCATTATTTTCATTATTATTAAAAGTAATAATTTACTTTGAATATTTACTATATAAAAATAGTTAACTTGGCTACTAATTAAGAATAGTATAATCATCATCAGATAATAATTGATTTCATTAACGCTAAATACTTCAACAATTCCTTAATTTATGGTTAATCAAGGATTAAATTGACGCTTGAGTGTATCAATTGAATTTGATTACAACAACGATGAATATATATTCAACCATCAACATTCAAACATGTTTGGTGTCAGTCAGTGTGAACAATTCATATATGAATAATATGCACCACAAAAAAATACAGTTTATTTGAGGAATCCGTTTGGATCCCTCCAACCTGTTCTTCCCTGCACCATAACTCGTTACAACATTTCATAATAATATATGAGATAAATTTCAATAATTTACTATTTTAAAACGATGAAATATAAAGGACAGCAACCAATCAAACCATAAACAGCCAATATCAATCAATCAACCAATTTATACTTTTAATTGGTAAATTATATTTTTATATGAATTTACCACATCATAGGATTCCAGAAGGTGTGAGAATTAACTCACCAGATTATTCGGTCGATGGTTGACGTATTTGTTCCTTTAAAATTGAAACGAACGTTTAAATTTAGCTGAAATTTCAACTGCGTTAGATCAGTGCCATTGTCTAGAGCTCTTCCCTGCGATCCCAACGGATCCAGTTTCGCGTAAATCCGATATCGTATGAAAAAGTTATACTCGATTTAAATTATATAATTTAATCAATTATTAAAATAAATTTAATTATTAATTAACTATAATTAATTATTATCTTTACCGTTAATTATCAGGGTCCACGTCATCCTTGTACTCAGCAATAACACGTCTTCTCCCTTTGGCTCCTTCTCAACCCGATAACCCCTTTTGCCTCAAAACAACAGACGTCAATCCATCCCCCTTTAGCCATCACCGGCGCCGCCGTGGTCATCTACATCCATCATCGACCCTCTCACCAAAATCGCACCACCAAACAGTACCACCACTCCTAGCGTCGTGACCCCATATCGCCGCCTTCACCTGGAAAACCCATCTCCCTCAATTTCGTTTAACCCCAAAATCATGCCACCTCAGCCCGTTGAACCAGGCTGCACCACCACCGTTCTAACCACCTCCTAACCCCCATCTATTTGCTTCAGGCCACAACCCCCCCTCGATAACTACATTGCCGGAAAAATCCAAAACCACTTCGCTACTTTTGAAAACAACCCCAAAACAGACCACTTCCGTTCAACTCCGATTTCTCTCTCCACAGACCACCATAAGACTTGAGACCACCGCCAAATTAAAGCTCTGTCTCCCCTCTTTCATTCTCCCCAGGTCCGAGTTTCTGAAATCGATCCAATCGTTGTAATTTTGGCCAGGAACGAAAACTGATCTTCGTTGTTCATCGCGATTTCCGCCACCACACTCAACGATACCTCCCCAACTTTTTACTGGAGCTTCCCCTCCTCCCGATCTACATGTTTGCTTCAGGTCTCCCTAGCAAATCCTTCACGGATTGGAAGATATAAATTGTTTTGTAACGAGCGGCTTATTTGCAAATTTTGGTGAAGAAAATGGAACTTGGCTGGAAACTCTGAGTTGGGGGGCTTTATATAAGTGGGATTTATTATATTTTATCTTGATGTGACAAGCGATGTTGACTAACGATTTTTATTTCGTGCTTATCGTAATTTTGAACGCTTTTTATTGGCTACTGTGCTCACGTATAAACCCCGTTCGAGATGCGAATGGACGACATGGTATAATTTGACGATACGGTCCTAATGAAACTTGTTTCGTCGAATTCCGAGTCCCTTTGCTCCAATGGCCCTCGTTCATGTTCAAATGGTCATTTTTATTTGTATTTTATTTTGCCAAAATCACAAAATAACCCCGATTGACGCACCACTTGAAACCTAGCAATAATTAGCTATTACGGTCTCAATAAAATTTGTTTCGTCGAAAACAGAGGTCGTTTGAATAAAGTCCCTTTTATAACTGCCCAATTTAAATAAAATAAACCAATTTTAAAATATCTCAATATAATATTATTAAAATATTGTAATTGGTCATACACGACAAGAATTTCATATACTACCACAATAAAATATCATGGGTTGAATTTGAAGCCAAATCGATATTATAAATATTTAAAAACCCTTTATTTAATATAAATAACGTTAAAATTAAAGAAAGAAATTCCACAGTGACCTTTTCAAAATTTGGTTTGGACATAAATAAAATCAACGCTGTGAAAACTGGATTTTTCTCTTCCATTGGAAAGATATCGTCAAATAGATTCTAGCATTCTTGTTTGAGAAAATCCGACTTATTTTGAATCCTGTACAGCCGTTTAAAGTTCAAAACGCCAAATTACGAACCGCTGCGCCGCTGCAGCTCGTTATATATTTAAATTATAAACTATTCGCTCGACCGTCATTTTAGAATTGAAATCGTCACTATAATTTCAGTAGAATCAATTCTAAACCATTTCAAATTGCCCGATCACTTATATTTCAAATTCATCATTTTCCAAATATTTTGGAAATTAAAATATTATTTTATTATTTATTTAAATAATATATTCAAAATAAAATCGTTAAATTCGATTATTTAAATTCAAACAAATATTTTAAATAATCAAATAATTCCAAATAAATAGGTAGAAAAATACGGGTCGTTACAATAAGTGTAAGAATCAAAAAAATGATTAAGAATAATGGTGGAGAGAAAAAGGATGAAGTTAGAGAAGAAGAGATGATAAAAAATTCGGTTTTAACCCCTTTTTATAGAGTATGAAAGGTTGCAACGGTTCTGAATCATTTCAAATAGTGAAAAGACACTTCCTTTCAAATTTGGAAAAAGTGACAGTTATATGTTGACATGGAGTTTTTGTTATGTCGACATACTCCTTTGAAAATTTAAATTTTGAAATATATTTCAAAAGTTTTTGATATAAATATAATTCTGGAAATTCTTGAATTAAAATATAATGGTATAAATTAATAATATAGACTAGAAAAATATATGAAAACATAATTTTAAATCATTTAAACATATTCATAATTTTATTAGGTTTTAAACTATATAAATATAAAGTGTAAGAATATAAAATATAAATATAAATATAAAAGTTAAGTTTGAAAAATAAAGAAAAATAGAAACAAATAGAAAAATAAAATATAGAGGATTGAGGATAGAATTGAGAAAATTAGAATTTGAATTTGAACCTGGAGTGCTATTTAGAGTCTTACAAAATCTAAACTCTATAACTATATCAATCTTGAACTCTTGAATTCTTGATTACTCATGAGTCTTGAAATTTGTTTGAATTCTGAATCTCTATCATCTTTAAACTGTATAGTCTTTAGTAATATATCCTATATATAATTCCTGCATATGTATATATATATATATATATTCTATACAAAAAGTGTTAGTATATATTTTATAATCAATGATAATTGAAATAAGGTTGTTGTCATCAAAACTCCATTCTCCAACAATCTCCCCCTATTTGATGATGACAACCTTAGTTTATAAAATATTATACTTGTATATATCTATTTGATGATGATCCTTCTAATACTTTCCCATGTCATACCTGTATATATCTGTTTGATGATGATCCTTCTAGTACTCCCCCATGTCATACCTGTATATATCTGTTTGATGATGATCCTTCTAATACTCCCCCTGTCTGTAAGAATCCTATAAACTATGCATATTCTATAATTTCTCCCCCTTTGTCATTATCAAAAAGAAATTCTAAAACTACTCCTCCTAAATCCTATAACTATCTAAGTAATTCCAATACTAAAGTACTCCCCGTGAATCTATGACTACACTAGTCTAATAAACTAAATAGAAGGATAATAATCTAATCATTTCAAACAAGCAAATCAATACAAACAAGTAACTCAAACAATCAAGCAGTTCAACCAACAAGCAATTCAAACAATCAAGCAATTCAAACAATCAAAGAATTCAAACAAGTAATCATAAACAATTAAATTAACTAAAGCATTCTTGAACCTTCAACTAATCCTTAGAAACTCTAAAACTCCCCCTTAATCTAATACAAGACTAAACCTATCCTAAACTCCTTAAAACTTTAATAGAACTTTAGTCTAGACTAAGAAATAACTCTAATATGATATCCTTAGAATTATGATATAAGCAAACCAATTTAATCCAAACAGTCATAAAACCAAACATTTCTTGTAATTTCTAATTATCCTAAAACCTATAAAGCTCTATTGACTACAAATGCATAATTATATTTCTAGCACACCTTCCAATCGCTAATGAAATTCAACCATGTTAAACAATTCAAATAAGTCAATCAAGTTAATCAAGACAAAGTAAATATGTTATGTATTTGACTAATAATCCTAGATAAAATCTTTTCATATTATATACTTGTTATGTGTGAAGTTAAGGTTAACATGTAATGTAGTGTGTTGGTTATAATGCAGTATGTTATATGCAAAATTATATGAAGTGATATGTTGAATAAAATGCAACTTGGATGTGAATGATTTTAATTTGAGATGTACTCAAATGATGCACGATATGAAATAAGATGTGTAATGATAGTATGTAGAATGATTTGGTAATTATATCTATTTAGGTAACATATATTCAAAGTACTATTTAACTATTATGAATTATTTGAATCAAACAAAGATAATATTAATTTCTAGACTTATATTAATTATATTAGTGAATTTGATTAAAAGAATAATAAAGATAAGAGTTTAATTAAAAATAACATTCATGATAAGTAGTAAAATATTTAGAAAAATCCAGAAGTTAAATAATATTAGAAGGGTAAATATTGTAAAAATTGAAGATCTTTCTAAAGAGAATATAAAATTTGTATAATATAAAGTAAGCTATATAAACATATATTCATAAGTATATGTAAAACTAATTTAAAAAGAACTTAAATTTTAATTTATGAGATATACATTAATATTTTGATACAAATCAATTTTAAATTTAAACTTTAGAATTCAAAACATACTTGTTTTGCTAAAAAACCATTTATACTTTAGAAGGAAATATTATAAAGTAATATATAAAACTTCTTATATTTAAACTACTTACAAAATCATGTATATGTATTTCTTTATATTAAGTTAAATATACAAGTTTATAAATCTTAATAGGAAGTCAAAATAAATATTAAGTTACAAATAGTATTTGTGATAACGTAACCCAAAACTGTTATGAAATCATAAGAATAATATATAAGTTAAAATATGCATGTTTAAACTGTATAAAAGATGAATAAGTTTATATTTATAACAGTATCAAAAATTTATATTAACTCTG
This sequence comes from Allium sativum, assembly GCA_030737875.1. Classification (NCBI taxonomy): domain Eukaryota; kingdom Viridiplantae; phylum Streptophyta; class Magnoliopsida; order Asparagales; family Amaryllidaceae; genus Allium; species Allium sativum. Next base: position 86,978,619 of record CM060909.1, read on the forward strand.
TATATCATATTGACATGTTTATCTAATTTTATCAAATTATATATTTTAATATATATTTTGAAATGAGATATAAGAAAATAAGTATACAAATAAATTTAATAACTAGAATTTTAACTGGAATTTTGAAAAAGATGGAGGGAAGTTTGAAAGTTTAAATTTTTGAGATAAAAAATTTGAATTTCATTCTATAGGCTGATATGTTAACATATAGATATATGTATGTTAACATATATGTATTATTTCAAAGAGAATATGGTTTTATGACTTTGGTTTTAAAATATCTATTTATATTTCAGGTTTAACTATTTCCTGAAATAATATGAATCCTAAAAAACATCCAAAATTTATTTTATTATTTTATTAATTTTATTATAACTATTTTTGAATTTCAAATTTGAATTTTAAATTTCAAAATTGAATTTTAAAGTTTAAATTTCAAATTTAAAACAAAGCAAAGCAAGCAAAACTTCCATTCAACCAAAAATTTAAAAATTAATTAAGGCGTACCTGGTTTTTAGATCCATTTCTTCGATATTCTCTGAATTCTGAATTGATCTTTTGGAATTTGATGATGAGATCTGCTTTATTGCGACGGGCTCATTTTTCTGATTAGGATAGTGTATTCATTTGCTGAATTTGAACACCGTATGAGAAAGATATTGAAGATTTAGTAGTTCAACCAACTTGGCGTCAAAATTTGAATCTGAATTTTGAATTTTGAATGAATGAACACTTCAACTACTATATAAAGGCCCAAAAGTCATGTCACTTCATAACTACTCCTCTTCTTCTTCCTCTCATTTCTCACTTTCAATCAAAATTTCAGGAGGCATAACTTCTTCGTTTCTCAACGGAATTGGACGAAATCAGTGGCAAATCGAAGAGGAATTTGAGCACTGCGATCTGGTAGCAGTTTGGGGATGAATTTGATGGTATCGAGGTGTAGCAAGTCGAAACAATAAGAGGTATGCATAAAATCCCGTAACAGTTTTCAATTCTAAATCGCGAACTTCAAACTGCCATATCTCACTCAATTTTGATTGGAATTAGACGAACTACCCATCGATTCGACTGCGAGAACGAAAATTACAATTTGGTAAACGATTTGAGACAAATTAGCTAACCTTTGGATGAAATTTGAAGATAACTGTCAGTAGTTTGGGTTTCCTTCTCTCTTTATTCACTAAAACTTCATTTGATCATTATTTGATCAATTTTTGACGAATTTACATGAAACCAGTAGCATTGCGAAGAAAATGAAGAGAAGTACAGTATGAAAATAAGTTGTAGATGAAAATTCAAAGTTATAAAGTGATCTGGTACCTATTTCTTTGCTGATTTATATATATATATATATATATATATATATATATATATGTATGTATATATCCATTTCTTCTTGATGTCTCTTCACCAACCGTCGTTTCTCTTCTCCTCTTTTTAATTTCTTTTCATAATTTGAATTTTCAATAGCCACCATTTTGGAATTTGAATTTAAAATAGCCACATCAACCATGTTTTCAGAGTTTGATCATCCAATAGCCATATAACACATCTTTTTCTATAAAACAACACAACTTTTCAAATAATCAGATAACTTTTCAAATAATTCAAATGTCTTTTCAAATATTCAAATGACTTTTCAAAATAACAATAATATCATGATGGTTTTGTAACATATCCATATGTCAAAAATTTCCAAATTTTGAAATTTCAAAAAGTCAAATCATAGTAACTTGATTTTTCAAAACAGTTGAATGCAGACTCATCTAATACAGATGCAATACATAAATTAAAATTAGTGTTCAAAATTTGCCATTTAAAATTTTCAAAAATCAGATTATGAACTTTTTGAAAGACCTTGCTCCAATACAAATTGTTAGGGGTCATCAACGACCAGTAGCCTAGCCTACCACCATGGACTATCAACGATACCTCAGAACTAATTTCACGTTTAGCCTCGCGACTCAACCAACCCAATCTTCCTAATGGGACATGTAGGAGTAAGAGTCTCCTGCCCGCCACCAAACAGCCAAGCGAGAACCCCCTATTATGTTCTCTAACTAGCTCTGATACCAATTGTTAGGGAATGCAGAATGGATCATTAAGGCAAAGTAAACACTGGAGGGGGGTGAATAGTGTTTGCAAGAATTTAAACAAAATTTAAATCTAATGTTAACTACGAGATGAATCTAACACCACAAACACAATCACATACACAGATTCAAATACAAATGCAAAATAAACAGAAATAAAAATGCTGAAAAGAAAAGCACACACTAGATTTTATACAGGTTTGGATTACTCCTACGTCCAGTCCCGCACAACACTGGATTGCGCAGAGTTTTATTACTACATCCAATATTCAAATACACCCTCCTTGATTTCACGTCTCAACAAGGAGACACCGACTTCTATTCCTTGATTTCACGGCTCAACAAGGACACACCGACTCCTATTCCTTGATTTCACGGCTACAGGGATACACCGATTCCTCTTTGACTTACAAACAAGGTTTATTCAACCCAAGCAATTACAAAACAACCCTATAAATCTTCAATAACACTTGATTTTGATAGTAGAGAGTGTAGAGAGAAGAAGTTTTATCAAAACAGAATTGAATTCGGCAGAGTATAAATGTAAGAATCATAAAATTGATTAAGAATAATGGTGGAGAGAAAAAGGATGAAGTTAGAGAAGAAGAGATGATAAAAAATTTGGTTTCAACCCCTTTTTATAGAGTATGAAAGATTGCAACGGTTCTGAATCACCTCAAATAGTGAAAAGACACTTCCTTTCAAAATTGAAAAAAGTGACAGTTATATGTCAACTTGGAGTTTTTGTTATGTCAACATACTCCATTGAGAATTTAAATTTTGAAATATTTTTCAAATGTTTTTGATATAAATATAATTCTGGAAATTATTGAAATAAAATATAATGATATAAGTTAATATTATAGACTAGAAAAATATATGAAAACATAATTTTAAATCATATAAACATATTTATAATTTTATAAGGTTTTAAACTATATAAATATAAAGTATAAGAATATAAAATATAAATATAAAAGTTAAGTTTGAAAAAACAAAGAAAAATAGAAACAAATAGAAAAATAAAATAGAGAGGATTGAGGATAGAATTGAGAAAAATATAATTTGAATTTGAACCTGGAGTGCTATTCAGAGTCTTACAAAATATAGACTCTATAACTATATTAATCTTTAACTCTTGACATCTTGATTACTCATGAGTCTTGAAATTTGTCTCAATTTTGAATCTCTATCATCTTTAAACTATATAGTCTTCAGTAATATTTCCTGTATATAATTCCTGCATATGTGTATGTATACATATTCGATACAAAAAGTGTTAGTATATATTTTATAATCAATGATAATTGAAATAAGGTTGTTGTCATCAAAACTCCATTCTACAACAGAGTTAACCTACCTATGTACGGGAGCTGTTATAATCCCTAGGCATGCATTTTGTTTGACAACACGCCATCACCCCCTGGATATTAATAAAATGGATTGGTTCTAGCTTTTCTTGGTTGTTTTACTCCAATGAGGCCACCTCGAAGCATTCTGACATTCCCTGGTCATCTTACTCTAATAAGGTTACCTTGGACACTTTGGCATATCCTTGGTCTCTTACTTTGGTAAGGCCACCTTGAACTTTTCTGGCTGCTCTTGGTCATCTTGCTTCAGCAGTGCCATCTTGAGATAACTCTGTTTTGGAACTCGAATGGCCAAGTTTGCGTACCTATGTATGGGGACAAGCATCTGTAGGCATGCTCTTATCGAATGATAAACTATTCAGTCCCCTTCACGAATGAGTTTGAAATTGGAAATGACTAAGTTTGCATGCCCATGTAAGGGAATAGGCGAGTCCCTAGGCATGCTCTTTACGAGTGATGAATAGTTATAAAAGTTAAGTTTGAAAAAACAAAGAAAAATAGAAACAAATAGAAAAATAAAATAGAGAGGATTGAGGATAGAATTGAGAAAATTATAATTTGAATTTGAACCTGGAGTGCTATTCAGAGTCTTACAAAATATAGACTCTATAACTATATTAATCTTGAACTCTTGACATCTTGATTACTCATGAGTCTTGAAATTTGTCTCAATTCTGAATCTCTATCATCTTTAAACTATATAGTCTTCAGTAATATTTCCTGTATATAATTTCTGCATATGTGTATGTATACATATTCGATACAAAAAGTGTTAGTATATATTTTATAATCAATGATAATTGAAATAAGGTTGTTGTCATCAAAACTCCATTCTCTAACAGAGTTAACCTACCTATGTACGGGAGCTGTTATAATCCCTAGGCATGCATTTTGTTTGACAACACGCCATCACCCCCTGGATATTAATAAAATGGATTGGTTCTAGCTTTTCTTGGTTGTTTTACTCCAATGAGGCCACCTCGAAGCATTTTGACATTCCCTGGTCATCTTACTCTAATAAGGTTACCTTGGACACTTTGGCATATCCTTGGTCTCTTACTTTGGTAAGGCCACCTTGAACTTTTCTGGCTGCTCTTGGTCATCTTGCTTCAGCAGTGCCATCTTGAGATAACTCTGTTTTGGAACTCGAATGGCAAAGTTTGCGTACCCATGTATGGTGACAAGCATCTGTAGGCATGCTCTTATCGAATGATGAACTATTCAGTCCCCTTCACGAATGAGTTTGAAATTGGAAATGACTAAGTTTGCAAGCCCATGTAAGGGAACAGGCGAGTCCCTAGGCATGCTCTTTACGAGTGATGAACAGTTAAGTTTTCTTTTCGGTTTTACTGAAAAATTCAAAGTTTTATAACTTTAATAAGATTACTTTGCAAAGTAAGGACGCTTGCTTGTGCAGTATGAAACCAAAAACTAGACCACAAACTCTAAGGACCCCGGTCCATGGCTTGTCCTTGGTTGTCTTACTTCGGTAAGACCGTCTTGGACCTCTCTAGCTTGTCCTTGGTCGTCTTACTCTGGTAAGGCTTTCTTGGACACCTCTGGCTTGTCCTTAGTCGTCTTACTTCGATAAGGCCATCTTGGACCTCTCTGTCTTGTCCTTGGTCATCTTACTTCGGTAAAGTCGTCTAGGACCTCTTTGGCTTTTCCTTGGTCGAATTGCTCAGGTACGGCCGTCTTGGAACTTTCCGGCTTGTCCTTGGTCATATTGCCTTGCAAGGCCGTCTTGGACCACAATGGCTTGTTCTTGGTCGTCTTTCCTTGGCAAGGTTGCCTTGGACTCATCTAGCTACCTGTTTATGGGTTATTTTGGATTTAAGGATTTTAGGTTTTTCGATTTCCTAGTGATGAATGTTTAGGTTATTGGACTGCTACAGTCCTTCTGTCATTCTAAAATTCTGGTTATTCTGGCTGTATCTCGAGTAATAATCCAAAGCAATCATCGACTTTCTTTCTATTTCAGGTTTTTTGGTTTTCTTCTTTCATTTGTTGATAAGATCTAGAGAGATCATGGATTCCTGGTTTATTGGCTTCGGCTTTCTAGTTAATACGATCAGACGCAATCATAGCTCTTCGGTTTTCTTCTTATAAGAGTTCATTAGGCTTCTCCTACCTTTGGTTTCTGGATTTCTGAATTTCTTGCAAAGCACATCTTCCTTCAATCAAGCAACATGCTTTGGGAGGCACAGTATTGATATGATTTTTGGTCAAAGCAGCCACACATCGAGATTTTGATAAACAACGCACTCAAGCTTCGAGAACCTTATTAGAAAACATATCGCAATTTGGTGTAAGTCGCTATGTGTTCACAAAAGGTTGGAAATAGCGTTGATTCGTAAAATCATCGTTGATGGACTTGGAAAAACCGATATGGTAAAACTACATGATCGGCTCGATCCGATCAACTCAAAATGCTTGAGCGTGTCGGTTCGATCACATGGAAAAAATCATCGTGTAAAAATGTATGGATTTCGATAAAAAGTCATGTAGCACACTCAAAAACAGCTGATCGACACATATCGATCACGAAAAAACACTTGCACGACACGCAACATTGAAATCTGGAAATTTGGCAAAGGATGGATTTGGCACGTCATTTTCTGGTGATCGACAAGATGAAAATTTGATTTTTCACGTATGCGCCCCAGTAGGATCATAGCAAGGATCGGATCTGGCACATAGGGAAGGGATCTGGCACTTCTTGTATCATGAGATTCTGCATTAGAACGAGACGCGAAATCACGTGTCGATCGCATCAGGTTTTCGCATCATGGAATTTGGCATGAGCTACTTGGCTTCGTATATGGAAAACTAAAGGGATGTGAAAAATCAAGTGATCGACTTGGGATGCGAAGCGAAATCATGGAGTGCAACATGGTGATCTCGGACTCAAAATCTGGAAAGGGGAGGGAAGCGAAATCGATGCATCTCGAAAATGTTGGAGCGACATAGAGGGATTCATTTTTTCATGGGCTTGCACCACAAAATATAGGGGTCAAAATTTGGTGACTTGGTATGGGATTCAAAATTTTTAGAAGTGGAAGATCACCTTGGCAATTCAATGTTACCGTGTAGATTAGTGTTTTTGGCTTGATCTGCACAGGCTTTCAGCAGATTTTTGGGACTCGAATTTTTCAAGCTTCGGGATGCGAATTTTCAACGATGACTTAGTTTTCTGGCTTCGTTTTTGGGATGCGAATCTCGCATCCCCCAATGATACGAAATTCAGACTGACCCCCCCCCCCCCCCCCAAAATCCCTTATAAATACCCCCAAGCTTGACATTCAAAGGGTTGGAACATTTGCACTCTTCCTACACTTTGGCATACAAAATTAAAGCTCCCAAGCATCATTAATGCCTTCCTTCATCATCTTCATGGATTTTGTACTTCTTTTGAAATTCTAAACATTGCATAAACGTTTTCCTACAACATTTGGACTTTTGCACTGCTTTTGGGCATTTTTGGATATCTTCGGAATTTCTTGGATATTGAAGCTACTTTTTGGACATTGACTCATATTTTCACTCAATGAAGAAGAAGAGCGTTTTGATCAAAGTTTAGAATTAAAAAACTATTTGTTATTCTATTATAAAACTTTGTAAAAGAAACTGTACGAACATGTACAACATTTGTAATCGACAATTATATGATGAATGGTTACTATGAAGTGGACGTTGACGTTAGTGCCAAAGCATTATAAAAGTTGTGTTCTCCCTTTGCATTTCTCTGCTTTGGATATTTGGATTGTTGATTTTCTATATAGCATACACTCAGGCGTTGGCGTGTGCGAATAGCTATTTCCCTACATCAACACATTCTTATATATGTTTTCAAATCATTTTTTTGCAAGGCTAACCAGTTTTTAAAGTGATCCGTAACACTTTATTATTAAAAGAAATTAAAAAATAATACAAGTTACACAGGTGATATACTAGGCGTGTATCATCTATAAAATACATGTTCCCACGCAGGGGATGACAAAGTTACATTACTACAATACATAGAGTACTAAATTACTTATACTTTATATAATCCATGTGCCAGAAGAGAGCACAGAGGCCACAAATTGGTTTTAACCATTATCAAAGAGGGTATGATCCCTGGTCGCGTCCTACGACGAGTAACCGGGGACCTACATGCACTATTACTAACTGCAGCAGTAGCCATTTCTGAAGAACCAGCAACAATGATGTCAAGAGGTCGTGATTTATAGCCCGAAGGCGGTGGAATGTTAACGTATGGATTAGAATCTTGTTTTCTTCAAGTGTTATTCTCAGCATTCCTGTTTTGGAGTTCTTTGAAATTCTTTAAAATTAGCTCCATTAACTTTTTCTTTTCATTACATATGAATGGGTCTAATTGAGCACTCTCAATTTCAGCTCCTAGGCTCGCAATGGCATCTAGAACGGTTTGCTCAACATTTATCTTCTTTTTCACTTTTACCTTTGGCTTCTTTACTTTGTTGTTACTTGTACCTGACATCAAGTCAAAGTTTTCTTGCAGGAAGTTGTCGAGCATTCCATTGGATTCTTGAACAACGTTAACTGAAACAGTCTGATTTCCAAAGATTACCACTGGGGTACTATATTGCTGTTTTTTTTAGGAGAAATACACTGTAAAAATCCAGGTTTGGAGCCATAATCGTAAGGGGTCATATAAAATAGTCCCACCCTCATTCATAGCATGTTCAAACTTTGTTACGTCATTTATTATGGTTTGCATTGCATTCTTGCTACCTGACTCGTCAGACATAGCACAGTCAACAACATTGGGAGAAACAGCAGTGCTAGAAGCTCTGTTGCGCAAACCAGAACCATCATTTTATTGTTCATCAACACTGTCGCTAACCTTCTCCTTATTGTTACCTTCAACAACTCTATCCATTCTAGCTCCCACGATCTTAGTCAAGTCAGTAGCTTCCACGGCTTCAACAAACTCACCCTCTTCACGAATGTGAGTGTTGAACATGTCATTACCATTACCAGTCAACTCCTTTAATACTTCATATCTGTTGGCTATTGGAAGGGTGGAAGTACCATATTTTATAGAACTACCAACTACCCTATTCCATTTCTGTTGACCACTTGCAGGAATAAATCCCACCTTATCACTACCTCTCGCCGGATTTCCTTTGCCTTGTCCCTTTGTAAGTACTTTGCTTCCAGCTACGTTCTCCGTTTCCTGTGTGTTCACCATCCTCCGTTGGTCACCATCGACATATCCGGCTAGTCCATTAGTTACATTTTCAGCGTTAACCGCGGAATGCTTAGGGCAATTGATGTTCATATGACCAAATACATTAAAAGAGCTACAAGTGTCAGGTCTCCATACATATTTGATGCTGACGTCATGTTCAGTTCCATTAGGAAAAAGAACATTAAATTTGTGAGGAATTTTGCTTTCTGGAGTTATCTCTACAAGGCACTTCGCAAATCCAAACCAATCTAAACTCTCAGTCGCCTTGTCCATGCAAAGAAACTTGCCAAGATGCGATGCTAACCAACAGATACCCACCTTCGACCAAGCCATTATCGGCAGTTTGGACATTTTAACCCATATAGGCACGGATCTGACTCCCTTACCCGAAAGACCCATATTGACATCCCATTTATTTATAAATCATTTTTATATATGTCTTTAATATATATATTTTTACTTCAAATACTCTGTTTTAATACATAGGAAAATAGTTTATTTTAACTCAAGATTCACCAGAATTTATTTAAATAATAAATGCCATGATTCGAAATTATTATTTTTTAAATTTTCTTAAGACACGTCAACGTGGGTAACCCCCCATGTTTACGTGGTGACCGTTGGGTTTCAAATTCAAATTTTGAAAATTTGTGTCTTTTGATTTCAAATCTTTTCTGAAAGGTTTTGAATGTTATGACATTATAAATAGGCTTCCAGAAACGAATTTTTTCAGTCAATTTCATTATTTTCTTCCTCCTTTATCATCTTTCCATTAAAACTCTTAATTTCTTAAATTCTATACTTATACTTTGCCAAATTTAAAAGAGAATCACATCAAACTTCTTCTATTATGATTCTCTACTACACTCTCTCAAAGATTCAAGTGCTACTCAAGAGTTATAGGGTTTTTGAAATCAAAGATCGCAAGGTAAAATTCTATCGTGTCAATCTACAAAAATCGGAACTGAAAAGGTGTGGTTGTAGCCCATTCAAATCTTCCAGGTGTGGTCGTTGCCCGTACAAATCTACTGGGTGTGATTATAGCCAAAATCATTTGAGCTCATTGTGCTCCAGAAACTGGCGGGGTGTACCTCGTGGCCTTAAAATTGAGGATTGTAGTTTGGATATTATTATTGAAAAGGAATCTACATCAACCCAGAGTTGTGTGGGAATAGGTATAGGGTACTCCGAACTAGTATAAAAATTTGGTGTGTTCTTTCCTTTTACCTCTTTTTATGTATTATTATCTACATCTGTGTTTGAATCTATGATCATATAATATATATGATTTGTATTTCATTCTAAATAACTCAAAAGGGTTTCAAGAAATTTATAAAATTCACAAAACACTATTCACCCCCCCCCCTCTAGTGTTTAGTTTGCCTTAAGATGCTTAATTTGCATTCGGCAACATTTGGTATCAGAGCATTGGTTTTCGAAGTTTTCATAATCTGAATTTTTGAAAAGTTTAAATGGAAATCAACACTGGTATTGTCTACACTAATTTTCTAGTTCATTTTTAGAAGGTCAATCCACTGTTCGGCCACCATTGTTTAATGGTAGCAATTATGCATGTTGGGATTGTAGGATGAAAATTTATTTACAACCAATAGGATTAGACACTTGAAGTATTACACAGACTGAATATATTGAACCCACTGTTAATTTTGCATAATGGACTAATGAACAAAAGTCTGTTGCGCAAAATAGTTCAAAAGGCATGATTATTTTATTTTGTTCACTTGGAAGAAATGGATTTAATAGAGTATCTTTTTGTTAATCTGCATATGGAATCTGGAGAACTTTGCAAGTGACTCATGAAGGAACAAGCAAAGTTAAACAGACTACGGTGTCCATGTTAACCAATCAATTTCAATTATTTAAAATGAATTCGAATAAGATTATCTTTGATATGTATTGAAGGTTCCAAGAGATCATGCATTCACTAATAGCCTTGGGAAGATATATTCTAAGCAAGATTAAGTCGGAAAAATCTTGAATTCATTCACTCCATAATGGGTACAAAAGACTTTAGCAATAGAAGAGGCCAATGACATTATTGTTGTGAATATTGAAGAGGTAATTGGAAATCTAATGTCATTTGAAGTTCATATGCAAGGAAGAAGAGAAAATACATCCTCTGAAAGGAAATTTATAGGATTCAATGCGATAACCGAAGATTCAAACTCAAATACCGATGATGATAAGGAAATAACATTTACGACAAGGAATTTCAGAAAGTTTCTAAGGCATAGAAAGAGGAATAATTTCAGAAGAAATGAACATAGAAATTCGATGAAAAATAATGAGATTCCGATCAATATCATATGCTTCAATTGCAATGAACCAGGCCATCTAATGAGAGACTGTTCATATCCAGATAAACAGAATCATCCTTCAAATAATAATTCATCAAAGAAAAGAAAACGAACTTATACTGATACGCTAGACGATTCTGATTCTTCCCCTTGTGATGAAGAACAGGAATTGAACAATTCGAATATGTGTTCCGCAGCAATTCACAAATCATAAGTATTGAAGATAAGATCTAAAATAGGTACGCTTTTATAAAAAAAATGTTTGAATTGGATTCTTGTTCGATTGCCTTATTAGAAAATTAAGATTTTAACGTAAATTCAATATTCAAAATTTGTATTTTAAAATTTTAAAATAATGTTATTTTAATAAAATAATAATATAAAAAGTATTATTATCATAAATACATCTTAGGAAATATATAAATAAGAATATAAGATATAAATAAATATATGCAAATCAAAATCAAAAATCACATATCTTTTAAAAGTTCAAGTGACATGTCGACATGCCAAACCCCCTAAGTTGACATGTATTTGGAAATTCAAAATTTGAATTTCCTTCCTCCTATTCACCAAACTCAATGTTTTTGAACTTGACCAGAGAACATGTCCATAGAATCTCTATTTATCTAACTATTCTTATCATCTCGTTTTACCTTTAACTCAAAATTCAAAACATATCTTCACTATCTCGTACTCTTCACAAAAAATCTCTAATGTCTTCCTCAAGAACCCCAACACTATGAGCTTGTCTAGGGCTACCAAAGCTTTCTTTTTCAATAACCCGGAGGCTATCAAAGTTTAAATAAACTATGCAAACTTTGGAAAAGTCAATACGGGAAAATTTGCTATTTCTAATGATTTTCCTTCTTAGGTCTTCCAACTCTTTTTAATCAAAATGTTGTTCTTAGTTTGATTGACTCTTGGGAAAATGATGAAGTTTGCTACCCAAATCTTATCAAAATGTTTTATGCCAATTTAAACCTTGTTTTTATGAAGAGAATGAAAGTGAAACTTGGAGTAGTGTTAAATGTACACAAACTGTTTTGGGTTGCAAAATTTTAAGCATTATTTTGGGTTGTAAGCGCATGGGAACGGACATCTCAAGTTTCAATATCGATGAAAATGACTTAGAGATCTTTCACATCTTTTTGAAAGTGACGAACATTTAGAATTCAAAAATCAATATTTTCGACCAAGATCAAGAATTGTCAACCTAATTCTTCAACATACTATCACACCTTATTCGAGAAATTTCAATAATCCAAGTATGAAAGTTTGCAAAACTCTTTTTTGCTATTTCTGGAAATTATGACATTAATTAGGCACAAGTAATTTTGGATAGATTTCGAGCCAAAGATTTTTCAATGGGTGAAAATACGTTATATCATGGAATTTACCTCACACGTATTTTCAAATATTTTGGAGTATATTTCAAAGTCGAAGTGTTTATTTCTAGAAAAGTTTTTAATTGTGGAAACATGTTTTTAATGAAGATATCAATAGTGTTTCAACCATATGAAACACTTTTGGAAAAGAATGAAAGGTTAGCTCGTGAAGGAGAAGAAGATGACATGGAAATTGAAGAACAAAAGAAGAAGTAGATGATGATAACAGCTCCTAGGAAAGCATTGAATATCCAGCAAATGTCATTAGTCCTTCTAATAAAATCCTCCTCAGCAATCAATTTTTTTTAGCGGACAATCAAAAAGCCTTAAAAAGGTCATTCGGTGAGAAGATGGGAAAGATGTCCTTAAAATTAACCAAGCTCATTGGAAAACTTTATAGGAAACTTGGTTTATCCTCATCCTCCTCTGCCGAGTTCTAGCTTTACTTTATTGTTGCATTAGTTTCTATTTTCATATTTTCATTTTGTATTATGTATTAACTCATGTATCCATATCAAATTATTAATGAAGTTATTATATTTCTAATTATTCCTTTTTAAACATCTCTGGGATGAACAATAGTGTGATAAATATAAGAATATATTAACCAAAACATATCATAACTCACAAAATTTTCAAAACCAAAAATTTAGAAGACATGTCGATATGGGTAACCCACATATCGACATACGACTGTCAAATTTTTTAAATTGATTTGAATTTAGAATCTATCTTAACTAACTTATGTCTATTCATTTTGAACGAATTCCAGAACCTATAAGTACTTATTTCTTCCAGAAAAAATCATTTATATATTTCTCCTTTATAATCTTTCATTAGTTTCTTATTTTATCATATCCATGGCTTCTCCAATTCATAATTTGAGTGAAAATCTTGAAGAAGCACTCAATTCATTCAAAATTGTTCTTTCTATTATCCTTCATAATCAACGTCACTTTGAATTAAGTCAAATATAGATGATAAAAGAACAAGAGAGGCATTTCGATGCAATTTGTTAGATGATTTCCTCTCTTACCAAAGATGAAGATATAACAACATAAAAGTGACTCTCACAAAAGACAATGAAAAATGGGATGCTATAAAGGTTAATCCAATCTTTGGTGATGATCGATGGGTAGAAATTCCAAAAAATATATGAATTTATTTTGAATTTGGCGTGGTTTGATTAATTTAAAAACTAAATTTGAATTTATGGTTTGTAATAACTAGATTTCAATTAGTCTAGATTGATTGATGCTTATTTATATAATATGGTCTGAATTTATAATTTGTATAAAATATGTGTATTGGATTACTTGGTTTTTAATTTAGTCTTAATATTGCCTTAATTTTCTAGTTACTTGATGTATATTAGAACTACTTAGCCTAGATTATTTTTAAGATATTAGGTATTAGAATTATATTAGGTGATAGTTCTAGGGTAGTATTATAGGGTAATTAGAGATGTTTAGGTTTTTGTTGATGACAAAGGGGGAGAATTATAAACTAGGGAATTAGAGCAAGGAGAAGTTAATAGTTTCTAAAGGAGGCAATGGAGTAATGGGGATTAACGGGAGAATTAAAGATATCAAGTATGAATATTTTATAAACCAAGGTTGTCATCATCAAAGTGGGGGAGATTGTAAGGGATTGAGATGTTGATGATGATTATTGTGATGACAACAACCTTGTTTTAACTATTATTGTTATAAAATATACACTAGCACTATTCTCTAGAATATATATATATATATAGGAAAATGTGCATGTATTGATTATTGAAGAATGTACAGTTTAGAGAATCAAGATTTTAAAGAAGAAGAGTTCAAGATAGAAGACTCGCGAGTAAGAAGAGTTCAATATTTCAAGAGTTCAAGAAATAAAAAGTAATAGAGTCTAGATTTCTTGTTAAAACTCTGAAATAACACTAAATCCTTATTTTAAAGTTTTCTCGCTATTTTTAATATTCTTATCTTATTTTAAAATTGATTTCAAAATTACTTTCTTAATTCAAATATATGTTTCTTAGTTTTTAAATTTATTTAACTCCTTATTTTAATATATATATATATATCTTTTATTTAAAAAATAGTTTAACTCCTGATTTTATTTTATTTCTTACATATATAATTATTACTAAGTTTTATTTAACCATTTAAGTTTTAAATTTCCTTTACTTATATTTATGCCTTAAATTTTAAATTATTTTTTATATTTATGTTCATAGTTGCATATATGATTTAATATCATTTTTTTAAATCATGATCACATTTGTTTTTAATATATATTTTTACTTCAAATAGTCTATTTTAATATATAGGAAAATAGATTGTTTTTACACAAGATTCACCAGAATTTATTTAAATAATAAATGCCATGATTTGAAAATTTTATTTTTCAAATTTTCTTAAGGCATACTGACATGGGTAACCCACGATGTCGCCATGGTGACTATTGGATTTCAAATTCAGAATTTGTAATGTTATGTCTTTTGATTTCAAATCTTTTTCGAAAGGTTTTGACTGTTAGGAGACTGTAAATAGGCTTCCAGAAACGATTTTTTTCAATCAATTTTCATTATCTTCTTCTTCCTTATCTTCTCTCCATTAAAACTCTTAATTTCTTATATTCTATACTTATACTCTGCCAAATCTACAAGAGAATCACGTAAAACTTCTTCTATTTGATTCTCTGCCACTCTCTCTTATAGACCCAAGTGCTACTCAAGAGTAATAGGGTTTCTGAAATCAAAGATCGCAAGTTTAACTTCGATCAAGTCAATATACAAAAACTAATACTGAAAAGGTGCGATCGTTTCTCGTTTAAATAGACTAGGTGTGGTCGTAGCCCGTACAAATCGACTGGATGTGATTGTAGCTCGGAAATCAATTGAGTCTCACTATATTTCGAAAACATGTAGGGTGTACCTCATGACCATGAAATCGAGGATTGTAATTTAGATATTATTATTAAAAAGAAATTTGCATCAACCTAACGTTGTGTGGGACTGAATGTAGGGTAACTCCGAACCATTATAAAAGTCTGGTGTGTTCTTTCTTTCTTTCTTTTTTTTTGGAAAATTGGTTATCTTTATTGCTAAAAACCAATAAAAACCTCCTTTATAAGCCTCATAAAAACCCTGAGTTGGAAATGTTTTACAAACATTAAGTGAATTATTAAAAATGTTGAATAAGTGTATGAATGACTCCTATGCGTGAATAGTCCCACATCATGGGATTATATGGAAGAGGCAAGGATTTATACTTGTCTCTAAGAAATCATGTTGGGGCCTTGGGCTCCCAATACATGCTTTGTTGTAAGGAGGGAGACCATGCATCATGAACACCACACACGCGCACGACCGACCGACCGACTCGACCCGACCCGGCCCGGTCTGGTTCGGGCTCGGCCTTGGGCTTGGGCTTGGACTTTGTGGTGTAGACACTTATATTTTTGGACCATAAAACTTTGCAGTTTTCGAACCTTTTTTATGGAAAATTATTTTCTACACCGATAATTTTTTCTGCAACTGTAAAAACTTTGTCCCTCGAAATTTTAGCAGATCCGTTTCTTTCTCCCAAACGCTAATTTTCGTTCTATATATACTTTTTATCTGCAGACACAAAAGAATATATCGAATTCTGTTTTCTTCTAGCCTCCGCCATTAAATCTTCCTTTCAGAAAAATCGAGCAATACTATTTTCGAAAGTGCAAATCTGCATTGATTTGTTGTGCAAGAAAATCAGTTATTCTGTTTAGAGGTTGTTTTATCCTAGAGGCGACGGCGAAGGAACGAACTGGTTTGCACCTCTGACCAGATCGTTGAATCGTCTTCAAGAAAGCGACCTACTCCGCGACTCAGCCATTGTTTTCCAACAAACTGAAGATGAGTTTTGAAACAATGGCTTCGAACTCAACCGTAGACGATGCTTCTCCACTCTCTGCTTTCCAGAACCCTCTCATGACTACTGCTCCATTCAAATTCGAAGGCTTGCATTTCAAGCGATTGCATCAGAAGATGGAGTTCTTCCTCACGATCAGAAAGGTTGTAGCTGCGCTGACTACTAAAAAACCGCAGCTACCAGATAAACTTGGCGAGACCGACGCAGCGAAGATGGCATCATAGACTGAACAGTCAAAACAACTGCAGACCTGGACTGAACAAGATTATCTATGCAAGAACTTTATTCTAAATGGACTGAGCGATGATCTGTATGATTACTATAACTCAGATGAGAAGACAGCAAAGGAGATCTGGGAAGCACTGAAAAAGAAGTATGATACAGAGGAGGCAGGGGCAAAGAAATATGTTGTAAGCCGCTACCTAAAGTATCAGATGACTGACGACCGATCAGTTGAGATGCAGTCTCATGAGCTGCAGAAAATTGCTCATGAGATCATCTCCGAAGGTATGGCACAGGACGAACAATTTCAAATTGCTGTTATCATTAACAAATTGCCCCCTGACTGGAAAGATTTTAAAAATATTTTACGTCATAAGACTAAGGAATTTTCCTTAGAAAGCTTGATCACGCGCCTCCGTATTGAGGAGGAGGCACGCAAACAGGACCAGAAAGAAGAGGTGTTGATTGTCAATAACAACAACACTAAAAAGACCACACCCGCTGTTCTGAAACCGAATCAGAAATCTTTTAAGAATCAGAACAGGCGCAACAAACAGAATGGGAATCCGCAATGAAACCCAAAATGACAGCAGAAACCAGCCCAAAAGAATGATTCTGGACAGTTGTTTCTATGCTACAACTGTGGAAAACCAGCTCATATGGCACGAAAGTGTCGGAACAGGCCAAGCTCTGCACCGCAGGCTAACCTGACTGAAGAGCCTCTTACGACTATGATTACTGAGATTCACCTTGTTGGTGGATCAAAGGGTTGGTGGGTAGACACTGGTGCCTCTCGCCATGTCTGCTATGATCGTGGCTTGTTCTCTACATACACGGCTGCTGAAAATCAGAAAGTGTTGTTGGGAGATTCTCACACCACTAAAGTTGCAGGGATTGGCAATGTGGAAATTAAGTTTACCTCTGGAAAGACTGTAATTCTGAAAGATGTTATGCATACTCCAGAGATTAGAAAGAATCGGGTGTCTGGCTTTCTCCTTAATAAGGCTGGGTTTACTCAAGTCATTGGGGCTGATTTGTATACCCTAAATTATAAGGGAACTTTTGTGGGAAAGGGTTATGCTTGTGAGGGTATGTTTAAACTGAATGTTGAAACTAATAAAGTGACTACTTCTGCTTATATGTTGTGTGACTTTAATATTTGGCACTCTAGATTATGTCATGTTAATAAACGAATAATTCACAACATGAGCACCCTGGATATGATTCCTAAATTGACAGAATCTGAACTTGAGAAATGTGAATTCTGTACACAAGCAAAAATCACATAGAAACCTCATATATCTGTTGATAGAGTTTCTGAACCCTTAGACTTGATTCATTCTGACATATGTGAACTTGATAGTACTTTGACTAGACAAGGACATCGTTATTTTATCACTTTTATTGATGACTGTTCTGATTTCACATATGTATACCTTATGAAAAATAAAAGTGATGCCTTTGACATGTTTAAAACATTCAAAACTGAGATTGAGAATCAAGCAAATAGGAAAATTAAGAGACTTCATAGTGATAGAGGTACAGAATATGAATCCACTTCAATTCTGGAATTCTATAAACAACATGGTATGGTACATGAAAGAACTGCACCCTATTCTCCTGAGATGGATGGTAAAGCTGAAAGGAAAAATAGGAAATTTACCGAACTTGTAGTTGCCATATTACTAAATTCTGGTGCAGCAAAACATTGGTGGGGGGATATTTTATTGACTGTATGTTATGTTCTGAATAGAATCCCCAAATCTAAGAATAAAATTTCGCCTTATGAAATTTTAAAGAATCATAAACTCAATGTCTCATATTTTAGAACTTGGGGTTGCTTAGCATATGTTCGCATTCCAGACCCTAAGAGAATAAAATTGGCTAGTAGAGCATATGAATGTGTATTTATAGGGTATGCTATTAATAGCAAAGCATACAGATTTTATGACCTTAGTGCACATAATATAATTGAATCAAATGATGCCGATTTTTATGAAACTAAATTTCCTTTTAAATTAAGGAATAGTGGGGGCACTTCAAGTATGCCTATTAGAACAGAACTTAATGAAAATCCTGAAGCTGAACCTAGAAGAAGTAAAAGAGCAAGAACCATAAAGATTTTGGTTCAGATTTTTGTGCTTTTACTATTGAGGAGGATCCCATAAACCTCCAAAAGGCCTTATCTTCCTTAGATGCTGATTTCTGAAAAGAGGCTATAAATGATGAGATGGATTCTTTACAATCCAATAAGACTTGGCGTTTGGTAGATTTACCTCCTGGTTGTAAGTCTATAGGCTGTAAATGGGTACTTAAAAAGAAATTAAAACCTGATGGCACTATTGATAAATATAAAGCACGACTAGTAGCCAAAGGTTTTAAACAAAAAGAAAACATAGATTTCTTCGACACTTTTTCACCTGTTACTAGAATCACATCCATTCGGGTATTAGTCTTACTTGCCTCTGTTCATAATTTGTTAATACACCAAATGGATGTGAAAACCGCATTTTCGAATGGTGAATTAGACGAAGAAATATATATGGACCAGCCTGAAGGATTTGTGGTACGTGGTCAAGAACATAAAGTATGCAAATTAGATAAATCATTATATGGTTTAAAACAAGAACCTAAACAATGGCATGAAAAATTTGATAACTTAATCATTTCACATGGTTTTAAAGTTAATGAAAGTGACAAATGCATTTATTACAAATCTGAGAATGACATTTGCACTATTATATGCCTTTATGTAGATGACCTACTCATTTTTAGGTCAAACATTCATGCCATAAACTCCGTCAAATCCTTATTAAGTGCCAATTTTGATATGAAAGATCTAGGTGAGGCGAGTGTAATCCTTGGTATTAAAATTACTAGGTCAGAAAAGGGAATTTCTTTGGATCAATCTCATTACATTGAGAAGATTCTAAAGAAATATAATTACTTTGACTGTAAACCTACGAGTACACCATATGATCACAGTGTAAAGTTATTTAAGAACACTGGTGAAGGTGTAAGACAGTCTGATTATGCGAGCATCATTTGCAGCCTTCGGTATGCCACTGATTGTACTAGACCCGACATTGCCTATGTCGTGGGATTATTGTGCAAGTTTACCAGTAGACCTAGTATAGAGCACTGGCATGTTATTGAAAGGGTGATGAGATACCTTAAACGAACCATGAACCTTGGATTACATTATGAGAGGTTTCCAGCTGTACTTGAAGGATGTTCTGATGCAGACTGGAATACCTTATCTGATGATTCTAAAGTGACCAGTGGCTATATATTTAGCATCGCTGGAGGAGCTGTTTCTTGGAAATCCAAGAAACAGACTATTTTGGCTCAGTCGACTATGGAGTCTAAGATGATAGCACTAGCCACAGCTAGTGAAGAGGCAGAGTATTTGAAAAACCTGCTAGATGAGATTTCCTTATGGGAAAAACCGATACCGACTGTGTTGATACATTGCGATAGTACCGCGGCTATTGCAAAAGTTCAGAACCGTTATTATAATGGTAAGAGACGACAAATACGTCATAAGCACAACACGGTTAGAGAATTGCTTTCCACAGGTACCGTTAGAGTGGATTACTTACGTAGTGAAGAAAATTTGGCAGATCCTTTGATGAAAGGACTGTCAAGAGAGAAAGTCCACAATTTTTCTAAAAGAATGGGACTATTGCCCTTAGATTGTTGAGTCACGCACAATGGTAACCCGACCTAAATGACTGGTGATCCTAAGAACTAGGTTCAATGGGTAAAAACAAGTTGTGTAGTGATAGGAGTTGAGCATGCTATTTAATAAACCAAGAAGCATGTATTCCTGAAGTGATTAGAAGATGAGTTAATAGAAACTCATAATGAGATCTATACTCTATTTGGAGTGAAGTACCTACCTTCAGGAGTACTCTTGATGGACTCACCTTTGTGAATGTGGAAATATGGCTGTTTCCTATGGAGTTTCGGGCAAAACTTCTAGAGCATTGACTAAACTAGGATAGACGTGCATGGCCATAAATGCACGGGCTTGATTGATTGCACTATAGAAAAGGTTGTGTGTGGTTTGATGTCAGGAATAGAGTTCAAGACTACGTGTCACTCTAGTAAAAACTGAATCTTACTCACTATGCAAAGGTTCAAGTATGATGACACCCTTGTTTATGCACAATCTTATGGTTTTAGAAATTGCTCGAAAATATTTTTAAAAATTCAAGTGGGGGATTGTTGGAAATGTTTTACAAACATTAAGTGAATTACTAAAAATGTTGAATACATAAAAATATAATCTTTTACACAAAAAAATGGCAGCCGCTAATCCCTCACATCAAATAGTCGTTGCCTCTTCTTCCTATGCCACACGTCAAATCAATTCCTCCCTCGAATCACCTCCGACCTCGTCAGCGGAGCTGCCGCAACCTCCTACCAAACCTCCAGACCCCCCGACCCCTCTCCAGCTGTCATTCTGAAGGTTTTACCTTCTCCCAACATAGCGAGCAAAGTGTATGATGAAACGACTTCTTGGACTTTCATGTTCAAAAACAAGCCAAGAAATGCGGGAAAGTATGCTCCAGTGCACATGATACCCTCCTACAACGGCAAGAAGCTTATGCTCAATCAACAAATCATTCAAGCTGGCACAAACCAATGGAGTGATGCTTTAGTCGGTTTTTTCTTAGATCGACCGCTTGCCTACACCCCTGTAATCGAAAAGCTGAAATCTTTATGGAGTTTGAAAGGTCAAGTGAAGGTTAGATCTGATGGCACTATCTTTCTTTTCAAATTTTCATGCGATGAAGACAAAGACAAAATTCTTCAAGGGGATCCCATTATAATGCGCAATAAGATCTTTATCATAAAAAAATTTGATCCTGCAATTAGCAATGTCCAAGGTAATATAAGGGCAGTTCCCGTATGGGTTCATTTCTATAACATACCCATTATATATTGGTCGCACACAGGGGTGAATTGGTTGGCTTGTAGATTGGGGAAGTTAGTTTGCTTAGATGAGAGTACAGAAAAATTGGAAAGGCTCAATTATGCAAAATGCTTGATAGAGGTTAAAGCAGACGAAGAATTAGTAGATGAATTTGAGGTGGAAATCCCAGAAGGTGGTTCTCAAATGATCAGAGTTGAATACTTGTGGAGACCAGATATCTGCACACATTGCAAATCCTTTGGGCATAAAACTGTTAAATGCATTACACACTCTATAGTGGAAAATGGAAAAGCCAGCAAGGATAAGACTAGTGAAAGAACAGCAAGGCCAGTTGCACAAGCAAATTTGGTTAAAGAAAAACCACCCAGTAGTAAATGGCAGAAAGTTGGTCCAAGGGGAAGGAGGATATATGAAAAGCAATACAGAATTAAGGTGCTAAGAGAAGCAAATGACAAAGGAAAAAGGAAAATTAATGATGAGGATATGGAACTGGAAGAGGGTGAAATATTGCATAACGAAACAAATCATAACAGGCAAAATCAAAAGTCAAACACCACAATGAATATGCAGGCAAACAACTTAACAATTGCGAGAACAAGTTTGGACAATGCGGGCAATAAAGCTTAATCTTTAGTCGACAGGTTAAATCGCACTATAGTAGCACCATTCATAGCCAAATCCCACATTGTAGATAAAAACATTTTTGAATGTTTAAACGGTCTGGAAGACAGTGATGGAAATATAATAAGTGATCAAGCGGTTAACAACATTAACATGAATGGCTCTGCTATGCTAGAGACAAGAAAACAAGACAGTGATGAGGATGAGGAAGAAACAAGCGAACAAGACAGTGATGAGGATAAGGAAGAGACAAGCGAACAAGATAGCGAAGAGGATGAGGAAATAATTTTTGAGGAATGTACTAATAGTGATGAAAATTTAAAAGAGGGAGAAGTTGATGGGGAACAATTATACAAAGATGTGGAAAAAGGTAATATATCGGGAGAAAATCTAACTGTGTTTCAGGTTGTTCGAGACACAGCCAACATAGCAAATGTTCAAACATCAGCTGCCTCGCACTCGAGAGCCAATGTTAGTGCTGCTTTTATTATAACAGCAGATCAGCAAGAAGAGATTTCTTATGCTAAGGTGAAAACTGTTGTGGGACATACAGATGTTGGGGAGTTGGATAACAATTTGTATGTGCACAACACTACTTCTAACCAGTGTAACAGCATTACCAAAGAGGTAAATATATCTGAGAAGGGTAATATTATAGGAAATGAAGGCAATTTACTGGATGACACTGCCGATAAAGGCAGATCCGTCGTCGCAACAGCCAACATTTCTACTCCTCCCTCTATTATGGCCCCTCCTCCCTTTGATAACTCCAACAAAGACCGGAAATTTTTTCTAAACAAGACAATCAACATCTCTAAAGATAATATTGTCACAGCGTGCACTAAAGATTCTCATGAAAAGAAAAATCCTTACGTGGAGATTCAGCCTCCCTCTTCATATAAACCCCCTCCACCTTTTGAGACCAACAACAAAGAGCAACAAGAGGATCGAGGCCTCGCTTGCAACACCTCCAGAAACAGTGAGAACCAGAGGAAGATCTCCTCTAAAAAGAAACAAAGTTCTGGAAAAACAAGTGAATCTTCAGCTGCTGCCAGCAGTTTGCCAAAGAGTTCAGCTCCCATTACTAGGAGCAGGTCATTGGACAAATCCACTTCAAAGTTTAATTTATGACACAACACATAGGAGCTTGGAATGTCAGAGGGGCCCATCTGGATACAAAACTTGACCAATGTAAGATTTTAATAGCCGAGTTCAATCTTTCCATGTTAGCTATTTTTGAAACCAAATTGAACATTGATCTCACTGCTAGGGCAGCTCATTATATTAATCCCTCTTGGAGCATGATAAATAACTTAGATCAAGCGCCGTATGGTAGACTTCTTATTGTATTTGACCCTAGTATTCATCAGCTGTCTGCGCTCGAATCTAATAGGCAAGTTATACACTGCCATAATTGGCACATCCCCACTTCTACTTCATATTATATTTCTTTTGTGTATGCTGATAACTCAGCCAATGCTAGAGAGCATCTCTTTCATAATATACCTAATTGGAGGCAAGAAACACACCCATGGATCATCACAGGGGATTTCAACTGTTGTCTTGATATTGGGGATAGAAGTGGTGGTAACCCCCTTTCTATAAATGATATAGCCCCGTTGAAACACTTGTTGTGTGATGCTAATCTCACAGAAATAAAGACTTCTGGGTCCTACTATACTTGGAATAACAAAAAGAGAGAAGGCATTAGAACGCTATCGAAGATTGACTTTGGATTCTGCAACTCTACTGCTTTGCGTTCATGGCCGGAACTGCACAATCATAAACTGATACCCCTTCTATCTGACCACTCCCCCCAGATCATCACTATGGGCCCTGTTTTTAAGAGAGGGAAATCGTCGTTCAAATTTTTTAACAACTGGACAGAAGAAGCTGATTTTCTAGAAGTGGTTGAAAATATTTGGAATACTCCTGCTAATGGCAATCAAATGTACAAGCTTCACAAAAAATTAAAGGCCACTAAGGATACCTTAAAAACTTGGGCTTACGTTAAATTTGGCAAAGGTAATAAACAATCTCACATCTACAAAGAAAAGCTAACCGCTATCCAAGAGAGAATGCTCTCTGAAACTGATAACCCGGCTATCTCTGCCTTGGAAACTGAAGCCTCTTTAAACTACCAGAATGCTTTGATAATGGAAAACACTATGATCAAACAGAAAGCGAGGTACAGATGGATGATAGAAGGGGATAGAAACACATCCTTTTTTCATGCAACGCTCAAGACGAAGCATACTCAGCAAAATATATTCAGAATCAAAAATAAACAGGGAGTTCTTTGTACTGACCCTCATGATATCGAAAACGCTTTTATCAGTTATTTTTCTGACTTGCTTGGAAATGCTGATAGGTTTAATCCTCAAATTGAAAACATAGACCCGTGGATATTGCCAAGGTTAAGCACTCAGGACAGCTCTTATCTTATGAATGAGGTCACGGATGATGAAATAATTTCTGCTTTTAAATCGATCAACATGGTTGCTTGCGGAGGACCGGATGGATTTAACGCTCACTTTTACAACTCTTCATGGCAAATTATAAGCTCAGATGTCATCAGTGCTGTTAAGCGGTTCTTCTTGAAGGCTAAAATGCAACAATCCTTTAATAACACTAACATAGCCTTAATTCCTAAAGTTAAGAACCCAGACAAGGTACATGACTTTCGCCCTATTTCCTGTTGTAATGTTATCTATAAATGCATTGCAAAAATTATAGCTAATAGATTGAAAAAGGTGCTTCCTGCCATAATTTCGAATAATCAGTCTGCTTTTTTAGATAAGAGAAACATTCTAGACAATGTCTTGCTATCTCATGAATTATTATATGGCTATAAGACCTCTAACATTTCTCCAAGAGCTGTTATAAAACTTGACATTCGCAAAGCATTTGACTCATTACAATGGGATGCTCTGGTTAGAATTCTTGGCTACATGAATTTTCTGATTCCCTTCATCTCTTGGATATACGCTTGTATTTCCTCTGTTAATTATTCTATAATACTCAATGGAGCTTGTGTAGGGTTTTTTAAAGGTAAACAGGGTATACGACAAGGAGATCCGAGATCCGCTTACCTTTTCATAGTTGTTATGGAGCTATTGACTCAAATGCTCAACAAATTAGTTAGACAAAGATTATTCAGCACTCATCCCAAATGCAAGGACCCTCAGGTAGTTTCTTTACTTTTTGCCGACGATCTAGTTATCTTTTGTAAGCCCGATGAAGATACCATTAATAACATTCTCGCCTGCCTTGATGATTTCTACAAGATCACGGGTCTGAAAATAAATTTGCATAAATCTGAATTTGTTGCTGCAGGTATTAGTTTAGAGCGTATTAATAATATCAAGGTTTCTACTGGCTTACAAAGTAATAACGCTACCATGTCTTATCTTGGTCTTCCTCTGGTAACATCTAGAATCACAATACAGCAATGTCTTCCCCTTTATGACAAGATTATAAATAAACTCGATACTTGGGCTAATAGGTTTTTGTGTCAAGCGGGTAGATTAACTATTGTTAGATCCATCATCTTTGCTATGCAAGTGTATTGGTCGAGATCCTTTGTCCTCCCTACTAAGCTTATTAATCTTATTAGATATGCGATGATGAGATTCTTATGGAAAGGTAACACTACCTTCAAATACATCACTCCCACATCTTTCTCTAAAATGGAGAAACCAATCAACAAGGGTGGTCTAGGTATATTCGACTTGATTGCTTGGAATAAGGCGGCTCAGGCAAAACATTTGGATGATTTTTTAAACAAAAGAACAAGTCTTTGGGTCGAATGGTCCAGCAAAAACATCATAAAAAGTAGGAACTTTTGGAGCATGGATGTCCCTCACAAAAGCAGCTGGATATGGAGAAGTCATTTTAAACTCGGGGAAGTTTTGTTGCCATTTATTAAATATAACTTGAATGGTGGTAACGGAACTTTATTTTGGCAGGATCCATGGTTGAGCTATGGTCGTATTCTCAGCAAAAGCTTAAATCATACTGAAATTATCCAAGCTGGAATACCTTGGAATGCAACTGTTGAAAGCTTGACTGGAATCACCGGCCTTCGGCTTCCTAGGACGTCGAATGCTAGAATTTCAGAACTTTGGAATCATATCAGACAAAATACATCACACACTAATCAGACTTCGCTTGTTAGTTGGAACAACTCAAATGGTGATTTCAAGATCAACCATGCTTATAATAGCATAACCAAACATGTGGATCTGCCGATCTGGAAATGGCATAAGAGAGTATGGAAACAGGATAACACTGCCAAGGAAAATTTATTTTTCTGGAAGCTGTTGAACGATGCAATTATGACAAAAGAAAAGTTATTGAATAGAGGGATGAATGTAGATGGTAGATGTATTTATTGCGGATGTAAAAATGAATCCATCTCCCATCTTTATTTTGATTGTAAAGAGGTGGATAGGCACTGGAGAAACATTAATGCAAGGCTAGGTAGAAGAATCACGTCGGTCAACAGTCATGGAGAATGGGAAAATGTTTTTCAAGATACAGGTTGCAAGGACACTAAAAAGAGAATTTTCAACATGGTACTAAAACGATTTGTTTGGTGCATCTGGACGGAGAGGAATGCCAAAATCTTCACACCAAATAAGGCAAAAAATGACAACATGCTGTCGGCTTGGCTGTTACAGGAGATAAAGCAATGTCTTGTACATGCACGGTTTGCAATTGAGCCAGGCATAGCAACGAATTTCGCTGCATGAAGCATTGTGTGCTCGTGACCTTTTTTGTGTGTTCTTTTTTGCTTTTTGTATTCCTTAGTGCTTGAAGCATTATTTCTATGTTTTCAGTCATTGTAGTGCCTGCACTGTAATGTCCCTTTGTATTTTCTCTCTATGCTTCAATAAAAAGGTCGGGGTCCTTTAACCCCGTCGGCCATGCCAAAAAAAAATGTTGAATAAGTGTATGAATGGCTCCTATGTGTGAATAGTCCCACATCATGGGATTATATGGAAGAGGCAAGGATTTATACTTGTCTCTAAGAAATCATGTTGGGGCCTTGGGCTCCCAATACATGCTTTATTATGAGGAGGGAGACCATGTATCATGAACACCATACACGCGCACGACCGA
Source organism: Allium sativum (assembly GCA_030737875.1). NCBI lineage: Eukaryota > Viridiplantae > Streptophyta > Magnoliopsida > Asparagales > Amaryllidaceae > Allium > Allium sativum. Next base: position 87,005,817 of record CM060909.1, read on the forward strand.
CCGACCGACTCGACCCGACCCGGCCCGACCCGGCTCGGGCTTGGGCTTGGGCTTTGTGGTGCAGACACTTATATTTGTGGACCATAAAACTTTGCAGTTTTCGAACCATTTTTTTATAGAAAATTATTTTCTGCACCGATAATTTTTTCTGCAACGGTAAAAATTTTGTCCCCTGAAATTTTAGTAGATCCGATTCTTTCTGCCAAACCCTAATTTTCGTTCTATATATACTTTTTATCTGCAGACACAAAATAATATATCGAATTCTGTTTTCTTCTAGCCTCCGCCTTTAAATCTTTCTTTCAGAAAAATCGAGCAATACTATTTTCGAAAGTGCAAATCTGCACTGATTTGTTGTGCAAGCAAATCGGTTATTCTGTTTAGAGGTTGTTTTATCCTAGAGGCGGCAGCGAAGGAACGAACTAGTTTGCACCTCTGACCAGATCGCTGAATCGTCTTCAAGAAAGCGACCTAGTCCGCGACTCAGCCATTGTTTTCCAACACCCTGTAATCCCCCTAACCTAAATGGGCACCTTATAGTGAAAAAGAGTACTTATAAATTCGGTGTGTTCTTTCTTTTTATTGCTTTTTATTTATTATTATCTGTATTTGTGTTTGAATATGTGATCTTCTCATATCATGATATGTATTTCATTCTAAATAGCTCAACAAGGTTTCAAGAAATTTATAACAGTATTCACCCTCTCTAGTGTTTAGTTTGCCTTAAGATCCTTAATCTGCATTCTCTAACACCGATGTCAATATAATTAAAGAAGGATGTGTCGTAACGAAAGATATGCTTAAAAATATTTTGGAAGACAACTACACTAATGGTCAGGTACTGTAATTTATATAAAAAGATTAATAGCCGTTTTATTAAAATTATTGATTTCATCTGAAATTATAACTAGTTATTATTAACTTGTAAGTCTCATCTAAAACGAAAGTGATACCACAATATTTAAAAATGGATACACTTAGAATTTCTATATTAAATATGAAACCTTAAAAAAATGAACATGATATGTAAGTATATAAGAAATGATACCGAGCATATGTATATAAAATGTGAACTGTTTAGGAAACTGAAACTGAAACTGATACCTAAACACACAGCAAGATGGTACTTAATATCTGCATATAAAATATGATGCCTTTAGAAAAGTGAAAATAATACCCATAAAATGCATGAAACTAACACCCAATGTACATTAACAAAAAAATTAATACCTACATGAACAAAAACAATATGATTCCTACTTAGTTTGTAATCACAATACACTAAATTTATAATCGTTATTATATACTAAAATGTAGTTTGTTTTCTTATTATTGTTTCTGTTCTTAATAAATATAACTGACTGGTCCACTACAAAATGTGCTCTGATCAAACACAATTATTCAATGATAGAAACAATAACGTTAAATATATTTTTAATTCACAAATGCACAATATTTATTACAAAAACTAAATTGCAATAAAAAATAATTTTGACTAGAAAGGGATAATTGAAAAAAAAATTGTAAAGCATTTAGTTCTCCCATTGTTAGAAGTAGTTGTAGAAAAATATGCAAAGGTTATGTTCTTTAATTGCATTGCGAAAACCATTGGACACTAGTAACTTTACATATGCTGCACACATAAAAACTGGTAACAATAGTATTATTAGCATACATAAAACTAATACTGACTACAAAAAATGGATACTTATGGCATCAAAGTATTAACCCTGTTTATAACATATATCGCGATCATTTCTTTCCAATAACATTTTTTTTCTTCATGCAGGGTGGACAATGGTATATATAGGACAGAAACCCCTCTAAAAGTTCATTCGAAAGACATTCTAAAAAACAAAAGCATGAATAGTCTATGAAATATTAACAAACAAGGGTAATGCTGGGACCTAGCTGATTTTATGCCAAATTTTCATCGGAAGTAGAAATGAATTAGAACTTTTTTTTGTGTTGAGTAGACATCTATGTAGTTCATGAAAAGCATATATTTAACATTGCTGACTAGCAGATATTTTTAGTTGTTGTATATATCAATGTGACGATACTTTTTTGGACTATTACTTGTTGCTAGTTGTTGTATATGAGATGTTAACTGTTTTTTATGTAACGTTAACTGGTATTAGTAAAGTTAATTGTTTTTTTATGTGTTCAAAACAATACCGCTTTTGTGTGATGTCAATTATTTTTTCAGAACGATGTTGGTTATTATATATACGGTGATATCTGTGCCAAATTGATACATAAATTTATTCAAAATGATACCCTACCACCATATACATGTAACTGTATCTTCAAAACTAATACATATTTAGGTACAAAACAAATACACACTTACTACAAACAACACAACATTACAAAAAATTAATACTTATTTGGGTGCAAAATTGAAACTCACTTACTGATAATGGTAAAAAAAATACCAATATTGGTACAAAACTGACACCAACTTCAAACAATACAACATTATAAAAACTAATACCAACGTAGGCACACAATTGTTGTCCTGTTAGCATAAACAATACAACAATATAACAAAAATAATGCCATTGTGGGCTCAAAACTGATACGCTATTACTGTAGACAAAACAACACCGTAACAAACTGATACCAATATGGTATTAAAATTGATACCGTGCCACTGCGTACAACAACATATAATCAATAACTGATACCAATATGATCAATAACTAATACCAAAAAGCAAAAAACATATAACACACATATACTGAATACACAACAATGAACTAAAAAAATGATATTATGTAACAAAATTCAATTACAATTTAATGTTCATTCCAATTCATCGCTTGTCAAAGTAATTACATTTCCTAATTTAATTGCATAAAATCAGAAAAATACTTATAAACACTAATGCAAATAAAAAAATCTGTATCCTCTTCTAATATTTACAATCACGCTTATTATGGCCATATTGTTTGCACATTCCACATCTATTTTGCTTATTTTAAAAGAATACAAGACTCCTTTTTCGTTTTATAGAAGGTCTATTGGTACCATGTCGATCCTTAGGCGGCTTAATGACACTTTAAATACTAGAATCAACAATAGCTTTATCATAGCTAGAAATATGATTTACTAATATTACCATAGGAAGGTCGATAAGCATCTACAGTAAAATAGCATACAACAAAGTGATAAACACATAATTTTGATCTATTTATGCATTTAATAATATGAGCATAAGTAAACGCTGTCACTTTCCACTAATTTCAACTACAACTCCAATTCTTAAGATCAACACAATGAAAGAAAGGAGATTTCACTTCAAAAATAAACTCTAAAGATTTGTAAACATCCCATCCAAAATCTCTTCAATTAAATCGTTAAACCGATACTCCGTAGATGGATAATGAATGGTATTCCACAATCAACATCATTTATTTCTTTAGCCATTTGCTTCACAATTATATTACGAATTCCATCCAAGCATGATGTAGTAAGCAATGCTCTTTCATCTAAAATCCTACTATTAAAACTTTCTCCCACATTAGAACTATACTTCCCATTTTTTTTACCTAGAAAAAATAAGTCAGACCGCTTATCAAATGGTTTGTCTTTCAAAAAATTCACAAATGCAACACCATCGATTTTCAAAAGATTAGAATGTGCATCTTCAAATTCATACACGTTCGAAGCTCTAGAACAAAGTCTTAAACAACTTAACAATAGAAATATTTGCATTCTTCGACTTAATTACTGAAAAAAAATGTTTCATACGTAGGAATAATTATGAAATGCCTTAGGGAAAACTTAACGAATACCTAAAACCTTGATGACGATTCGACATAAAAATCAAATCATGACTTTTCTGAAGCATTTCCTTTAAATGACATAAAACCCATCTTCAATTATCCACATTTTCAACAGATACTACAACCATTGCTAAAGGGGGAAAAACCTGCAAACGACATTCCAAAACAATAATCAAAACAGAGGTAAATCAACCATCAAATCAAAAAATTATACTTGAAATCCACTACCTATAACCGAAAACTGATACTTAAAAATTGGAAATATATATTTGATATTAATACCAACAGCAACTGATAATGTAAAAAGTAAACATGGAAAGAAAAACAAAAAACAACAAATATGAAATATAAAATAATACTCATAATAAACACTTAAATATAAAATTGATGCTACCAAACACTGGAAATTGATATCTAAAAGCCAGTACCTAAAAACCGAGGCCATCAGACATAAAAAAATGAACCATAATAACTAAATATTAGGCACTAATAACGAATACCTAAAAGTTGATACCAAAAACTGATACTACTAGACAATAAAAACTAATACATAAAAATTGAAAATATAAGTTGACAGTATAACTAATAATAACTGATACTGGAAAAAGTAGTCATCAAAAGAAAAACATAGCAAAAATATCATAGTATATATAAAATAAAAATGATACTCATAGTAAACTTTGAAACCTAAAAATGATACTATCAGATACTTAAAACTAATACTAATGAAACCATAATAGGTGAAGAAAAAATCACAATATAACTCATATCAACAGACAATAAAACCATAGCTTGATTACCGTTCTTTACAGTAGGCCGTCATCAATACATCCAGCCTCCCCTTTAAATCAGTAGCATCTAGAAAAAAATATAGTTCAGTAATACTTAAAACTAAGGACTCATGCCCCAAGACCAACAAAGACTCTTTCAAATTGGTTTGTATGGGCATTAACATCGGTTTCAACATAACTACCTGAATTATGCTTCTTTAAAGCCTCTAAATGCCAGCTTAAAACATTATAAGACATGACATCATTATTGTGCAATTCTATCAAATCAAGTTATTTTCCACAATAATCAAAAGAATAAGACAACCCAAAATTGTTTTCTCTACGAAAATCATCAATGATATCTCTAGGCTTTATACTAGGATGATCTTGAATTTCATCATAACCAATAATTTAATAAATGAACTAGAAAGATGAGACCATTTAAAATTTCAAGGCTACCTCCATAAAAATGTTCATTAAACAAATTCCGAATAAAAAACCAACTAGGTTATCTGGAATCACAAGAAGCATGCACTTTAAAAGGACATCCACTTGAAAATAAAGAACGAACAATCATTTTCCTAGTATAACTATTCTTCAAAAATGTAACTCATATCCGTTTTGAATTTGGTATGCAATTAAAACTTCTCTAAAATCATTAGCTCCTCTAAAACAAAAATTAATAAAATTGGAAATGAATGACGTAAAACCTGTTTTCATCGTATCTTTAAAGTAACTTTTATATGCACAACAATGTTTGAACGCAAAGACTAGTAAATGAAGAATGTATTGAGAGATTGGATGAAATCAGAATAGAACCATCATCAATATTTTTTAATTGACAATTCTTCACCTTAGCAGTAAAAGAATGGAAAGCACTATTCTTATGTAGTTGAAAACAAACTATATTCTGAAGATCGAAATCAATATCAATAGTAATAATTTTATTTTCAAGCACATAACTGTTGTGCGAGTAATTACACAAATTGCTCTACTTCTAATATGTTGTGCAAAATACTGATTTGATTTGCACAAACTCCAAAATGGCATAGCGGAATACAAAAGGCGCAGAAGAATTACAAAAAATAGGATCTAGCTTGTCGATTAATTATCAACCGCCAACTCAATGAAAAATAATCACCAAACAAAACAAAATAGAAAAAGAGAAGTAGACACAAAAATTTAACATGTTTCGACTATGCCTACGTCCACAGACCCAACAACTATTCTTTATTTCACTAAAGTGGGTACAAAAGAGAACACAAAAGTGAAATTATAAAATTATAGATAGTAGATGGAGAGACTAACCTATAATTACAAATTGAATAATCTTTTCAACAAAGACTTGTATGCACTCAAAACCCTTAGTTGATTGACCATAGAAATTAAGGTTTACTGAAGAAGAGGATAATGGTGGATGCTCTCTCACATTACTCTCCACAAATATGTGGATGAACTTCCTTCATTTAAATAGGCTTTGGTATGAAGGAGATGAAGAGAATTAATTTCCTGATTGTCTTGAAACCTTTCCAAATGTCCATGAATTGATTGCAGTGTAAATAAACAGTGAATATGTTGGTTTTCATACGCTTCCTTGCTTGAATCTCCAAGCCTAATCATTTATTTCTTCATAGTACAAAATCAATGAATTTACAAAGGTACTTCTTTCCTTATTTATAAATCCGTTGATTAATTAATTGATTATGTAATCAATTCGTTTCCTTTGAAAATATCCTCTCAAATATTTCCACATATAACACAATTGATTTTGAATCAATTACTTAAATTCTTTCTCTCTTAAACACATATTTGAATCATGTAAAGTAAACACTCCACCTTATTATATAACCAAATATGATCAAATTGTTGGGTCACACTATCAACCTCAGTGTGAATTGCTTTGGGCAATATTGCCCAAACGGAGGTTCCAAATCTTTCTAAAGTATATGAAAGATTATATGCATATCAGAACAAAGTACATACAAGAAAATACCAAAAATTCTTTAAAAAAACCGAAGTAGGAAACGAACTTGTAGATACAGAAATTTGAAAGACTAATGGAGACATCATAGCGCGCTTTGCCTTCTCCATTATATATTAAGTGAGTGCATACTCAATATTATCTTACTTCAACCTCCTATTCAGAAAAAAATTACTCGACTTCACCAAGTCTCCTTCTCAGACTCAACACCATGCTCCGCACTACCAATAACATAAAAAATTAAATTATCGCCTCTACTATGCTCACAAACAATACCAATGGAAGCAGAAGTCTTTAATTGCAACTAAGCTCCACATAGAGTCTAAATATATGAAATATTCTTATCAACCATGGTACCATCGAAAATTACATTTTCTCTCTAAATACGGGCATAATCCGATGATTCCAAACGTATTTGTAAATTTTGTGTCCTCCTAACGTTGTTATTTTATAGAGGCCCCTCCTTCAATAAAGACCTCTCATCAAATATCGCATGTCTGCTAGTCACAATTCTTTTAGTTGTTTTGCACCACAACCTACACTTTTTCACTCCTTCTCCATAGCATAACAAAATATGTTTGCTTCCTTTAGGCTTCAACTTATCATGTCCCTCATCTTCTAAATAAGCTAAACAACTCAACGCTTTAAGGAATGAGCAGTCAACAGACTCTCTTTTCCATACTTCTTCTAATATCTTCATATCTATGGCAATAGAAGGTGTACGGTTGATGAGAAATATTGTCATAGATACCGTTTCTGTGCAAAAACCCTTTTTAAACCAGCAGTTAGTCTCAAGATCATAGCTCTTCTCATAACATTTGAAACATGCTCTCCACCACTCCAAAACAATGTGACTTAGTAGAAAAATATATGAATACATGTTCGGACGCACAATAGTTAGTGAATTCTTATGACGCAAATTCACTACTACTGCCAACTCTAAGAACTCTCAACTGCTTTCCCAACTTCTTTTCAACTATGGTCTTCCACTTTCGAAACTAGACAAATATTTCGGATCTAGTCTTCATGAAATTGACCTAGACATTCCGTGAGAAATCACCAACAACTAAGACGAAGAAACTGGCTCCACCAAAAGATGCAATTATGGTGGATTCCCATACATAAGAATGAACATATTCTAGAAACTCTATAGCTTTTGGTCTTCCAGCATCAAATGTGACATGCTTTTTCTTTCCAAAAGAACAAACTCCACAAGAGATAGACTTTGATTGAGAATCAACATCAATTTAACCTACGCTTTTTTAATACTTCAAGACTCTCCTCATCAATATGATCTAAATGAAAGTGTCATAACTTAGTAGAATATGGAATGTTAGAATTAGCAGAAAATACTGAATCTCCCAAGACTGTCTCTCCACGAAGCATATAAATATCATCGACTCACACCCCTTTCACCACTACCAATGAATCCTTTGCCACTCTTAAATTCTCTCCATCTATTATTATCCTCGTTCCAAGTCTACTCAAAGCTCTAACTGACATCAAGCTCTTATGCATCATCAGAACATGTCTAATATCTGGGATAGTTCTAATAACACCATCATGCATCGTAAACCTCACATTTCGAATGCCACAATATGACAAGATGTATCATTCTCCAAACGAACTGCTCCACCGTTAATCTTCTCATATCTGACAAAACAGCTTCTATCTGTCATCATATGACAAGAGATCCAGAATCAGTTACCCAACTTGTAATCTCTAAAGGTGAAATACCGGCTAAAAACAATGATGCATCACTATCACATCTATCTGCATCTAATCTAACTACTTCCAAAATTGAAGCTTTCTTATTATTTTTTCTCTTCTTTCTAAGAGTTGAATAATTTCATATGAAATGTTGCTTCTTCTTATAATAATAGCAAGCACTTCTTTTGGAACTTATGAAGTGGGACCTATGCATATCTCCTTCAAGGTGTTTCTGCATCTTATCTCTTCCTCTAAGTGAATGAAGTTGTTGCTGAAGAAAACCGTCGTTAGTCTTCACTTTTTCGTTTCATGCCCTAGAAATTTCCCGTATAATAAATCTGGTGACGTCATAATTTTTTATACCACTACTAAAACAGTTAAACATTGGTAACTAATTCAGAACAAGATATCTAGCTTTGATACCAAACTATTGTACTAATAATTACACAAATTGCTCTAATACCAATCTGTTGTTGATTTGATTTGCACAAAATTCAAAACTGCACAGCGGTGTAGGATCTAAATTAACCCTAGAGGGGGGATAAATAGGGTTTATTGCAATTAAATAAATTTAAATATAAAATAAAATAACACAAAATATTAGAATAACTTGCAGTAAGAAAATCACACACAGAAGATACCCAGCTTCGGCAAAACTCTACCTACTGCTGCATTTAAGATTTCTACTAGAAGTTATAAACAATCTCTTCGCTTACAAACCCTTATAAACTCGCAGCTATTGCTCCTGATTGTTTAAACTCTATGCTCAAGACCTTAACACAACTCGTACTCCTAAGTTGTGATTTTTCTAACTACAGAACCTAGTAGTTATTGACTCCTTAAAAAACTTGAATTTTAAAACAAATAAAAAAATAAAAAAGATAAAACCCTTGTTCTAAAATAAGGACTTAGCCCCTTTTAGTCATTGGCTTGTCATCCTCTATTATTATTCCCTGTTGCTTTCTCTTTTGCTTCTATGGTGACGGTGACTTCTTCCTAGGGTTATTCTGGGATCGATCTTCCTCTAACAATTATTCAATCGAATTGATGCTCTTAAATTCCGATTCGATGTTGATTGCTCTAGG